>CM067347.1:18930764-19225764 GCA_034190875.2 Urechis unicinctus
TTTAGCGCGCCAAAAGAAAGTGCTCAGCCATGGGTCAATCTACCCTTAATACAGGGAAGCAAATAGAGACGGTATAATAAAGGGTCTATACGTGGTCTACCAACCATCAATGTATTCCCTACATTAACACTTCCTGGCATACGTAAGGATGGCCAAACAATCACAATTGTTCGCGTGTTACAAACTGTGCTGTTGCTTTACCATCACAGAAGTTAAAGTTACTCAATGCCTGCACAAGATTTGCCCCCAATGACAGTTTCTCACCTGCTGTTTCATTCTAATTAATCATTCAGAGGTGCCGTACCACACGAAATGTCGCATCTTGATTATGATGTTTCTTTTTTATCACAGGTTCACATATATCTATGTCAGTGAGTACTCAGTTAAGCCGATATGACACTAATAGTGAACAGCTACAGCTGTGCGTCGGCTGATTGTCAGTATGTTTAGTCTCGTATTGGGGTTCACGTCATCATGTGTTCATTCAGTACAATCTATTCACGATATTTACAGCCGCGTTAAAAACAAGATAAACATAATCACATGCCACATTCATGTCCCAACAGCTCGTCTGTGTCAGTCAATACAATGCATATACACAATCATGTAAGGGTATTCTTTGCATACATATATGCATATATGAGGCTTGGGTTAACAGCGCGGGGAGGTGATTGTTTAGAATCACACCGTGAGGCTTTACTGGTTAAGCGAGCGTTTAGGCGTCGTTCAAGACAAAATATAGGTAATTATATATTGTTATGTTATTATTTTGCTGTACAATTTTTACCGAGATGCTTTAACCACACCCCGCTGAATTACTTGGCCGACATACACCTGTAATTGAAGTGACTTCTTCTACAAAGTACAACATTGGACTGGTCATGTGCCCCAATTTGGCAAACAAGTGTCACAACTGCAGCGCAATTACAGCCTTCTCCCATCACGGATGGATTGGATCTTCGGTATGTATTAGAATATATGGTAATGAGTCTTTATGTTATACACTGATGTAGACCTGTTAATGCAGGCTTGTACACGCCGTGTTTTGAGACATGCATTTCTGTGTATTTATTCCCCATACTATATGGTGCGGTTACTGAAACCCGTAACAAGCAAATATTTCTGGTTAAATTATTGGAGCCCTGTTGTATAGTGCAAGTAGTATTGAATGAAATGAGAGCTGTATATCAACTAAAATCATAACAATAAATCATAGTATTCGAATGCGCTACAGGGTTGATACACCAGTCATGGTTAACGGTGGTTGAATGATAACGGATGTAAGGCTAAGGGGCATCAAACCATAGATGTCTCTAATTAAACAAGATCACATCTTCTCATGAACCCTGAGACCAATCTATTGGAACAGTCCTATTCCAGTCTTATCGCCCACAATGCATGCTCGCCACGAACTATTTCTCGTTCCATCACGTATCGCTCGATCACATATCGCTCATAACATCTCGTCCAAGCACACATCATTCAATAATATCGCCCCGCATCACCGTTAGAATAGGCACGTATGACAATTACATCAGCATGTAGAAAGGAAACGTAAATGAAGAGTATGGTTTATCTGCAACAAAAGGCTTATCAACAAGATATATTCACCGCTTTGGTATTTCTCTTTTTTCGTCTATTACGCCGATTTGTTATTTATCCTTTTCAATCCATTACGTTGATTTGGTATTTCTCTGTTTTCGTCCATCACGCCAATTTGTTAGTCTTGATTGGTTCAAGGATGATCACAAACAAAGTCGATTTCTGTCGTAGTTGCTTTCTTTCCCCATTATATTCTTTTTCACTAAATGGCTCAAGGGCTGACATTTTTTTCAATCTGTGTAGAAACAGAATTCTATCAACCAAGGTTTGCCGAACATTTGTTAAGCACAAAATATGACATTATTTTATGTGAATATCTAAATCAAATGTAAATTTATCCTTTTACAAAAGCTTCAGTTTGTATAAAGAATCCATACAGAATATGTTTGTATGGATGTAACAAATAATGGATATTATAAGACGCCCCAGCTCTCGAAACCTGCGACCGAGTGCTGAGTGATAAGTATGGTGGAAAAGTGGATATTTAATGACTAAATTCATCTCTCGATATAGTGACATGGTTGGAATCTGAGTGCGATGATTTGTGTGCCCGTAAGACGTCTATGTGTGATTATCATAACAGCGGATTCACTGATCTCTATCTGCCCCCAAAACACCCTAACATACCGTTATGTAAGTCGAGATAGCATGGACAAGAGATGGAGATTATGAGTATATTAAGCTATCTAACCAACGTTATAAGTTCATGGTTTTAAGGACGAACAACTGTAGCATTATTTGTACGCTTATGTTAAAGTGCCTATTACACCAAATTTTCATGATAATTTTTATTTAACCAAATGAAAGACAAAGTTGCATTTACTCTGTTTTTGTGGTTCAATTTCCAAACAAGTCACCCGAACCTAATGTAAATTGAAATATAAAGTCGATTTTTCGGCACCCGCCGCCATTTTCCAAATTTTCGGCCCAGCACCCCGTGACGTCACTTGGCGGAGTCGTCACTGACATGTCCGCAGTTTCCATCGTAAACAATGGCGAATGTTTCGGAGAGCGATTTATTTGAGTTGGACGATGGAGTTTTGGGTTGAAGAGCCTCAAATGTTTAAGCAATCAAAGTCAGAGGATGTAGCTGGTATTGTGCCGTACAGATTCGAACCATATCTGCCCGAAAACAACGCCAGCGAATCTGACAGTGAAATGACTGATTCACGTGTTCCGAGAAGCGATAATCTGCCAATGTGGAAGCTCCTTAACCATGCCAACTGTCAGGGAAAGTGTCTGCCGTGTGGAGCAGGAGAAAGTGATTATTAAAATAGAAAATCTACCAAAAATTAAATGTGTGACGCAGCATCAAAATTTTAATTCTGTATGTCTCAATGAAGATGTATTGCGTACTACGCATACAAGCAGGGTCATGGTCCATACAAGGGAAACAAGGGAAACAAGTAAGCATTGACAGACAACAAACACCAAATTATGAATTTATGTCGGAAAAAAATCCCAAAACTACTGGGTCATTTTTACTCAAATGAATGACGTTTTCAATTCAGACTGAATTATCAATACAGTTTATACCAGGATAACACTATTTTTGTGACTCAATCATCAAATCAATGTATGGGTTAAAATATCATATTTATTCAGCACTGTAAAGATGTTTAAGGGTTTGTGTATGGTTGTGTGTTACAGCTGGAAGCGTTACACTGGATACAGGCAGTTTATCCGGTGGTGCTACCATTATCTTGGCAAGAAAAATCGCATACCTATACCATCCTGTGTAACTTCAGTCATACGAAAAAAATTTCCAGAGGAGTCAAACAATTATGTGCAATATAAAACTAGCACTTAGAGAAGCGTGAGCGGAACTGATCAACTGCTTGGTGTTTTTCTGGGATCTCGAAGATAAAGTTGAGATTGGGTGGGATCTCTAGTGCTTCCATCTCCTCATCATTTATGTCACTGGCCTTGCATATGCTGACTGTCGTTGCCAAAAGATCTTCTACATAGCCTGTATTGTATATATGTGTTAGTTGTTCATTTGAGATTACAGCACTTTCCTCACTGAGTGACCTCCTTCCTTGTGTTTGGGGTAGTGGAGGCTGTACATGTCCTCACCCTGCGCTGTTATTCTGGTGTGTTTTTTGTACTTCAAGGAAATTTAAGGAACTTGTGGTCTTTTTAGTCTGAGCTGTAAAATGATATATTGTATCACCTGGCTTGATCCACCTTTTGCGTCTCTCGGGACCAGTCAAAGGTCCATGAACACAGGACTGGAACAGACCACCAAACCCAGAATGAATATTTTGAATGTGATCAAGGATTGAGAGCCACATGTCCAACACCAGCTGTCCATTTCCAGGGGGGCTTGACACTACACTCCAGTACAGGTGGTTCACAATACTTGGTATCCACGCTTGAATATCCGCCAGATCTTTACCTCTGGCCACTGCCTCCAATTTCTTTTTGATGCCTGAAATATGCAGAAGATCGGGTGAAGCAATAGCATTACACAGTTCATCATCATTTTACAAAATATTATTTGAAATATTTACCCTTAGCAACATACCAAATGTCAAATTCATGGGTGATGCCTGGGTGCTCCTCTTGGATAAACTTAGCAATTTGCGGGTGGCGGTCCGTTATGAGCGTCTCAACAACTAAGTAGTTTTCATCCAGTTTCTGCAACCCTAGGACGAGTCCGGCCTTTTCCATGTGGTAGCTCCCACCACATTGATTACTCTACAGCAAAAAATGTGATAACAAGTACCTTGGTAAGGTTGATAGCCTTTAGTTGAGCCACCTACACATTTTATACCATTTGCAAATAAAAGATATAGAATCAACATATGAAAGGAGGTACCTGTACAAGTTCTACATCTATTACAGCCATTGCTTCCATCTCCATCAAAGTGTATGTCCCATTCTTGGCACTGTGTCATGGACTGTCTGCGCGCCCTTCACCCCCTAGAACAAGTCCCCGGTTTTCTGCCTGAAGGGCTGCAAACAATCATTGTTGACGCTCCTGCCACACTTGCCGGACTGATTGGATTAAAATATGTTTTTGGTGGCGGAAGAATGTTCGTAGAGAATAGCAAGCCACACCCATGTGCTTTAGAACCTTCATGGTCTTGAAAATGAGAGCACCGCTGTAGAGGATTCCCGCTGAGAGCAGCAAGTTTCCTGCTGGAATTTTACCGACATAGGGCTGGCTATTCCAGACAACAGATTTAGTACAGCTGGTGCATCTCAAGGTGACAGCTACTTATGTGCCAACCTCCCGGTTGGACGCAGCTAACCCAGTGGCACCGCAAAATCTGCACACGCAAAGAGCAAATAGAGTCTGCAGTGAAGACTAAAAAACTATATACTTTCTTTCCTCAATAATGTCCAAAGAATCTGTTTCATCATTTTCAATCAAAGGCCTCTCGTCATTGATGTCCACATCATCTTCTATGTCTGAGGGGATGTTGTCAGGATCTGTGTCCTGGTCCATTCTCTCCCCTTGTACATAGCACTCATTCTCCATCTCATCCCACCATGGGAAGGATGTTTCATGGGTATGAGATGATGTTGTGACTGTGGTGCTCACATGAGTCTGCACAGCTTTTAACAACACGTTGCTACTGTAAATCATATATCAGAAAAAGGCCATAAAGCATCACAAATTATCAAGCATAACTTATATGTGATAGAATACAGAAGAGAAATTCCACTGAAGTCACCTGCTTCCCTGGATTTTGGTTTAAATAGGATGCCCACTGTCCTGCAAGCGCGAGGTATACTTGCAGAGGTGCTTGCATCCTTTACCAGAGCAGGACCACAGTCATTTTCTTTTTCCTGGAGAGGTGAGTCCAACATCAATTGGGGGTTCTTAATATTGCCTCATGAATAATGCAGCGATATCGAGAGCGAGGCTAGTAAGGGCTATCAGCAGCCCTCAAGTCGCCGCACATGTAAACAACACGGTGAAGATGGCGAGTAAGCGTGATTTGTCCCTCGTTCCCCTCTTATCGTTCGGGTTTGTCGAAACCTATTTATTAAAGACTTTGGATGCTTCCGGGAAAAGAAACATCGCCAAAGCCATGAAATATTTTGATGAGGAAAACGTCCACGGCATAACAGGTAATTTTATCATTACATATACCTGCATGGTCGACGACCGCTTGGCATCTGGGCGCTTGCGGGGGCGTTGATAGAGTTGTTTGGAGGTGTGTTTAAGTAGTTGATCGCTTTTCACTCAGGATGGATAACACAGGATAGATGCTTATTTGATCATGTTTATTTCTCCAGTGGAAAAGCTTGTCAGAAACTGCTGTGTCATCAAGGGAAGATGCCACAGATCCCAGAAGAAAAATGAAGATGCCCACTCAATAGAGGTATGACACCTCGACCTGAATGTCTTGCTTGCATGGTTATTGTGGCCCATAAATGCATGTGGTTACTGTCTCTTAGCATGAGGAAAAAACTCGACTACATGGTAGTGGTCAAAATTTTTAAACATTTTTTATTGATAAAAACTGAAGATAAGGAGAAAAGACGATGCTGTAGAATTGTTTTTGACAACAAATGGTACGCATGAAGACATGATGATTCACACTTATATAATCCTCACTAATATTTCCTGATTATACAACCATTAAGATACTAATCTGGCATGCTTTTCCATTTCTTACAGAGTTACGAACATATCCACTGCATCGCCCCGATAGTGATAATAAAATCCACACCACGTGGTTGGTAGTGCATGGATAAAATTAAGAGGTGAAATGTTTCAAAATATCTGCAAATTTATGCTATCTCTATGAATTAACTCAAAAACAAGTCAATCAATATGAAATCTTAGAAATAATCATTGAATGCAATTTATATTCCCAATGATGGTTTTTTAACAGATCACATAATCTACAGAGGAGCCGACAGCAGTCCTAACAGCCTCCAGTAGCTGTACTATAGGCCTTAGTGGTCAGTGTGGGCATATTGGTGGTGTGCTCTACCAGATGGCGAAGTTCAAGTCCAGGGGATTCAAAGTCATTCCTGAAGATTTGGTCAAGACTTCACTACCCCAGACCTGGCACCGGCTAAATCTGACTCCTAAGTCTGTAGTTTTAAGCCCAATCCTTAGACGACACAGAACCATAAACAACTCATCAATGAGTTGCATGCCTCTAGGCTTACCTGCACATTGTAACATCTGTACTAGGAACATAGTACATACTGGTCATGTTCTTAGCCACCGGCTGTAGGTATTCAAAAAAAGCTACAAAGTCAAGATAGTTCCTGAACTATCTGAACCCAGTATAAAACCGTACCATGTCAGGATCATAGGAAAACCGACAAATACCGAACTTTTCGATCTGTAGTTAATCCTTCATGGCCTGAATCTGTTTTTTTTGATTCTTCATACTTGATTTGCATATCCTGTAGCAACTTCTCTAGCTGACTTTTTTGCTGTCACTCTCTTCCACAATCATCTGGATGTCAAGATCAGTAGTGACAGGCAGGGGCTGGTCGTCTACTTGACTGGTACTGGTTGTTGGGTTTCGAAGTCCTGGAATCATTATTAGGATATGTCGTTAATGAAAAAAACTGGTAGTTGTCAACTACACTGATATATATATATATATATAGAGATATAGATATAGATAGAGAGAGAGAGAGAGAGATATATATATAGAGATATATATATATATATATATATATATATATATATATATATATATATAGATATATATATATATATATGAGATCTATCTCTATATATCTAGATATATATCTATATATCTCTATATATATATATATCTATATATATATATATATATATATATATATATATCTCATGTGTGTTTATGTCCACATGTAAGACAGCAGTTATTTTCTTAAGAATCATTTGACACAAGTTCTTTTTGTAAAGAGCAATTAAATTTGTATGAATATAAGATAACTCTATATCATGCTTGGTAATCTTCTTGGTTCTTTAGGTGACCACCATTCGAATATGGAGGGGATCACTGACGATTTAAGGCACTTCCTTACAGGTTTCCATCTGAAATCGTCCTTTGTGAAATGGAGAGAACACACAGACGTGCTGTCTGATACCTGGAGTGCATATACATTATGAAAACAAGATAATAAATATGAAAAGTATCAACGTATTCCTTCTTATGTGCTTTACTTCCTTAAAACACATGAAACTATTCAAATAGCTCAATCCTTCTTATAATCGCTCGCAGTCACATGTTCTAGATCGTAGTTGTAAACAACTCACCATGAACCCGTGTTCTGGACCTTGTTTTCGCCATATTTTGTGAAGCCAGGCTTTTCTTTTTTGTAGATTCTTTTGGAAGTCGGTGAAATGAAATATCTGGGTTAACTGTTCCATCACTCTTACAAAACGGAACGCAAAAATAACGATGGTTATTTGGTCGAGACATAGCGGCAGACGATGACATGATTACAACTCGGTGCGGTCCGGCTAACGAGGTCGGAGGTCAACGGGGCTGCCCACCCATGGCCTCGTTCTGGCCGCGGAATGTGCGGCATGCATAAATATTGAGAACCCCCAATGTCTCCACAGCCTGATAATTAGAACAAAGTCCTTGTTTATAGAACAAAATTATGGAAAAAGTAAACATCTAAGAGATTTTGGCAATATGTCAGCTCACCTTTTGGTGCTCCCTTTTCTCCACTGCCTTAGACTTTCTGACTGGTGGCGAATCCGTGCAACCTCTCTTCAATATGGTAGAAACAGCAGTTGGGAGAATATTTCGGGAACATTTGTACCCAAATCCGAGAGATTCTCTCACTGCAAGTGCCTGGTCAAAACATTCCGGTCCAAAATGCTCGCTACACAAACGCGAGTGGGTTGTCGGACCCGGCCAATCTGCCCTTGTACGCCGCACTTGCGATATCCATTGCTTGCGCAACTTTTCCTCCCGAGGAAAACTGTATAATCGAACGCTTTCCGAAGAAAAGTTCGAAACAATTCGCGGCCACGCAGCTTTTTTGCATGACTGATCCAGACTAAACAAGATATAAATTCACGTGGGTTTTATGGTAGTCAAAGAAACTCAGGCTCTGACAGCGCCAGCGCATCTATCGAAGATGACTTGGGCTGCTGAAACTGGGACCCCCTTTATGCGTCATTTCAGGTTGACCTCGGCTCACGCACGAAATGCTGCTTTGCTCCAAAGAACGTTCAATATCTCCTTTATTATTCATCGGAGGCCAAAAACTCTAACACCATTCGATTCGCATCGATTTGTTTAGTTTATACTCAAAAATCACATTTTAGGTGTCATAGGCACTTTAAGTGTGAGATCAAAAGTTATGATTAACGTTGAAATCCACAATCAGGAGATATGCTGTACGGTCTACAGTTGTATCTACGGGCCGAATATGTCTCTGCTCAACGTGATGGATAATTGAAATGTCAATGGACGCAATGAATGTAAGGTTTTCATCAAAGATAATAAAACTGCTACTTGCTAAACCGACAAGTGAGTGTATACAGGTCGAACTGGATTACGGAAAGGGAATACAAAGAAATAACAATGGCACACATTAACTGTGTTGAGAGATCAATAAGCATTGGGGTTTGGCCCTATGGCAAACAACAGACGCAATGTTTTCTTTCCTGTCCAGAAGTCTTTGTATGCGGGTTGCTGCTGATAATGAGATACTATTGTGCTTGTTATGTTTGTTTTGGCATGCATTATATGCGCTCCCCAGGTGAAGATAGTTCGCCTACTGATCCATATTATTGCAGAATAGATCCGCCGATTGTGATCAATGAAACCCGGTGTCGAGTTTGCGTTACACAAAATTGTTCTTCACGATGGCTTCTGTCAATAATCACCACCATGAATATCTTCATCGTTGTGAAGATTCCTTGAATCTCTGGAATTGCCAATTGCAGCCACTAGTTATATTAGGTTGATGTGGCCTATTTCTATATGGTTTTCTTGTGGTAGGGGGAGGGGCGGCTGAGGGGAATGCTGATAAGCGACGTCACAGTAGCACTCATCCGTGTAGTGTCCCATGTGGCAACATCTGACACAGAGAGAGCAAGAAGGCTGCTTAGTTAAGTACAGAGACATGGAACTGGTGAGATATTTATGGCTTTGGCCATCTGGACTTCAAGCTGTCGTTACTTCTAATTACACCAAATTTGTTGAAGCCCCATGCGTTTATCAACTTTTTGGACCATTGCTTTGTCCGCTTGAGGAGAACAATCTACTATATACTGAAAGGCGGTAGTCGTCCTGTGAGGAAAGCATTAATGATGAAACAAAGCCTCGACAAGACAAATCGACTGCAAGAATATTGATGGAGACGAATCGAGAAAAGACAATATTCCAGTACTCAAACACTGCCATGTATACCTCAGCAGTTTTTGTTGTTCATCTTTATATCCATCACAAACAGCCAACTGAAGGCGACAAATACAGGAGCAATGAAATAACAGATTTACGGAAGATGAACATGTATATATCATATTGTATTGTATGATACTCCTTGTCCTTATACTTAGACACATGCGCTGAAGATTCCACAGCTCAATGCAGCCGTCCATGTTTGTGATAGCAATATGCATGATGTGGGATAACAATATATTTGTACAGAACCAGTGTTTACTAGATAATACATTACTTTGTCTCATTCAGGCAAACAAATCAAGAATGAATAAATGCAACATATAAATTTTTGCAAACACCGCTTTATCATGTAAAATGTATGGATAAAATCATACTATCAACTATGAATCTTCGTGACAACATGCTTCAGAGTGCATGGGCAATAAGCAGTTTTGAGGATGACATGAGATAGGAGTAGAGGAAGAGATAATATAGGACGCGATGCAATGGGGAGTTAATTTTGCTTTTGACTTGATGCCGCGGCGGTTAACATCGTGAAATTGCTCCATTATAAGAGTTGAGAAGCAACACCAAGTGTATACTTTCAAGAACCGGTAAAACTACAACAAAAAAGTGCAATCTCTGACCTGCTATGCTTCGCATAAGCTACCAGCTTTCTGTCTCACATGGCGACAAGCCTCCGGCGAGCTTTTCACGGTGGTGGTCCTGTACCCGATATCTTTGTATTCTGATCCACGCATTGCAGAAGCAATACAATCATTTATCCGTCCTATTAACGGTGATTGAAGTGGACAGATCGCTGCGCGGTCGGATTGGCCACTGGTTGGGGTCCTTGCTACAAGGCAAGATTCGTTTGCGATAAAGCGATACAAATTAACATGAGGCCTGATTCGGGTACAGCATAAGTTTGGCTGATAAAAAAGACATTGTTCGACATCACATCTTCATTTTAGATGTTCTGGACAAGCTATGCCATCACATTTGCAGCATGCCTATGTAACTATTATGCATTGGGTTGTAATGTGTGATGATTTCCAAAACATTGCGAGATACAAATATTCTTCCCACAATACTGAGGCCGCGTAGTAAAATGCTTATGATACCATGCAATTGAATTAATGCTTAACACAGTACTAGCACATGACCGGCCAGTCAGCTTGACATTAGTGGTGAGCAAACCAATGGAAACACTTGTAAGAGGTAAACTCACAGAACAAAGAGATTTAGGTGTCACAATGAAGTCATTTAAACCCAGGAAACAATGCAGTGCAGCAGCAGCAAAGGCTAACAGAATTTTCCGTACGATCAAACGGACGTTCACTAGTCGCGCTAAGGTAGATTTAAGCAAACTTTATAAGGCACCGGTTTGGCCCAATTTAGAATAATGCATTTCAGGCAGAGTCACCATTCCTCCAACGTGACACAAATAAATCAAAAAGGGTACAAAGACGTGCTTCTAAGCTCGTAGCCGGTGGGAATGAGTGAACGAATATTGCGCTTATTTAGACTAACAACTCTTAAAACACGCGCATCTCCGTGGAGACCTCATGCAGGTTAACAAAATGTTCAATGGCTTAGATTATATTAGTGCTAATTTGTTTTATCAGCCTGGCAGTGCTGAGAACTCAGACTTCGGAGACATTCGTACACATTGACAAAAGCTATGGCTAGGACAGAATTAATACGAAATAGCTTTCCAATTTCGTAGTTACCCCATGGAATAGTTTACCAACCATGGCAGTTTCAGCCTGTTTGCGTAACTCGATGTACATTTAAGTACAAAGGTTAAAGCTGATATTTTCACTAGTAGATGACCATTGGCATCGTACCTTTGGACCTAACGTTCTTTTTGCCCTGGCCACCCATCACAATAAGGCATTGGCATTGTAAATCATAAGTATATGTCATCTTTATCACAGGTTCATAGAAGTATACATCAGTGATGCAGATTTTGTAGGGACAGTGAAAAGTTACGGCTGTTAGCATGTTTAGTCGTACTGGGGCTCGCGTCATCATGTGATCATTAAGTACAAAGAATCAATTCACGATATTTATATACGCGTCAACAACAAGATAAACATACTCACATTCCACATACATATCACAACAGCCCGTCTGTGTCAGTCATTACAATGCGTATACACAATAGTATCAATATTTTCTTTGTATAGTTATCGGAATTAGTTCGTTCATACTCAAGCCGTGGTAAACAACGCCGTATGGTAATGTTTGGGAACTACGATTTTGGGTGTACTGGCGGGATATACCTCACACACAACCCGGTTTTGAAAGTTTTTATGCTTAGTTCAAGGCAATGTATATTACTTCTCAGTTTATAAAACGCCTGAAGTGGAATGGGCGATATGCAATGAATAATTTCGCTTCCATAATGTTATCGCTATGCCACGGGAAACGGCTGGAGTGAAAAAGAAACTCACATTTTCGTTTGTACTCTTGTGGTAACCTAGGCTCCAGAAACTTGCACGCTCGAATTCAAATGTGATGATAAAATACAACTATCATGCTCTGATAATTTTGTTTCAAAATATAATTTCTTTTGGTTTCCAATATACCGATCATCGCAACCTATTATTTTTAAAGCCAGGTAATTGATTTTCATATTTTGCAAAGCTGTCTACACTTAATATCGAAAACCGTATCCAGCTGGTGAGCTGCGATAACACGTATGCTTACATGCAGCGAATAAGGATATGATATCTGCCCCCCCCCCCCACTCCCACCTGAGCAATAATTTCACCATTGCATCTTTTCTATTCGTAATCCTCTAAAAACAACTATATTTCCATATATGGTAGCCCAAAAGGCAATATAGTTCAGCTGTGTCTGATGGAAGCGCAGTATGCTTGTCAACGCAGGAAAAATAGCCTCCCATCATATTGCAGCGAACTAACCATCCAGTGTCTGCTACTGACAGACTTGCTGTATAAGTTTTGGCATTAAGCATACACGCGGACGCATACTATGCTGTGCATAAACCTATTACCATTCAGCACCCTATTAATAAGCAGCATAAAATATATTATATGCTTTAGCAACTGCATTCTCTAATAAAAAACTGTTTGAAAAATGCGGTCAAAGAGTTTATTGTGAATAATTCAGCAAATAGAATAAGTACTTTTATATGGTTATTTCAGGCGCGCAAACAAAGAGAGCTCTTTGTAGTTTCGGGTGTGCAGATAGAAACTTACTTGCACAGGTCGGGTTATGGCATAACAGCTGGCGCCCACGATGCAACTGCAAAGATGCGAAGATAATATGCACTGCTGCGAAGCACGGGCGATCATTGATCTATGCCAAATAAAGCACTATTTCTTTTTGTACACATCTAGGGTGGAAGCATGTTTCGATCAGTAGTAACCTAAGATATGTCGTCAATCTCGCATGCACTCAATGTGTAGCCATGCGAAAGGTCAAAATATATATAAAGTTTGCTAGGTCCGCTATCTTATTGTACGGAAAATATTCGAATGACGTCATTGCATACCGCCAACACATACTAGGATTGCTACATGTTCATGCTGGATGAGCCGATCCCTGAATGCATTCCACGGCAAAGCGTCTACAACATTTAGCATATTATCGTTGAATGTGCTCATCTAATTCTTTTCAGGAATCACTATTTATATGTTCATATCTCTCTAGGCACCATATAACTGGAGTGCTGTTAACCCTTTATTTACCTTGCCGCACATGTTAATGCATACAAGTGCCATGTGCAGCTGCACTTGGCTATAGGCTGGACACACACCATGACGCATGCGCATATATGTCTGTAAATAGAGTGACGACATCCTATCGGAAAAGCGAACTATTGCTATAGTACGAGGATTGTTCAGATGAAAGAGGAGACGAATTATGGTTATAGTACGAAGATTGTTCAGAGAAAAGAGGAGACGGACTAACGTTATAGTACGAGGATTGTTCAGAGGAAAGAGGAGAGGGAGGAAAACCTCAGCTGTCCGAACTACTGGTGTAGCGTAATGACCGCTGTAGTTGCGTTAGTGCATTATGTTCTACCAAGAATAAAGCTTTGCGAAACATCGATATATCATCCTCCACCATATCCGCCTCCATGATTAACTAGCTACAACCTGAGGCCTGGAAATTCTTGGTGCCACAATGTTGATAAAGCACAACGTGATAGTACCTAAGTATAAACCAGGGAAGTTCTCTTAAAGAGGACAATTATCAATATGGTAGAACAGGAAGAAATTTTTGTGCCAGTTGGAATGATTCTTGAAATCAGTGTCATTCTCAAGATACAATGACGTATATTCTGTAACTTTCTCTCCAATAGCCAGGTCTACTGATGCTGGCTAGTTGCGTTCACGTGGTTTTATTCGCTTTGATCCCTGGTCAGAAATGACATGGCGTCCGGAAAACGGGCAAATGTATTTTCCGGTATGTTTTTTATAGTACATTATGGTTTATAACGATGCGTTTATACAATATTGAGCTACAACAGCTAAGCATTGCAAATAATACATCCAGTATAAATAGGACATAGGCGGTCACAAACCACCTAAAGAAATTTAAATAATGCTGTCGTTAGTGAACTTGGCAGTTGAATTATATCTTGTGCGCGTGTCTGAATTAACATACGTCGAATTCGTAGTCATGCCTAGTCACATATAGGCTTAGGGCAAATTGGATGAACACTGGGAGACATTGGGTGCTTAAACCTATTTAGTGGTAGAGCGGTTATGCAGCTCAGGTGGGAAGGAGTGCGTCTTATATCACTACGGCGCTAAAAAAGTGTCACCAATAATTGTTTTGTAGGTCAAATTTTACGGCCAATTCAATTAAACCAATCACATGTGCGCCACTTAGAGGAACAGATAATGCGCTTATGTTCGCGCTCTGAGCACCTGATACCCGGAACATTTAATGAAAGTTTTCGCCGCACAGAAGCGTTGTTGTTCAAGGATAACGTCTAAGGTAAAAACGATCCTAAGCACGTGATCGACTTCCCAAGTGCGTCACATAACGATTAAAAAAAAGGCACACAATCATATCATATCATGTCACATTGAATACAACCAGGTCACATTAATCTAAATCAATCGTAACCAGAACAACTGAAGAGAGCGCGTGACACTACATCCACGCCCGGCATTCTCTCCTCTATTACATACAGGTAATGAAACTCATTGATGCATAATGAACAAATTGAAAAGAAACCTGCAGAACAGAAATCTACAATATCCTATGTTGCTCTTTGCAGCAAAATGTAGTTAGCATATTAAAACAACTCTCCTTATCCTTCCACCAAGTCCGACTCATAAACGTTAAGGCTTGTGTAGATGAACAATAGCATACTGGTATAAAACAGTGCATTACCATTTGATTTCACTCAAACTATACACAAATATACACACGCAGATTTGAACATTGCTTGCCCAAACAATGCATAATACAAATGATTGGCACAGGATGGCTAACCCGCTCAACCGTTATAAATATATCAAATAGTTAATATGTTTTGACACATATTAGGTGTAAGCCTTGACACGTGTTGTGGCCAGTACACTGCGATACGTTGAGACCCCATAACTAACTTCACTGTGTGGCCGGTACTGATACAAATATATACTATATACCAAGACCTGTGTAATCAAGTGAGGAATGGATTTCGCTGCATTGCTGAACTTAGCTATGTCTGTTGGATGGTTCAACTATCATTAAATATTTCGTCAATAGTCAGGACATATATGTGTCTACAACTGGAGCCCCTCTGGCTGCTTGAGTTGTTGGAAGCCTTCACTATGTTCCACTGCAAGCTGGGAGGAGAATGGAGGTCCGTGAATGGAGTGTTGCAGGGCTAGATCAGTATGCAGGCGGAGGAGCTTGATAGCAACTCTTCTCATCTCGACTAGCTCGCGTAGGTCATGGCGGAGTTGTAGAATAACAACTAACTCCTCGGATACCACTGCAACATAGAGATAACATTAATGGAGCGCACCAACAGTTATTGGCTCAATGTTCGATGCATTAGTTTGTAAACGTAGTTGCAGCAGCCTCGCTAATGAAATATATAAGTAAGTTACACAGGCTAAAGTAATTTTATAAAATTAGCGTGGTCGGTGGAATCAACGATCCCATATATTTGTCAAATATATAATCTACATAGAGAGAATGTTCGTGGAAATGGGCAGCATGTTATATACCGCCGATGTGCCTTCACTCTCTTATGAACCCCATATTGTGGGAAAGGTAAACATAAATGAATGTCAAGGTAAAAAAAACATTGCCCCGTCCCATGCTGTGCAGCGGCTTCTTAACACTATAAGTCCAGTGCAAATGTACCGGGTAGTAAAGAGATAAAACCTATAAACATGGCGCTTACGTTAGATATATCTACATGAGGGGTCATATGTGCAAAACCACGACCCTGAGCAAATCCAATAACCAAGGGTAGGCGTCCAAGTAGGTAGACGAGGGGGGAGAGGTGGAGGCTGAGACGGAGGATGAGGATTAGGGGGTGCGGGGGAGGAGAAGGGGAAGGCGAGGGGGGAGATGATACAGAGGAAGAGTAGGAGGAAGATAGGGGTGGGTATGGGAGAAGCGAAACAAGAAGAGGAAGAAGAGGAGGAAGAGGAGGAAGAGGTGGAAGAAGAGGAAGAAGAGGGAGGAGGAAGAGGTGGAAGAGGTGGAAGAGATTTAAGAGGTGGAAGAAGAGACAGAGGAGGAAGAAATAGAGATGGAAGAGGTGGAAGAGATGGAAGAGGTGGAAGAAGAGGTAGAGGGGGAACAGGTGGAAGAGATAGAAGATGTGGAAGAGGTAGAAGAGATGGAAGAGGTAGAAGAAGATGAAGAAGAGGAAGCGGAGAAAGCAGAAGGAGAAGAATGTTGACAAGGAGGAGGTGAATGAAGAGGAGCAAGTGGAGGAGGAGTAAGAGGAGGAGGAGGAGGTGGAGGGTATGAACATTCTGAGGAGGTGAAGAGGACGAAAGAGAATGGCGTGGTGGAATGTGAAGAGAATGGGGGGGATATCTGTGTTGGATTAATGTGATTTGCAGTGCCACATGCTCAATGGTTGTTTAACCATACAGGTCAAGTTACGTATCTTGTTATGTTATAAGACTGTCTGGTGAAAGAACACAGTTGCAGCCAATGTGTACCATGCGATATTTCCGTCATGTACCAGATGCACTGCTGCTCGAGTCAAACCCATCGTGCCTGTACATATGTCGCACGAGGACACAAAGCAAATTATAGTCAATGCTATCACCCCACAAAGTCCACTGTTACTGTTAACTCATTGCACCACGACAGGAAATGTTAAGGACTTCTACTGTGAGATCCCATCAAGTGCTAGACTGGCAGTGATCCGTTACTGTCACGAACAAAACGCTCGAAATAACTATATCTATGATAACATTTCCGAAGTCATTTATTTTGCAAACTAATATTAATTGAAATGACATACATTTGTTCGTTCAAATGTCTGACTAGAAATTGACTAATTTACATAGTATGTATGGTAAAACAAAATCGAAGGCCACATCCGTGCAATCGAAGGCCATATCCAGGCATATACCTCTACGTGAGTATTCGCCTGTAGTAGTTAATGTACTGCAGCCACCACATTTCGCGAACAGTTCCATTCAACCCATTTTGACAATATAACTCTTTATGCTCTACTGCTGTCAGTGAATGCTGCTTGCGAGAGCTGCCATTGTTGTCTCACCCCACGTGATGTAAGCAGACTGCGTTCCCAATTAGTACGTCACCTGGTGGCATTAGGTAGTCAGCTTGGAAGGATATTTTTCTTCTCAATGTCATACCATGGAGTATATTACTTATATAGCGAATGGCGCCGAATGTTAGCTAACTCATGAGTAGAGATCATAAGTCATGGAGGGGACAAATTCTAATTGAATATCCAGATCAACCTGATCGGTGATCAAATATAGTTTACGCCAGGATGCTCAGACCACAAACTAAGCCTCGGACACAAAATACAATTTAAAATTCATTAAGAATGGATATAAGACAACACATATCCTGATGTAAATCAAAGACTGTACAAAGGTCAATGTTGAAAGCAAATACATTGATGCCTATTGTAATTCATCGTAACCCATCGTCTGATTTCAAATTATGTCTAGAAAGTCAAATGGTTCAATTGGGCAGACATCTTGAATTTTAATCGATTTCATTGCCAGCAGTTTGGTCATGCAACACAAACCAACCTGTTTATCAAGCAAAGGCGAAAAACAGCTACACGTCTACTGCTTGGAGCAGAAGGTAGTAGTGCTAGCTTCGATCCGAAAGGCGTACCCTTCTCCTCACTGGGTTTGTTATTAGTTGAACCCGTTTAATAATGCGGTTCTAGCGAATGGATCTATTCAAGTAAGAATATAAACTGTATACCTTCGGAAATATCGCAAAACGAATGTTTAGCATGCATTAGATAAACGAAAGGAGCCACAACAAGAGCCAATGATTCCCACAATAATGAATCTTTGTAACACTACACTGCACGTGCGTCTATACGCACGGTGATCTGTCTTGATGTGTACGCATAACCATTCAGAAATTGACCCTTGTGAACTCTTGACGGGGTACAGTAGATAGAGCGTACAGCTAGAGGTTAATCGAAAACTGGGAGGTTTTTTATGTGCGTGGGAGGGATGGTGTTGGGGCTCACTTCAAAAGTAGAGCACATTTTCTGAGCAAACGTTGATTGATGTTAAAAACAGCATCCATAAAGTGCCAGTCTGGTTGTGTTTGTATGTGTCGTCACCATGAGTTATGGCGGAGTTACAATGATGTACATCCCAATATCCAGGGTACAGCTGTATAGGGCTCCACGGTTCGTGCTGAGCACCATACGTTAAGGCATATCGTCGTTTCAACAATCATACATGGCCTGCTTCATTTGTATGTGTTCCGCTTTTAGCGCGCAACAAGAAAGTGCTCAGCCAGAGGTCAAGCTATCCTTAATACAGGGGAGCAAATAGGTCTGTCTATACGTGGTTTACCAACCATCATTGTATTCCCTACATCAACTCTTCCTGCATGAGCTGTTTCTATGCCATCACAGATGTTAATTTACTCAATGTGTGCACTAGATTTGCTCCCAATGATTGCTTCGCAACTGCAGCTCCACTCTAATAAATCATTCAGAAGTGCCGTTCCTCGCGAAATGTCGCATATTGATAATGATGTGTCGTCTTTATCATATGCTCACATATGTCTATGTCAGTGAGTACTCGGCGAAGCTGATATAATAGGAACAGTGAACAGCTACAGCTGTGCGTCAGCTGATTGTAAGCATGTTTAGTCTCGTATTGGGGCTCGCGTCACCATGTGTTCATTAAGTACAAAGAATCAATTCACGATATTTATAAACGCGTCAAGAACAAGGTAAACACACTCACATGCCGCATTCATGTCCCAACAGCCCGCCTGTGTCAGTCATTACAATGCATATACACAATTATTTATATCAGGGTATTCTTTGCATACATATATGCATATATGATGCTTGGTTAAACATCGCGGGGCGGTGATTGTTTGAAATCACGCCGTAGGACTTAACTGGTTTATTATTATTTTGTTGGAAGATTTTCACCAAGGTGATTTAATCACACCACCATGAATAATTACTTGGACGACATACACCTGTAATTGAAATGACTTCTTCTACAAAGTACAACATTGGACTGGTCATGTGCCCCTATTATGGCACTTGGCAAACAAATGTCACCTGCTCTGCAGCAGTTATCACAACTGCAGAATGCGATCGCAGACTTCACCCATCACTATTGCAAGGATGGACTGTATCTTTGAAATCCCAGGGGATTAGAAAATTGGGTAATATAATGTAATACACTGATGGAGACCTGTTAATGCAGGCTTGTCCTTGCCAATCTGTGAGATATAATGATGACACTCACACTGTGCATTTCTGTGTATTTATTCCGCTAGGTACATACGCATTCATACTATAAGCTGTGGTTACTTAAACCCGTAACAAGCAAATATTTCTGGTTAAATTATTGGAGCCCTGTTGTATAGTGCAAGTAGTATTGAATGAAATGAGAACTGTATATCAACTAAAATCATAACAATAAATCATAGTATTCGAATGCGCTACAGGGTTGATACACCAGTCATGGTTAACGAAATAACGGTGGTTGAATGATAATGGATGTTAGGCTGAGGGGCATCAAACCATAGATGTCTCTAATTAAACAAGATCACATCTTCTCATGAACCCTGAGACCAATCTATTGGATCAGTCCTATTCCAGTCTTATCGCCCACAATGCATGCTCGCCACGAACTATTTCTCGTTCCATCACGTATCGCTCGATCACATATCGCTCATAACATCTCGTCCAAGCACACAACATTCAATAATATCACCCCGCATCACCGTTAGAATAGGCACGTATGAGAATTACACCAGCATGTAGAAAGGAAACACAAATGAAGAGTATGGTTTATCTGCAACAAAAGGCTTATCAACAAGATATATTCACCGCTTTGGTAATTCTCCTTTTTCGTCCATTACGCCGATTTGTTATTTATCTTTTTCAATCCATTACGTCGATTTGGTATTTCTCTGTTTTCGTCCATCACGCCAATTTGTTAGTCCTGATTGGTTAAAGGATGATCACAAACAAAGTCGATTTCTTTCGTAATTGCTTTCTTTCCCCATTATATTCCTTTTCACTAAATGGCTCAAGGGCTGACATTTTTTTTCAATCTGTGTAGAAACAAAATTCTATCAACCAAGGTTCGCCGAACATTTGTTAAGCACAAAATATGACATTATGTTCTGTGAATATCTAAATCAAATGTAAGTTTATCCTTTTACAAAAGCTTCAGTTTGTATAAAGAATCCATGCAGAATATGTTTGTATGGATGTAACAAATAATGATTCATATGACGCCCCAGCTCTCGAAACCTGCGACCGAGTGCTGAGTGATAAGTATGGTGAAAAAGTGGATATTTAATGACTAAATTTATCTCTCGATATAGTGACATGGTTGGAATCTGAGTGCGACGATTTGTGTGCCCGGAAGATGTCTTAGTGTGGTTATAATAACAGCGGATTCACTGATCTCTATCTGCCCCCAAAACACCCTAACATACCGTTATGTAAGTCGAGATAGCATGGACAAGAGATGGAGATTATGAGTATATTAAGCTATCTAACCAACGTTATAAGTTCATGGTTATTAAGGACGAACAACTGTAGCATTATCTGTACGCTTATGCTAAGTTTGAGATCATAAGTTATGATGAGCGTTGAAATCCACAATCAGGAGATATGCTGTTCGGTCTACGGTTGTATCTACGGACCGAATATGTCTGCCCTCAACGTGATGTTTAATTGAAATGTCAATGGACGCAATGAATGTAAGGTTTTCATCATAGATAATAAAACTGCTACTTGCCAAACCGATAAGTGAGTGTATACAGGTCGAACTGGATTACGGAAGGGGAATACAAAGAAATAACAATGGCACGCGAGGGAAGCAAAATAGATAATACAAAATGACGAAAGTGAATCATTCAATAATCGATCAAAGGATATTAACGCAACGCAACAAGCGTAGACAAACGTTTGGGTTCACAATCACAAAACATGTCTTAGTCCCTACGGCAAACTGATTTAAGCATTAACTATTTTCATTAACTGTGTTGAGCGATCAATAAGCATTGGGGTGTGGTGCTATGGCAAACATCAGACGCAATGTTTTCTTTCCTGTCCAGAAGTCTTTGTATGTGGGTTGCTGCTGATAATGAGAAACTTTTGTGCTTGTTATGTTTGTTTTGGCATGCATTATATGCACTCCCCAGGTGAAGGTAGTTCGCCTACTGATCCATATTATTGCAGAATAGATCCGCCGATTGTGATCAATGAATCCCGGCGTCTAGTTAGCGTTACACAAAATTGTTCTTCACGATGGCTTCTGTCAATAATCACCACCATGAATATCTTCATCGTTGTGAAGATTCCTTGAATCTCTGGTGTTGCCAAATGTTGCCACTAGTTATATTTGGTTGATGTGGCCTATTTCTATATGGTTTTCTTGTGGTAGGGGGAGGGGCGGCTGAGGGGAATGCTGATAATCGACGTCACAGTAGCACTCATCCGTGTAGTGTCCCATGTGGCAACATCTGACACAGAGAGAGCAAGAAGGCTGCTTAGTTAAGTACAGAGACATGGAACTGGTGAGATATTAATGGCTTTGGCCATCTGGACTTCAAGCTGTCGTTACTTCTAATTACACCAAATTTGTTGAAGCCCCATGCGTTTATCAACTTTTTGGACCATTGCTTTGTCCGCTTGAGGAGAACAATCTACTATATACTGAAAGGCGGTAGTCGTTCCTGTGAGGAAAGCATTAATGATGAAACAAAGCCTCGACAAGACAAATCGACTGCAAGAATATTGATGGAGACGAATCGAGAAAAGACAATATTCCAGTACTCAAACACTGCCATGTATACCTCAGCAGTTTTTGTTGTTCATCTTTGTATCCATCACAAACAGCCAACTGAAGGCGACAAATACAGGAGCAATGAAATAACAGATTTACGGAAGATGAACACGTATATATCATATTGTATTGTATGATACTCCTTGTCCTTATACTTAGACACATGCGCTGAAGATTCCACAGCTCAATGCAGCCGTCCATGTTTGTGATAGCAATATGCATGATGTGGGATAACAATATATTTGTACAGAACCAGTGTTTACTAGATAATTTGTCTCATTCAGGCAAACAAATCAAGAATGAATAAATGCAACATATAATTTTTTGCAAACACCGCTTTATAATGTAAAATGTATGGATAAAATCATACCATCAACTATGAATTTTCTTGACAACATGCTTCAGAGTGCAATAAGCAGTTTTGAGGATGACATGAGATAGGAGTAGAGGAAGAGATAATATAGGAAGCGATGCTTTTGACTTGATGCCGCGGCTGTTAACATCGTGAAATTGCTCCATTATAAGAGCTGAAAAGCAACACCAAGTGTATTCCTTCAAGAACCGGTAAAACTACAACAAAAAAGTGCAATCTCTGACCTGCTATGCTTCGCATAAGCAACCAGCTTTCTGTCTCACATGGCGACAAGCCTCCGGCGAGCTTTTCACTGTGGTGGTCCTGTACCCGATATCTTTGTATTCTGATCCACGCATGGCAGAAGCAATATAATCATTTATCCGTCCTATTAACGGTGATTGAAGTGGACAGATCGCTGCGCGGTTGGATTGGCCACTGGTTGGGGTCCTCGCTACAAGGCAAGATTCGTTTGCGATAAAGCGATACAAATTAACATGAGGCCTGATTCGGGTACAGCATAAGTTTGGCTTATAAAAAGACATTGTTCGACATCACATCTTCATTTTAGATGTTCTGGACAAGCTATGCCATCACATTTGCAGCATGCCTATGTAACTATTTTGCATTGGGTTGTAATGTGTGATGATTTCCAAAACATTGCGAGATACAAATATTCTTCCCACAATACTGAGGCCGCGTAGTAAAATGCTTATGATACCATGCAATTGAATTAATGCTTAACACAGTAATAGCACAGGACCGGTCAGCCAGCTTGACATTAGTGGTGAGCAAAACAATGGAAACACTTGTAAGAGGTAAACTCACAGAACAAAGTGATTTGGGTGTCACACTGAAATTATTTAAACCCAGGAAACAATGCAGTGCAGCAGCAGCAAAGGCTAACAGAATTTTCCGTACGATCAAACGGACGTTCACTAGTCGCGCTAAGGTAGATTTAAGCAAACTTTATAAAGCACCGGTTTGGCCCAATTTAGAATAATGCATTTCAGGCAGAGTCACCATTCCTCCAACGTGACACAAATAAATCAAAAAGGGTACAAAGACGTGCTTCTAAGCTCGTAGCCAGTGGGAATGAGTGAACGAATATTGCGATTATTTAGACTAACAACTCGTAAAACACGCGCATCTCCGTGGAGACCTCATGCAGGTTAACAAAATGTTCAATGGCTTAGATTATATTAGTGCTAATTTGTTTTATCAGCCTGGCAGTGCTGAGAACTCAGACTTCGGAGATATTCGTACACATTGACAAAAGCTATTGCTAGGACTGAATTAATACGAAATAGCTTTCCAATTGCGTAGTTACCCCATGGAATAGTTTACCAACCAAGATAGTTTCAGCCTGTTTGCGTAACTCGATGTACATTTAAGTACAAAGGTTAAAGCTGATATTTTCACTAGTTGATGACCATTGGCATCGTACCTTTGGATCTAACGTTCTTTTTGCCCTGACCACCCATCACAATAAGGCATTGGCATTGTAAATCATAAGTATATGTCATCTTTATCACAGGTTCATAGAAGTATATATCAGTGATGCAGATTTTGTAAGGACAGTGAAAAGTTACGGCTGTTAGCATGTTTAGTCTCGTACTGGGGATCGCGTCATCATGTGATCATTAAGTACAAAGAATCAATTCACGATATTTATATACGCGTCAATAACAAGATAAACATACTCACATTCCACATACATATCACAACAGCCCGTCTGTGTCAGTCATTACAATGCGTATACACAATAGTATCAATATTTTCTTTGTATAGTTATCGGAATTGGTTCGTTCATACTCAAACCGTGGTAAACAACGCCGTATGGTAATGTTTGGGAACTACGATTTTGGGTGTACTGGCGGGATATACCTCAAACACAACCCGGTTTTGAAAGTTTTTATGCTTAGTTCAAGGCAATGTATATTACTTCTCAGTTTATAAAACGCCTGGAGTGGAATGGGCGATATGCAATGAATAATTTCGCTAATCCATAATGTTACAACTATGCCACGGGAAACGGCTGGAGTGAAAAAGAAACTCACATTTTCGTTTGTACTCTCGTGGTAACCTAGGCTCCAGAAACTTGCACGCTCGAATTCAAATGTGATGATAAAATACAACTATCATGCTCTGATAATTCTGTTTCAAAATATAATTTCTTTTGGTTTCCAATATACCGATCATCGCAACCTATTATTTTTAAAGCCGGGTAATTGATTTTCATATTTTGCAAAGCTGTCTACACGTAATATCGAAAACCGTATCCAGCTGTTGAGCTGCGATAACACTATGCTTACATGCAGCGAATAAGGATATGATATCTGCCCCCCCCCACCCACTCCCACCTGAGCAATAATTTCACCATTGCATCTTTTCTATTCGCAATCCTCTAAAAACAACTATATTTCCATATATCGTAGCCCAAAAGGCAATATAGTTCAGCTGTGTCTGATGGAAGTGCAGTATACTTGTCAACGCAGGAAAAATAGCCTCCCATCATAATGCAGCGAACTAACCATCCAGTGTCTGCTACTGACAGACTTGCTGTATAAGTTTTGGCATTAAGCATACACGCGGACGCATACTATGCTGTGCATAAACCTATTACCATTCAGCACCCTATTAATAAGCAGCATAAAATATATTATATGCTTTAGCAACTGCATTCTCTAATAAAAAACTGTTTGAAAAATGCGGTCAAAGAGTTTATTGTGAATAATTCAGCAAATAGAATAAGTACTTTTATATGGTTATTTCAGGCGCGCAAACAAAGAGCTCTTTGTAGTTTCGGGTGTGCAGATAGAAACATACTTGCACAGGTCGGGTTATGGCATAACAGCTGGCGCCCACGATGCAACTGCAAAGATGCGAAGATAATATGCACTGCTGCGGAGCAAGGGCGATCATTGATCTATGCCAAATAAAGCACTATTTCTTTTTGCACACATCTAGGGTGGAAGCACGTTTCGATCAGTAATTGAAATCTTTAACATTGTAGTAACCTAACGCATGCATTCAATGTGTAGCCATGCGAAAGGTCAAAATATATATAAAGTTTGCTAGGTCCGCTATCTTATTGCACGGAAAATATTCGAATGACGTCATTGCATACCGCCAACACACGCTAGGATTGCCACATGTTCATGCTGGATGTGCCGATCCCTCAATGCATTCCACGGAAAATCTCCTACAACATTTAGCATATTATCGTTGAATGTGCTCATCTAATTCTTTTCAGGAATCACTATTTATATGTTCATATCTCTCTAGGCACCATATAACTGGAGTGCTGTTAACCCTTTATTTACCTTGTCGCACATGTTAATGCATACAAGTGCCATGTGCAGCTGCACTTGGCTGTAGGCTGGACACACACCATGACGCATGCGCATATATGTCTGTAAATAGAGTGACGGACATCCTATCGGAAAAGCGAACTATTGCTATAGTACGAGGATTGTTCAGAGGAAATAGGAGACGAATTATGGTTATAGTACGAAGATTGTTCAGAGAAAAGAGGAGACGGACTAACGTTATAGTACGAGGATTGTTCAGAGGTAAGAGGAGAGGGAGGAAAACCTCAGCTGTCCGAACTGCTGGTGTAGCGTAATGACCGCTGTAGTTGCGTTAGTGCATTATTTTCTACCTAGAATAAACCTTTGAGAAACATCGATATATCATCCTCCATCATATCCGCCTCCATGCTTAACTTGTTGCAACTTGATGTCTGGAAATTCTTGGTGCCACACCGTGATAGTACCTAAGTATAAACCAGGGAAGTTCTCTTAAAGAGGACAATTATCAATATGGTAGAACAGGAAGAAATTTTTGTGCCAGTTTTGACACATATAAGGTGTAAGCTTTGACACATGTTGTGGCCAGTACACTGCAATACGTTGAGACCCCATAACTAGACTTAACTGTGTGGTCGGTACTGATACAAATATATACTATATACCAAGACTTGTGTAATCAAATGAGGAATGAATATCGCTGCATTGCTGAACTTAGCTTGTGCTATGTCTGTTGTATGGTTCAACTATCATTAAATATTCGTCAATAGTCAGGACACATCTCTGTCTACAACTGGAGCCCCTCTGGCTGCTTGAGTTGTTGGAAGCCTTCACTATGTTCCACTGCAAGGTGGGAGGAGAATGGAGGTCCGTGAATGGAGTGTTGCAGGGCTAGATCAGTATGCAGGCGGAGGAGCTGCTTGATAGCAACTCTTCTCATCTCGACTAGCTCGCGTAGGTCATGGCGGAGTTGTAGAATAACAACTAACTCCTCGGATACCACTGCAACATAGAGATAACATTAATGGAGCGCACCAACAGTTATTGGCTCAATGTTCGATGCATTAGGTTGTAAACGTAGTTGCAGCAGCCTCGCTAATGAAATATATAAGTCATTTACACAGGCTAAAGTAATTTTATAAAATTAGCGTGGTCGGTGAAATCAACGATCCCATATATTTTTCAAATATATAATCTACATAGAGAGAATGTTCGTGGAAATAGGCAGCATGTTATATACCGCCGATGTGCCTTCACTCTCTTATGAACCCAATATTGTGGGAAAGGTAAACATAAATGAATGTCAAGGTAAACAAAACATTGCCCCGTCCCATGCTGTGCAGCGGCCTCTTAACACTATAAGTCCAGTGCAAATGTACCGAGTAGTAAAGAGATAAAACCTATAAACATGGCGCTTACGTTAGATATATCTACATGAGGGGTCATATGTGCAAAACCACGACCCTGAGCAAATCCAATAACCAAGGGTAGGCGTCCAAGTAGGTAGACGAGGGGGGAGAGGTGGAGGCTGAGACTGAGGATGAGGATTAGGGGGTGCGGGGGAGGAGAAGGGGAAGGCGAGGGGGGAGATGATACAGAGGAAGAGTAGGAGGTAGATAGGGGTGGGTATGGGAGAAGCGAAACAAGAAGAGGAAGAAGAGGAGGAAAAGGAGGAAGAGGTGGAAGAAGAGGAAGAAGAGGGAGGAGGAAGAGGTGAAAGAGGTGGAAGAGATTTAAGAGGTGGAAGAAGAGACAGAGGAGGAAGAAATAGAGATGGAAGAGGTGGAAGAGATGGAAGAGGTGGAAGAAGAGGTAGAAGAGATGGAAGAGGTAGAAGAAGATGAAGAAGAGGAAGCGGAGAAAGCAAAGAATGTTGAGAAGGAGGAGGTGAATGAAGAGGAGCAAGTGGAGGAGGAGTAAGAGGAGGAGGAGGAGGAGGTGGAGGGTATGAACATTCTGAGGAGGTGAAGAGGACGAAAGAGAATGGCGTGGTGGAATGTGAAGAGAATGGGGGGGTATCTGTGTTGGATTAATGTGATTTGCAGTGCCACATGCTCAATGGTTGTTTAACCATATAGGTCAAGTTACGTATCTTGTTATGTTATAAGACTGACTGGTGAAAGAACACAGTTGCAGCCAATGTGTACCATGCGATATTTCCGTCATGTACCAGACGCACTGCTGCTCGAGTCAAACCCATCGTGCCTGTACATATGTCGCACGAGGACACATAGCAAATTATAGTCAATGCTATCACCCCACAAAGTCCACTGTTACTGTTAACTCATTGCACCATGACAGGAAATGTTAATGACGCCTACTGTGAGATCCATCAAGTGCTAGACTAGCAATGATCCGTTACTGTCACGAACAAAACGCTCGAAATAACTATATCTATGATAACATTTCCGAAGTCATTTATTTTGCAAACTAATATAGATTGAGATGTCATACATTTGTTCATTCATATGTCTGACTAGAAATTGACTAATCGAAGGCCACATCCGCGCAATCGAAGGCCATATCCAGTCATATACCTCTACGTGAGTATTCGCCGGTAGTAGTTAATGTACTGCAGCCACCACATTTCGAGAACAGTTCCATGCAACCCATTTTGAAAATATAACTCAAAGTCTTTTTTGCTCTACTGCTGCCAGTGAATGCTGTTTGTGAGAGTTGCCATTGTTGTATCATCCCACGTGGTGTAAGCAGACTGCGTTCACAATTATTACGTTATCTCGTGGCATTAGGTAGTCAGCTTGGAAGGATTTCTTTCTTTTCAATGTTATACCATGGGGTATATTAATTATACAGCGAATGGCGCCGAATGTTAGCTAAATTATTAATAGAGACCATACTTCATGGAAGGGACGAATTCTAATTGAATATCCAGATCAACATGATCGGTGATCAAATATAGTTTACGCAAGGAACTTAAGTAATCCACAAACGAAGCCTCGGACAAAATACAATTTAACATTCATTAAGAATGGATATAAGACAACACATATCCTGATGTAAATCAAAGACTGTACAAAGGTCAATGTTGAAAACAAATACATTGATGCCTATTGTAATTCATCGTAACCCATCGTCTGATTTCAAATTATGTCTAGAAAGTCAAATGGTTCAATTGGGCTGACATCTTGAATTTTAATCGATTTCATTGCCAGCAGTTTGGTCATGCAACACAAACCAACATGTTTATCAAGCAACAGCGAAAAACAGCTACACGTCTACTGCTTGGAGCAGAAGGTAGAAGTGCTAGCTTCGATCCGAAAGGCGTACCCTTCTCCTCACTGGGTTTGTTATTAGTTGAAACCATTTAATGATGCGGTTCTTGCGAATGGATCTATTCAAGTAAGAATATAATCTGTATACCTTGGGAAATATCGCAAAACGAATGTTTAGCATGCATTAGATAAACGAAAGGAGCCACAACGAAATCCAATGATTCCCACAATAATGAATCTTTGTAACACTACACTGCACGTGCGTCTATACGCACGGTGATCAGTCTTCATGTGTACGCATAATCATTAAGAAATTGACCCTTGTGAACTCTTGACGGGGCACAGCAGATAGAGCATACAGCTAGAGGTTAATCGAAAACTGAGAGGTTTTTTATGTGCGTGGGAGGGATGGTGTTGGGGCTCACTTCAAAAGTAGAGCACATTTTCTGAGCAAACGTTGATTGATGTTAAAAACAGCATCCATAAAGTGCCAGTCTGGTTGTGTTTGCATGTGTCGTCACCATGAGTTATGGCGGAGTTACAATGATGTACATCCCAATATCCAAGACAAATGGTACAGCTGTATAGAGCTCCACGGTTCGTGCTGAGCACCATACGTTAAGGCATATCGTCGTTTAAACAATCATACATGGCCTACTTAATTTGTATGTGTTCCGTTTTTAGCGCACAACAAGAAAGTGCTCACCCAGAGGTCAAGCTATCCTTAATACAGGGGAGCAAATACAGACAGTATAATCATGGGTCTATACGTGGTTTACCAACCATCAATGTATTCCCTACATTAACCCTTCCTGCATGAGCTGTTTCTATACCATCATAGATGTTAATTTACTCAATGCGTGCACTAGATTTGCTCCCAATGATTGCTTCTCAACTGCAGCTCCACTCTAATCAATCATACAGAGGTGCCGTTCCTCACGAAATGTCGCATATTGATAATGATGTGTCGTCTTTATCATAGGCTCACATATGTCTATGTCAGTGAGTACTCTGCGAAGCTGATATAATAGGAACAGTGAACAGCTACAGCTGTGCTTCAGCTGATTGTAAGCATGTTTAGTCTCGTATTGGGGCTCGTGTCACCATGTGTTCGTTCAGTACAAAGAATCAATTCACGATATTTATAAACGTGTCAAGAACCAGACGAACACACTCACAGAAACATTCATGGTCCAACAGCCCGTCTGCGACAGTCAATACAATGCATATACACAGTTATATAAGGGTATTCTTTGCATACATATATGCATATATGAGGCTTGGGTCAACAGCGGGGCGGTGATTGTTTGGAATCAGGCCGTAGGGCTTTACTGGTTAGGCAAGCGTTTCGGCGTCGTTCAGGACAAAGTAAGGGTAATTACGTATAATTACGTTATTATTTTGCTGGAAGATTTTCACCGAGATGCTTTAACCACACCACCGACGTCTCCATGGGAACTCAAAACCGGTATAAAACATGATCAATCGATTCAATAATATAAGTACTGATTTGTTTTATCAGCTTGGCAGTGCTGATAATTCAAGATTTCGGAGACATTCGTACACATTGACAGAAGCTATGGCTAGGACACAATTAATAAGATATTGACGAGTTGTTACCCCATGGAATAATTTACCAACCATGGCAGTATCAGTTTACTTAACTCTGTTAGACACCAAATCGATGTACATTTAAGGACATAGGTTTAAGCTAATATTTTCACTATTTGATGACCATTGGCACCTTTGGGCCTAACGTTCTTTTTGCCCTGGCCACCCATCACAATAAGACATTGGGTGGCCATCATTGTAAATCATAAAGTATATTTCATCTTTATCACAGGTTCATAGAAGTATATATCATTGCATTCTCGTTGAGGCAGATTTTGTAGGGGCAGTGACTAGTTACAGCTGTTAGCATGATTTGTCTTGCACTGGGGCTTGATCATTTAGTACAAAGAATCAATTTACGATAATTATTTATGCGTCAACAACACCATTAACATACTCATATGCCGCGTACAAGTCCCAATAGCCGGTCTGCGTCAATCATTACAATGCGTATACATAATATTATCAGTATATACTTTGTATATTTATCGGAATGGGTTCGTTCATACTCAAACCGTGGTAAACAACGGCGTATGGTAATGTTTGGGAACTACGCCTTTTGACTGTACTGGGAGGATATACCTCAAACACAACTCGGTTTTGAACGATTTTATGCTTCGTTCAAGGTAAAGTATATTTTTTGCTGTTTATGACCCTAAAATAAGTCATAAAGATATATATGACGTAAAACAAAATAAATATTGCAGAAGACTTATGAGTATTTGTAAAAGAGCGTAACAGAATTAACAAAGATGATCCTTGAACCTTACTCATGTTTCACAGACCAGACCAACAATACTCCAAAAATACCAATGGTCTGGCTTCAACATCAGTCCATTAAGAAATATTGCTCCGCATTGATACTCTTCTGTAAATACAGTATGGTACAACTTTCTGGAGAATTATCACCGAATACAAGTAGTTTTGACCACAAGTGACAGAGTGAAGGCGCAGTGTGTGTACTTCTAAGTTAGAAGAACACTAAATCATGACAACAAAACATAGTACGCAAATTCAATAAAGGGTCGATTTAACAGACAACGTTAACGAGATAACAGGGTTTAAGGATAAGTGATGTAAAGCTGTGGCGCATGGAATCTTCGATATCACTAATACAACACGATCAGATTTTCTCATGCACTCAATCTCAGAGACGAAATATTTAGATCAGTCGCGTCGCATCACTTATCACATCTCGTCCAATTACCATGTCACCCAAAAATAATCCACTCGCATCATCGTCAGGAAAAGCATGTATGACAATTACACGAGCACGGACAAAGGAAACGTAAATACAGAATAGCAAAAGCTTATCGCAATCAACAACTTATGGTCGCTAATTCCTTTAATCCTACTAAACCGTCTATTTTTCATGTTATCAAGAGATAAGAGTATTGACGAAAGACAACAAAATTGTCATATTTGTTTTACTCTATCGAACAACCTGAGATAAATAGCATTGTTTTGCAGTAATAAAATGCCATTGGAAGAAAGCTCTCCAAGGGGGATATTAATCAACTTCATGCCGCGCAAATATGATGCCAAGCATAACTATAGCAAGCGTCACCAAGGGGGAATGAGGCACGTATCATCATATCTGAATAACACAGCATCACTTCCAATCACGCCATTTCGACGTTACTATATTCACACGCATTCACATGAAGACACATTATACCACATCTCACAGTAACTCACCATATATCAGCGTATCTCACCATAACACATTACATCGTTATTCATTCACGCATATGACACAGTATATAGTGCAAACACAATTCCTCGCGTAAGGCCATATAAGATGACATCGTATTCACACGCATTCACATGAAGACACATTATGCCACATCTCACCATAACACATCACACAGTTACTCATTGCCGCATATGCAACAATATATAGTCCAAACACAAATCGTCACTTAGGCCATATAAAATGACATCGTATCATGACGCACAACATAACATCATGTCACATAGCTTAACTTCACGTCGAACGAAAGCACATTACGTCTCGCTTTATAAAACGCCCGCAGTGGCATGGGCGATACGCAATGAATATACTCGCTAATCCATTATGTTCATCAAGCATATTTATTACCTTTCAGACGATTCGACAAAAAATGTTGTGTGCAGAAAGATGGCATTCGTGAGGTATCCAGATGGATAACCAACTTGAGGACAAATGTATAAACTAACTTGTTGCAAATCTGAATTTGTCACGTCCATCACATGTCGTCTCCAAAAAACCATCATAATCGGTTTTTATGAGTAGCATGGTGCGGTGTAAATGATGAAAAGGTAATAAAGGGGTTTAACGTCACTTTCAACAAATAGGTGATATCGCGACGGAGATGGATGAGGATGACTGTGAGGCTTGGACATCTATCCTTAAGTGCCAACATCCACTTGGCACAAACCCATTGTCCAGACCGGGCGGTCAAACCCATTCAGCTTGGACGATGGTCAGCACGGTACTACTGAGCTACCGGGTCAGATGTTTACCCTTTAAGAGATGGGCCCGCCATTTACGCGATGACCCGAGTCTCAAGGAGCCAGTTAGTTTTTCACACCTTGGTATCGAACCCACAACCTGTGGGTCGAGAGACGACGCAGTTTACCACAAAGCCACGGGAAACGGAAACTGTCCAGCTGGTGAGCTGCGATAACGCTTACATGCAAAAGATAAGCATAAATATCTGCTCCCACCCTAACCTCAGCAATTATTTCAACACAACATCCTCTCCACTCGTAATCGTCTAAAGTGAACTATATTGCCATATTTGGTAGCCCCAATGGCAATATTGTTCAGTTGTGTCTGATGACAGCGCAGTGTGCATGTCAACGCAGGAAGAATATGTCGAACCCACAACCTGTGGGTCGAGAGACGACGCAGTTTACCACAAAGCCACGGGAAACGGAAACTGTCCAGCTGGTGAGCTGCGATAACGCTTACATGCAACAGATAAGCATAAATATCTGCTCCCACCCTAACCTCAGCAATTATTTCAACACAACATCCTCTCCACTCGTAATCGTCTAAAGTGAACTATATTGCCATATTTGGTAGCCCCAATGGCAATATTGTTCAGCTGTGTCTGATGACAGCGAAGTGTGCATGTCAACGCAGGAAGAATAACCTCCCATCATATTGCAGCGCCTAAAGCATCCAGTGACTGCTACTGACAGATTTGCTGTATACGTTTCTGACATAAATGCAAATGAGCTGCATAAAATATATTAAATGCATTAGCAACTGCATTTCCTAATACAAAAATGTTTGACACACGTGGTCAAATAGTCTATTGTGAATAATTCAGCAAATAGAAAAAGTACTCTTATATGGTTATTTCTTATATGGTTAGTGTCGCGTGTACAGAAGGATATTTGCTTGCACAGGTCGAGTTATGGCATAAAAGCTGACGCCCACGATGCAACTAACTGCAAAATTGTGAAGATAATATGCATTGCTGCGGAGCACGTTGGATCATTGATCTATGCCAAATATAGGACCGTTGCTTCCCCACACCTAGGGTGTAAGCACGTTTCGAGCAGAAATTGATATCTTTAACATTGTTGTAACCTCAGATATGTTGTCATTCTCCCACGCACTCAATGTGTAGCCATGCGATATATATAAATTTCGCTAGGTCCGCTATCATATTGCACGGAAAATATTCGAAATGACGTCATTTCATGCTTGGGAGCCGATCCCTGAATGCATTCCACGGCAAAGCGCCAACAATATTATGCACATAATCGTTGAATGTGCCCATATAATTCTATTCAGGAATCACTATTTCCATGTTCAAAGTCTCTCTGAATTTGAAGGCACCATATAACGGACTCGTGTGCTGTTAACGCTTTATTCACCTTACCGCACACAACATGACGCATGCGCATATATGTCTGTAAATAGAGAGACGGACATCTTATCGGAAAAGCGAACTATCGTTATAGTACGAGGATTGTTCAGAGGAAAGAGGAGACGAACTATCGTTAAAGTACGAGGATTGTTCAGAGGAAAGAGGAGACAAACTATCGTTAAAGTACGAGGATTGTTCATAGGAAAGAGGAGACAAACTATCGTTATAGTACGAGGATTGTTCATAGGAAAGAGGAGACAAACTATCGTTATAGTACGAGGATTGTTCAGAGGAAAGAGGAGACAAACTATCGTTAAAGTACGAGGATTGTTCATAGGAAAGAGGAGACAAACTATCGTTATAGTACGAGGATTGTTCAGAGGAAAGAGGAGACGAACTATCGTTATAGTACGAGGATTGTTCAGATGAAAGAGGAGACAAACTATCGTTAAAGTACGAGGATTGTTCATAGGAAAGAGGAGACGAACTATCGTTATAGTACGAGGATTGTTCAGAAGAAAGAGGAGACGAACTATCGTTATAGTACGAGGATTGTTCAGAGGAAAGAGGAGACGAACTATCGTTATAGTACGAGGACTGTTCGGCGGAAAGAGGAGACGAACTATCGTTATAGTACGAGGATTGTTCAGAGGAAAGAGGAGACGAACTGTCGTCATAGTAAGAGGATTGTTCAGAGGAAAGAGGAGACGAACTATCATTATTGGGTGCTTCTACCGATATAGTGATAGAGCGGTTATGCAGCTCAGGTGAAAAGGAGTGCGTCTTTTATCATCACCTTGCTGAAAAGAGGTCAACAATAATGTGTTTTTAGGACGAATTTTACGGAGACTGTCATGCATGACAATGACCAATTCAATTAAACCAATCACATGTGGGCCACTTGGAGGAAAGGATAATGCGCTTATGTTCGCCGCTCTCTGCACCTGATACCCGGAACAATTCAATAAAATTTTCACCACACAGAAGCGTTGTTGTTCAAGGATAACGTCTAGGGTGAAAACGATCCTAAGCACGTGATCGACTTCCAAAGTGTGTCACATAACGATTAAATAAACCGATACACAATCATAATATATCATGTCACATTGAATACAACCAGGTCACATTGATCTAAATCAATCGTAACCAGAACAACTGAACAGAGCGCGTGACACTACATCCACGCCGTCATTCTCTCCTCCATTAAATACAGGTAATGAAGCGCGACCTGACTGATGCTTTATTCAGGAGCACCGGATGTTATTGTTGTTCTAATAAAGCAACAACGAATAGAGTACACGAGAAACTTTTCCATTATATTTCAACACCATTGTATTATCATTAATTAACAGGTGTTGGGAATGTAGCATTTGCCATACACCATATATCGCATCGCACCTTCGAAATCCATGTCTGTATTATATGTATAGTTCGCTAAACGCGAATTATGTTTAAAAACGTGGGTACTCCTAGTTCTGTTGCATAAAGAGTTAATGAAATAGACGATTGCACATAAATATGACGTATGTATGAGCGAAAGGCCCGCCATAGCATTTGTCCTGCCTCTACGACAGTTTCACAGTTGCAACTGTACGACGCTTCTGAGAGCAACGATCTGTGTAAAACCACCACGAACTTGATATACAGCAATACTGTAGCATTGGCAACTTACACATGAGTTAATGAATTAGTTGATCACCCCAACTTCCACCAACCAGCCATAGGATATTAACATACCAGAATTCCCGTAAGTAGCACATGTCACGTGGGCAAAAGATTCTCAATACGTGCAACAAGGGAACCGCATAATGGACCTTCTTCTTGTTGTACCTGTGGACACTGGCACAGACATATTATAAATAAGCCAATATGCAACTTAAGGATGGCCAAACAATCACAATTGTCCGCGTGTTTCAAACTGTGCTGTTGCTATGCCAGCACAGAAGTTAAAGTTAATCATTGCCGGCACTAAATTTGCTCCAAATGATTGTTTCTCATCGGCTGTTCTGCTGTGCCGTAACTCACGAAATGTAGCATATTGATAATGATGTGTCGTCTTTATCGCAGGTTCACATATGTCTATGTCCGTGAATAGTCAGCGATGCAGGGACAGTGAACAGCTACAGCTGTGTGTCAGCTGATTGTAAGCATGTTTAGTCTCGTATTAGGGCTCGCGTCACCATGTGTTCATTAAGTACAAAGAATCAATTCACGATATTTATATACGCGTCAAGAACAAGATAAACATAATCACATTCCACATACATATCACAACAGCCCGTCTGTGTCAGTCATTACAATGCATAAACACAATTATATCAGGGTATTCTTTGCATACATATATGCATATATGATGCTTGGTTAAACATCGCGGGGCGGTGATTGTTTGAAATCACGCCGTAGGACTTAACTGGTTTATTATTATTTTGCTGGAAGATTTTCACCAAGGTGATTTAATCACACCACCATGAATAATTACTTGGACGACATACACCTGTAATTGAAATGACTTCTTCTACAAAGTACAACATTGGACTGGTCATGTGCCCTATTATGGCACTTGGCAAACAAATGTCACCTGCTCTGCAGCAGTTATCACAACTGCAGAATGCGATCGCAGACTTCACCCATCACAGTTGCAAGGATGGACTGTATCTTTGAAATCCCAGGGGATTAGAAAATTGGGTAATATAATGTAATACACTGATGGAGACCTGTTATTGCAGGCTTGTCCTTGCCAATCTGTGAGACATAATGATGACACTCAGTGCATTTCTGTGTATTTATTCCGCGAGGTACATACGCATTCATACTATAAGCTGTGGTTACTTAAACCCGTAACAAGCAAATATTTCTGTTTAAATTATTGGAGACCTGTTGTATAGTGCGAGTAGTAGTATTGAATGAAATGAGAGCTGTATATCAACTAAAATCATAACAATAAATCATAGTATTCGAATGCGCTACAGGGTCGATAAACCAGACATGGTAAACGAAATAACGGTGGTTGAATGATAACAGATGTAAGGCTGTAGCGCATGAAACCATTGATGTCTCTAATAAAACAATATCAGATCTTCTCATGAACCCCGAGACCAATCTATTGGAACAGTCCTATTCCAGTCCCATCGCCCACAATGCATGCTCGCCACGAACTATTTCTCGTCGCATCACGTATCGCTCGATCACATATCGCTTATAACATCTCGTCGAAGCACACATCATTCAATAATATCGCCTCGCATCACCGTCAGAATAGGCACGTATGACAATTACACCGGCATGTGGAAAGGAAACGTAAATGAAGGATACGATTTATCTGCCACAAAAGGCTTATCTGTATCAACAAGATATATTCACCGCTTTGGTATTTCTCCTTTTTCGTCCATTACGCTGATTTGATATTCATCCTCTTCAATTCATTACGCCTATTTGTTATTTCTCCTTTTCCATCCATTACGCCAATTTGTTATTTCTCTCTTTCCTTTCATTACGCCGATTTTTTGGTTCTCATTTTTCGTCCATTACGCCAATTTATTAGCCATGATTGGTTCAATGATGATAACAAATTTAGCCGATTTCTTTCATCGTAGCTTTCTTTCCCCATTAATTTTTTTTTTCACTGAATGGCACAAGGGCTGACCTTTTTTTAAATCTATGTAGAAACGGAATTCTATCAATCTCTCAGACTTGCCGGCGAATATTTGTTAAACACAAAATATGACACTATGTTCTGCCACGTGAATATCTGAATTAAATGTAAGTTTATCATTTTACAAAAGCTTCAGTAATGAATGTAACAAGTAATGGTTCGTATGACGCTCCAGCTCTCGAAACCTGCGACCGAGTGCTGAGTGATGATCATGGAGAAAAAATGGATATTGAAAGACTTAATTCATCTCTCGATATAGTGACATGATTGAAATCTGAATGCGGTGATATGAGTGCCCGGAAGTGTGATAATCATAACAGCGGATTCACTGACCTCTATCTGCCCCCAAAACACCCTAACATACCGTTATGTAATCGAAATAGCAAGAACAAGAGTTATGAGCATATTAAGCTATCTAACCTCCGTCATACTTTTTTAGGACAAACAACTGTCGCCTAATCTATACGCATATTTCAAGTGGGAGATCAAAAGTTTTGATACGGATTAATCCACAATCAGGAGATATGCTGTAGGGTGCTGTGTTGTATCTATGTGCCGACGATGTTCTCAAATGTGTTCCGTTTCACGGTTAGAACCCCAATCGGGAGATGTCCTGCTAGGTGCTGTGTTTAACGCTTTTAACCGCATCTGTGGGGTGCTGTGTTTTACGGTTTGATCCGCCTGCCGACGATACCCAGCAGGGTGCTTTACGGTTTTATTCAGGAGAAGCAGAGGAGCAGCAGGGTGCCATATTTTACGGTTTGATCCATAGACAGGAGACGCTCAGACAACTGGCGGTCCGTTTAATTGGCAGTGATTGAAAGAGATATAGCGCTGTCCGAGTCAGCGTTTTGGAGCGCCTTCCAGGTAGATTTAAATAGATGTTTTGCAGCACAACCGGTCAAGGGTCCATGGAAGTCCGTATGTCGATGGGTTGAAAAATATAAATATATTTAATCTTAATAATTGTCATTATCCGTAAGAGTCATCCGTAATTATATCACAAATGGATTTCTATTTGTAAAAAACGCGAACGTTAATATGTCCAGACGAGATTAACCCCATCCCAGATTTCTCCGGTTCTAATCCATCAGTGTTGCTTGTTACTGTCTTTGATGGAAGGCATACCGAGTCTGCAATTTGAATCCCCAGGTGATACAACAGCCTTCCTCGGTTTTGTGATGTCATAGCGATAGCATCTAATCATGGTCTTCATTACCAAAGCTCGTTCTATATTTGATTGAATTGCTTAATTAGCCATGACTTTGTGTAAGAATAATGGATGGTTAAAGGATTGTCACCTTTCAACAGTTGATTCTGCAACCACGCGATATCTCATTCCTGGATATCAGTTAACATTGACCTACGTGTCTTGTTCATGCGCTCGCGAATCAATCATAAAGACCAAAGACCAACCGCTAGGTAAGCCCTGAATTGTAAATCTCGACGGGGTAAAGCTTCTGCGATCGCAGGTAGTGCAATATGGGGTCTGATGCGATGATACATCCTCGCCTGGCTTCCGTACCCCTCACGCGGTCGATACTCCAGAGCAAACAACATCGATTTTGCAATCAAATACATTAGGTGCGCGCGCTAGACCTTGGCAGGTGGCCTGTCAGTGTCAGTCATGTATAAAAAACATACACACACAAACGCCAACTCACACTGCGCTGACGCCACGAAGGAAAATCCGCAAAAAGTCAATCGATAGGTCAGTCACTCAGTGAGGCAGGTAGGTAATCACTAACTTACTCACTTACTCACACACTCACTCATTAACACACTAACTCACTTACTCACTCACTCACGCACTCACTCATACATTAACTTACTCACATACTCACTCACGCACTTACTCACTCACTCACTCACTCATTCACTCACTCACTAACTCACTTACTAACTCACTTACTAACTCACTTACTCACTCACTCACTTACTCTCCCACTCAATCACTCATTCACTTACTCACTTACTCACTCACTCATTTACTCACTAACTCACTCACTCACTTACTCACTCACTCACTCATTCACTCACTCACTTACTCACTCACTCACTCACTCCCTCCCTCACTCATTTATTTATTCTACATTCTCTTAGTTGACTCACTCAGTCACTCAATCATTCACTCTTCTGCCCATTAATGACTCATTGAATCACTCACGAGCTCCCGCACTTACTTACTCACTCACACATTCATGCTTTCATTCACTCGAAAACCCATTCATTGATTCGCTCACTCACTCCATCACTCACTCATTCACTCATTAACACAACCACTCACTCACCCACTTACTTACTCACTCATTTACTCACTCATTCACTCAGCCCATTCTTTGACTCACCTACTCGCTCTCTCTCTCACTCACTCTCTCACTCGCTCGCTCACTCACTCACTCACTCACTAACTCACTCGCTCACTCATAAGCCCCACCCTACCTCCCACGCAACTCGAACACCACGTCGACCCCCAAACCACCACCACTCCCTCCCCAAGTCATGCACCCGGTCGGTCGGGAAAGCGCGGGCGCGTCACATTAAGACCGCACACGCGCCCGTCAGCTTCCGCCCGAGTCCAGACAGAACCAAAATCGATGCTGGTGCTTGCAGAAGGCGACTCAACACAAGGCAATGAGGGTGCATGGCAGTACACTGACAGCCTCCGCTCCGCCGCGCGTGGCGCTTCCTACGATGATATGAGTGAGAGAAAGATTGAGCAACGAATATTGAAGGAATTAAAGGATATCATTCGTGTTCACATTATCACGCGGCGGGTGTACGAGGAAAACCTCAAGAAACCACGTTCACTAGATCATTGGAGCATAGGGAGATCTCTGTATTGAGGGTACCCTGGGGAGGAAACGCCTCGTATTGCCGTAGGCATATGATGCCACAAAGCGGTCTTTATAGTTCACAAGACGAGGCATTACAGCATCCCGTTGCTAGGGACTGCAGATGCCCCTCAGGGGATAATAAGATCTGCTGTGATCGTTTTTGTTACATCACCCAACACGACTAGACCGATAACCACTGTGTAGAGCAGGGCCTGTCAACATTGGTGTCGCGGTAGTCATCCCCGCCTCGACCATCACTGGCCAGACAAATGGTTACCGCTGCTGCCTCTACGCCCCATATCCGCGGCCACATTTGGTCAACCACAGAGGGGCAAGCGTGACCTCGGTGGCCAGGAGGTGATGGCTCTGATTTAACCCCGGCGATTACCAGAGCGCACTCGCTATACAACACAGCACGCGCATCACCAACAGCCGTGTGTATGTGCGTGCTATTTGCAACTTATGAAAGGGAATAACAACATAGCTCACTACCGAGGAATGGATATACGCACTCAGTGCATTTCTGTGTATTTATTCCGCGAGGTACATACGCATTCATACTATAAGCTGTGGTTACTTAAACCCGTAACAAGTAAATATTTCTGTTTAAATTATTGGAGACCTGTTGTATAGTGCGAGTAGTAGTATTGAATGAAATGAGAGCTGTATATCAACTAAAAAAATAAATCATAGTATTCGAATGCGCTACAGGGTCGATAAACCAGACATGGTAAACGAAATAACGGTGGTTGAATGATAACAGATGTAAGGCTGTAGCGCATGAAACCATTGATGTCTCTAATAAAACAAGATCAGATCTTCTCATGAACCCTGAGACCAATCTATTGGATCAGTCCTATTCCAGTCCCATCGCCCACAATGCATTCTCGCCACGAACTATTTCTCGTCGCATCACGTATCGCTCGATCGCATATCGCTCATAACATCTCGTCCAAGCACACAACATTCAATAATATCGCCTCGCATCACCGTTAGAATAGGCACGTATGACAATTACACCAGCATGTGGAAAGGAAACGTAAATGAAGGATACGATTTATCTGCCACAAAAGGCTTATCTGTATCAACAAGATATATTCACCGCTTTGGTATTTCTCCTTTTTCGTCCATTACGCTGATTTGATATTCATCCTCTTCAATTCATTACGCCTATTTGTTATTTCTCCTTTTCCATCCATTACGCCAATTTGTTATTTCTCTCTTTCCTTTCATTACGCCGATTTTTTGGTTCTCATTTTTCGTCCATTACGCCAATTCATTAGCCATGATTGGTTCAATGATGATAACAAATTTAGCCGATTTCTTTCATCGTAGCTTTCTTTCCCATTAATTTCTTTTTTCACTGAATGGCACAAGGGCTGACCTTTTTATAAATCTATGTAGAAACGGAATTCTATCAATCTCTCAGACTTGCCGGCGAATATTTGTTAAACACAAAATATGACACTATGTTCTGCCACGTGAATATCTGAATTAAATGTAAGTTTATCATTTTACAAAAGCTTCAGTAATGAATGTAACAAGTAATGGTTCGTATAACGCTCCAGCTCTCGAAACCTGCGACCGAGTGCTGAGTGATGAGCATGGAGAAAAAGTGGATATTGAAAGACTAAATTCATCTCTCGATATAGTGACATGATTGAAATCTGAATGCGGTGATATGAGTGCCCGGAAGTGTGATAATCATAACAGCGGATTCACTGACCTCTATCAGCGGATTCACTGACCTCTATCTGCCCCCAAAACACCCTAACATACCGTTATGTAATTCGAGATAGCAAGAACAAGAGTTATGAGCATATTAAGCTATCTAACCTCCTTCATACTATTCATGGTTTTTAGGACAAACAACTGTCGCCTAATCTATACGCATATTTCAAGTGGGAGATCAAAAGTTTTGATACGGATTAATCCGCAATCAGGAGATATGCTGATGGGTGCTGTGTTGTATCTATGTGCCGAAGATGTTCTGAAATGTGTTCCGTTTCACGGTTAGAACCCCAATCGGGAGATGTCCTGCTAGGTGCTATGTTTAACGCTTTTAACCGCATCTGTGGGGTGCTGTGTTTTACGGTTTGATCCGCCTGCCGACGATACCCAGCAGGGTGCTGAGCTTTACGGTTTTATTCAGGAGAAGCAGACGAGCAGCAGGATGCCATATTTTACGGTTTGATCCATAGACAGGAGACGCTCAGACAACTGGCGGTCCGTTTAATTGGCAGTGATTGAAAGAGATATAGCGCTGTCCGAGTCAGCGTTTTGGAGCGCCTTCCAGGTAGATTTAAATAGATGTTTTGCAGCACAACCGGTCAAGGGTCCATGGAAGTCCGAATGTCGATGGGTTGAAAAATATAAATATATTTAATCTTAATAATTGTCATTATCCGTAAGAGTCATCCGTAATTATATCACAAATGGATTTCTATTTGTAAAAAACGCGAACGTTAATATGTCCAGACGAGATTAACCCCATCCCAGATTTCTCCGGTTCTAATCCATCAGTGTTGCTTGTTACTGTCTTTGATGGAAGGCATACCGAGTCTGCAATTTGAATCCCCAGGTAATACAACAGCCTTCCTCGGTTTTGTGATGTCGTAGCGGTTGCATCTAATTATGGTCTTCATTACCAAGGCTCGTTCTATATTTGATTGAATTGCTTAATTAGCCACGACTTTGTGTAAGAATAATGGATGGTTCTGTATGATTAAAGGAATGTCAACAGTTGATTCTGCAACCACACGATATCTCATTCCTGGATATCAGTTAACATTGACCTACGTGTCTTGTTCATGCGCTCGGGAATCAATCATAAAGACCAAAGACCAACCGCTAGGTAAGCCCTGAATTGTAAATCTCGACGGGGTAGAGCTTCTGCGATCGCAGGTAGTGCAATATGGGGTCTGATGCGATGATACATCCTCGCCTGGCTTCCGTACCCCTCACGCGGTCGATACTCCAGAGCAAACAACATCGATTTTGCAATCAAATACATTAGGTGCGCGCGCTAGACCTTGGCAGGTGGCCTGTCAGTGTCAGTCGTGTATAAAAAACATACACACACAAACGCCAACTCACACTGCGCTGACGCCACGAAGGAAAATCCGCAAAAAGTCAATCGGTAGGTCAGTCACTCAGTGAGGCAGGTAGATAATCACTAACTTACTCACTTACTCACACACTCACTCATTAACACACTAACTCACTTACTCACTCACTCACGCACTCACTCATACATTAACTTACTCACATACTCACTCACGCACTTACTCACTCACTCACTCACTCATTCACTCACTCACTAACTCACTTACTAACTCACTTACTAACTCACTTACTCACTCACTCACTCACTTACTCTCCTACTCACTCACTCATTCACTTACTCACTCACTTACTCACTCACTCATTTACTCACTAACTCACTCACTTACTCACTCACTCACTCATTCACTTATTCACTCACTCACTTACTCACTCACTCACTCCCTCCCTCACTCATTTATTTATTCTACATTCTCTTAGTTGACTCACTCAGTCACTCAATCATTCACTCTTCTGCCCATTAATGACTCATTGAATCACTCACGAGCTCCCGCACTTACTTACTCACTCACACATTCATGCTTTCATTCACTCGAAAACCCATTCATTGATTCGCTCACTCACTCCATCACTCACTCATTCACTCATTAACCCAACCACTCACTCACCCACTTACTTACTCACTCATTTACTCACTCATTCACTCAGCCCATTCTTTGACTCACCTACTCGCTCTCTCTCTCACTCACTCTCTCACTCGCTCGCTCGCTCACTCACTCACTCACTCACTCACTCACTCACTCACTAACTCACTCGCTCGCTCACTCATAACCCCCACCCTACCTCCCACGCAACTCGAACACCATGTCGACCCCCAAACCACCACCACTCCCTCCCCAAGTCATGCACCCGGTCGGTCGGGAAAGCGCGGGCGCGTCACATTAAGACCGCACACGCGCCCGTCAGCTTCCGCCCGAGTCCAGACAGAACCAAAATCGATGCTGGTGCTTGCAGAAGGCGACTCAACACAAGGCAATGAGGGTGCATGGCAGTACACTGACAGCCTCCGCTCCGCCGCGCGTGGCGCTTCCTACGATGATATGAGTGAGAGAAAGATTGAGCAACGAATATTGAAGGAATTAAAGGATATCATTCGTGTTCACATTATCACGCGGCGGGTGTACGAGGAAAACCTCAAGAAACCACGTTCACTAGATCATTGGAGCATAGGGAGATCTCTGTATTGAGGGTACCCTGGGGAGGAAACGCCTCGTATTGCCGTAGGCATATGATGCCACAAAGCGGTCTTTATAGTTCACAAGACGAGGCATTACAGCATCCCGTTGCTAGGGACTGCAGATGCCCCTCAGGGGATAATAAGATCTGCTGTGATCGTTTTTGTTACATCACCCAACACGACTAGACCGATAACCACTGTGTAGAGCAGGGCCTGTCAACATTGGTGTCGCGGTAGTCATCCCCGCCTCGACCATCACTGGCCAGACAAATGGTTACCGCTGCTGCCTCTACGCCCCATATCCGCGGCCACATTTGGTCAACCACAGAGGGGCAAGCGTGACCTCGGTGGCCAGGAGGTGATGGCTCTGATTTAACCCCGGCGATTACCAGAGCGCACTCGCTATACAACACAGCACGCGCATCACCAACAGCCGTGTGTATGTGCGTGCTATTTGCAACTTATGAAAGGGAATAACAACATAGCTCACTACGAGGAATGGATATACGCCTAACAGGATAATCCCACGACTGTCTGTAATTACTTACATCAATGGACGGAGCACCTGCCCCGAGGAAGGCTCGGAACTGAAATTCCTGCTTGGATTCGCTATTTTCATACATCGCACATTGATGCTTCCTCGGAACTCCGTGAGTATTTATGTGTATTTAAATCCCCCTTGGAATGATCGTCCGATACATAGATATTGGACAATGGCGAATAAAGCAGATATGGACGCCGAATGTCCGGTCGTATCTGACAGCCTTCGCAACGCTCCATCGATTGCTCGGCGTGACAGCGAAGATGTTTTCTCTCGTATGGCGGCAGAGATGAAAACATGCGTCATGGGTAATCAAGCATACGTCAGTCTAGCTTCCAATACAAATGAAACAAAAAGCGATTTTGAACGGCGTTTGTCATTAAAATATGATCTGTTTCAAGGGAAGAGTGACTGTAGGCAATCCATGGTGTGCGAGCCAATACGTTTAAAGACAGCTGAGACTAATTCATCACCACTAAACACACTAGCAGGTGTCATAGGCGACCAATGGGGCAAAACGGACACATTAGCAAGCAGACAGAACTCAGATGACCTTATTATTAATACATCGTCCACTGACGACTTCGGGGATTCGCGTGAGGTTAAATTAAGTAATGTACTGACAGAAAACTTTTCGAACGGGAATGTGCGAGCTCCGACCGACGGTATGGTGGATAATGTTGACCGTTATGCCTCCAATATGGAACATGAGTGTAGGCGGGTTGGGGGGACGAGTTCTGCCCCCTCGTCTTGCCGGGCGGAGACGGCCAGCGTCCCCTCTCACTCCCCGGGCGGGGCAGCATCTTCCCCCGTCACCAGTTCATCGTGGCCATCGAGCCCCGTGTTTCGCAGCAGAAGCGCCAGTAATAGAGCCTCTCCGAGCGAGTCCATTTCAGCAAGCCGCCGTAGACTACATCAATTCAGCCAAGACCTCAGCAGGGATAGCTCCAACAGACGGTCAGCTGCTGAGCAGCCGACTAACCGCAGCACAGCCACGACCTTGACCCCATCTGTATCCTGCCAGCGTTTGAAATACGCTGTATCGTCACGTCTGGTACGTACGCTTACGCCTCCGCCCACGGGACTTACGACGCCTCCTACCGAAGCGCCGATCACGCAAAACCACAAGCCCACATCGCTTGAAAGCAACAGGGACTTGGCCGATCCATTTGCTTTTATTGTCACAGGCAACTGCCGCGGCCGTTTTGGTCTGCATCGAACTCGCAGTCTGTATATGCCAACATGGAGCCCCGACACAGAGACGGGCCAATCCAGCCAGCCAATTGACACACACATACAAACGCCCACAGACACAGAAGCCCGACTCGGAGGAAAATCAACTAGAGGGCGCCAAATACGGCCTAAATCTTTCCATGGCGGTGATATATTACGATTTGGTTCTTTGCTGCGTGGTGGCTATTCCGGAAATGAAACATTCACAAACAGCTGCGTAGATCGCACGGTGTTGTGTGTGCCGGACGAGGTGACAAGGGTGATACAGCCATCTCACACGACAGCGTCTCTGGTGACGTTACATCAAACAGCCACATCACTGACGTTATCCCCCACGCCGCTCGCGGAGGCTGCGAATGGTAGCGTGTCTACGTTGGAAGTGATAACAGCCTACTTGGAGCAATTGAGAATGAGAGGGTCCAAAGAGGATGTCGACGTGCAGGAGGGTGTCATTGAGGACCCGTTGAGGTCAGCGAAATGCAGACACAACAGCAGCAGCAGCAGCAGCATCACCAGAAGCCCACGCACTAAACTCACAGAACTCACAACGGACAAACGTAAGTTCACACAGCCTATGTTGTTGGTATGGTATGGTGTCAGATAAAAACACAACTTAAGCGCTGTCGCGCAGCTGGGATGAATTTCGGGGTTTTTTTAAACAGTTAAAACGCCACAAATACGGCATGTGTGACATGGCTCGAAATAACGCCTGTCCAGAGGGAATTCACACCACTTTTATCCTGTCTTGATCAACCGGAGATATCCCCGACATTTTAAAACCCAACGCACTTCCATGCTCGTCTAACAGTCTAACAAACGACCGACTACCCGTACGAGAGCCAGACAATACTTTAGTCCTTGGAGAGTTTGGATCTTTCTCGAGAGCCATAAAAACATCACAGTTGCTTTTTTTTTAGCCACAATAACTAACTTTCCTCCACGGGGATGACCTCATTTATTCCAGCCTCATCCGAACGAGGTGTCAGTAAGTCTACGAGGTCAGTATTAGGGTAAGTTGTAACGGCGTAGATTCCCATTTAAGAATAGTTTTTTTCCCCATCTGAGCTCGTCCGAGAATGGCTCATGACGCATTCGTGTATACTGACAACGTGCTGCTTCACACCATGAATGCTGCGAGGGGGGAGGTGGGGGGTGAGACGGATATTGAACAGCATCTCAAGCAGATTAATTCGAACGCGGATCACCTACGAGATGATAAAAAAAATTGATTGACCTCAGTTTATGAGGGCAGCGTCAAAGGGTCGTCTACACTAATCAAAAGTCGTGAGCTGTGTTTGGATGAATTGATTACGTTAGGTGTACCATATCATGTGTTGTCAGTGGTGATATCACGCATATCAACCAAAGGTGTACCATATCATGTGTTGTCAGTGGTGATATCACGCATATCAACAAATTAGTAGTGGTAATTTAAAACCAGTCAGGGGGAAAGTCACAACTAGGCATAGGGTCATAGTATGATATATAAATAGAGATTCACATCGCCCTCAAACAACGCCTTGCCCACTAGATGGCTTGGAATCGCGATTGTTATGCCTCATAAAGCCGACATCGGGTGATTTAGACCGAACATGGAGAAGCTTGAGCAATAAAGTGGCTGATGTCTCATAGTAGCGGGATCGCATTCGAGTGGGTTACATTGCGGTGTGGATAATTGGTGAAGGTTGTTACTGTTTATGTTATACTGTGTATTGATATGGGGTGTGGTTTGGCGGTAAAGGGGTGTGGTTTGGCGGTAAGGGGTGTGGTTTGGGGGTAGAGGGGTGTGGCTAAGTGACGTTTGGTGTGGTGATATATGTTGTGATGCTGTGATGTGTATGGCGTGGTGTGGTTTGCTGTGGATCGGTGATAGCGTTTGATGTGATGTAGGATGTAATGGTGTGCTGTTGCGCGGTGAGGTGTGGTGCAGGGTGAAGTGGTTTGTCTGGTATGGTTGTGTATTGAGTGGTGTGGTGTTTTATGGTGTGGTGCGTGCGGTGTGGTGTGGTGCAGTGTGAAGTGGTTTGTCTAGTAAGGGGTAGTATTGTATGGTGTGATGTGTTATGGTGTGGTGCGCTATGGTGTTGTGCGTTATAGTGTGATGTGATGCGTTATGGTGTGGTGTGGTTCGTTATTATGTGGTGCTGAATGGTATGATGTTGTGTTGTAAGGTGTGATCGTTTGTGGTGTCGTTATGGTGAAGTAAAGTGAGGCGTATTATGGTGTGATGTGTTATGGTGTGGTGCGCTATGGTGTTGTGCGTTATAGTGTGATGTGATGCGTTATGGTGTGGTGTGGTTCGTTATTATGTGGTGCTGAATGGTATGATGTGTGTGTTGTAAGGTGTGATCGTTTGTGGTGTCGTTATGGTGAAGTAAAGTGAGGCGTATTATGGTGTGATGTGATGAGGTACAGTGAGGCGTGATGTTGTCTAGAAAAGTGAGGTGTAGTATGGTATGATGTGATGAGGTACAAAGAGGTGTAATAAGTAGTGATGTGGTGGGTTGCAGTTAGCTGTAATGTAGTGAGGTGTGGTGTGATGTGGTGAGGTGCAGTGAGCTGTGATGTAGTGAGGTGTGATGTGTTGCAGTCAGGTGTGATGTGGTGAGGTGTGTTGTGATGTGATGAGGTGTGATATTGTGTAATGTGGTATGGTGTGATGAGGTGCAGCGAAGTGCGATATGGTTTGATGTGCGGTTGGTTGAGGTGAGGTGGTGTAATGTGATAGTGTGCTTGAACGACATTGTATCACGTGAGTGATTTGCTATGATGAAATATGATTCAGTTGGACGTAATGATGTGTTGTACAATCCCTCTAGTTATGCGGGTGCCCCTAAATAACACTAATCTATACCGACGATTTATGCGTATCATCTATCAATCAATGTTGTCCACCCCACCCCCTATTAGGTATCACCCACCCCACCCCCTTTAAGGTATCACCTGTCCCCACCCCCTTTTAGGTATCACCTGTCCCCACCCCCTTTAAGGTATCACCTGTCCCCACCCCCTTTTAGGTATCACCCTGTCCCCACCCCCTTTAAGGTATCACCTGTCCCCACCCCCTTTTAGGTATCACCCACCCCACCCCCTATCAGGTATTACCCACCCATCCCCCTATAAGGTATCACCCATCCATCTTCCATTAACATGAATGACAGGGTAATAAATGTTCTGAAATTACGTAACGCTTTTTGCCGATTTTTTACAGCCCCATTCCTTGTTGGGTATTACCCATCCACCTTCTATTAACATCAATGACAGGGTTATAAATATTCTGAAATTTCGTAAAGCTTTCTGGCTGATTTTTAACTGCCCCATTCTTTGTAACGCTCCATAACATCCCCCACCCCACCACCCCCACATAAAGTTATTCATGAATGACATCTTTCCAATAAAACGATGCGCTGGCGTTGTTCAGATACGTTCTCCTATCTCTCGTACTATACTGAAATTCAATCGCTTTTACATTTAACTAATTAGGATGTGTATGGTTTTTAATAGACGAACCTGATGACTGTGTAGACACGTCCAGAGAGTACTGGATAGCATTAGTATGTCTATTGGGTATCCCAATGCCCGGGCGGTTGGTTTGATGGAATAGGCGTGCCAAAGTGTGAAAGTGCGCCACAGTGTGAAAGTGCACCACAGTGTGAAAGTGCACCACAGTGTGAAAGTGCACCACAGTCTGAAAGTGCACAACAGTCTGAAAGTGCACAACAGTCTGAAAGTGCACCATAGTCTGAAAGTGCACCCCAGTCTGAAAGTGCACCCCAGTCTGAAAGTGCACCATAGTCTGAAAGTGCACCCCAGTCTGAAAGTGCACTCCAGTCTGAACGAAAATACTGATCTGATCATTGATTTTAGGGGAAATGTGTATACAAATCATTTACTATTTGCGAAGACTAGTTTTTGTTACCTCTGCCCATTTGGATAGGCTGACCGGTCTCTTACAAAAAAAGTAGAAGCACTGATTGTCGGTATGTGTATTTATTCTCCAAAATGATATTTTCGGAGGAAATACCATTCTCGTGTACTTCGGTCAATATGATAGTAACAACTAACAACATTCGAGGGGCTTATTATACAGGTATTATGTTGTCGATCAGGTGGTTCAAATGCTTGTCCCCAAAAAACCTTTGCTGACATATTGTTTGCTAACAATATTATCGATGGTAAAAAGTGGAATATCTCATTTTTCACGATTTATTATTGTGTCGCTTTATGGTTAAGGGAGAATCGAATCACAAACCATGGGACCTCATGCAGCCGGCTCCGTACACCCTGGTTATTGGGATACGCATCATCGTCGCTACGCCATAACTCATGGTGATAACGCATGCTAAAACATTGGTACTTTTTGGACTCTTTTACCTCAAGCAAAGATTGCTTGAAATATGAAATACGCCATTCCCCACCCCTCCCCCACTCCCCCACTTCTACGTCAATAAATGAAGAACCCTTCGGTGTTTACTTTATCAGCAGTCTCCCACAGGTGTCAAGTTGCGAATGGTTATGCGTACACACGGAGAATGACAGGCCGTATAGGCAAACGGGCGAAGATTAATTATCTTGGGAATCATTGGCTTTCATAAGCCTCACTTATGCGTGCTAAACATTCGTGTTGCCCTTTGGATATTCTCACGTGGCATATTGTTTCTTACTTGAATAGAAATATTCATAATAACTGCATTATTAAATTATGAAAGCCGTAATTACATATAATATTCCTTAATGATTAATCTACTCTTGTTGTTATCATACATATACCGATCAATGATCAATGATCATTATGGATTTAGTTCCCGGTTAACTAAGTATCTATATGCAATCTATATATTATTTAAATTGTTTCTTTTTGTGCAGTTGCTGCGCGGAGTAAGGACGACATCTTGATTCTTCTCCAGAGCTTCTATCAGCAAATACAAGGTGAGATCGCGCTATCATTCAAGTTTTCGAAGTCACTGATTTATACAATAGTAGTGAATAAGTTTAATTATGTTCCGCAGTATGCCTCTGTGATATGTTAGAGGGACATATATAGGAGAACGAACAGAATGATTATTTGTCCTGGTAATGACTGTAATTTATTAGAATTCATTTTGTTACAATTTGCTAACGAGGGTGTGTACATGGTGGTAAATACAAATAAACAACTATAGGTGTTACGGGAGAACGAGTGTATGTTCGAAGGCAAGATCACAGAAGCCAGGTTGTGGTTATTTCTTTCCGTTCGGATTTTATGATGTGCGTGATACAATAAACCGTGTATGTTCTGTAAATATCTTTCAAAAAGGATTCATGTTGGTCTTTCTGGTCTAATTATTAACACACCCAGGGAGGAGAAGGGTGCGCCATTCTGTTCGAAGCTAGCACAACTACCTTCTGCTCCGAGCCGAAGATGTGTTGTTGGTTATTGCTTGTGCTAGATAAACAGGTTGACTTGTATGTATGACCAGACAGCTTGTTAAGGAACCCATGGCATTTCGAGGAGCTACCGTAACGAACAACCGCTATTATTTGTAGTCCATACCTAGTTATATATTTGGTTAAGCCCAATGTAATTGATATCACTTCGTAGAAATCATTTAAAATCAGACATTAACTTACGGTGAATTGCAATATGATTACTGGTATTCGCCTTTAACAATTTCTTGTCTACCGAATCTGATAAACATCATTAGAATGTTCGTCATATATCCATTACGGGAGATGGGCGCCCTCAGATTGTCTTTTGTGATAAAGGCTTATTTGGGGATTGTTTCAGGTAGAATCTGGAAATCCATGTCAACGTATATTATTAGCTCGTGTTAATTTGAATATTCAGAATTGTCTCTATTTCAATTGGGTTTTTAATTACAATTAAGTATGTAGTCTGTTCGTCAATAAGCTTACATTCGGCAAGTACCATGCTCCATGGTGAAATAATGAGAAAAACAAATTTAATACAAGCTGACCACCAAATGCCATGAGGTGACTCGATGATAGTGAACGCAAGATGTCCGGTTTCGTTCGGTTAAACCACGTGGTATGTGAAAACAACAGCAACACCTGAAAATAGCATTCAATGGTACTTTTTCGTGAATGGTAGCTTATAAGTTTTAAATTTCAAAATGGGTACAATGTGTTCGAAATCAGTTTTCTGCAATGCTGTGGCATACTTTGAGTCTAAGTCTGGAAGTGGCCTTCATTTGCGCATCGGCTGAAACTGTGCTTTTTCCCCTGTAAATGCAAAACACATTGCCTTGCTCTGTGAACTGCAGAACATATACAAATATTAATTACATAATTACCTACAAAGATTTTACTGCACCTCCTCTCCCTCCGTCTCCGTACCTCCTCCTCCGCCACCTCATCCTCACCTGATCCTCCTCCGTCTTCCGGCTTCTTCTCTGCCTCCCCCTCCTCCTCAATCAGCTCTTCATCCTATGCCTCCTATATCTTCTCCTTTACCTGGTCCTCCGCCTCTTCCTTCTCCCCTGATTCCTGTTCCAACTCCTCAGCCACATCCTCCTCCTCTGTCACCCCACACCTCATCCCCTTCGGCCATCTCCCGCTCTTTTTTCTCCACTTACGACCCCTCATCCACCTCCCCTCCTCCTCCTCCTCCTCCTCCTCCTCCTCCTCCCCTTCCTCCTCCTCGTCTGCCTCACCTCCTTCTCCTCGTCCACCGCCGCCTTGTCCAACTCCGCACCGCCACCCAACTCCTTATCCTCGTCCTCCACCTCCTCCTCATATCGCTCCACCTCCTCCTCCTACCGCTCCACCTCATTCTCCTACCGCTCCACCTCATTCTCTCCTACCGCTCCACCTCCTCCTACCGCTCCACCCCCTCCTCCTACCGCTCCACCTCCTCCTCATACCGCTCCACCTCCGTCCTACCGCTCCACCGCTCCACCTCCTCCTCCTACCGCTTCACTTCTCCTACCGCTCCACCTCCTCCTCCTACCGCTCCACCTCCTCCTCCTACCGCTCCATCTCCTCCTCATACCGCTCCCCCTCCTCCTCATACCGCTCCACCTCCTCCTCCTACCGCTCCTACCGCTCCCTCATTCTCTCCTACCGCTCCACCCCCTCCTCCTACCGCTCCACCCTCCTCCTCATACCGCTCCACTCCTCCTCCTACCGCTCCACCTCCACCTCCACCTCCTCCCTACCGCTTCACCTCCCTCTTACCGCTCCACCTCCTCCTCATACCGCTCCACCTCCTCCTCCTACCGCTCCACCTCCTCCTCCTACCGCTCCACCTCCTCCTCCTACCGCTACCGCTCCACCTCGCTCCACTCCTCCTCACTCCTCCTCTCCTCCTACCGCTTCGACTCCTCTCTCCTCATACCGCTCCACCTCCTCCTCTTACCGCTCCACCTCCTCTTCATACCGCTCCACCTCCTCCTCCTACCCACACGCCTGTTATTAGTTATTGGACATTGTCAGGCACTGCTCATGCTAAAGTTGGCCAATGCGCCGTGTCAGTAGGTTTTATATCCAGTATATGCACTGGTGTTGAGACAACCCATTAAGCTGATGCGTTATGTGATGACGTTATTTGTAACATTCGCTGCACAGCATTGGATGAGGCAATGTTTTTTTTACCTTGACATTCATTCATGTTTACCTTTCCCACAATATGGGGTACATAAGAGAGTGAAGGCACATCGGCGGTAAATAACTTGCTGACATTGCCATTGTTGATCCACAAATGTACTCTCTCTGCGTACTTTGTATGTGGCAAATATATAGCATGGGCCATTGATTCCGCCAACCACGCTTGTCATTTATCATTGAATGACTTCTCATTTATCAAGCATCGCAAATTTTATAGGTTTCTTGTATAACGTTGTTTCATGATTCATTAACCTGTTTGTATGGACTGAGCTTTAAGCTAGTTGCATAAAAATTGAGCATCATATTTGTTGATGCGTTTTATTCATTGATCTCTACTTTGCAGTGGTATCCGAGGAGTTAGTTGTTATTCTACAACTCCGCCATGACCTACGCGAACAAGTCGAGATGAGAAGAGTTGCTATCGAGCAGCTCCTCCGCCTGCATACTGATCCAGCCCTGCAACACTCCAGTCCATTCAAGGACCTCCATTCTCCTCCCAGCTTACAGAGGAACATAATGGAGGCTTCCAACAACTCGAGCAGCCAGAGGGGCTCCAGTTGACACGGTGCAGACACATATGTGTCCTGACTATTATAGAATATTTGATTACAGCGGGATTGCTTTGGTGATAGTTGAGCCATACAATGGACCCATATAATGGACATAGCGTCAACTTAAACTAAGTAGGACAATGCAAGGGTACCCATTCCTCACTTGATTTCAGTAGTGTTAGTCTATATTTGTGTGGGTGTACCTAGAATTAACGAAATCAGTACCGGCCATACAGGGAAGTCTAGTTTTGATGTCTCAACACATCGCAGTGTACTGTCCACAAAATAGTATTACTTGTTATATCTTATGCCTATTGAAATCATAAGAAAATATCTGGGTTATTTTCTCACCAAAGCGATACAGCCAAGTATATTTAGCAGACTATATGGCCCTGTGTTTTCACTCCTACCCCAATTGTGCAAGTATTAACTATTTGATATAATCATGATGCTTGAGTGGGTCAGTCATTGATCTGCAATATGTCACATTGAGCTGTACAGTTTGTTGTCACACAGATATGTTGTTTGATCCTATTTATAGGAACAGCTTTTGTATTTGAACACAAACTTGACAAAATGCCTTTTTTTCTATTGTCCAATGTGGTGCTAGGTATTTCATGTCCATGACAACATCTAATGTTTTTAAGTTTATATATTTTGTATTTTACATTGCATATACTTGCCTATCATATATATTATGCATATATTTTTTGGTTGTTTATATTTTTGTCATGTGTGAGAATGTTGGGTAATGCATTGTGTAGTAATCGGTATGTTGTTGTTTATTTATGCAAGCCTACCATTTTATAAGTGTGACTTTGCATTTGGTGCCAAGGCAAGGCTGTAATATTAGTGTTTTACATATGCTAACTCAATGGGCTGCTAAAAGCATCATAGGATATTGGTATTTTTAGATTTCCTTTCTGTTGTTTTCTTTTACCTTTGTTCATATGTCCATACTTTTTATTCAAATGTTTACTACTGGAACTTTATCATTGATCCATGATCGATTTTCTTAGGCTTATAACTTCACATTGGTACATACAGATCTTAAACTCACCAATATGTGTGTTAGGTTACATAATATGGATTGTAAAGTGATACCCAAATGCCATGACAGTTATATAACTACGATCAATAAGGCAATACCAGACACTTGTTGTTTGCATGACACTGGGAGCATTTAATGCAAACAGTGATATGTCTGGTTAATAATGCCATATAAACGGAGCAGCTGCAGGTTATATGGTTATAAATATACTATATATGTATATCGTCAATGAGTGTTGTTATTTTTGTCATGATTTCTGAACTCAGGTCTACTTCGTTAATCTCTTTATTCAAGGCTACTGCTTCCTTAATCCATTTAATCATGGCTACTGCTTCTTTAATCTATTTAATCATGGCTACCGCTTCTTTAATCTATTTAATCATGGTTATTTAATCCATTCAGTCATGACTACTGCTTCTTTAATCCATTTAATCATGGCTACCGCTTCTTTAATCCATTTAATCATGACTGCCGCTTCTTTAATCCATTCAGTCATGACTACTGCTTTTTTAATCCATTTAATCTACTGCTTTTTTATCCCATTTAATCATGACTACCGCTTCTTTAATCCATTCAATCCATTTAATCATTTAATCTGACTACCGCTTCTTTAATCCAATCCATCCATTCAGTCATGACTACTGCTTCTTTAATCCATTTAATCATGACTCCCGCTTCTTTAATCCATTTAATCATGGCTGCTGCTCCTTTAATCCATTGCATTCAGCCCTGCGGTTACCAACGAACTTGTGTCAACCGCGCTCAACAATACCATTACCTATGCAATCCTAAATGAACCGGCTGGTCCAACTCCAACAGACACAACAAACCAATGAATTTGCTATTGTCAGATCTGCACTCATAACAACTAAAAGGCACATCAAAAAGAAAATCCGTATGCTGATACCAATATGTCATATTGGTTCGTCTAAAATATCACTCGAATTGTGTCCATTGTATGGTGACATGATTGCGCACATTGAGATAATTATGCCCACGTGAGTAGTATAATGTTTTACATACGAGAATTAATAATTAATATGTGTGACAGAGAGAGACAGTCCATATGTATAACAGGCCATATAAATTCCATATTGCATAATAGCCAAGTCAGTCTGTTATAATTCAATAGCTCCTCTAGGACGTTCTTCGTTGTTGCTGAATAATAACAATTACTGTATATAAGTATTTCGGAATACAAAAGTAGTGCGACCCGCTTTGTTGCTTAAACAAGAAAATATCACAATTATGGTGTTGGCTCAATGTTATTCAATGCAATATAATGACCGATTAGATATTTGACAAATTGTGCAAAATGTCATTACATGTATTATAAAAACTTGGACACAGTATGTAGCGACAGACGACCTTGACACTCACTAGATAAGGGGAAGGTGTGACGCAATCAATGGCCAATTGTCGAGAACTGCAACAGTGTTTAGTAGCCGTTTGTAAACGTAGTATCGGAACATGAAATGGACAATACGATGGAACATCCATGCTCTCTTTTGGGTTATTGCAATAGGTAGCATTCTCTAGAACATGTCCACATACGTAATATCCAGCGCCATGACTACTGAATGATTTATTTGATTACCATAGATTCACGATATCACTTAACATTGAGCCAGGAGGTGATATTACGCAAAACAGATGATTGCTGTAGGGTAGTTCATGTCGACATGGGATGATGGATGCATTGAGATTCGGCTTATCCTCATACAATTCCCTTCCTACTCGATTACATATCGTAGCGATAGTTTTGGTTCATAAATCAGGCCTCGGCAGGCCATTTCATTGCCGTGGCCAATGATGTTGCCGATCAGATGAAGCACGACAACGGGATATTATACTGTGGATACCAGTTGTTCTAGGTATGAAGTGCATTCAGCGGCCGAGATAAGTGTGTTGGCCGCTGGTGTGGTTGGCTTAATTGAATTGGTCAATTAGTATGCAGGATAGTCTCCTTAAAATTCGCCTTTATTCTTGACACGTTTTGTGCACGGCAGTGTATAAGAACAGACAGCTTCTCACCCGAACAGCATTACTATGAGTTTGGTAATACAGGTTGCATATATTCGATCTTTATATATAGTTCTCGTTTAATACAGTGTTATGGGGAAAAAATAATGGGGTGAGGAAGCATGAAAAGGTCAAGTTATTGCTTTTGTGCTTTCGATGCATTTCATTTCTTCACTTTTACAGAGATGCAATGTTTCCGAAGTATGATTCCGCTGCAAGCAACAGCATGATAGTAAGGAAATTTGATAGCTTGGACACGGTATCACACGGTAAGGTTATGGATTAATGTGACTTGATTGTATTCAATGTGAAATGACATCATATGATTGAAATGATAACAACCCTATGTCATTGCTGACATTTATTTGATTCAATTGCAGCTCTTGGGTAAAACACACAGTGCAAACCTAACTAACTCGGGAATAACGCTGTTACAGCGTTTCAGACTGATGAGCTATTTCGCTTTCTCTCTCCTCTATGCATTCTTTGTATTATTAAAGCAGTTCGCTTTTTCGATAAGGTGTCCGTCATTCATGACGGCATAAGTTTTGTGTCGCTGTAAATGACAGTGTATGTTCGAACATGAACGGTAAGGTAATGCCAGGGTTTAACGTCAAACCCGTTATAATTTCATTGAATTAATTGATTTATGATGAATGCATTAAAATAACATTACATGAAAATACTGTAAAATAGTGCAGTGTCTCTGATCAAACCAAGGATCATAGATTTATCAAGGCTTTCGAATAATTTTGAGAGACTTTGAACGCGGAAAAAGTGATTCCTGATAAGAATTAGGTCATCATATTTTTTTAAAATGTGCTCACGGTTGTATGCGCTTTAACACCCAGGGATCGGCTCATCCCGTATCAACATGTAGCATCCCTAGCGCGTTGTTGCGGTGTGCGATAACGTCTTTCGAATATTTGCCGTGCAATATGATTGCGGATCGCGCAATGTTTTTATTCGTTTTGACCTTTTCCATATCAATATGGTTGGTACGAAAGTGAACGAGGAACGATTTGAGGTAACCGTCATGCAACATTTCAATTTCTGATCCAAACGTGTTTTCACTATGGGTGTGTGGAAACAAAGGTACCGCGTCCTCGGTAACAATTTGCCTTTTTCAATACAGGACAAACAATATTCTATCGTTATATCAAATACCTCGATAATGCGGTATAATTCAAATTTGTGACATTACAAGCTCAATCATGTTTTACAGCCGAGTGCTATTTGAAGTCATTTTATCGTTACACTAAACGCAGCTGTATCGTAAGCGTTAGTTGTTATGCGAAAACTCCAGCTGCACAAGCTAGCGTCGATCTGCACGCCCGACATTACTGGTAGCTGTTTGTTTTCACGCCCGAAATAACCTTAACCAAATAGTTCGTTATATTACACGTAGCTGTAAGTTACTAAACTGGCTTTGATAGGTTGTGTAGCATGAATGCAAAATAATAAAACGGCCGTAGTTATTTATGACATGTCAATTGTAGACACTGCGTGATTTGTGTACCAAGACATGAAGGGAGGCTGTTCTTCCTGCGTTAACAAGCACACTGCGAGGCCATCAGACCCAGCTGGGCAATTCCACATTTGGTAGAGGGGACCAATTATGGAAATATAATTGACTTTGTATAATTATTTTTCATCCGGGGGCCGATGTTTGTGCCTTTCGACCTGCCGCTTATAAGCACATCGTGTTATCGCAGATCACCAGCTGGCTACAGTGTCCGATGGTGCGTGCTGACATGATAGCGTTATTAGCCGCAGCGCAGATTTTACAAATCAACTGACCGGATTGGAAAGCTATGTGGCGATAATTGACATTGGAAACAATGGATTATATTCCCAAACAGACTTTTCGATGTCTGGTCTCAGAATTTTACCACCAAATTTGAATTTCGAGTGCCAATTTTTCATGGATATGAATAATTAATAACACGAGCTCTCCGGTTACCACCACCAAAATTACAAAAGACATCTGTGAATTTAATCACCACTGTACCATGCTACTCACAGATCCGTTTAAAGATGGTGATGGACGTGACAAAATCAGACTGGTTTTTACAGTTGTTTTCCAGCCGTTACTCCCAACTGGATATCTGATGAATGTCATCTCGCACACAACTTTCTTTGCCGAATACTCTGAATAATAATCATAATGCTGGATTGAAACTGTTGATTAGCAATACACACACACACATACACACACGCGCATACTCACACACATACACACACACTCACACACATATACACACACAGACACACACACACACACACAAACACACATACACAAACACACACACACACACACACACACTATCTCACGATCTCCATCGATCTCTATCTGTCTCACCTCTTATTCGCTCCTCTCTCTCTCGCTCTCTCTTTCTCCTTCTGACCAAGATGGAATTTGTTCAATTCATTAACATACAGTTATTCATATGACGAATGTAAGCATCTGTATCGCCTCCATCACATTCACGGTGAAGGGCGTCGAGTATTGTATTCTTCAAGTGGCTCATCATATTTAACTAGATTATTCGTTTCGTATCAATGAGGGGCCTGTAATTGTTTTGATTAAATAATCGAATTGTAAGGCAAGACAGATAAAATAGAGTGTCCATAGGAAGCATTTAATCCTATTGTCACATAAACAAAGGCCGCGAGCAAATTAGATGAATAAAGAGAATTCAGGTACTTGCCAAACGAACCAAGGTGCAGCTAATTCTTATTGGTACAATTATAGGTTAGGCTTATCGCTGTACATTAGATGAATATGTGTATACACACGCATACACATACTCACACAAACATACACACAAACACACACACACACACACACACTCACACACACACACACACACACACACACACACATATATATATATATATATATATATATATATATATATATATATATATATATATATATGTATATATATAAATATATATATATACATACATATATATATATATATTTACACATATATATATATATATATATACCCCATATATATATATATATATATACACACACACATATATATATATATATATATATACACACATAAATATATACATATATATCCATATTTATGCATATATATATATGCATATATAAACGTATATATTTATATATATATGTTTGAAATATATTTATGTTTAAATATATATGTGTACATATATATATATATATAAGTACAAATATACATATATATATATATATATAATATATATATATATATATATCTATACATATATATTCATACATACATATGTATATATATTTATATATTAATATATATATATATATAGGTATATATATGCAAATGCATATTTATATGAATAAATATAAATATCTATACATATATAAATATATATATATATATGCATATGTTAATGAATATATATATTTCTACGTATATATTTACGCATATATATATATATATATATATATGTGTGTAATATAGATACATATATACGTATACATATATATGTATATATATGCATATATATAAATACATAAATATATAAAACATATATAAAAAGATATATATATATATGTATGCATATATATATATATATGGGTATACATATGTATATTTTATGGATGTATATATATTTATATATATATACATATATAAGATATATATAATATATATCATATATATATATATATATATAGATATATATATATATATATATATATATATACATATATATATATATATGGATATATATATATATATATATATATATATATATATATATATATATATATATATATATATATATATATATATATATATATATATATATATATATCTCTATCTATATATATATATATATATATATATATATACAGATACATATATACATTTTATATCCTATGTTCATTTCTTCCTATGTATAGAGACGTGTGCTCTTGCTTTGACTGGATCGGCTTGTGAGTATGCAAGGAACTTTCGTCGTAGTCAGCCCGCGTAGTTTTTTGTTAATGGCCTTTTTTCAAGTGCATGGAGGAAGTCTAGAGAAATCGAGAAGATCCACAGTGTTTTTATTGATCCTCGGTCCATAAACATGGCCGTTCCGTCGCAATTAAGAGTGAGGCAAAAATTATCTATCCCCCGTTACGATATACCGTTGTACAAAGCATGACTGCACATCCAATCAATGTCGGCTTCATTCCTGGATTTACGCAAAAGATTACCCGGTGGTTGACGCTCATTTCGCATGCTATACCGGTGTACATTTGTATGTTGAGGGGGTAGGTGGTATCGGTGGGGATAGGTTTCACGGAAATTATTTATTGACTTATATTAAAGCATATTCGCTAGTGCAATTATTTTATATAGGCATCTATTAAAAAAACCAATACAGTTTTGTTTTTGTTCATTTAGTAGGTTGCAGTATTATTTATGACTTGGCATAGACGTACGTAAACTATGGAATTGCATACATCTAGCACAGGATGCCCTGGATGACGACAAAAAAACCGATAGGGATATACATCACTTTAACTCCAACATAAATCGAGATAAGGAGGCATTCTTAATCAAACATGGAATCTGCTGTGCAACTCAAAGCTGAGGCCACGAAGAGAATCTGTTTTCCTCTTCAGAACAACTTTCCCTGTTTGTAATAAATGAAACTCCTATCGCTATGTGCTTTATCAAGGGGTGCCCGGCCAGGAGTTCACAGGCGTCAGATTACACGAGAGCATGGAGGCGGGCGTGTCATATCAGCGCATGCGCGGTGTAGTGTTACAGAGATCATTGGTGGGAGGGATCAAGGGGGTTCCATGTGCTTGTTCCTATCTATGTGGTTCCAACAAAACATGCGTGCGGTGGTAACGAAGTTTGCTATGGCATACTGATTGGATCATTTCCTTTTGCAAATTTTAGGCTGTATTCTTTGCTGTTTATAACTCTCATGAGAGTTACCATAATACAAAATGATGGTGGACCTGTCCGACCGGCCATGTCACCTGTTCACACCACGTGAAGAATGTTCAAAACCGCGTTACCTGACCTCTGATTAGCAACACGAGGTAAAGGTTCGTATTGACGTCACGCAGTGTGGGTTATGATATCCCCACTAACACGCCCTAGTAACGTATGTATTGCTGTCAGATGTACCACTGTAAAACAGAAATGTCTCCTGTTTCCATACCATTGTCTCGTGTGGTAAAAAAACTATATTTTGTATGATCTTACACCCTTATCAAATAAATACACGAGGAGCTTACTCTTCGTCATAGGGCTCTTAATGTAATGATTATGAGATAGACAAGTATATCTATTTCCAGATATGTGTACATGGCGACTTAAGGCAGTTATAGAATAATGATTAAGTGCTAATATGGGAACGTAGCGTCGCTCGGTTTCCTGGCGACAAGTCGAGATTTTTATATGCCATTGCAGCGCAGGTTTTTAATTACCGTCAGGTCGAGCCCTTTCCAGACAGAGTGTCTACCAATGTACTGAAGTGCGATGGCTGTAGGACGAAATAGGGATTGCTAATGCGGAAAGATGTTATTTGTGTTGGGCCGTTCGGCTTGGAACCAGCGGTGTGAGGTGATCATTGACATTTGTACTAATGCAATAGAGTTTGTTCAAGGGGACTTATCAGATGTCCGCCTTATTATCTTATCATCACAAGTGATACAGCGAGTTTGTAGTTGTGGAGATACAGATATGTTGGTAACTATGAGGGGGATTGGGTAAAGAAAAGAATGTTATGCCAACCAACAAAGAAACAAAATTCGCTGAGCATTTAATCCGCATTACATGAAAATCGTGAGTTGAGCTTTAGTTGAGGAAACGATCTGGGGGCACCACACAATAGAAACCTTTGTCCTATTACACCAGGTGTAGCGATAGGTTTAGTATCTGTATCCTCAGAGCGACTTACAATGCGACGATATCCAACATATTGCTTTTAATCCAGCCTCAATAAACTGTGCATCGTTCCAACGAAACGAAATAGTTTTTAAATATTTCTTATAATTATATAGCTTGTGAGTATGGACGATAATTAATGAAGATGATTATCAGTAGATTCCAAAATATTATAACAGCCTCAACTTCAACGTTGGTGTCCTGACAGTGAGATTGCTAGAGAAACAAACTAGATACTAGTTTTTTCCCCTTGAGAAGCACTTGACGTTATATGATATCGCAGACAGGTAGCTACATTATTACACAGGGCTTTTTGTTTCTGACCTTGCCCATTTTTCGTTGTGACGTTATTTCTGTCTTGGCAACCGCCAGGAATACGTCGCCTACGTTCTCGCCCGTCTTGGCTGAGCACTCCAAATAGTTACACGCTCCAATGGACGTGCATAAAGTCCTGCCCTCTACGTCACTCACCATGGTCTCATCTTCACTCTTCAGCTTGTCGAGAGTGGCTGTATCCTGCCGAAGGTCAGCTTTCATGGCAACTAATAAGAACGGTACTTCCGGGCAATAATGTTGCACTTCCGGCAGCCATTTTGTTGTGATGTTGTGGAAACTGTCTCGCTGATCTATTGCAAAGCACAGTAAAATGACATCGGTGTCTTGGTATGATACGGGGCGAAGACGGTCATAATCCTCTTGCCCCGCGGTATCCCACAAAGCTAGCTCCACGCGACGCTCGTCCACCTGAAAACAACAATTGTGGTTGGTACCGGAAACGGATTGGAATTTGTTTTTACTCCACGGTGGCAGTATTTGTAATTAATGAGAGAGAACGGCCAGGTACAGATGATATAGAACATTACTACGGCCGGTTAATGTTCCAACAATTGTTTGGTTGACTCTATTGGCCTCGGGTCATTTCGCCTTACATAGCATCCCTAGTAATAAGGAAATTTACAAAAGCTACAGAGGAGAGAAGGTAACTCTTCGGGACCTTGGGCCTTGTTGAGGGTCTATTGAAAATGATATATGAGACCGTTTGTACGAGGTTGATTTATGATGGTATGTCAATTTTAAATTGGATGAGGACATGCTTTATTGCAGTAAACCTCTGATACGTAAATATTATGATCCAGCTATACATTATGAGCTGACGAGGCCAGGAATAATGATGGAATAAAATGGCCGCTATATTGACATTTTGCACAATGTTTTATCTAAAGACCGGAAGCAACTAATGGTTGTTTTAATACACGCTAATACACGTAATACGGATGATAAAACTTACGGTAATGTCCGTGATTAGTGTTTCGAAAACAGTGGGTACATATGCTTCCGGGAAAAACTTCTTGGCGAATTTCGTCAGCAGACAGGTTTTTCCCACGTGACCATCACCCACAACCACTAGCTTTTTGCGCGGGGCTGATAACACTTCCGGCGTACTTTCTCTTTTGCTGGCACGCATGCGGTGGATAAATGAGCGTTTTTGCCGCCTTATTGACACGCTGCTGGAAAGAGATTGCGTTGTCGTTGGATTGGTTTGTCTAAATGGCACGCCATCATCGTTGAGAATCCTGTGTCTATAGGATTTTTTCGAAGAGGCGTCAGTCGATGCTAACCTCTCTGATCCCGTTCGTGCTGGCGATTCTACCGGCTGATGCTGTTTTGTAATTGCGACCTGCGGTACAAATAACAGACGACATTTGTGAATAAGTATTACGTGTAAATGATATATATGCCTTTATATGACTATTTAAAAATACATCATAATTGTACAATTAACAAATCTCTTTTTATAATTATGTTTGTATTTTTATAATCTATACGTGTATATGCTGTCATGTTGTGCGTTATCGTGGGGATGAGTAAAAGATATTACAGCCCACTTTCAAATCACTTAGTCGCTCTCAATCGACGTCGTTCATGCATAACTTCTCTTTGTGTACGAGAGATTAAAGTTCAAGGCAATCATGCTCATTACAGTTCGTATCTATATACAATTTAATGTCACTGTGCGACATTCCACAACGTCCCCCTTAAAATACAGACCTAATTCATCTGCTCGTTTCTCAACAGCGTACTATGGTAAATGATAATCTTTACTATTGCAAGAACATTCGACTTCACGTATTAAGTCATATATATATATATATATATATATATATATATATATATATATATATATAGATATATATATATAGAGATAGATATATATATATATATATATAGAGAGATAGAGATATATATATATATATATATGTGCGTATATATATATATATATAGATAAATATATATATATATATAAATGGGTATATTTATCTATATATATATAAATATATATATATTCTATATATATATATATTTACTATATATATAATATATATCTATATATATATATATATATATATATATATATATATATATATATATATATATATATATATATATATATATATATATATATATATATATATATATATATATATATATATACATATACATATATATTTATAGGACTGACGAAAATAAACACTGACCCGTTTCGTGGTGTTACTGAAGCCTATCTGTTGCTTCATCCTTCTACTATTGGACAATGCAGTTTGAAAAGACGTAAGTCAGCAGAAAACTATGAATGTCGAACAGCAGTAGCGTCGCAACAAATACGAAGGTTATCGTGTCTCTTTCGAAATGATGCGCTCCGTTCGGCAGTAGCAGTGAGTTCGCTGCTATGGTAGCATGAAACTTTCGAGTGCTTTCACTTCATTTAAATTTATCTGTTTGGTTAGAGTCGCCTGGTCTCGTCGGCGTGGATGACAAAGGTCAGCTCCTGCGATTTTTACTGCCTTGTAATGCTTCGTGATAGCGATTTGGCGTGGCGAGATAAGAGCTACAATGATCGCGTTGGTGGCTGATAGGAGGGTTGATGTAAGTCGCGACTTTGTAATCCCCCAATTAAGTAGCTTGGCTTAAAATCGAGGTCATGACTTGTGCAAAAGCTTTGATCAGCTAAAATTTATGCACGGAATTGGGCTGCACTTTACAATATTTTCTCATAAATACTTTAATTATATACGATTAAACCTCAGAACACGATTCTGCTAAACCCAGGGTCAGATTCGTCAACTGTATAAATACGCAGGAATCAGCTTTTACAAAATACTTAGTCTCATACGCGCGCCGTAATCAGCTGGTACGGGACAGAGATGAGGCGAGAATCTTAACCATAATCAGCGTATTGATTCACTCATAATCAAGCTATTCTCGATGTGAGACATGAGGAATGAATGAACGAATTTCGTGTTAGTTCTCCAAATATTGTGAACTTGACAGGTTTAATATCATGAGCTGTGACCCTAAAGCATTCAAAGATAAGAACTGAATGCACCACTGTCCAAGCTGCATGGACACACCTAGGATGCATACATTCCACACCGTGTGCGTCAGTAACTACATATTACAGCTCATTAGATATTGAATAAGTACAAGAATCCGGGTTTTGTCAACAACTCAATTTCGTAGCACCAACCCTATCAACCAGTACTTAAGGGGTCAATGCGAGTACGCAGCTTGCCAAGCTGTCATTGGCCAGGCTATATCTTACGGGTGGCGTGAGTTTTACGCCTTGAAGAATGTTACCAACTATTGGGTAAGCTACTCGGCCTTTTATTGCAAGTCACTCAACCACGTGCGTACCTGGAGATACATGTTAAGTTAAGCCAACCTATCCCCCAACCCGCCATCAGTACCAACCACACCAAACCCAGCCATAGACCCTCCCATCCGCTCAGTTACCAGCGCTTACAAGATTAAATTTGGCTAAAATTATCATAATATGCGGAAAAAACATTATCCACTCTTCAGGCCACGCTTTTGATGAACAGATAAGATAATTATCAAGTTGTTGATGAGATAATTGAAATAGCCTGGTAAACTACGGTCATTGACCCAGATGCCGACCAAAACTGCTCATATTCGAGTACTAGTCCCATGCAAATAGCTGCCCTTATTTATCTAGCTTCATGTCTACCATAAAACTTTCATTGACATTCACACTTTTAGATGGAATACTACTAAGTTATGCCTATACATATGACTGTACAGTCAAGACTCGTCAGAAGCAGTCTGGAATTTACTTTACTCGCTTTTCATGTGGTATCATTTAACAATGTGACACCGAAACGTTGTTGTCGGCTGTAAATTGGATTATTGGGGATGAAGTGAATTATTTGCGATTATGCAGAATTGAAGAGCTGGTCACCTGTTGGGGTGAGTCATCTTATCAATTCTCCATCGTATAAATGTATGCTGCTATTCGACGTATAAAGGTACATTTCGAGCAAAAATATCACAGTTCTTTTTACAAAAAAAAACCCGATTACAATCGGTGACCTGAGCTATGTTAATGACCTTTGTAAAGTTCGATTTCCTATTTTTTTACGGGACGTGAATTGTACCTCATATATGATATACGCCACAATACACCAGGAGCTGAAAACGGACGATAGAGACGGCATGCGTAGCTACTGGTCCCGATCGCTATTCATTTGAATGTTTTTGTAAGTTCGGGGGATGTTTCAATGTGCCTTTATCGATTAATCATAGATGACGTGGAGTTCCCAATAACACGAAAGGATCGTTCACGAGTCATTTCAGTAACTACACACAAATGAAGGCAAAATAACAATTGCCGAAAATGTGTCTTTAAATGGACCATTGCGATTTTTATATTCACTTGATATTCCTAAGTGTACTTTAATCGCCACTGTATCGCCTGTTTCGTCTCGGTCAGGATGTTACTCTAGTAATGGAAAACCCTCATGCAGAATTCTGAAGAAGTAACCAGGATGTTTAGGGTTACCATCACAATATTGATATTTTAAGCAAACTGATGATTCATACGAATGTGTTATATGACCAGGGTGTCATAACCTGAGTCTTGATAAGCTGGCGGAAATTAACACTGTAGTGTTAAATGTAATCGCAGTTGATAGATACGTAATCAGTTGTGATCTTTGGTAGCCAGAGACCATCCACAGGGGAGTGTCACACGTGATCGCGGCATGCAGGACCACTCTCGGTGATCCCGTGGACACTCCTGTCGGAAGCAGACGACACGAGTGCTCTCAGAATGTGCACCGCTACCTCTACCTGTCTACCATATCTCCATATATTGTGATTCTTTTTGTAGCCCTGATGTTAATTACCAAGCTTCATCCCGGCAATGCCTCGTTCCGACCGCTCTCTGCCCTATCTTACCCTTTTCGATGTGATAAGCTTGCTAAGTTAGTAGGAAATAGGTTTCATTATGAGTGACAAAACCTAGAACGCTTTTTGTGTCTTATATATCCATTTTATCCAATAGCTCCTCATATTAGTAAATAATGAATCTGTGTATATCAGCACCTTCCCAACATTTGTCTGCCATGGTTGGTCATTTTCCATATATCATTAAGCTTGTTATTATGTAGTAGTCTCAAATACTTTCCAATCTGTCCCACGTTGGGTCACACATAGATCTCCCCGTCGATAGTCATTACAATGACCTCTGATGATATGGGCTAACATCCGACCCCTTCTTACGTAGAAAACATCCCGACGTCCCCTCACTATAGTTAACGGCCTCATTTTAGAAAATACCCAGACCTCTTTCAGATCAGCTTCATGACCTCTGCTCGCTAAACAACAATAGCCAGACCTCTACTCACTGAGGACAACTCCAAGACTTTCTCATTTGACTCCATATCCAGACCTCTTCTTGCTTTGAACAGACACCGCGAAATCTCAAGTGTTTGTTAAAAGCCAGATATGTCCGCTAATGAGAAAATACCTGGATCTGTGCTCACTTTAGTCGAACAGTGACATAACTGAGGGTTTAATATAACAATAAACCGATGCGATATTAATTTAAAACTAGCCAAAGTGTTGGAGGTGATGCAGGCTCCCAATTTGATGTCACAACATCGCAAGTATGATCCTCATAGAATACAAAACAAAAGTAATATTTTAAAATGACAACCTCTCATTTAACAGTATGTGATATATAATATTGTTTCAGATTCTGTAATTCCCTCATTGCAACTCGCCTTTGACCGAGTTAGCTGGCTTTGTTGTGCGTCTTTTCTCTGCACACTTCCCATCTGCAAAGACATGCGACCAGTGCTGCCAAACTTCGCATATATCGTACACATGCGCTAAATGGTGGCAAATCCCTGTGATGGAGCAACTAGGAAATGCAAAGCGCTATTGAGCAACGCGGCAATGCGCAGTTATCCTCACCTGCGACGGCGCATCACGCACGCTGAGTAGATACCATCACCGTGGCGCCATCCCAGACATATCAGCTAGGCAAGACACCTGGGTGATCAGGTGATACGTACAGCAATCCTGGCGACAGTCGTCCTCGAGATGTTGTGAAGGTACAGCGCTATCAACCATTCGGGACATTCATATGGCTTTTCAATCTCCGTGTAAGTGTGTGCATAGTATGGGGACCAGTAGCTCTCCCGCCGGAGACAAGGTCATTGCGGCACGCGTTTGTTTGTTTGTTTGTGCAGATGTATACAAAACATGAATACGTGATATCAGAGCGAGTTTATTGTTTTCGTTTCAAGACCAAATTTCACAATTGAATGTATAAGTCAACAAATGAATTGGAAACTAATTGTTTGTTGACAGCTGGACATATTTCAGTATGAACTGTAGTTTTGTTGCATCGGAATTCTTTCAATTACCGCCAGTGATAATTGTCGAATAAGCCTGATATAAATACGTGGTAACGGTATCCTCATCCGGAGCAGGGCGCCGTTATGATGTATCTAGGTTTGTACAATCATCGGGAGTTATATAAATATATTTAATTACCCGTATGTCTTACATTTAGGGGGTGGACAGTTTGTATTTGCACTCAAACTGGGAATACACGCATGGCATTAACTATCTGGTAAATTAGTATGCATTTGAACGTGTATATTTAATCACAATGAGTGGTACCCAAGTCGTCCCCTCGCAAAAGTTGGATATAATGCATGAACTGCCCGAACCAATGCGGAATTAGGGTTGCCTCGTTCTCCCTAACGAGCATGACTGGTTGCAGAGATTGGCGAAGGACGTAGGGTTGGAACTGGGTTAATCAGAGCAATGTAGAACAGATATGGAGGGTCATCGTAGAAAGTAGTGATTCTAATTTTACCAAAAGAACTGACAGTACACACAAACCGTACGTGCAGAATATCGCATCACAATCGTGCTCGTTATGGATATGAAAACGAAATCCTCGGATGGCAGGGTTGACTAAATCATTATGATTTTTACCATTATGATCACACATTGCAATATATTGGTTGTGTGTGATCATTCCCTTGTGGTCACCTTGACAAATAAAATCTAGTCGAAGATATGAAGATACATGGACACCAGGTGCAAAGAGAAATATATGAGAAGCTGCAGTTTCAGGAAATAGGCATATAATTTGAAGAAGATGGTTGATTAAAAAAATGGTGGTCAACAGGAATAAATCATACATTTATGATATTTACATTTATTCATTATAATAATAATAATAATAATAATAATAATCAACATTTGTCCATATATCACAAGAGATTCAACACATGTCTATCTCATGACACTATGTCTTATATAATTATTAGAAAACAATAGTTAATAATAAGTCAGTATCATCTTGAAGAACCACGGAACATTTGGTCACCAGAGAGACCGGAATCTGAAACCATTCATGAACGCATAAAACATGTATCCTGGTAATTCTAAACATAGAAACAGAGATTTTTATGCGCTCTTTCACACAAGGTTAAATGAGTATATGGTGCACTTAACTAATTTGGGAAACTATAACATTAATTCCTATCACACAAAAAAACCCATAAATATTCATAAATCAAGTGGGAATTATTACTGATGTACGCTACTCAAGGATGAATGATTGACCGAGTTTCTGAAATGTGTTTTTCTCAAGCAAACACTTTTGATCCAATAACACAAGGATAATTTTCATGATGAGCAATTGAAAACTGATGAAAACATATGCAATTACAACCATACTAGATAAGTGGCACAATATCTATAAACCATGCATATCCATTCTATGTTCACCTAAGTCTGGGGCCACCCCAGCAGGTGCATCTTTGTTTTTTCCTCGGTTCAAGAAATGAGCAATTATACCATAAAGCAGTGGCCTGAAACAAAACCAGATAGCAGCTTAGGATAACCTGCTATGATTAAAGCAACCAATGTTTTAGTTTAATTTAACATGTGGAGAACTTACACTGAGGCAGATTCTCTGTCTTCTACAATGTTGAGTTCTTGCGCCAAAAAAGCTCTGTCTAAATGTTCAGGTGGCTGCCCTGTCTCTGTAAGTCAATATTGATGAAATATTAAGTAAGTAATATCAGACTCCGCACAAATAGCAATTCTGTCTTATTACAGCTGCCGTATATATGTGACTTATATAAAAGACTTACACTCATGGAATGAATTGATGGATGCATTATTATAAAAGGTTATATAACTTGCATGGCACATGAATAAAACGTCATGCACGATGCCCGAGAAAGTTGGTACTGACCTGCCCTTAATACGGTGGCTGAGTATTTGTACTTGTTGAACTCCAGGTACTCTGTGATCAGCTCATTCACCAGCATGTTCTCATTACTCAGGGTGGGTTTGTCCTCGGTGGGATCTTCCAGGGCACTGAATACTTCCGCTCGCATTCTCGCTTTGAGTTGATTCAATACTCCACGACTCTCCAGATTCTCTCGCACAACTGTGACAGAAAATCACATTCAAAATCAAGTTGACACAGATCCAGCTTTGAGTTTGAATCCTAACGTGTTGCACGAACATTGCTAATTTTTCAAGTACAGAACGTGGCACTGAATTATCAGTGTGTCATTTATTGGTGCCATGACTGTGTCAACAACATTTTAAAGGGATGAATATTTCCTAGGACAACTGATAGTCCTGTACTAGCATGGGCTATTCCCTGCCGATCCTTAACCCTGCATGTTACTATGGAGCCAATAAACTATTCAACTATGTTATTTTACCCACATTCCCTACTTCTTGGACATCAACCCACTACCACCCCTCAATCCATTTTCCATGTTGGACACAGTACTGTGGCTCGAGTGTGTGCCAAGGCTAGCATCGGATATGGATCTTGGCCAGGAACTCTGGTACCTTGGCCTCCGATTAAGACATAAGTCACAAGATTAAGCGGAATAGAATATTGTGGCTTCACCAATATTGTGGCTTCACCTATACTGTGGCTTCACCAATGTTGTAGCTTTGCCAGTGTTGTGGCTTCATCAATGTTGTGGCTTCACCAATGTTGTGGCTTCATCAATGTTTTGGCTTCACAAATGTTGTGGCTTCACCAATGCTGTGGCTTCACTTGTGTATTATATCCCGTTGAGATATATCAAACACTGACTGGGGCTTAAAAAGACATTTTATGTCTTAATGTCATTGTTGTTAAAACCTAGCTCTTTCGAACTAAGTACGGGAGTATGCACTCCCTCGACAAGGTGATTAATAGAACCTGACGTTGGTCTTTTGGGCTATTAAAACCATCAGAATGACAAAAATGACAGAAACAATTAGTATTATCTGTATTTTTTGTGTGAGAGCATGGCTCCATCAGTCTGGTTACCCATAAAAATATCACCGTCTGACCGGGTCTAAGACTAGAGGTAAGTAGGTAAGAACTTAGACTTATTGGGGAATAGAGGCAGCGTGCCTCAACCTGTCAGAGAAGAAATCTGTGCAAATAAGAAAGCCATGAGGATCAGCAGCCCTGCATATCAAGTTAGGATACACTTAACGGTTTAAGAAAAAAGCTGATAAAATTATATAGCAAACCAGATTTAAGTTCCCGTAGTTCTGTCATTTTCGTATACCGCTAGTTATTCTTTTAGCTTCAAAATTCGCAACAACAACAAACGGTTCGATAGTTTAATGGAGGTAGTTGAAAATGGCCAATACCTAGCGATAATTATCAAGCCATTCTGCGGCAAATTTAAGCAGTAATTGTTATTTTGACAGATACGCTCGATTGCAATAACATATACGTTCCTTATGCTATAAAGTGTCCGGACATTGATATTCTATCAGTTTATGAGCAGCTCAGATGGAGCGATGACGAGCGATATGGTCATACGTTATTGCGAGCTCTATAATATTTTGTCAGGCTAATAATGACGCTATGACTCGAAGATTCACTAACATACCATAACATTATGATATAAGAAAATAAAAGTTCTTGGCGTCATTGGCTACGACATCGGCACGCGTCAAAATACACGTTTCGAGTTGATAAACCATGGATTAATAAGGGGTCCAGCATTTGGTCTAATAATATCGACAGGGTGGTCTTGCAGGTACCCGTGCACGACTTGCTCTTTTAAACCAAGTTGGGGCGTGCTCCCTGTTGAGTCTTGTAGCACTCTAGCCGCGAACGACGGTAATATAAATATATACCGTCGTGACTGAAGATGTGTGGGTCGTGTGGAAAGTGTTTTTATATCACGACTCCGGGGCTACTACCAAGTTGTGTACTTACGTAAATATTTATGTCGACAAATGAGATGAATATCCGCTTAAACGAATTATTTTGGTTATCCACTGTCTCGTTATTATTTAGCAATAGTCGAATAAACTTTTAGAATCACAACTTTCATTCGCGGCAGCCCCAGTTTTGGAGATATGACGTCAGATTACGAAGTTCCAGTTTCACTCGCCATGTGGCTGCAGGACCGGTGGAGGGGGCGCTTAAGTGTATAGAGGTAGTATACATGTGTCGGGGTAGGTTTTTTTCGGCCTCCCGACGGGTTTTGTTGACCTCATAATTGTAGGATGGGGTATGCTCTTGCCATTTCTACCTTGTATGACGGATACAGGTTTTTGAGATCCCGGGGCACACCCCTACGCATGTCAAGGCCAAGTGCCCCCTCCAGACTGCGGGAATCAATAAGTGTTATCTTTTTTTAAATGTCATTGTGATATCGTTAAATACATATCGCCCTTCAAAGTAGATATTTCCAAAAGATAATCATTGATAAAATGACACATATACTTAAATAATAAAATTCAGAAAGAAAAAAAATCGCTTGCGAAGAACCTTGTCTGCGCATGCGCGCAGAAACCGATCTTGTCGTTCAAAATAAACATGAACTTTTCAGAATTTGTGTGGCCGGATTAAATCGCCCTTGACGAAATCTCACCCGTAAACTAACTCAACTTGTTAATAAACATTCGTTTATGTGAAAAATTATTCTTCATATGTACATTTGTGTAATTATCGTGTATAATTGGAACTCATGTATCGTTCACGCGCATTCGGTTACGATCTTTGCACGACGTTAATAAACGTCGTGCACGGCTAGTAGCACTCTAGCCCTACAAGACGTCTGCGTAGATATAAATTCATGTTACCGTTACACCGGAGCTAGTAGCACTCGATCGACTGTAGCCGCGCACGACGGTAATATAAATATATACGTCAATAAGACGTCGTGCACGGCTAGATCGACTGTTGGTCTGTTGCGCTATGCACGACGTCTTGTTGACCGGGGCTATCTTGCAGGCACAGATGTAGCCCTGGTCGGACGGTGATATACCCCGAGTGATATACATATATATATGTCAACACTACTTCCTGCAGGGGTGGTGCAGAAGTCAAGGTAGCCGCGGTCGGACGGTGATATCAATAAGACTGAATAATGTAAGTAAATAAATAACAGGTTTCAACGGCACCCCTAAAAACAAATGTAGGAGGAGAACGTTACCTTCAACGTTATGGGTTATAAATTCATACTACCCGAGTATGTTCGTGTCCGTGAGATGACAGAGCTGTGTCTGTTAAATGTATGGATGGCACCCCAGAGCCCTTTAGTTTGGGGATGGGGTTCACAGTGTCAGAGGGCATTTCTGCTCCCTATACCAACACTAGCTTGAAAACAAAAAAAATGTAACCAGTTTTGATTGTTGAAATGTTGGCACCTGCTTATTTTATACAGATTACCTACATATCAGGAAAGATGGCCCATTCCCCTGCCATCGCCACTGTAGAGGACAATCATTGATATATAAATTATAAGCACTATAGGGGCTAGGTGCCAATTGTCATGTTTAGTGAGGTCACTAAAGAACTGCACCTCTGGGTGCATGGCAGTGTACCCACCCCCACCACAGCTTACTTCAGTGTGTCAAAACTGCACATCCAGTCTTTTACAAACGCCTAGTGTATATATATATTGACGGTCTCCACTTCATACCTCTTCATTTTAAGTGTTGAAATCATTGAGGCTATCTGTTCAAGTGTCACAATGATTGATTGACAATGTTCGATTGATTCCAGATTATTGTGTTGTGAATATTACTACTAGATTTAATCATGGCAAGTGGCATCACTAAAAGACCAAGTAACTTGTCAAAGAAATCAAGTGACATTAGTGAAGTCCCCCTCCTCAAGGCCAGAATAAAAGAGGTGCATAATTCATTTCCAGCTACCTATGAGTTAAAATCACATTTGTTGAAAATCTTACCATTGAACGTTAAAATAAATCTTTGAAAAAATCATCATCATCTCATTCTGGTAACATAATCATCTACAAAGCTTGAAATGCATTTTCAGATCTTGGATGTATATTTAACCATGATTGCTCTTGCTTTAAACAGCTGGAAGATCAACTCGCAGATTCCAAACGACGCCTTGATGAGTTGCGGAAAGCAAAAAATACAACTATTTTGAAACGAGAACGAGAAATCATTGATGTCAAGGCTCCGCAGCTGGGCGTCAGGTTTGGAATAAAGAGCATAAGTGACTCTTATATTGACTGTACTACAAATTGCATGAAAAGAGGTGGTTGGTCAAGTTATTAATTTGCTAGCTAAATTCTTCCAAGCTGATATGAAATCAGTCATATTGACGGCATCAGTTGATAACTGTCATACTGTTGCTGATTGTTTTCTCAGCTATTTGAAGTAACTAGCGAATCACATGTACGGTACGTGGTCTACCGAGTGATTTATTTTCCAGGGACTCCAAACTTCAAGATGCTAAGATAGCTGAACTGGAGCAAAAATTGAAAAACCAACCTAGTTCAAAACAGGATACAAGTTCAACAACAAATAAGGTAATATGTTTCATAAGCAAGGTGCCTTTGCCATATGTATATGATTGATTGGTGAAAATGATACCCTTACTTGTAAGTGTCATTCCATGTGGGTCCTTGGGGTTCATTTATGACTGAGAGCTTCCATGTTGATGGACCTTTTCTTTTTTTTGATTTCAAAATACCATTGATAATATAATCTGCTTCAATGTAATATTGGTTCGATTCTTCATAAGATCCACATGCTTTTACGCAACATGAAGTTGGTAATTTGTCAATTTATACAGACATGTGGTCATGAAGCTGAACTGAAGCGACTGAGAGAAACAGTTGATGCACTTAATGGAGACAATGGTGCTCTGAGAATGGAGAATGAAGACCACAGAGAAAGGGTTGAGTGTCTTGTATCTGAGCTGAGTGTGAAGGAAGCTAATTGGTGTGAAACAGAAGAGCAGCTGAATCTAAAGGTCAGAAATAATAATGTATCCCTTGAATCTAAAAGCGATTTGATCAGAAGCACCCTGAGTTGTTGATGATAACGTGGAGCTGGGCCTGACAAATGCTTTTTTGCATGCATGAATTTTTAGGACAAATGGATGATTTCAGCTGAAGCAACAGTGGGGTGAAAAATATCGTGAATGGATGCAAGAAACTGAGCAGAAGATTTCTGATCTCCAAGAAGCCAATTCAGCTTTGTAATGCATTTGATATGTACAGACTAAGTTTGAATGATATACTATTAGTAAATATCCATTATCAGTGCCACTGTATCAAACAGAGTCAATATAACGTATGTATTGTGTTTTGTTATTGTCTGTATCACATTCAGAAGAGCTAAAGGTAGGTTTGACTATTTGCTCCCATTTAGTACCCTTCACTCTCACCTATCCCAGTCCAAGTGGAACTCTATAAAATGCACACTAGTATCACTTTACATTAATTATATCATTTCCATAAGCTCCATTTGTCTACTCCCTGGCAGGCAGTCCGCTGTTCTTGTCTAGAGGAATCCAGATGAGGAATCATGTTGGAATGTTCTTACTTAAAGAGTGATCCCTGACATAGCTCACCCAGACATGAAGAGATCCTAAGACTTGCAAAACAGAATTAAATGCAATGCACACTTGATATACTTTTCTTATAACTAGGCCGTAAAAATTATAATTCAGTATATTTGCAAGGTAAATTACTGGCCCCATGTGGTTCACATTTTTCCATAACCGTTACATATGGTTCCACTTTAATATAAGAACATGAGAAGCATATCCCATAATGGGGATCTCGTACAACTGTCCGCAAGTCATGATCAATAGGATAACATATATTTTGTGTGTGTATACACAGGAAGGCTTACATAAACCAGACTCGACCTGGCAATGATGTAGACTGACCAAGATTTCCTTGCATCGAACAGACATCATGCAAGCAAGGATATAGAACAAGTGTACACATTTGACTCGTGCATTGTTTGTTTAGTGCAACGCATTGCTGAATATAAAGAATTATAACCCAATGTCAAAATGGTGATTTTTTTGGGGCATGATACTGTGATATGCATACATTAATGCAGCCTATAATTACAAATACTGAGGATTGAATGCAATTCCATATTGTATGAATAACCATATGATTAATGCTAATATTGGTGTACATGTGTTACATTATTTATATTACTATATAGGTGCTTTGCTTTTGTTAGGGCTTTTTTTTAGTGAATAACATGGTTTTAAAATGAATTCTTGTCATGCATGTTGTCAGTAATAATCAGGATATTATATATATTTGCTCAAATTGGCTTCTTTGTTGTGAAGATTCGTGATAATGGACACATGACTGACTTTTTAATACATATTATGAACCCAAGAACTTGCTATTCAATCAAAATTACATGAACCCAAGGCTGTTTTGTGAGTAGAAACGAGGATGGAAGTAACTTTGTCTTAATAGTTAACCAGGTTTCACACACAGCGATAAACTAAGGCAGTATACACCGCCAAAATTGCAAGATTGCTTGGTTTAATATGTTACTCTTAGAGTCTTGACCATCAGCAATGTATCTTTGTTAATGGTAGGGTGGCCAATGAAAAATTCAAAAGGGTTGTATTGCATATGTAAATAGTTCATTGGAAAGACCTTACCGTGAGCATCTCATAACTGCTTTCTTTTTTGGAATTGGATATTGCGTTATGAAGTAATTGCATATTTTGTAGTCAAAAATTAGGGTCCAATTTGGACACGGCCTCTGAAAAAGTTGCCTTTCCAGTATGAGGAGATTTTAATGTGTAATTATGTCAACATTTTACTATAACTTGCAAATGTAAAGCTTTAACTTAGTTATTTGTGGCCTCCTTGTAGAAATTGTATGCTAAGAAATCCTCATTTAAAGTGATTATCTGTGATACAGATGGTCAAAATGTTGATTTTGTGCTCTGGACTCTACTTTTTTTACCTGTGTCCGAGCCATTTTTCCAATTATGGCCCTATTTCTGACAACTATCCTGCTAAATATAGAATGAAATATATATGTTTAATAACTTATGTTCAATATGGTGGAGAATATAATTGCCAATTATTATGTCTGTAAATCAAATGCTTCATATCTAAAATCTGATTTCAATATTTAAAAACCTTTGATGGCCCGAAAGGCTGTTTTTTTCACACATTTTCTCCATTTCTGATGTATTTTCGCTTATTTTCATCAACTATGGCCATTTAACCCCACCAAATGGCTATAGTTGATTAGTGTAAGTTATTGTTGTCAATTGTAGGTATTTATCAGTGTAATTGGAGCCTTATTTAAGCACAAAGACCTCTTGGAATGAGAGCCTAACAAAAATTTATCAGCGTTAATTTGAATGATGATTTTGTTTTTTAAGTGGATTTTTGGACAGTAGGTGACTTAAAACTTCATAAAAGCCTTAATGAAGGTTGTCAAATCCATTATTAGGTCCTTTCAGTATATTCCCATGCACAAATATACTTTACTTACTCAATAACCACCCTATGAATGTCAGATATCCTGAATACAATACATAACCATTTTGGATCCCGAGCATCAAGAAAATCTATGTGGTTGCTACACCTGAGGAGATATTGACATGAAAATTTGTCAAACTATGCAGTGACTAGTTCAGATTTGGCTTAAGTTGTCTCTGTGAAAAGCTCAAGTGAAAAAACACCTATATGATCATGGTACATACACCTTACCCCTTAGATATGTACTACGAGATATGACAATTTCAGCTCAAAAATCAGTCTTGAAAATAGCTGCTGACTCATTATTGTCTTTTCATGCAATTACTGAGTCTACTCAATATGATATATCTCATCATCAATAATTTTGAACACTTTTTTGATGTTTAATGTTATGAATCCTTTATCAAGTTCAACTATATACAGAAAATGATGTTCATTGGCCTTTGAAGTCACTATAGATAGCATGCTATAGAGCAAGTTAATTGTTTAAGCTGAAAAGGTTAGCACAAACAAGTCCATGTCAACTGAGCTATTTTATAACAATTGATATGTTGCATTTCAATTTCAGTTTATCTTTTTACCTTGATGGCAGTCTTGATATAAATGTATATGGAATTATTCCTATATACATTCTTGATCATTTCTGTATCAGTTACTGGGTAGTCATGGATGCACCATATATGGTATAAAATGGGATATGAGTTTATATACTGCTAAGAGTGTCATGTAGATTCATAAGCAACTCTTATCACCAACCCATTACATTGGGAAGCATAAGAGATAGTATTATTGATTTCATACAATCATAGAATCGACAAATGTTTGCATACTTATTCATAACCCCTGTAAATGCTACTATTGGGAAACTGCCACTCATTAATAGCCATTGATATCACAAAACCACCAGCAGTGTTATTTTGCTGTTCCCCACTCATAGCCGCTGTCGCGCGAATGCGCCCATCTAGTCCGTTAAGACCTCCAAACAATTCAGATACCCCAGTGACCCAGTTAACTGTAGCGCCTTAAGTTCCAAACCTCTTCCGCATCCTACTCCAACGCGGGAATGCTCTTCTGTCTTTACCCACCAGGCGACCATCATCCTGTACCGTGGTAAAATGTCCGGAGAAATCTTTAATGCATTCTTTTCCCTTTCCCTTAAAAAGTTTTAATTGTCAGTTTCTTGTCCGGTAGAAGTGACAAAACCAACTGTCATGTCATTAAATCAAGGCAATGAATAACCAGATCCCACAGCAGATACAGCTAGCCCAACAGACCAACAGGCGATGGGGTACTCCCTTGTCAAGAGGTAGCTCAAGCCCCACTTGGTTCAAAAGAGCTAGTTAAAGAGACTGTTCAGCCACATATAAGGCAATCAGGGATCATTTCGTTATTACATTACTACGATTAACGCAGACGTAAGTAATGAATGACATCTTCTAATTTGTGCCGCCGAGTTTACATGATGGAAGTTATGTTGATAAGTTTTTAACATTATTATTTGACTGGAAATGTTCATGATATACTGTGGAGATCTGTTTTATTCAGTTATGTCGTTCCATCGATAACGGTGCCTCCCTAAAACCATGAACTACACGAATGTTAGCTGTAAATCATAACGCGCTCTGAATTTACCTCGCTAACGATGTGTATTCTTCCGCTTTAGTTACATAATGTAGATTTCATAAAATCTCCACTCATTCAAGTTGTGGGCATAATTGTGCACACATTAGACCGACAAGCAGGAAGGATAATGTCCGACAACATAAATGGCGACTGTCGAAGCAAGGATCTTTTTTCTGAGACCACAGCGCCGCGTAGCGACTGGAAGTCTGAAAATGTAACATTTTTGGTTTCCAAGGTGCTGTTACCAAGCAGCTTGCTAGGCAACCACTTTCCTTATATGGGGCTGTACAGTCTCTTTAAAACGGCTTTTCCTGGGAACTACAATATACCACCAGTTAATTCGCATTGATGTTTACCGACAAGTCAACTCCTGTGGATCTGATAAAGGTCGAACGGAATTTGTTTGGGAAAAGTTTCTTAGCGTGTGAGATTGTTATACGTGCAAGTCTGATAAAACTTTCATATTTAGAAAACCCCAACAGAATATGCATTATGTCATGTTGGGGTTTGTCAGGTTGCAAGTAGCATTATTTCGTGGAGGATCGTTTTGAACTGGTTATGTCATGTGGAAAGATAAATGTTCTATTCCCCAGATAGATTCTTATGGTTTACGTAGTAATACTATCTCCTCGAATAACACCCGCTTTGTCGCATTCTGAGTATCATGACAGAGCTCTACTGTATTTGTTAAAAGATACGGGATGGAGAGAAGAGATGAGTTTCCCAACCAAATGCAGGTCAAATAGTTCATTGGGATGTTCCAATAAGCAGGGTTGATAGATTCAACAGTATGACATAAATTATTTAAAAAGTAATTTAAGCATTCCAACAGTTTCACTCACACACGCCAAATTGCTGTGAATCGACAAGTGACTGCAACAGACCAACTGACTATGTAAATCAGATAAATTCCATATCGACAAACTTCTAAATTCGTGACTTGCCAACCTTTGACAAAGTCGCAATATGAAATCACCCAAGGACGCGGACCGTTGCCATGGCGCCGAAGCTATATGGTGTTGGGAGATTTCTCAATGAAAATAAGCCGAATACATGGTGTCTTTAAATTGACCGTACCGTTTTATTCTTGGTCCCACAGAAAAGATAATCATACGTATGTGTTGAGGAGAGTCTCCTTTGTGTGGATCCGAGTGATAGACGAAAAGTTATTCGAGTTTCGGAGAGTTATCCGGTTTTGAAGCGGCAAAATCGCGATTTAACACACATTAAACTCGAAAATCTGATCGATTATCACTCGGATCGACATATCACTTTCATTCTTCTACATTTTGGTATGATTTATATAGCAATCGTATGGAGAATAAATCGGTACGGTCCGTTTTCCTTAGGTACATAAATCACGACACAACTTTTATGGCCTCGAAAAAATACCCCTTTTCGCCATTTTCGTTGGCAATTAAAACCACATTAAATACCAACAAGAAAAACGAAAATGGTACCAAATGAAAAAGCTATTCTTCATTAATAATATATTAAAAGAACAAAATTTATCATTGCATCATTTGTTGTCAATGGTCATTTACATGGGACTACCAAACGGCCCAAAAACGGCCTTGTCCAAACGAGATCGGCGCCGCGTTTGTCCGCCCTATTAATGGTTTTGCAAATTACCTCTGCAATATCTGTTTCTGGAACTAATTGTTGGATTATAAGCACTGTACATGTATGGCTGATATGCAACGAAGGCAACAATGGTGCCCGGTCGGACTACATTAAAACGTGATAAATAATAGCCACTTGGGTCATTTTCGCCCGAAATGTGGCGCGCTCTCTCGCATTCACTATGCTGTAAGGGACAGGAAGCGGCCCTTAGCGGGAGAAAATGCCACTTAGTGGTCGGAAAAACGATCATAACGTAATTATCACGCTATGAATAGGTCCGCCGAAGATGCTCGCAAGACTTGGCGGAATCCCGGAGATTCCAAGCCAGGGATTCCCCCATGTTGACCACCGGCGTCAACCCTGTTACTAGTGTTAGTGTTGGAGAAGACTGTGAGCGGGCTGGTCAGAGTTCAAGATATAAGTCGCCGTCTGCAGTTTGCCCGGACGTATCATTTTATAACTACATAGACGTCCTGACTACATTTGCTGTATTGACATTGATTTGGTTACAGGAACCACTACATTGTGCTGTATTGACATTGATTTGGTTACAGGAACCACTACATGTGCTGTATTTACATTGATTTGGTTACAGGAACCACTACATTTGCTGTATTTACATTGATTTGGTTACAGGAACCACTACATGTGCTGTATTGACATTGATTTGGTTACAGGAACCACTACATTTGCTGTATTGACATTGATTTGGTTACAGGAACCACTACATTTGCTGTATTTACATTGATTTGGTTACAGGAACCACTACATTTGCTGTATTGACATTGATTTGGTTACAGGAACCACTACATTTGCTGTATTGACATTGATTTGGTTACAGGAACCACTACATTTGCTGTATTGACATTGATTTGGTTACAGTATTTGACATTGATTTGGTTACAGGAACCACTACATTTGCTGTATTGACATTGATTTGGTTACAGGAACCACTACATGTGCTGTATTGACATTGATTTGGTTACAGGAACCACTACATGTGCTGTATTACAGGAACCACTACATTTGCTGTACATTGATTTTGATTTGGTTACAGGAACCACTACATTTGCTGTATTTACATTGATTTGGTTACAGGAACCACTGCATTGTGCTGTATTGACATTGATTTGGTTACAGGAACCACTACATGATGTGGTTACAGGAACCACTATTATTGGCATTGATTTGGTTACAGGAACCACTACATTTGTGCTGTATTTACATTGATTTGGTTACAGGAACCACTACATTTGCTGTATTTACATTGATTTGGTTACAGGAACCACTACATTTGCTGTATTGACATTGATTTGCTTACAGGAACCACTACATGTGCTGCATACACGCTTCTCGCATGATGACACCTCGTAAACAAGGCCTCATTATCATGATCTCCTCACCAGGGGGCCTACGCTACCTCTTCAACATACCTTACGGCGTCGGCAAAGCTGCAGTGAGAATAACTCAATATCATCTGTTTATATATAGTACATGGTTCTCAGGTGTCTCTGATTGCATTGGTCCTGGAATCTTATCAACCGTGGCTTCCAAGTTATGTTTCTTGATTGATTGACAGGACCTCTGATTGTAGATATCATTCGCTGTGCTCCATGACTCGTTGTGTCTTAGTGTGACAGAATGGCAGCTGATTGTGCCCATGAGTTGAAGAGACATAACGTCACCTGCGTTTCCCTCTGGCCTGGGGCTGTGCGCACGGAAAACCTCGACGATGTCCTCAGCAGTGGTACAAAGATGAGACCTGCTGTAAGTGTCCCAATTCTAGGCTTGAAGGGCTATTTTTCTGCTTTCAAATTCCATTTTTAGTTCTTGGTGAGCAATAGTGCATTTTTGTGATGGCCCATCAAATGAATAGTATGGTAACAGTGTGTCATGTCATTTACTGGGGGAATAATTATTTATTTGACCGAGAATTATGAGGAATAAACGTTTAGTCACAGTCAATGAACAGCTGTTATGATTCAGTGTTACATGCAGCGTAAATTCTATTTATGGCTGGATAGAATGTAAGCTGTTATCAGCTCAACTAGAATTTTTTTTATTCATATTTTCTGATTTGTTTGCACAGGAGAAGGCTATGTTTGATGAGGCAGAGACTCCAGAGTATGCTGGGAAATGTGTGAGGTATCTGGCAGCAGGTTAGTAAGGGGCTGACTTTGGTTTGTGTGGAAGTGGCCATAGTCACAATATAGAAGTGTGGTAGCCAGGTACTGTGGGGTGGAGCCATGTAACAGGGTTGTTGAGCCAACGTGGAGGGCAGTGGAGCCATGGTACTGGGTGGTTGAGCCATTGTGGAGGGCAGTGGAGTCCATGGTACAGGATTGTTGAGCCATTGTGGTGGGCAGTGGAGCCATGGTACTGGGTGGTTGAGCCATTGTGGAGGGCAGTTGAGCCATGGTCCTGGGTGGTTGAGCCATTGTGGAGGGCAGTAGAGCCATAGTACTGGGTGGTTGAGCCATTGTGGAGGGCAGTTGAGCCATGGTCCTGGGTGGTTGAGCCATTGTGGAGGGCAGTAGAGCCATGGTCCTGGGTGGTTGAGCCATTGTACATGGTGGTGCAGCCATGACTTGAGCCATCATGCCAAGTATGTTGAGCACTTGGCACTAAAGAGGCTGGTGGTTATGTTATCAGGGAGGTGGAGTCCTCCTGACTAACAAAGTGATAAGTGCTATGAGGCTAGAACTATTATGGGATGTGGGAGTTGGCACAACCAGTAAGGCTGGTGTTTGTCTTCCACTGTATCCAGCCTGGATATTGACATAATATTTTGACCACTGTTTTACAACTAGGATATTCAATCGCACCCACTGCAATGAAACATTCCGTTTGTGTTTTGATTTCCAGACAAGAATGTTAACAGTAAAACTGGCAGAATTGTGCTCTCTGTGGACCTGGGAGAGGAATATGGATTTGTGGATGTAAATGGTAGGTTCTCACTTCTATTGTTAAGAATACTAGTAGCCTTTTCATGTAAACATGTATATGATGAATGTCTGCAACAGCCTGTTTTAATCCCAGGCGTTCGGTTCCTGATTCCATGCGTCAGACCGCCAAGCTGCTATCTATATGAATAGCAAAGAGGTTAGCATTGGCCTGACCGCAGCTATCTTCAATGCATACAGGTTCTGTATGTATAGAAGATAGCTGAAGCTGACCGAATGGTAACCTCTGTGATAACTAGTGGCTTGGCACTCTGAAGCTTGGCATCAGGAACAGTGCACCATTCCAACATTCTAATGATGTTGAGAGTTATTGTTGGTTAACATTATTGGTTGACAGGACGTACACCTCCCAACATCCGTAGTGTGGGTACCTTGTTGAAGATGGGAGGCTGGAACAAAACTGCCATGCTCTTCCCAAAATGGGTCAAGTTTCCATGCTGGACCCTGGCGTTGTCTGCAAGCAAATTCTAAATTGATTACAAAGACCTGCCTTATATTTGTACATCAAGTCATGAATGCGATCGATAAATCATGATGTGTTGAATTTATTGTTGTTCTTGGTATAGTGAATGCAAGTTGAGATTGAGAATGGTGTTTGTTTTATTGTTTATGAATGGTTTGAGTTGTGTGAGGGTAGGAGTTGACCATTAGAAGTAATATAACAACAATTCATCTGACGGTACCTATTAACGTTCTCCCGACTTCGCAAGTAGTGACTATACAAAGAATTATAATCTTACATTAGGACATGAAATCCCTATAAAATAAAGTAACTTTATAGCATTAAATGCCAGTTCAAAATCTACTGTAACATTGTCTATTGGACGGCTTTTCACCCCTCCCCGAAGCGCATGATATTGTGTAAGATATTCGTTAAGTTGAGTCCAATTGGTAACCCTGGCTAATTGATCTGTTTATGGCCAGGCTTTGATTGGCCAATTTCTTAATGAGACCAAATACGGAAATCTTAAACCCCATGAGACTTCAAGCCGACAAAGGGGTTACTTTGTGAGATAGTTCTAGGGAAAAAAAGAGATCAAAAGGTCTTGAAGCTCTTCTGCTTTGAGAATGAATCACAGTTATGACTGAGCTGAATCATAACGTTCATGGTTTACATTTCAATAAATGGCACACTCCCTCAAAGCATATCACATTGTCCTATTAATTGAACTACAAGAGAACGTGTTTAATATCTCATCAAACCTTATAGATATTTAGCCTTTGCTGAAATACAATTACTCTGGGGTAAACGTCCATGCAGAACTCACCGCTAGATAAATAATAAACACTCCCTTAAACAAGGCAGTGATGTTTACTGCTCCAGATCGTTACGGTCAGCGCTGCCGTCTATGATGATATCACATCTTGCCTCTATTATATATGCAACATCAACACAACGCAGGAAATAGATCTTCCACCTGCTTTATAGCCATGCAGGATAGTGAATTCATATCATTGTTGTTGTGATTTGCCAGTATCATTTTTAGTCGCAGTTCTAGCCATACTAACCGGACCTAACGTTTGTCAGCCTTTATGTTATTTCTTGTAAAAGCACTCTTCTGCATTGATATCACAGCAGGCTTTTGCGTAAGTGTGCTTTCAGCCGTTCTATTTATACTCATATACAACCATGAGATCAAATAAGAGGCTGAGAGCCATCTCATGCCGCAAAAACGATTTTAATAGTGGGATTAAAAATATAGTGCCATACTCGATTCATGTTTTTTTTATGTCTAATTAGCCTGCACTGTGTCTATGTATAATGTCTCGTATGCAACCATATGTCAGTGTTTGTTTGTAGACTGTTAAGCAAATTCCTGAAATGGGCTAATAAATTATCTTAACTGAAGGTTCACAGCAAACCACAATATCTGCTCTTATGATTGACGATTCATAATGGGTCGTTCATTATGATGTTGTCCAGTAATATTCACCCACACTATATGATTCGTATCGTCATAATGTTCTGCATAGCCACAATACAGAGATACGGGCAAATATAATATAGATAGAGAGATAGATAGATATATAAACTTTATTCCAGACACAGCTTACACAGATAATATATGTTTTCCATAATTTAACTATCCAACCTAGTATGGAACCCAAACAACAAACATCCCAAAACAAGCAAATGACATGCCACGCCCATGCAGGAAAGCACGCAATAGATATAGAGACATCTGATGCTGTCCACCAAAGCACTGTTCTTTCCGTCAAATGCATATTTGTTGATACTAGACCCATTGACTATCATCGAATAATTAAAAAAACACCGTCAATCTTGTTAATTCAAGTTCACATATACATCAGGATAGTTACTAACCTGCGAAAAAAAACCCGAGGGGGGTTTCTCACTATGTGGAGGTTAGTGGGGATGTGCTGCCAATTTTTTTTGGCATTTTGGTATACAAATGGGTCGTTATTTCTCGAAGACAGGTATAGCAATGGGTCGGTTTTTTTGGCAATGACCTGGTATACCAATAGGTAGGTATTTTTGACAGCAAGTATAGCAATGGTTATTTGTTCTGTGATGCTCAATATTGGGTGTTTGCTCAAGTCCCCTGGGTCAGTGGTGGCCAGCCCTTTCAGCCAGCGTGGTTACGTTATTTCAAAGACAAGATTTATGGCATGATAAGCAAACAGAAAGGTCAGGTTCGTACATTCTCCTTCCACTGTTTCCTGCAATATCGTCTACCTCATGGACCAGACGTCCTGGGGCGCTCGTTGATAGCCTGCGGGTCCGAGTCACACATCTGTTTATTTAGTGGCCGCTATTAATTAGCTGCCTTGCGGTTACGAACCAGAGCATCGTTAGGACTGACCACGGCATCAGAAAAGTTTTTTTAGTTTTTTTTTGCAGTTGCGAAGCTCAATAAGCGTACTTTTTCATCCTGAATCGTTAGTTTGGTAAATGGATGGTTTCCTTGTAGCTCCTCGAGGTGGTCTAGATATGATTTGGGATCATTAATTCTGGTATATGTATTGGTAACACTTATTAAAAATTTTGTACATGAATGGGTCTTTTTTCAGAGAATTTAGTATGCAAATGGTTCCCTTTTCTCACTTTGGCTTGGTATAGATATGGCCCGGTTTTTGTTTCCCATGGCGGCACACCCCTACCATTTTCCAATGAGAGAAAGCCCCCCCCCCTCGGAAAAAAAACCCAAATTAACCATACCTGCTTAAACAGTTTCGCGATAGAGGTATTAAATTACTGGATGCAGTGAAACAAAAATGAATTGTTTTGCGTTGCTCTTTGGTTAGGTTACAAAAAGTATAATATAGCGGTTGACACATGCTGACCCGTTAATATATCACACTGGTCAGGTTTCAGCCACAAGGGATAATAATGTGGGATAGGCAATGTCGCCGTATCAGTGCCAAGCAGGTCTGAGGGTTTTTCATTAACAATCGAGTAAGCCAATGGGTTATGTTTGGCAGACTTTACGTCAATCAAAAAGTTAAAATGTGATATGTGCGTAATTCCATGATGTTGGTGCTGCTAACCGGTGCCTCCTTGTATCGCAGTACGTGGTTTTGACGAACAATGTAACAAATTATCACGAGCTTAGTCTCAGCTTTGATGCAGCAAAATGCGATTAACTTCTATTGACGGCGATTTTGCAATGTAACCAAAGAGTGTAAAGCTTCGCTTACAGAGCTCACTAAAGTCTAAGCTCGAGAAAAAATGTGAAGACGCCACCTGCTGAGCGCCGTGCGTTGCTTTGTCATAGCGTCCCTTAAAACCACGTGGAATTCACCGATAAATTCGGAGCCGTGGAAGCCTCGAATCAGATGACTCAATGTCTTTAACAGACGCCGACCTTAAGACGTCGGGTCAACAATCCCATGTGTTTTTGTGGATTTCATAGTGTCGTCGCCTGATGACGGCGTTATATATCATCCAGGAGTTACATGTACCAGGAGTGGAAACGGCCTGTGAATGCAGCCAACCGCACACCAAGTGTAGGCCTCGGCAGGGCTTGTTTTACCTTACGCTCGACAGGGGGTTTGGAGACGTATACGCGAGCGCCACCGGGTGGCCACAGAGGTAAAAGATACTTAAAGTAGGTCGCTCTAGCGCAGTAGTTCATTTCCGTTCATTTTTTTACATCGAAACATTGCCGGAAGACCTCTTCGAAAGTAACGAGATAAACAAGAAAATCGACTTCATTGACTGGGAGGATTCGATTTAGACAATATCCTGGGTGATAATCATACGGACAAAGATGATGACAACACTATAACCAACGCAGAAAGCGATCAAATTCCTACAAATTGTTTCACCATCTTCGTTTCTTTTGGAAAGGGTAGTCAGATTGTTTGTGGCAGTAAGCGGGTATGCAATAGCAAAATTATTGAAGAGACGTTTCAATAAATGTGAGAAGCATGCTACCATGTGCCTCAAGGGATTGAGGAAAAAAATACAATCCAAGATGTACTTATAGTGTTCATACTATATTTGTGCATTATCACTGTGTATATATTTATGAACTTTGTGTTCTCTAATTTCAATCACCATCTCTGACAAACGAAATTTTCCCGCTCTCATCAGTCGCTGTGACGCCAGCCCAGTATTCCCATGTGCTTTTGTTTATAACACGGTAGCGCCACCTAAAGACTGTCGTGTATTATAATTAGGGAAGCGATCACCACGGAGCCACTCGAAGCTATACACACTTTGATGTAACACGAAGAGCCATAACAACCCATCTTTCACACATAAGTTAGTTTCCGAGATGTACGCCGCGTGTGAGTTTTGTTATGTGTTCGATGATTAAGTATTGTCCTGATGGTTTTCATATTGCTGAGTCATGCTCTATTGTCGGTTAACTCAGCATGAGTCTCCCACAAGCGACTTAGTAAGAAATCATCCGTCTATTTGAAATTAGTATCCATGGAATAACAGCTCCATCTAAACCAAAACAGATTTTGCCAATTGTGCATCAAAAGGGACCGTCATTATAAGTTCCTGACTTGACAAATAAAAAAGGACTATCGGCTGTCTGCTAAACAAACAAAATCATCATGTAATGTCCATTGTTATCGCTGCTTCATGGTTCGCTGATTCAAAGCTGCTTCAACACTGAAAGGACAGATAAGGCGCTGTGTAACACGAAGTATGGCCGCCTACGTGGTCTTGGTGGTCTTTGCTGTTAGCAGAAATGTGAGTTCAATCTCATTGTTCTATTATTGGTCGTGATTAAATGGCGCTCAGCACAAGTAAAAGCGACACGTTTACAGGGGACCCAACACCTGGTCCCACACAGGCTGTATACTGATTGTCCACTCACAGCGAATGCAATGATGGCTAGTCTCAGTGCCCATATAATTTCAGGATGCAAACGCTAATTATTGTTCAAGCTAAATCGACACATTGTTTTGGCATGTTCCGAAGTCACAGCTACAGTTTTATTAAGAAAACAGGAGACACCACCAACTTAAAAAAACAAACCGATGGTTTGCATAGATACGAATCTCTCGTGGTTTGCTATTTTAAGAATCCGCTGAACAATGAGGCCATGGTACTCTTAAAGCGTACTCCGGTTTAGACTTCCCGATGTTATTTCAACATGTCAACATATCAGTTTATCTCTATAAGTGTGATTTTGTCGTTGGTGTGTTTGTATGTTTGTATGTATGTATGTATGTATGTATGTATGTATGTATGTATGTATGTATGTATGTATGTATGTATGTATGTATGTATGTATGTATGTATGTATGTATGTTTGTATGTTTGTATGTATGTATGTATGTATGTATGTATGTATGTATGTATGTATGTATGTATGTATGTATGTATGTATGTATGTATGTATGTATGTATGTATGTATGTATGTACATAAGTATCCATGTATCATTGAGCGAGAGTAATTACGAGAAATATTCAAGACATTACTGATTAGTTTAGTAAGCAATGATGGCTTTACTTCCATCTTGAGTGCGCATGCACGAATCGGAATCTCGTCGCTCCCTCCCGTGATTATGAAAATAGTCTCCCCATACGTTTCAAAATTCTGTTAGAAGCAGGCAACCCAAATTCATTCTATTCTATTCGCATGTTGCTACCACAGAGCCGAAGCACGCTCCGCCTTACACCATAGAATTTATCAGATGTCATTCAATGTGATACCTATTCTTCTCATTATTGCCAAGCCACTTTCGTTGAATTCTAACTTTATCTTCTTTCTATTCCTTTCAAAACAGATATGCTACATGTAGATTTACACGCGGTTTCATATGAAATAATACGATCAGCAAAAATGAATACTATAGCATTTTCTATCTTTGGAAATGCTTTTTATCTTAGATATGAATACATATATAAAAATAATGAAGCGATGAATATTCTTAGTTACTCACCATAATGGAATTTCAATTAGATGTCCAACGGATAATGAGTCCGACCAATTAACATGTCATCATCATTCGGTTTAACGCCATGTTGAGTTGACCTGTTCTATAGTGAGTGGGGATTGTACTGCGTCGAATATTACTAGTGTAAATAATGCAATTAGGGCCTATGCAGTGTCCACAAGCACGACATGACGCTGCCGTTGACAATGACCGATAATATTGCTAGTAGTTTATTAAATATAGGTCGGTTAACGCGTGTATAATCCAAGCTTTTGGTCAAAATTACCATCGAGCTGCGAGCGTGTATGTGGAAATCTATTTGTTGTGAAATAGGCATACATGCGAATATCGGATATCCCCATAGCAATATTTTTGTTATCAGGCCAGAGCTTCACTCATTGGGCGTCCACTGGTAGTTGTCATGTGCATACTATGTAACCGTATCATGCACTCTAACTTTCATTCCAACATGTGTTATAATGCCCCGTAAGATTAGAGACGATAATCTCTCATTACACAATATGTCAGTCATGATCTCAATATGAACACTAAACTCCAAAGGATTCGTGAACGCAGTATGCCCGAATAAAGGTTTGTGTGAAACAGGTTTCTTATATAGCAGGTCAGTTGAAAAACCCATTACCTGCAGAGTTGTTAACTCTACTTGATTAGGCAGATTTGCTGTATTCATACAATCAAGATGGATGTCGACGGACGATACAGGTGCATCCTCAATTATCGCTCGGCTCGATCGGTCATTAAGCAAATCTTGTTCGCGAGCATGCTAATGACATCGCTGATAAACATCAATTACTCTACTCCACGAAAAAATCCCTATCATCCGCTAGTGTTCACCCCATCACGAAATTGGTTTTCATGGGAGCTTTCGACCCAGTTACGCAGTTACTCTTGCCTACGTTGTGCCGCACTTAAGTTTTCGCAAAAGTTGGAACCTATTATACCTGGTTCCTAAATTTTAATTTGTCATGATATCATCTATTTCACGCTTTTTTATAGCTGTGCAAATACCTCATGTAGTGACCTGACAAGACTCCTCTGTCAGACTAAATTTGCTACCCTAGTTTAAAAGTTTACGACGAGAAAGGGACATTGAGCAAACACAGTTTTAAAGTTCGTCGGGTCATATTTTTGTCAGAATTGTTGTCCTGTAATTTAATCAATTTGGCCGGTTGAAGTGCCTTTTACGATATCCCCGCTCATTACGAATGGCTACTCTTCACTTCTAGTGGTATCATTCGCCGGGTGGCGCTGTCTTGCTCCGTTTCCGTTCGTTCGTCGATAAACACAAGTACGTTCATGAATCTGTTTGTGATTAGCAAAACGTCACACCTCTATACTATAATGTACCATGGCCCTGCATCATCCTCGCAACAGTACGTGTCCTGTTCTGGTGGAGGGCATATACTAGTAAAAGAGTTTTACAGCAGGTTCTGTATTTGTTGAATGCTTCCCATAAGTTATTTTGGCTTGATGGATCAACCGCATTATATGGTTTTACTACCAGCAGCGTCGTTGTTTTATTTTAGCCACTATAGTTTGCGTTTTATACCGCTGGTCCAAAATTGTCAATGTTAGGGCACATTATATCATGAGGATGCAATAACAATTCCACAGAAAGCATCACTGCACCAACACAAAGCGCTCTGCTTGCATTTTAAGGAGGCATTTGTATGAAATCTACACAGAAAACACTCAACTAATTATAATTTTGCGCGCTTAATATTTTTGATTATATTTGTTTTATGGTTGTTTTTTATTTCTTTTTCTACAAGACGCTTAGTTGATACAAAACTACATGCTCTTTCGGCTGATAATGAGAGATATGTTTTTTAAATGTCCATTTATATTTTTTCGTCCATATATCAGTATGAACATATGCATCATATCGATGACTGAACAAATGAACAAGGGTCATTAGGGTCTATATACTATCTAAGAAACCCCAAATACTTGCAAGAAATCATAATTAAAAAAAGCCGTGTTTCCAACCTGCTGTGCACCAAATGGGCAAGGCAAAAGTGGAATGATTACTATTTCAGTACGTAGTAGATTTCGCCATGCAATTAATGCCTGGTGAACATAATGATAGGTCCGATTTCTGTCAAGACTAGTGTAGCAAACGTATACATTGAGAGAAATTGGCCGTCTATTAGAGACGCCATGTACTCGTATCTTTCAACATTAAACCAGGCATATATATTTACATGTTTGAAGAATCGTATGTACAATTTCTAGTACACCTGCACCTTCCTCTATCAAGTTTCACTGGAACAGCTGGCAAATATCAACTTTCTGACCAAAGGCTGCCATTAACCATGAATCCACTCATATATTTAATTACCCACTTACTCATTAACTCCCTCACTCACTTAGTCACTCAATCATTCACTCACGTATTAAATCACCCATACACTCACTCATTCACATATTGTATCACCCCATCTTGAATTCACTCATTCACATTTAACCATCATTAACCATCAAATTGAACGTTATGCAATCACCCCTTTTTAACTAGCAGCATCATATATACCCAGCAGTATACACAAGCTGTTTGTAGTAATGCTTCTCTATATATCTATGGTAAACCTGGCCAGCCGATTTTCACACATGATTGGATGTATTGGACTGGAAGAATACAAATGCGGGACCTCCCTCTTCCCAACCGTGGACTTTCAGTGTATCTTTCCTGCTCCTGCGCCATCTAGTCAGCTTAATGATACTTTTGCACCTTATCCCATGTATGGTTGCTTATCAACCACTGTAAGATAGGGTTATATTTGAAAGTTGACCCTTTTGTATATGCTTCTTAACCGTGGAAACACATTACTACTCCATGCGCTTTATAAGTCTCATGGCCCGTAACTAATTTCCTGCGCATACAATACTAGTGCATACAATGCTTCCCGATAAAAGTATGAATGTACTTTATACTAAATCAGTTTGTTAGAGTTACATGCATACAGCTGAGAAGATATCGAAGAATATTAGAATGTGAAATATCGGCTGATCATCGCGATCTGCGTATCTTGGTCAACAAAAGCATTAATGAAGTTTGTGTTAAAATATAAAATTATTTTAAAACAATAATCACACGTTTTGCAATTTATGTAGAGAGGCTAAAAGGCGTGGCAAAAAAAACATTAATTTGTTAACGTCGTGTCACTTATGGTGGCCACACAATGACAGTATAATCGGGCTTGGGGACATGAAAGACGAGACAAGTATTTCCTCAATCATCGCTGCTTCTTAATTCATCGTTCCCTGAATATAATCAGCGCTAATGTCACACGCAAGGTCATAAGGATGCTCATAAAATTACATGAAGTGGTTCCCACAGACTGAGCGCCGCTGAACACGGCATGTCGCATATCATTATATGACTCATAGCCAAATAAACGTTGGCCATGAGCTCAATCATTCAATAAAGATAACGTCCTGATTGAGGGACAAGTACTGACGTCATTGCACGCCGTGTTATCTTCAGTGGTGCATAAAACAGTTGATTTATAAAGGATAAAAACATAATGAGATTTATAACATCGTATATCTTCTACCACCGGCGTCTGGGTGTCCAGATGTGGACCTGCAGTTATTCAACATTCGCCTTTGCCGGCCGTTGTCTGCTTAAAGGCCTTCTCAATTGTTCTATAATCTTTGTGTGACCGTTATAGACCTTATATATTACATGGGATGATACTATCAATAACATAAAAGAAGAAGGTTATATTTGAATAGGAAAAACTTCAGAGTATGCTTGGCAATGTGTGCGGTATTTAGCAGCAGTTAAGTAATGAAGCTGGCGTCGGTTTATGCGGAGGTTGCCATAGACACGCTGTGGACGAGCAGATAACGATGATACTGGCCATGTAAGTCGGAAACATGGTACAAGAGGGTAAATCTATAGTACAGGCTGATCCATGGTACAGCATAGTGGAGACAATCTACGAGGAGGTTGAGTCGTGGTACAGGGTGGTTGATCTATGGTACAGGGTGTTGGACCATGGTACTGTTCGATGGAACAGTGGTACAAGTTAGTGGATCCATGGTACAGGGTGATGTAGTCATGGTACAGGTTGGCGGATCCATGGTACCGGATGCTGTGGGGTGGGAAGAACATAGTGGTCTGAGCCATCGTGCCAAGCATTGTGAGCACTTGGAAATAAGTTGAGTTGTGGTGAATAAGTATAGTGCAAAAAGGCAGTTGGCAATGGTATATGTGAGGTGCAGTGATCGTACCTGACTAACATACTGTTTTGACGACCTTGTGAGTCATTGTTGGTTAATGCCAATCGTTGAGCGTACGATCTTCCAACAACCGTGGTGTTGTTGCCATGTTGAAGATGGGAGGCTGGAACACAAATGCTACAGTTTTCCCCAACTGGTAAAGATACCATGTTTGTCCGTGGCATTGTCTTCTAGCTAATTCTAAATTGATAACCCAAACCCACATTTTGTTTATGTATGAAGTCATAAATGCGATTTGTAAATTGTGATGTGCTGCATTCGTTGTTATTCGTGGTACATATAGTTGTCATTTACACCTTATAGTGCTTTATTTACTGACTACATATTGTATGACACGTGTGAGAATAGGGAGTAGATAATATATGACATCATTGACCATTTGAAATACAACGAACACAATCCACCAGCCTGTTCTTATAAACATCCTTTGTACACAGTGAATAATTATAGGATTCCATTTTCCATTTTTAGCTTTTGTTGTTGATGGAAATTCAGTCTATTTCATAGGTTCACAGCAAGTCGTAACATCTGCGCTTATCTTCGCCTGTTCATTATGGATCATTAGTTATGATATTGTTCGGTACCAACGATTGACCCCACGTAATTCATATCATTATATTATTCGTTTCATCATATATATTGTCGCCCAATAAATAAAAACTATCAAAAGCTGTGAATATATATCGTACCAAATATGACACCGGTAGAAAAACGTACCCCAAATCTAACCAGCAAATACATAGCCATGTACATATAACAGAACGTGCAATATATGTAATTATCCAATTGCTTACTGAAAAGTCCGTATATGAAAGCGCCGATTTATATAGCTTTTCAGAGGTAGTTATTATCAATGTTTATGGCAAAAATGTCAATTGGTGACAATGTGATGATACGTTTTCATTATCTGAAACAAATGAAAATAGGATTGAGATACCTGCATTTTGTTTGATACAAGACTCACTGTCAGCAGACATTTACAAACTTGACCAACCTGTTAATTCTAGTTAATATACACAGTATGACAGCCACTTTTCTGCGCATACTATACTAATCCATACAAAATGCTTCCCGATAAACGTATGAATGTACTTTGTTTGATACAAGACCAATTATCAGCAGACATTTACAAACCCGACCAGCCTATTAATTCAAGTTAATATACACAGTATGACAGCCACTTTTCTGCCGTTCAATACTAATCCATACAAAAATAAATACCCAATAAAGGTACGAATGTACTTGATATAATGCAAAAGAATTAATTTGTTTTACGATGCTTTTTGATTTGATCGCAAAAAAGGTAGCATTATGAATGAGCTACCGTCTGACACATACTGCCCCGTCAGTATATCATTATTTTGTCAGGTTTCACCCATAATGAATAATAATGTGAAATCTGCAATTCTGCCGTATCAGTTACTAGCAGGTCTGAGCATTTTTTTGGCGTTGTTATCAGAATGCTTGTAAGGCGTTTGGTTGTGGGCGCAAAACTTAACTGGCCTCTTTTATGTTCTTGCTGAAAGTAGCCCATTATACAGTTATATTACGCCAAAAACAAGTTAAGAAGTGCACTGCGTATACGTCTGTTAAGTTTGCTACTAATCACTTCTGTAGCATGAGTTGAGCTCCTCTTTGAGCAAGCAAAATGCTTTCGTTGAACATCAATGAAATCATAGTGACGAATTTTATACCATATGACACTAAACGCCAAATCATTTCTCTTGGAATGCATAAGTTAGTTCCTGCATCATGTATCGGCGTAACCTTTCAGAACAGATGTAGGTTGTTATGCTACATGGTGGGTACCTCGTTGAAGATGGGAGGCTGGAATAAAACTGCCATGCTCTTCCCAAAATGGGTCAAGTTCCCATGCTGGACCCTGGCATTGTCTGCAAGCAAATTCTAAATTGATTACAAAAACCTGCTTTATATTTGTACATCAAGTCATGAATGCGATCTATAAATCATGATGTGTTGAATTTATTGTTGTTCTTGGTATAGTGAATGCAAGTTGAGATTGAGAATGGTGTTTGTTTTATTGTTTACGAATGGTTTGAGTTGTGTGAGGGCAGGAGTTGACCATTAGAAGTAACATAACAACAATTCACCTGACGGTACCAATTATGTTCTCCCGACTTAGCAAGTAGTGACTATACAAAGAATTATAATTTTACATTAGGACATGAAATCCCTATAAATTAAGTAACTTTATAGCATTAAATGCCTGTACAAAATCTACTGTAACAATATCTATTGGAAGGCTTTTGACCCCTCCCCAAAGCGCATGATATTGTGTTAAGTTGAGTCCAATTGGTAACCCTGGCTAATTGATCTGTTTATGGCCAGGCTTTGATTGGCCAATTTCTTAATGAGACGAAATATGGAAATCTTAAGCCCCATGAGACTTCTAAGCTGACAAAGGGGTTATTTTGTGAGATAGTTCTAGGGAAAAAAGAGATCAAAAGGCCTTGAAGCTATTCTGCTTTGAGAATGAATCACAGTTATGACTGAGCTGAATCATAACGTTCATGGTTTACATGTCAATAAATGGCACACTCCCTCAAAGCAAATCACATTGTCCCATTAATTGAACTACAAGAGAACGTGTTTAATATCTCATCAAACCTTATAGATATTTAGCCTTTGCTGAAATACAATTACTCAGGGGTAAACGTCCATGCAGAACTCACCACTAGATAGATAATAAACGCTCCCTTAAACAAGGCAGTGTTGTTTACTGCTCCAGATCGTTACGGTCAGCGCTGTCGTCTATGGTGATATCACATCTTCAACAACCACCAGACGCTAGGTAACTTCCTATCTTTATAGCCATGCAGGTAGTGCATTCATATCTGTTATGATAGCGCTTATCATTTTTAGTCGCAGTTCTAGCCAGATAACCGGACCTAACGTTTTCAGCCTTTCGGTTTTAAAGCAATCTTCTGCATTGATATCACAGGGTTGTGTGCTTTCAGCCGTTCTATTTATACTTTATACAAATGATCTCATTCCTAAACATGACAATTGTTACATCTTAAAATATGCTGTTTATACTACTATCATAGGCTTAATTTCACAGGATAATGAGCAGGATTATACCAATGAAATGAAAGACAATATTGAATGGTGTAATGTACATAATCTACTTCTAAATGTCAAAAAACCGTCATGGTCTTTGAATAAAGTTAAGGTATACAGAAAATGCCGACAACGTCTATATTTCCTACGTCTTTTGAAATCGTTCGGTGTTAACAATATTATTCTTCTTTTCTACAAAGCCATTGTTCAAAGTGTTGTAACTTGCAATTTTATCACCTGGTGGTCTGGAACAAGTAAAGGCAACCAATATATTTTAAACCGAATTAGCAGAAAAGTTGCTAAGTTGATGAGTCAAGATATTTGTAGTTTTGATATGTTGTATGTAAACTATGTCGTTAGAAAAGTGGAAAGCATAATGTCTAACGCTGATAACCCTCTGAATAGCTCATATACAACCATGAGATCAAACAAGAGGCTGAGAGCCATCTCATGCCGCACAAAACGATATCAAGATAGTTTTGTGCCATACTCGATTCATGTTTTTAATAATGTCTAATTAGCCTGCACTGTGTCTATGTATAATGTCTCGTATGCAACCATATGTCAGTGTTTGTTTGTAGACTGTAAAGCAAATTCCTGAATTGTGCTAATAAATTATCTTATCTTATCTTAACTGAAGGTTCACCGCAAACCACAATATCTGCTCTTATGATTGACGATTCATAATGGGTCGTTCATTATGATGTAGTCCAGTAATATTCACCCACACTATATGATTCGTATCGTCATAATGTTCTGCATAGCCACAACACAGAGTTACGGGCAAATATAATATAGATAGAGAGATAGATAGATAGATAGATAGATATATAAACTTTATTCCAGACACAGCTTACACAGATAATATATGTGGTCCATAATTTAACTATCCAACTTAGTATGGAACCCAAACAACAAACATCCCAAAATATGCAAATGACATGCCACGCCCATGCAACAAAGCATTCAATAGATATAGCGACATCTGATGCTGTCCACCAAAGCACTGTTCTTTCCGTCAAATGCATATTTGTTGATACTAGACCCATTGACTATCATCGAATAATTAAAAAAACACCGTCAAGCTTGTTCATTCAAGTTCACATATACATCAGGATAGTTACTAATCTGCGAAAAAACCCCGAATTAACCCCACCTGCATAAAAAGTTTCGCGATAAAGGTATTAATTTACTGGATGCAGTGAAACAAAAATGATTGGTTTTGCGTTGCTCTTTGGTTAGGTTACAAAAAGTATAATCTAGCGGTTGACACATGCTGCTCCGTTAATATATCACACTGGTCAGGTTTCAGCCATAAGGGATAATAATGTGGGACAGGCAATGTCGCCGTATCAGTGCCAAGCAGGTCTGGGGGTTTTTGTGACGGTGCTACATTAACAAGCGAGTAAGCCATTGGGTTATGTTTGGAAGACGTTAATTTCCCCTGTTATACTCAAGCTCCTGATACTTTCATATTTCGTCAATCATTAATTTAAAATGTGATATGTGCGTAATTCCATGATGTTGGTGCTGCTAACCGGTGCCTCCTTGTATCGCAGTACGTGTTTTGACGAACAATGTAACAAATTATCACGAGCTTAGTCTCAGTTTTGATGCAGCAAAATGCGATTAACTTCTATTGACGGCGATTTGCAATGTAACCAAAGAGTGTATAGCTTCGCTTACATAGCTCACTAAAGTCTAAGCTCGAGAAAAAAATGTGAAGACGCCACCTGCTGGGCGCCGTGCGTTGCTTTGTCATAGCATCCCTTAAAACCACGTGGAATTCACCGATAAATTCGGAGCCGTGGAAGCCTCGAATCAGATGACTCCATGTCTTTAACAGACGCCGACCTTAAGACGTCGGGTCAACAATCCCATGTGTTTTTGTGGATTTCATTGTGTCGTCGCCTGATGACGGCGTTGTATATCATCCAGGAGTTACATGTACCAGGAGTGGAAACGGCCTGTGAATGCAGCCAACCGCACACCAAGTGTAGACCGCGCTTGTTTTACCTTACGCTCGACAGGGGGTTTGGAGGCGTATACGCAAGCGCCACCGGGTGGTCACAGATGTAAAAGATACTTATAGTAGGTCGCGCAAGCGCAGTAGTCCATTTCTGTTCATTTGTTTACATGGCGACATTGCCGGAAGACCTCTTCGAAAGTAACGAGACAAACAAGAAAATCGACTTCATTGACTGGGAGGATTCTGAAGTCGATTTAGACAATATCCTGGGTGATAATCATACGGACAGAGATGATGACAACACTATAACCAACGCAGAAAGCGGTCATATTCCTACAAATTGTTTCACCATCTTCGTTTCTTTTGGAAAGGGTAGTCAGATTGTTTCTGGCAGTAAGCGGGTATGCAATAGCAAAACTATTGAAGAGACGTTTCAATAAATGTGAGAAGCATGCTACCATGTGCCTCAAAGGATTGAGGAAAAAATACAATCCAAGATGTACTTATAGTGTTCATACTATATTTGTGTATTATCACTGTGTATATATTTATGAACTTTGTGTTCTCTAATTTCAATCACCATCTCTGACAAACGACATTTTCCCGCTCTCATCAGTCGCTGTGACGCCAGCCCAGTATTCCCATGTGCTTTTGTTTATAACACGGTAGCGCCACCTAAAGACTGTCGTGTATTATAATTAGGGAAGCGATCACCACGGAGCCACTCGAAGCTATACACACTTTGATGTAACACGAGCCATAACAACCCATCTTTCACACATAAGTTAGTTTCCGATATGTACGCCGCCTGTGAGTTTTGTTATGTGTTCGATGATTAAGTATTGTCCTGATGGTTTTCATATTGCTGAGTCATGCTCTATTGTCGCTTAACATGAATCTCCCGCAAGCGACTTAGTAAGAAATCATCCGTCTATTTGAAATGAGTATCCATGGAGTAACCATCTAAACCCAAACAGATTTTGCCAATTGTGCATCAAAAGGGACCGTCATTATAAGTTCCTGACTTGACAAATAAAAAAGGACAATCGGCTGTCTGCTAAACAAACAAAATCATCATGTAATGTCCATTGTTATCGCTGCTTCATGGTTCACTGATTCAAAGCTGCTTCAACGCTGAAAGGACAGATGAGGCGCTGTGTAAAACAAAGTATGGCCGCCTACGTGGTCTTGGTGGCCTTTGCTGTTAGCAGAAATTTGAGTTCAATCTCATTGTTCTATTATTGGTCGTGATTAAATGGCGCTCAGCACAAGTAAAAGCGACACGGTTACAGGGTGACCCAACACCTGGTCCCCCCACACAGGTTGTGGACTGATTGTCCACTCACAGAGAATGCAATGATGGCCAGTATCAGTGCTCATATAACTTCAGGATGCAAACGCTTATTATTGTTCAAGCTAAATCGACACATTGTTTTTGCATGTTCCGAAGTCACAGCAACAGTTTTATTAAGAAAACAGGAGACACCACCAACTTAAAAAAACAAACCGATGGTTTGCATAGATACGAATCTCTCGTGGTTTACTATTTTATGAATCCACTGAACAATGAGGCCATGGTACTCCAAAAGCGTACTCCGGTTTAGACTTTCCGATGTTATTTCAACATGTCAGCATATCAGTTTATGTCTATAAGTGTGATTTTGTCGTTGGTGTGTATGTATGTATGTATGTATGTATGTATGTATGTATGTATGTATGTATGTATGTATGTATGTATGTATGTATGTATGTATGTATGTATGTATGTATGTATGTATGTATGTATGTATGTATGTATGTATGTATGTATGTATGTATGTATGTATGTATGTATGTATGTATGTATGTATGTATGTATGTATGTATGTATGTATGTATGTATGTGTATGTATGTATGTATGTATGTATGTATGTATGTATGTATGTATGTATGTATGTATGTATGTATGTATGTATGTATGTCTGTATGTATGTATGTATGTATGTATGTATGTATGTATGTATGTATGTATGTCTGTATGTATGTATGTATGTATGTATGTATGTATGTCTGTCTGTGTATGTATGTATGTATGTATGTATGTATGTATGTATGTATGTCTGTATGTATGTCTGTATGTATGTCTGTCTGTATGTATGTATGTATGTATGTATGTATGTATGTATGTCTGGATGGATGGATCGCTGGCTGTCTGAATGAATGTATGTATGTATGTCTATGTATGTATGTATGTCTGTATGTATGTATGTATGTATGTATGTATGTATGTATGTATGTATGTATGTATGTATGTATGTATGTATGTATGTATGTATGTATGTCTGTATGTCTGTATGTATGTATGTATGTATGTATGTATGTATGTATGTATGAATGAATGTATGTATGTATGTATGTATGTATGTATGTATGTATGGATGGATGGATTGATGGATGGATGGATGTATGAATGAATGAATGTATGTATGTATGCATGCATGCATGCATGCATGCATGTTTATATGTATGTACATAAGTATCCATGTGTCATTGAGCGAGAGCAATTACGAGAAATATTCAAGACATTACTGATTTGTTTAGTTAGCAATGATGGCTTTACTTCCATCTTGAGTGCGCATGCACGAATCGGAATCTCATCGCTCCCTCCCGTGATTATGAAAATCGTCTCCCCATACGTTTCATAATTCTGTTAGGTTTGTTTTACAGAAGCAGGCAACCCAAATTCATTCTATTCTATTCGCATGTTGCTACCACAGAGCTGAAGCACGCTCCGCCTTACACCATAGAATTGATCAAATGTCATTCAATGTGATACCTATTCTTCTCATTATTGCCAGGCAACTTTCGTTGAATTCTAACTTTATCTTCTTTCTATTACTTTCAAAGCAGATATGCTACATGTAGATTTACACGCGGTTTCATATGAAATAATACGATAAGCAAAAATGAATACTAATACATTTTCTATCTTTGGAAATGCTTTTTTATCGTAGATATGAATGCACATAAAAAAATAAGGAAGCGATGAATATTCTTAGATTCTCACCATAATGGAATTTCAATTAGATGTCGAACGGATAATGAGTCCGACCAATTAACGTGTCATCACCATTCTATTTAACGCCATGTTAAATTGACCTGTTCTATAGTGAGTGGGGATTGTACTGCGTCGAATATTACTAGTGTAAATAATGCAATTAGGGCCTATGCAGTGTCCACAAGCACGACATGACGCTGCCGTTGACAATGACCAATAATATTGTTAGTAGTTTATTAAACATAGGTCGGTTAACGCGTGTATAGTCCAAGCTTTTGGTCAAAATTACCATCGAGCTGCGAGCTTGTATGTGGAAATATATTTGTTGTGAAATAGGCATACATGCGAATATCGGATATCCCCATAGCAATATTTTTGTTATCAGGCCAGAGCTCCACTCATTGGGCGTCCACGGGTAGTTGGCATGTGCTTACTATGTAACCGTATCATGCACTCTAACTTTCATTCCAACATGTGTTATAACGCCCCTTAAGATTAGAAACGATAATCTCTCATTACACAATATGTCAGCCATGATCTCAATACGAACACTTAACTCAAAAGGATTCGTGAACGCAGTATGCCTGAATAAAGGTTTGTTTGAAACAGGTTTCTTATATAGCAGGTCAGTTGAAAAAGTAAACCCATTACCTGCAGAGTTGTTAACTCTACTTGATTAGGCAGATTTGCTGTATTCATACAATCAAGATGGATGTCGACGGACGATACAGGTGCATCCTCAATTATCGCACGGCCCGATCGGTCATTAAGCAAATTTGTTCTCGAGCATGCTAATGACATCGCTGATAAACATCAATTACTCTACTCCACGAAAAAATCCCTATCATCCGCTAGTGTTCACCCCATCACGAAATTGGTTTTCATGGGAACTTTCGACCCAGTTACGCAGTTACTCTTGCCTACGTTGTGCCGCACTTAAGTTTTCGCAAAAGTTGGAACCTATTATACCTGGTTCCTAAATTTTAATTTGTCATGACATCATCTATTTCACGCTTTTTTATAGCTGTGCAAATACCTCATGTAGTGACCTGACAAGACTCCTCTGTCAGACTAAATTTGCTACCCTAGTTTAAAAGTTTACGACGAGAAAGGGACATTGAGCAAACACAGTTTTAAAGTTCGTCGGGTCATATTTTTGTCAGAATTGTTGTTCTGTAATTTAATCAATTATGCCGGTTGAAGTGCCTTTTACGATATCCCCGCTCATTACGAATGGCTACTCTTCACTAGTGGTAGCATTCGCCGGGTGGCGCTGTCTTGTTCCGTTTCCGTTCGTTCGTCGATAAACACAAGTACGTTCATGAATCTGTTTGTGATTAGCAAAACGTCACACCTCTATACTATAATGTACCATGGCCCTGCATCATCCTCGCAACATTCAACAGTACGTGTCCTGTTCTGGTGGAGGGCATATACTAGTAAAAGAGTTTTACAGCAGGTTCTGTATTTGTTGTATGCTTCCCATAAGTTATTTTGGCTTGATGGATCAACCGCATTATATGGTTTTACTACCAGCAGCGTCGTTGTTTTATTTTAGCCACTATAGTTTGCGCTTTATACCGCTGGTCCATAATTGTCAATGTTAGGGCACATTATATCACGAGGATGCAATAACAATCCCACAGAAAGCATCACTGCACCAACACAAAGTGCTCTGCTTGCATTTTAAGGAGGCATTTGTATGAAATCTACACAGAAAACACTCAACTAATTATAATTTTGCGAGCTTAATATTTTTGATTATATTTGTTTTATAGCTGTGTTTTATTTCTTTTTCTACAAGACGCTTAGTTGATTTAAAACTACATGCTCTTTCGGCTGATAATGAGAGATATGTTTTTTAAATATCCATTTATATTTTTTCGTCCATATATCAGTATGAACATATGCATCATATCGATGACTGAACAAATGAACAAGGGTCATTAGGGTCTATATACTATCTAAGAAACCCCAAATACTTGCAAGAAATCATAATTAAAAATAGCCGTGTTACCAACCTGCTGTGCACCAAATGGGCAAGGCAAAAGTGGAATGATTACTATTTCAGTACGGTAGTAGATTTCGCCATGCAATTAATGCCTGATGAACATAATGATAGGGCCGATTTCTGTCAAGACTAGTGTAGCAAACGTCAACATTGAGAGAAATTGGCCGTCTATTAGAGACGCCAACTACTCGTATCTTTCAACATTAAACCAGGCAAATATATTTACTTGTTTGAAGAATCGTATGTACCATTTCTAATACACCTGCACCTTCCTCTATCAAGTTTCACTGGAACAGCTGGCAAATATCAACATTTTTCCCAAAGGCTGCCATGAACCATGAATCCACTCATATATTTAATCACCCACTTACTCATTAACTCCCTCACTCACTCAGTCACTCAATCACTCACTCACGTATTAAATCACCCATACACTCACTCATTTACATATTGTATCATCCCATCTTAAATTCACTCATTCACATTTAACCATCATTAACCATCAAATTGAACGTTATGCAATCACCCCTTTTTAACTAGCAGCATCATATATACCCAGCAGTATACACAAGCTGTTTGTAGTAATGCTTCTCCATATATCTATGGTAAACCTGGCCAGCCGATTTTCACACATGATTGGATGTATGGGACCGGAAGAATAAAAATGCGGGACCTCCCTCTTACCAACCGTGGACTGTCAATGCATCTTTCCTGCTCCTGCGCCATCTAGTCAGCTTAATGATACTTTTGTACCTTATCCCATGTGTGGTTGCTTATCAACCACTGTAAGATAGGGTTATATTTGAAAGTTGACCCTTTTGTATATGCTTCTTAACCGTGGAAACACATTACTACTCCATGCGCTTTATAAGTCTCATGGCCTGTAACTAATTTCCTGCGCATACAATACTAGTGCATACAATGCTTCCCGATAAAAGTATGAATGTACTTTATACTAAATCAGTTTGTTAGAGTTACATGCATACAGCTGAGAAGATATCGAAGAATATTGGAATGTGAAATATCGGCTGATCATCGCGATCTGCGTATCTTGGTCAACAAAAGCATTAATGAAGTTTGTGTTAAAATATAAAATTATTTTACAACAATAATCACACGTTTTGCAATTATGTAGAGAGGCTAAAAGGCGTGGCAAAAAAACATTAATTGGTTAACGTCGTGTCACTTAGGGTGGCCACACAATGACAGTATAATCGGGCTTGGGGACATGAAAGACGAGACAAGTATTTCCTCAATCATCGCTGCTTCTTAATTCATCGTACCCTGAATATAATCAGCGCTAATGTCACACGCAAGGTCATAAGGATGCTCATAAAATTGTATGAAGTGGTTCCCACAGACTGAGCGCCGCTGAACACGGCATGTCGCATATCATTATATGACTCATAGCCAGATAAACGTTGGCCATGAGCTCAATCATTCAATAAAGATAACGTCCTGATTGAGGGACAAGTACTGACGTCATTGCACGCCGTGTTATCTACAGTGATGCATAAAACAGTTGATTTATAAAGGATAAAAACATAATGAGATTTATAACATCGTATATCTTTTACCACCGGCGTCTGGGTGTCCAGATGTGGACCTGCAGTTATTCGACATTCGCCTTTGTCGGTCGTTGTCTGCTTCAAGGCATGAATCCATTTTACCTTCTCAATTGTTCTATAATCTGTTTGTGACCGTTAAAGACCTTATATAATACATGGGATGATACTATCAATAACATAAAAGAAGAAGGTTATATTTAAATAGGAAAAACTTCAGAGTATGCTTGGCAATGTGTGCGGTATTTAGCAGCAGTTAAGTAATGAAGCTGGCGTCGGTTTATGCGGAGGTTGCCATAGCCACGCTGTGGACGAGCAGATAACGATGATACTGGCCATGTAAGTCGGAAACATGGTACAAGAGGGTAAATCTATAGTACAGGCTGATCCATGGTACAGCATAGTGGAGACAATCTACGAGGAGGTTGAGTCGTGGTACAGGGTGGTTGATCTATGGTACAGGGTGTTTGACCATGGTACTGTTCGATGGAACAGTGGTACAAGTTAGTGGATCCATGGTACAGGGTGATGTAGTCATGGTACAGGTTGGCGGATCCGTGTTACCGGATGCTGTGGGGTGGGAAGAACATAGTGGTCTGAGCCATCGTGCCAAGCATTGTGAGCACTTGGAAATAAGTTGAGTTGTGGTGAATAAGTATAGTGCAAAAAGGCAGTTGGCAATGGTATATGTGAGGTGCAGTGATCGTACCTGACTAACATACTGTTTTGACGACCTTTTGAGTCATTGTTGGTTAATGCCAATCGTTGAGCGTACGATCTTCCAACAACCGTGGTGTTGTTGCCATGTTGAAGATGGGAGGCTGGAACACAAATGCTACAGTTTTCCCCAACTGGTAAAGATACCATGTTTGTCCTTGGCATTGTCTTCTAGCTAATTCTAAATTGATAACCAAAACCCACATTTTGTTTATGTATGAAGTCATAAATGCGATTTGTAAATTGTGATGTGCTGCATTCGTTGGTATTCGTGGTAAATATAGTTGTCATTAACACCTTATAGTGCTTTATTTACTGACAACATATTGTATGACACGTGTGAGAAAAGGGAGTAAGTAATATATGACATCATCGACCATTTGAAATACAACGAACACAATCCACCAGCCTGTTCTAATAAACATCCTTTGTACACAGTGAATAATTATAGGATTCCATTTTCCATTTTTAGCTTTTGTTGTTGATGGAAATGCAGTCTATTTCATAGGTTCACAGCAAGTCGTAACATCTGCGCTTATCTTCGCCTATTCATTATGGATCATTAGTTATGATATTGTTCGGTAAGAACGATTGACCCCACGTAATTCATATCATTATATTATTCGTTTCATCATATATATTGTCACCCAATAAATAAAAACTATCAAAAGCTGGTACATATATATCGTACCAAATATGACACCGGTAGAAAAACGTACCCCAAATATAACCAGCAAATACATAGCCATGTACATATAACAGAACGTGCAATATATGTAATTATCCAATTGCTTAGTGAAAAGTCCGTATATGAAAGCGCCGATTTATATAGCTTTTCAGAGGTAGATATTATCAATGTTTATGGCAAAAATGTCAATTGGTGACAATGTGATGATACGTTTTCATTATCTGAAACAAATGAAAATAGGATTGAGATACCTGCATTTTGTTTGATACAAGACTCACTGTCAGCAGACATTTACAAACCCGACCAGCCTGTTAATTCAAGTCAATATACACAATATGACAGCCACTTTTTTGCCGTTCAATACTAATCCATACAAAATGCGTCCCAATAAAGGTACGAATGTACTTGATATAATGCAAAAGAATTGATTTGTTTTACGATGCTTTTTGATTTGATCACAAAAAAGGTAGCATTATGAATGAGCTACCGTCTGACGCATGCTGCCCCGTCAGTATATCATTATTTTGTCAGGTTTCACCCATAATAAATAATAATGTGAAATCTGCAATTCTGCCGTATCAGTTACTAGCAGGTCTGAGCTTTTTTTTGGCGTTGTTATCAGAATGCGTGTAAGGCGTTTGGTTGTGGGCGCAAAGCTTAACTGGCCTCTTTTATGTTCTTGCTGAAACTAGCCCATTATACAGTTATATTACGCCAAAAACAAGTTAAGAAGTGCACTGCGTATACGTCTGTTAAGTTTGCTACTAATCACTTCTGTAGCATGAGTTGAGCTCCTCTTTGAGCAAGCAAAATGCTTTCGGTGAACATCAATGAAATCATAGTGACGAATTTTATACCATATGACACTAAACGCCGAATCATTTCTCTTGGAATGCATAAGTTAGTTCCTGTATGATGTATCGGCGTACCCTTTCAGAACAGATGTAGGTTGTTATGCTACATATGGTCAGAGAGAATGACTGCAGCGGTTGGGCAGGTGAACCTAACCAAACGGAGCGCAGGTAGTATGAGGATCGTCGCACTGGACATTTGATAACCATTAGTTCATCGAAACATCCATTCGCAGAACTGAAATGCATATGTCGCAGCAGAGAAGGACTGTCTTGATATTTATGAACCTCCCCATTGCACTGCCAATGACGTCATGATCCGCGCTAGAGATCGCTGGAGATAAGCGATGAGCGTCATGTCTGTGTGTCTCCTCTCACTGTGCAGATGCTGGTCTCAAGAGAATTGTACCATGTGACAGTTCGCAGCAAGCCTCAGTGAATATCAGAAGTAATTTACGGACCCCATTGTTGGGAGGGAGGGATAATTGATAGTCATTCGACTAATGTCTTGTATTTGATAGACATGAGACTAATGTCATTGTGGCATTCATAGTCGACGCCTCCAAATTTACAAACGAGATCAGAGCGCTTATTGTAAGAAATGCTTATGATCACACGATTCAAAAAGTGATATCATTCCAAGCAGAAATATATGTGGCTTTTTAACAGTGAATCAAATAATTAATAGCGTCATTGGCTTTAAAGTATTCCTTTTACGAACAAATGTTGGTTTGCATAAAAATCAATCACAAAGCGCATTTTTGAGCTCGATATGCTCGATTGCCGGACCACATGCTATTATCTTAGCATGGCCGACTACGTCGATCTTAATCAATTTATGATCAATTTCCATGTTTTACTTGAGGGTGCTTGAAATACAAACCGTTGCGACTCCCTCAAACCTACATGTGTACTGCAAATTGTGCATACAAAGTGACAATCAATAAACGTTCCTTATACGAAAAAGCAATTGGCAATCTGTTTAAGGAAGAAATCATTATCATCGCTGCTTCGTGGTCTGTTGATTCAAAGCTGCTGCAACGCTAACATGATAGATAAGGTGCTGTATAAAGAAACTGCAGGTCCCTAACGTGGTTTGATGATCCCTGCCGTTGGTAGAAATATGTTATATGCCACGTTAAGATGGTGACCCAACACCAGGTACCAAGCAGGAACCAGGGCTGGTTGTTTTCTCACTCTGCTTGAGTGTCCATATAACTTGTAGGGACGTAGGCAATAACGGACACCTGCAAAAGCCAATTATTCCACTGTCTAAATAGAAAACGAACTTTGCGTTTTCCCAGGTCACAGTAACAGTTTAGCCAAGAAAGTAGAAGAATCAACTTTATATCCTGTTCGGTATATTCTACTGAATCTGACACCTCCGCTGCACCCGATTAATATTTGCCACCTGCAGAGCTAAAGCACTTACTAGCTTACACCTAGAAATGTCAATGGTCCTTCAGTGTATTTCTCTTTTATTTCTTTCCTTTCAACAAACTTTATTGATATCGAACTATATCTCAGTTAAATTTCATTCAAAGGAAATGTTGATGGATATTCTTACGTACGCACCACAATGGATTTTTTTTATCAGCCGTCTCATTTGTTGTTGAAATATCAATACCAGATGCTTTTTAATATAAAACAGATGCTTATTAATAGCACCCAGCGTAGTTCCTCCTTAAATTACATCACCCAGCTTGGATGTATTACCATACCCGGAGTGCGCGTGGAGTGTATATTGAATACACTAATCAATGTAGCACATCCTTATGTTTCGTCCAATTGCCTAGCACACGTATCCCAATTACTTCACCCGGGGAAAGTTGCGTCGGATAATTTATCGTGTTGCACAGAACCATTTTCTCCCGCAAGGGGCCGCTTCCTGTCCCTTACAGCATACCCCTTTCTCATAACTGATTCACCCAGTCCCGAGATTCTCGGGAGTCTCCTTACGCCAAAAACATAGTTCTAAAAATTACTACTCAATACAAGTGAACATTCGAGTCAAATTCTGCACGTGGTTTTACACCGCAATCAGTTCGCTGCAAGGTTCGCGAAAACAGTTTTCTTCATATGATTCTAACACCTTGTAATTACCGATGCTAATATTGGAAAACCCACGAGTTCTTCACATTCATATTTAACTGTTGGGTTGAAGAAATTGGAGAAAAGAAATAAAAAGAAATCACGTGTACACAAACGCGGTGGGCACGGAAGGGGGTGGGGTAAGATATTCGAAAATGGGTATCATCCAGTCCCAGCATTTCTGAAGATGAATTAGGATCGTAAAGGGTGTTGATATTCATATTTCAAGAAGCGACCGGTTATGCCATTGGAAAATCGGGTGAATGCAATGGGTAATTTAAACGAGGTAATGCTCTCCCAATTTAATTCATCTGAAATTAAAAATAATAAGGCTCTAAAGTTATTGCTTTAATAAACGAAAGGGAAAATTATGGTGTGAATACATTACCAAAGTTCACTGTTGTGCAACACATAGCCATCTTTGTTTTAAAGTTTTATCAACTGGACATGGAAAAATCTAACTATGCACATAAAAATATATATTTTATGGTAATGGTCATATAATTAAAATCAAGTTGGCTGAAATTGTATGAGTTATGAGAGTTAAAACAAAAAAATTGCAAATAGTTTGCTGTGAAGATAAAACATGATTAGAGTTGATAAATGGGCTTGTTTATTTAAGCCAGGTGCATGTAAGAAATGGCATAAACAAAAATACATCCTTCAACAAATTCATGTAGGTTCTCTGCAGAGTCACATTATTCAGAAGCCGAAGGAGACAATGCTTCCTGTCCTCCCCGCACGAAAAGCATAGATGATAGGGTCTCAACCTGGACAAGGTTATCTTCATTGGAGTCTGAAATTCTGAAGCATGGACACAAACAAATGAATACTATTTTATAAAATAAAAACGAGTCATTTTTTAATTATGAATTGTGACTCAGTAAGGAAGAACAGCTTTGTTCAAGCAGTTTTCGTGACCAACACTTCCAACAAGTAGGCTTTAATTTATGAGAGAGCATGCCAGAGACCCAGAACCAGACCAGTGGACCCCAAATGACAGAACAGTAAACATGAATGACCATGTGAACCCTAGTGTGTATTCAGCGTATGTAAATGCCGTAGAAATCACTGAAAAAATGCATCACTACCATTTCTCCCTCCTTACCCCCTCGGACCCCGCGTCAACCACACTGGCATATGCATGCACCGATGCGGTGTTCTTCTATTTCATCGCTCATTCTTCCAAAATTAACTGAATCGACAATATGTCACAAAGCCTGCATAATCAACTCTAATTTATTGAATATATAAATACAATTACTGAACATTAGTGTGATACATTAAGGTTGACAATTGCTTACCAACGACAGGCTTGATATTTTCCCGATCAGAAACCATCTGCCATCTTGCCATCTTGCTGGAACTACTTTCGGCTCAATCCCATGATTCTTAGAACGAGTTATGCGAAAGGTCAGTGCGAGAAAGCGCGCCACATTTCGGGCGAAAATGGCACAAAACATCATAATTTTAGGTCTTGGTAATTATCGGCGTCATAAATACAATTGCTACCACTTGTAACATAAGCTATGGTTCAGTCAGCCGGTGTTTAGCCTCAATATCCGTCCCTGCATCTAATGCAATATTATTGATAGGGTTTCTGTCGTGTATTGCGCTTTAATTAGCTAGAGCTGTTGAATGATTGAGCTAGGTTTAGGTCAATGAATTACCACACGGTGTGACTTATTGTGACTTGGCAATACTGAGAGAAAGGGTTAATGGTTTATTGTCTCAAATAATACAAATACAAATACAACAACAACAACAGTTTTACTGATTTAACATCAAGTTGCTTACATGTAACAATTTAATCATTGATGAAACATTACTGTTAGTTCAATACATTATTTTTTCGAACATCCACAAAATGGGTATATGTATGGACGAATGTTATGAAAGCTCTGTGGCATTATATTCTGTGGAGGGAAGAATCTATGTAATCTGGTAACCATGTGCTTAATTTGTGCGGTGGGATTCTGTGTGCTAAGGAGTTGTGAATAACAGTTCTGTGCCGTATTATCCTATGAATTGGTAAAGTAGTAATGAGACATCCTTGAATATAATTCTCTGCAGTAAAACCCTGTGTAATGCAAAATATGTGCAAATATGCAATACAATTACGTGTGCTGAGACAAATCAGTGTAGCTGTTAGGCAGGTCCTTATAATTTCATGTGTGTGATGCTTGTTTAGATATATGTAACGTGGTTCAACATATCCTTAATAGATGGGATATACTTGTGTTTTCGAATAACGAGCCCCGGCTGTTGTCAAGCAGTTCTGTTTGTGTCTGTGACTAACCATTAGTGTGTTGTTTTCAACTGACCACCAGATGAAAAGCTGGATTTAACCTAAGTGTGACATAGTACAGTCTAGTTTGCGAACAAACAACACCAAAGTGGCCTATGACACAATGACAGAGTTCACCTTAAAGAAGTCGAGCCAACTGAATAATTTCGAAGACACCAATGGCACCCTGCTTTCTGAGAAGCCAGCCAATGCATAAAGGTGCCACTTATACTGCTCTGAGCTGTACAACAAGCAGATTACGGTAGAACAGGAAGTTCGTTAATGACTGAAAGAGAAGGTCGATAAAGACCCCGATATCCTGGAATGCGAGGATCCACCAGACATGAAAAATCTGAAGCATGGAAAATCTCCATAAATTAATAATAATATATCACATAGCCGTTTGGGAAAGTATATACTAGAAAATGAAACGTTGTGTTCAAGACAGAGTTGGTCTAAAGACGAGACAACATACATTGTGGTGCTTCTACCAATGAAGGGGAAATTGCGGAAGTACATCAACAACAGGACCTTTAGCTGTTCAAGAAAGATTCTGAAGGTGATACTCAAACGCATGCAACTTCAAGTTCAGGGCAGGAAGCACAGAAATCTTGGTAAACCGATGGATCATAACTTCAGCAAACGCTTTCCCACCTCAGTAGAGATTAGAAAAGGTTTCCTCATATCACCAACTCTGTGCATCGTATTGCTCGAGAACACAACGGCTGATTCACTGGAATTGCACTCGTATAATATCGAGCCGAATGACAAGATACCAAGACTTAATTCATTTACACACACACACACACACACACACACACACACACACACACACACACACACACACACACACACACACACACACACACACACACACACACACACACACACACACACACACACACACACACACACACACACACACACACACACACACACACACACACACACACACACACACACACACACACACACACACAGACTTTGCATTAGTATTGAATTCAGCCACTGCAATTACCATGGCCACAACATGTTTGCAACCACCAACATCTCTGCAAAGAAAGATGAGAAAATAAATAACAAACTTTCTATCTCTCTTCCACCAAACGACAACACCACATTCAACAAAACACTAAGTTGATATTGTACCAGCAAGTCTTCAAGGTATTTATACATATTACTGAGATGTGTGACATAACTGTATTAATCTTCCTTAAGTTAAATATTCTAATTATATAAATTAAGAATTACCCTGTGCATTCGCATCTATCAGACGCTATTGTACCAGAGGGGTGCATTGTATGATTGCTTGGACATGGAAGCTTGTTACCTGTGTTTTCCAACGTTCATGCAAACCGTTTTGTAAGTAATGAATTAAGATAAATGAAGCACGTTAAGATCGGCATTAAAACATTGCGGGATAATGAAGACATCAATACAGTCACGTAAGATGGTGTGATGATGGAAAATATGAAACCCGAGCAATTGTGATTTTCAAAACCGACCTTTTACCTAATCAAATAAGTGGACAAATATGTAGGAGCAATTTATCACTTCAAAGCAAATAAAGTTAAAATACTGATCAACGCCATAATTAAGAATGCGTTTTGTCCAGGATATAGTTTCGCACGCAGCTATACGTCCAATTTATGCGGGCGCCACATTTATTTAGCACACGTAAATTCACATCAAATGCATTTCCTCTCTTACAAAAATCTAAATTGCTTAATTGATATTAATTTATTGCAAAGCCGTTTGCATAAACGCTGGAAAAGTGAAAAGCTTCCTGCATTGGCTCTGTTGTTTACCACTACTACATAATGTTGGTGAATCAATTGTCTGCATGACTGGAACTTGGAAAACAGGTGAATTCATTATAGAAATATACATCAAGGGATCATATTAATAATGCATGAACATACTAGTAAATTTAAAGCATACTATGCAAATACCCGGACGTAAGTATGCATTTGCTAGATAGGGGGTAATGGATTGCGGGGGTGAAAATTGCACAGCTTCAAAGCAAGCATCGATGTATGCCATCAGATAACTCATAAACCTTATTGCGTGGCAATCATTCCAGATAATATTTAGCTCAATAGGATAATGCCCCGCTGATTACCTTGAGATGGCGTGTTCAGCGACGCCCAGGAGACATTATGGTATCCTGTTGAATCTACTTCGTTCAATGTTTATGAGCATCATTGTGACCTCGCGTGTGACATTAGTGTTTGATTAAACGCATGGAATGGTGCATTAAGAAGCAGCGATAATTGAGGAAATACTTGTTTCGTCATTCATATCACCTACCCTAATCATGCTTTCATTGTATGGATACAGGTCGACCATCAGGTTTGATGATAACTCAAAGTATCACCATATTGTTATGCATTGCTACTACACAAATAAATAGGGCAAACAATATATTCAGCAATCATACAATCTATGGAACTGAAAAATCCTTGCCTAAGGCAAACAAGCAAATGATAAGCGTAGCCATGCAACAATCACAGCTGCAATATTTGTTATGTTTTGTCCATACGTGTTTATAAATACTACTCTGGTAATGGTAGTTATTAGCAAAGTAAATGTCAAAAACTATGAATGAAGGACAATGTTTGTGCAAAGATTATCTCACCCAATAAACGAAGGATTTGGTCGTATGCATTTTTGTTGATACTAGACCCACTGACTAGCATTGGATAATCAACAAACTGTCAAGTCGGTTAATTCAAGTTAACATAAATATCAGGGTAGCTGGTATTCTTCAAAAACAAACTGCATAAATAGTTTCCTGATAAAGGAATGAATGTACTGAATACAGTGAAAAGGAATATTTATTTTGCAACGCTCTTTGGTTAGGTTACAAAAGGTCCGCCTTATGCATAATCTAGCGGGTGACATATGCTGCTCCGCCAATATATCACAATGGTCGGGTTTCAGCCAAAAGGAATAATAATGTGGGATCTGCAGTGCGCCGCATCAGTAATAAGCAGATCTTATGTATGCTTATTTGCATGCATGTATTCAGTATGTATGTATGCATGTATTTGTGCATGTATGTATATATTTATATTTGTATGCAGGCATTCAAGTATGTATATGTTTATGTGTTTACTCTTGCAGAAGCAAATTCATCCCTTGGTCAAATTGCATGCCAAACAACTTTATCTAGCAGACAAACTTTTTAATGGAGAATATGTAAAAATGATTGTTCGTTAGGGTGGATGCCAGACAAATAGCATCGACTCGGGACACAATGAGCAACAAATTATGCTGACTGATGGCCTCCACCAAATATTGCACCATATGTGGCCTTGGGTCATCTACGAAATATTCATGAGAAGCTATTCTGTTCTGTTAGACAGGATAAACTGGTCATATAGTTTTTATGAGCGGGAACTTCAACAATGACCAAACCAACAAACTTACCAACCAACAAACCAACCAACCAATCAACAAACCCACAGACCTAAAAACTAACCAACCAACCAACCAACCAACCAACCAACTAAACAACCTACCAACCATCCAACTTACATAACAACTATTCAACCAACCAACCAACCAACCAACAAACCAACCAACCAACCGACCAACCAACCAACCAACCAGCCAACCTAACAACCAATCGAAAAAGCAACCAATCTACCTGCTACCCAACACTATTGGCCAACATTTCAATTTCATGCAACTTTATATCGCGGCACTAAATTAAAAATCATTGGGCAACTATCAAGCAATTTCTTTGGCTCTTGAAGGATGATATGTTGTCATTAAATACCCGTCGCCAATCAATACCTCAAATGCAAAATATATTTGAATGCGATGAAATTGTGACTGTGCATTGGTTCTCATTCTTAATGACGCTGAATTGATATCATCCACACAGCTTCTCGGCTTGTGAGGAGATAGCTGGGTTGAATACCCGTTTATTGTTTTCTTCAGTCGCCACGTAACGGGTACACAAAGAAACTAAATAAGTCGCTTTCTGTTATATAAGGAAAATGTGGTTACTGAAGTGATAAACCAGCCGATTATGGTTTCCTGAACCATGCCGTTATTTTTCATGGATATGCATTTTCATTTATTTTTAACGATCCGGATAAATGAATATACAAAACCTCATACTTGCAAAACTAACTTAAAATTGAAGTTTTAGTGATGTATATAATCACAATTACAAACAAATTATTGCAAAATTATGCTCCGCTGGCTCTCCATGTAATTAATGACAGATGTACATAATCATAAGAGCAGTTTCCCTCGCGACTTGGGTGGAAAACCTATCCATTGAGAGAATTTGCTGTCTCTTAAAGGCGCCAATTGCATTTCTCTTGCAACTTTAAGCCAGGCAAATATGTAACCTTTTATAAACGTCGTTTGTAAAAGTCGCTATATTTCTTCTATCGGGTACAAATAGATCGTCTGGCTGTCATGAATCACGAATCCACTTCCGTATTCAATCACCCACTCAACGATGTATTCACCAACTCACATATTCAATCATTCACACTTGAATATATTCATTCACATAATTAAAATTCAAACTCAAACATAATGCAATCATTTACATGCGTAATCACTCACCCATTCATCTGGTAACCCACTCACACGTTTGCTCACTCACTCACTAACTAAACATAATTGGTATGATTGGCTGAAATGTAAACCAGTTATTTGATATCAGACGGTATTAATATTATTATTATTGTACTGTTTGCACGATTGATTACGAACCTAACGAATTAAGCCTTAATTCAGTGACAAAGAAGTCATTCAGTAAATCAATGTCGAGCAAGTTACAAAGTGATATCGTACATCAAAACGTCATTTAATTGGGATACACATAGTGGCATTGCATGCCTACACAAGTTTTGGACCTCTCGTGATACTCCTCCCTAAGTGTAATGGAGAACATAATGTACGCCGCACAGACTCATACCGCCTTCAACCAAAGCAGATAACGCGGAACATATCCTCACGAACCATGATGGAAAACACGCACGATGTGGAGTGAAGGCGGCCGCCAGTTAGTACCAATCTAGTAGATGCATTTTGACCAACTAGACATGCCAGCATGGAATTATATTCCTACTCATGTTCCGCTCTGATTTGTTAAGCTTGTCTGAGGAGGATATATAGAGCTGGGGACAAACCGAAAGTTGTGAGAAAAGGTGCGAAATTGCGGCTGACGATTGCTATCAGTGATGACGTCACATGTTGCCACATGCGACATTTCGAATCGCATAGGTGCCACCGATAGCGGGCAGGTGTTTATTTCAATCCTTGCTTGATATTAGCCCCGGTGATTTTGATTGTGCTTTAAACGCGGCCATTGATGTTTTTCAAGCTCATCTTAGTTGGTCGATTACATGTATCGTGGTAAACACAAGCAGCTCAACTATCACCATATAGCATATATATAATCGACCATAAGAAAAGGATCGTGACAGAACTCCATATAAACTTAAGTGATGTTATAGAAATGTTTCATTGATCAACGAGAATAACCTTTCTGTTATTTTTCTTGAACCATTTCATACACGTTTTGGCATATATGCTTAACGGAAAAATAGCATAGAGAAAAAAAATACGCAACTGGTAATGACATCTGTAAATTGGTTTTTACGTGCTGGTGGAGATAATTTCTGTTAATCAGACACAATTTCGCAAGTAATTATTCTGAAAAACTTGTCTGTGATTTCATTACACCAGTTAATGTTGATGAAGTGATCATAAAAGTATTCTCAGTGAAACCAACATGATTATGGCCACTTTGCATAGTGTGTCCATCATAATCAATAATGTACAAGGTTAATCTCATCATTAGCATCCATGCAATGAAAGCATAATTTGGATTTGGGGATATGAAGGACGAGACAAGTATTTCCTCAATCATCGATGTTTCTTAATATAATCGAACTTTAATGTCACACGCGAGATCACAATGATGCTCATAAACATTGCATTAAGTAGGTTTCCACAGAACACTTTGCCATCCACTTGGCGCCGCTGATCACGCAATGTCGACTATCATTATTTATGCTTAATTATCGGAGCATGTTGAAGCGCCCTTCCATTGAGCTGAATATAATCTGGCATGATTGCCCGCTAATAATGTTTATGAGTCATCTAGCCGCTTATATTTATGCTCGCTTGGAAGATGTGCAGTTGCCTATGAACCTCCTTATATCCCCTATCAAGTAAATGCATACATGCGTTGGGGTATTTATTTAGTATGCTTTAAACTCCTTGGCATGATCATGCACTATTCTAACGTGCCTTTATTGCTACAATAGAAACTACAATTCCAGTGATAGACACATTTGATTCACGCAATTGGGCAGTATAGCTAATTGGAACGACTAATGCAAGAAACGTAATAGTCATTTATGTGCCCATCGATGTCTTTATATAATGTATTACCCAGGTCGTATTGCTATCAATGAATATCAATTACGCACGTGCAAGCCAGGATTCAAATAAGACGAACAACACGAGATAGCGGAAGCATCTATGTCGTCGAATGTGACATTTTCCACCATCGAATTTTCTATTCTTGTAAATAAATAATAATGTTTAGAAAATGCTTTGTCTGACATGTTTAATATAACTAAAAGATTGATCAACGATACCAATTTGACTGGTTTTGGTGCAGGATATGTCCTTCGCGGACAACAATACCGCCAATTTATACCGGGTCTCTGTTATTCAATTAACCTCATTTTCCTCTAACAGAAAACAAATTGTTGTTCTTGCCAACCATGCTCCGAGAATAATTATTGCAATGGTGTCGGGATAAGACGACGGTTATGGAAATGTGTTCCTAAAAAACCCGAAAAACATTGAATGATTTTTTTGGGCACCAAAGCCAGATATGCGAACCCAGCCCAAGCTTTTACGCTTACCATTGCTCTTCAGATGATTAGTTTGCATGTCTTATATGGCCAGTGGGCCAGCAGCATGAACGTGAATTACAGCTGCCAGGTTATCGTATGTCTACCATAACAGTAACATATTGGCCTAATGAATGGACGTAATTCCTAGTATGTATTGGCCAAATAATGTCCCAAATTATAGGAATAGACATCTAAGACCATTCGGAATTATTGTTATTCTGCCCCCCCCCCCTCTGTGCTTCGAATTGATTATGCTTGACCATAATGGGATAAAAGCTTTCACTGCTTCTTACAATGTTATCATAATGTAATCTGAGGTGGCATCTTAGTTGCATATTGCGATGAAGTAATGAATTGGGTTTCGATTCGGGAGCTGTCGTTCAATCGATATTCATGGTAGCTACAGAACGGGTTAAGTCGGCCATTCAACAGTAAAATGTATACGATAATTCATTTTAAACCTATGTCGCAGTTCATTATGATGCTATTAACAAAAGCTGATCGCTGTAATCATCTACACACCAAAAGCAATAAACATTTGGCCATGTTCTTCTTATGCTTACGGCAATATTTCAGTATTCAGGATGTAAAGGTAGTTTTCCAATGGATTCCGAACAGGCATTGTGTGAAACCGGGTTAAGTCGAATAGGAGCCCTGGCAGTTCTCCTGATTTGCTACCAATGCAAAGAATTCCGTCATAAAAAGCCCGCCGTATGGTTATTGAAATTAAGTAATGAGCTTCCGGACCTGTACGAAATGTATAATTTTGTATGCATAGATACGATTCGCATCATATCATAAGTTAGCTCTCACAACGTAACATATAAAACAAATGAGATTTATTTGACACACATGATATAGTTATTAACTTTGAATTGATTATATTATTGCATTTCTAGCATGTCTTGTCAATGAAGTCACGATTCGTCCCTTTATGGCCATGACGCTTTCGATTCTGATAATTCATAGTTCCCCGTCGTTCTTTTTCTCCCCTCACTGTTAAATTATATTGCCACATTTATGCTAGCATTAAACACATTACATTGGCCCGATATAGCACAGAGAGCAGCTCAATAGTGCAGCATGAGACCGCCACAGACATATCTCCCAATTTTGTTTTTTTCGTCATTTTGATATTACCTGCAGTGAGTATTATTGCCTCTGACATGCTGCCAACTCATGATTAGCGAGCTGAAAAGTAATTGACCAATTATGAAAGTAGAGCACTATACTGACATAGTAAACAATTTTGTGCAATTAAGTGTTCCGTTGTTTCATGGGCCAGGTTTAACTTTCAGCGGAATGTTCCGGATGATAGGTTGCCGACGGTATATGTCTTCAGCCGATGGGGAATTCCTATTTTAAGTGACTCATTGCCTGACGCGCCTGATCAGATATCCCATTTGCTATTATTTTTCATGAGGTGGTTGGATGTTAAAGGTGTGCAGCGTCCTCCCTTTAAAAAGATGACCTCTTAGACTATATACGCACAAAGTGAAAAGCTTAATAACATCTAACTTCAACTCAGTACGAAGGTATTTTTCTGTTTTACTGCAAACCATGGTGTCACGAATGAATAGGCACGCCTGGTGTTTGGCATAATTGTTTATGCCATGGTTAATTGAATCCCAACATCATTCGACGCATTCGTTTTAATAGACACTCGTGCTGCACAACGTAGCCGTTACTTTTTGTTATCTCTCCGTCTACATTAGGTAGGCTCTTGTAACATCTGAGTCCGGACAAATTAAATTGTGCTAAAAACACATCTTTATCTAAAATGTTCCACCAACAAACATTATTATTATTCGTCATTTGCTGAAACACCCACCCATCCGAATTAACTGTTTTTGTAAATGTGCGGTAATTGTCACAGTAAATACTGTTCATGCTTCTTAAAAAGGTTATCGCGGGTTTCATTCGATAGGCAGCCGTCTGTCAATTCCCAGCAAAAAAGGTTGAAAGTCTGCATGGTCACACTCATCCATAAAGTTTCTTTTACGACGCTTTCCAGTTGTCAGTTTATTACCTGCTGAATGTTATATAATTTATCTACTTACATTACACATGGATATTTGTGCCCATCAGACTGTCACAGTACAATGCATCGCATTAGTAGGGTCTGGCTACTGTCCTTACAACACCTTCAGCAACGCCATAACACATCTAACTTCATGCCATACTGATACATATTTTCTCATCTAACGAGGGACAGACTCCAAAACGCTAGACATGCTACGCTCATGGACAACAGCTGACAGCATTTATTTTCTATGAATATTGCCGTCGAACAAATTTCATGAAATCTTACACTAAACAAGCGATTCTCTGTCTACGTCACAACACATATGGTGCTGGTAGCGAAATAGTTTCGTATGTACATGGGGAAACAGTATAAACTCACATAAATATGATTATGAATGCTGAACTCCATTGCAAGTGCAACGTATCAGGTCTAGTCTTACCCTTGAACGGGTTTTATCATAATTAAACAAGCTAAAGCCCCCGACACCTCGGATACGAGATGATGAAAATCAGCTATGTTGTTCACCGGTGCTAACGGTAAGTCTACACAATATCCAACGAAACAGATGGCATGATGTGATTTGTCGTTAAACTGACCATGTGTATTTTGATCAATCGTCGAGTATAGTGCCTTCATATCGAGCCGAAATAAAGCTGAATGGTTGCGCAATTTAGAATCGATCAATTGTAGGGGATGAGGGGTTTTGAAGTGCAAGAATTATTTGCCTTGTTTCACTTTGTGCTAATATACGTTTTACAAATATAACAGATTCTAGGCTTTAATTGAATGAATTGCACATCACAGGTCAATATAGTTCACGCTTCTTAAATGATTTTCAACGTTTGATGGAGTCTTAGAACCATCTCCCCATTTCCTTTCCCATTACCCCTAGCACAAACATATTATTCACGTGCCATAAAACAGGCGACAGACCACCAAGCCCTAACAGCGGCTGCTAAAATCTGTCTTGCTCAACACGGACCATTAATCTCGCACCATATATTTTTACGCACATTTTTAATAAAAATCCTTTTCTATTCAAAGGATTATCAGCCATTGTCAAAAGTGTAATCAATACTTTACTGACAGAAAGCAAGTTTGGTATGTACATGTATAAATAGTATATATAAATCGACTTAAATATCACTATGTATGATAGAATCAATTGCACGTATGATTAAACTGTTATAACCGTATGGATCAGGTAGGCCCTAAACAGATTTTATCATTATTAAACATGCTTACACTCGTCGAACCTCGTATATACAAAAAGTCAAGCAAATGAACAATGAGAGATGAATATCACGCCACATGAAATCGTCTAATGATGACTGCTATTATGACTGAGCAAAGACGATTGGTGCCCCTGGTGCCTGGTTAAATAGAGCGATGATGACATCATACATGGCCACGATTATCCATCCGACAAATTCATTGAAGAGCGATGTAACAGTATAAGCTTTTTGACCATGCAATTGCAAAAAACGATGTCATATGTTTTTCATATTGTCAACATCGTATGACCCCCTATTGAATAAAGTTATGAAATGCACATGAACTGTAGCTATTTAATACTGCTAGTGCTTGACGCCGCCGCAGCCGCCGCCTCGGACTTGCTAAGCCAGAACCACCAGCAAACCTATGCAAGGCGGATTGCGATATTTGAGCTATTGATTAGCAGAACCTGTTTTATCATAACCATCGCGAATCAGTGTTACCAACATTCACCAATGATGTCATTCATTAAATAAGTTGGTTTCTTACTATGTCAACTGTTTGCTTAATTTGGTTGACTGCTAAATGTATTTTTCTCCCATCAGATGCATTTGTTAGAAGAAGAGTTTTCCTTGTGTCGATGAGAAAAGCAAAATTGTTCCTGGGTCCTACGCTACATGGAGTCATTACGTGAATCATACAGCTTACTATCCTATCTAACTTGAGCAACACTGAAGTTAACACGGAGCACAAGCAAACAACCGTTGATATGTTATGTGAAAAAAGCCCATAACACCCCTGATGATATGATGCCGCGGAATTTTGTACTGAAAGTTTCGTCTCACAATCTCGTCAAGTGTGGTGCAGGCGTCAGAGTTCAGTATATTTACCTAGCATGTGACAAGGCAGTCATATCCAGCACGTTTCAGGCCTCGGCAATAGTTTTACCAAAAACTCAAGCATCAAGTAATGGGATTTGTGCATGTCGAACATTAATTCAGCTGCCACCAAACTGAATGGAATGAAGACACCGAACAATGAAATTGGAGCTCGTAATCCATTCGCCGGTGCTTCGTGATTTTGGGTGCCATTGTTGTTTTGCTAAGTATATGATCCGTGACAACAATATTCATTTCTATTATGTTGATATGTAAATATCGTTTGTGTGAAGGTATATTGCATCATTAGTGATAGAAATATTAGTGAATCATTGCACTAACCCAGCAAACTACAAACGATTTGTGGACCTTCTACAGTGCGATAAGACATATTAATGGTGGGTGATATTGGAGATAAACCGTTTTACATGGTTGACAGGACGTAAGCGATGTTATATATATATCTGATAATAGATCGACAGAACCCAATAACCTGTGCACGAAAAGAATAGCTGACAAACGCCGCTAATAGGGATAATATCTGACATTACGTACGATGCAAATATATTCACTAATACAGGGGTGGTCCAACGCCTAGGTGACTGCGAAGCTATGTGTGATTTGTCGTTTTACACGTATGATATTGATTGTAATCTCAGCACCTAAATTGAGCAATTAAGGTGAATAACGCAGTACTAAACCATCGATTTCCACTTCCCTCAAAGCCAGTGGTCGCTGGGTCGAGAGCGCCTCATGGTTTGATAGTAACTCCTATGGGAAACAGTGACACAAAGAGCAATTCTTTCGGGTAATGAACAACTAATATCTCTTGCCTTGTTCCGTGTCTTTACTCGGCATTTTAGTACACAAAGACGCGAAAAATAAGTTATGTGGCAAAGACAAATGCCAATTATTATACCTTAAGGATGATTATTCCCCGAGTCTAGAGACAGAAATACAATAGCCAACCTTGCGAACATGGTAGTTCTAAGTATGATCTCATGTTCCATAAATTATTCGTAAGCTAGCAGGATATATGAAATCAAAAGACCCCCTCTATCTGGTTAGATCCTAGGTTCTTGGTAGAATGAAAAATATGCGGCTGCTCTAATTGATCAGAATAATTTACACCCCGGATGAGCCACATCCTTTGATCAATTAAACAATCAGTTATAGAAACACGGGTTAAAAGCCTGCGATAACGATGCCTGGGTGATTGCACTGGTGAGAAGCAGAAACTTGCACACACAGAGATCGGCAGTTTCTCCGTAGCTATTTAATATTAGTCGTGAGTGTAGAAGGGTGATAAATAATATGTTATTGTGGTTAATAATGTTGACATATGTCGGTCTAGTATTATTTTACAACCCACATATCGCTGATCTGATAGGTTAGAATAAGCCAATTAGCTGCAATAATTACAGCAAACCAATCAGGAAAGATAACAAACATGTGTCATCCACATCTGGAATATCCATTACAGGACAAGGTCATTACATACACGTTATATACCTGAGGGACTTAATTGCATAAGACGGGGGATCTCGCACTAAACCGAATTGTTTATTAAAAGCATCTTTAGTGAAATCGAATTTGTATCAGCTCTGAACCAATTATATGCATATTGTAAATTCATTAATGCAGTTTATTTACAATATGCAATGATCTTTGCAATAAAAGTTGTTACAAAAATATTCATTTGAGTCAGGTTGCAGGCATACTTTCTTAAAATGGGGCGATCGAGAGGCTCTAATTATTTAATCTATTTGCCATAAAATCATCAGGTTATCATTTATGCAAATATCATTCAAAAAGCTGCTCTATCTTACTCGATGTTCATCATTCCTCTGCAAACTGTTATCATTTGCGCCAGTGCTCTACTTCAGTTTGAATACATCATCTTTTTTCAATTAGTAAAACCCTGCTATATTTAATGAGGAAAGCTTTTCACGTTATTACAATTCCGCAATTAACGAGAACATAATCACTGCCTCAGGTAACAGCTGCTAAATAGGTCATCAAAAATAACCATTGATAAAAAAATATATACCTTTGCTCTTACCATTGCGAAAACCACTACGCGTACTTAAAACTTCATGACTCTATGTCCATTTATAAAATACTTTAAAAATTGGGAGTGGGCGATATAAAATCCCAAAAAACCCGGATTTGGAAATAATGGCAATCTGTGTTGTGATTTGTGCAGAACCGGACGGCGGTCATCTTTAATATCTCAAACGTCCGAGAATAAAAAAACTACGCACCCGCTAATATAATTACTACATACATCGTATTGATAAAAAACCGCTGACAAACAGTTCAATCAGAAAAGAGCACGAAGGGTTAGAATACCTCCCAATAAATCGAATAAATAGTCCCATGGAATAACCCCTCTAAGTTGATGCAAACTAATTTATAATAATGGTTTCACAGCAAACGAGTATGTGCACCCAACATCTTTGGCTAGCTTAATGTCGGTAAAACCATTTCATTACTGGTAGAAATCAACTCGTGCACGATGCAAGAGTTACAGTAAATCTATGCATGTAGTTTTGTAAGCGGTAAACTTTCGTGGCCGAAAAACTTCCTTTTTCACCATTATGCATTCAACCCTAAAGGGTAAAGCCTTTAGATTTGCACGTACAGGAGGTTGTTTATTATTCTGAACATGACTGATGCACTTTTTTCCTGTTTATCGAATTAATCCTTTTGCTATTACTTGTATGATCATATCATGGTCTAAAATTGTGCATCATTTTCGGCATTATATGATGAATAATTATCATCGCGCACCTTGTCCGAACCCGTTCCCTGGTCGCCTTAGGTAGACATAATGTTATCCCTGTGGCTCAAGCATACATATCGTTTATTACTATATTCTGATAATTATCACTCTTTAACAACTATAAAGTCGAACAAAACCAACAAAATAATCGATTTACGTCTTCTTTGCGTCATCTGAATAGGTTAAGGACCTCGTGTCTGTGTATGATTCTAGTCTGTACTATGCTTTTGCCACTTTTTAACATTTGAATGCAATTGTAATAGCAATACAGCACATATGATAACGATTGCCTATTTTCCAAACGTAACTTATTTTAGTTCTTTAAAGGCGATGCGTTAATACAAGGAACCAAGTAATAAGATAGCTCAACTGCATTTGTTGCAGTACAAAATGATTCTGTCAAGTAACAAACATTTCAATCTAGCACAGAGTTGTGACCATTGATGTGTAGCTCGATTTTATTTATGATATCTAACTGATTTACGCGCAACCTTAATGCTTGCCCTCTCAATAGTATCAGATAAGCATTAGCATAAATTAGAGCTATTTTTCTCAATATTTGCCCGAGGCACAAATTGTCGAACAAGTGCCCTTGTTAGATAGTTGCAACAATAGATATTCTTTTGTACATGTTTTTCCACAACCACTGGTTAACTTTACATTATAAGTAACGAAAGACTCCAGTCGCAAATTAGCAGAAGTGCCTTGACGTATAAACTCTCTCAGGGTTGTCTACCTAAGAGTATTATCCGTGTCTGATTGTGTCACAAGGAATGTAGCACAACAGCAACAATTCTGTTCAGACCAATGCCTGATACTCTATTCATTGTTCCTGGGTAGCCTGAATCTCCTTGATGTCACCATGTTAAGATGCTATGCTGCGATCATAATATTTTGATCCAGGTAACAGCTTTACAAATTGCAATTGATGCATATTATTGTTCTAGCTTTTACCTTATGGTAAGTGCTGTAACACTTATGTTTTGCAGAATATAGTTTTAAGATATATGCATGGACGTGTCGTAAGCATGCCCTATTTTGTCCAATATTTGTTGTTGACTACGACGAAGACTTCAAACTACTGTTTACGGATCTTGAAAGACATTGTCAGATTTTGTTGCTGAGCAAGCCATATTCGTTATACAAAGTAAGAGTGCGCAATAGGATACATATCAATAGAGTTGACCATCGAGCTTAATTTTTACAATCACTATAGAATCACTATCGCAGAAAATACTATCAAGATAGTATCAGCATCACGGATTTGTTTTATTGATACTTTCGAGCTAATAATTGTTACTGAGGTATTTATATTCATGTGCTGAGCCTAACCCTCTCTTTACTTTTATCTCTTTGTAAATATTTGGGAATCATTGGGATGTTTTTGCAAGCATTGGAAGAATGCGAAAGTGTTACAAGTGTTATGCTCAGCACATAGCGTAGAAAACGGAAGCATTCGTAATTTATATTACCTTTCACCATTTGCATAAGGGCAGAATGGTTCCGTTAAAACAATCACTGCATATACATGTGCATAAAACCTAAAATGCACGTTGATGCCTACAGACATTCAAATAACCTTATTCAGTTACTCATATTAAGTAGCTGGCTTATTTAACTACATAATTATAATTACCAAATTACATTCAAATGTGTAAATGCTCACACAATTAAGCAAAGAGCTGAACACAAACACTGCAGATTCTGATACTTGTAGCATATATATATATATATATATATATATATATATATATATATATATATATATATATATATATATATATAAAATATATAAATATATATATATATTTATATAAGTATTTATATGTATATAATAGTCATATAATTCGGAATAAAACGGGTTATGTGAAATGCAGTTAACTACGCAGAAATGATTAAGCGCATACATCAACTAATTAGGGATTGTACAATATTCATACTTATTGCGTTATTATAACGCTGCCATCGAAGATGCATCTGTCATAATGTCACTGTCTTGCCCCTTTACCTCATCCTCCGGGATATCTTGATGGTATTCAATAAGAAATATTCCTGGCAAAACCATATCCGTCCTAAATGAAATAGCGATTAAACATTGCTCGTGTGTAAAATGGAATATACTTATACATCGGGAAGCTCGTCTTAAGATGATGAGAAATTATGGGAGCATTGTTTTAATATTACACTTTCTTTAAACTTTTAAAAACATTGATTAGATTGCTTAGCCTATTCATAAATATAAGATTAACCTTTTGAACGTTTCATAATATTACTTAAAATGGTTAATGCTGTCTGATATCTTATTGGAATACAGCGTTCACTATGTTGATTGTCGGTTCCAAATTGTTAGCCACTGCAAGTAATGGTACCAGATGTATGTAAATTCAGAATCAATGTTTCTTATAATTTTCTTCCATGGGTCCGATGACACGAATCACTTAATTTAAAAAAAAACACGTAAAATGTGTACAGCGCAATGAGCATTAAGCGCACAAAGTGCATAGTCGATTTATTCAAAAGTAAAGAATGATGACCGGCTAACTAGATGCTGTATCTAACAATGGTCCCATAGCTTCTTGAATGAAGACAGAGGCAAAGACTTTGTAATCCACGCATTCACCTTGCGGGATACATATACATGCAATCTTCTCAAAACAGTCCGTTGTCGGGCAAAGTCATTGCTTCTACAAACGATTACGCGTATGGAAGCAGATATCATTACTGACCAATTTGTTTGGCGCGATACATAATATCATCATAGTCACAATATCCAGTTAGTCAATTTTAGAATGTATTACAGTGCTGGCTAGTGGCATTGTATTTAAGTAGTATATACAATTGTTAAGCAGTATACAGGCAATCACGATGTGGTGTCATCATACTCAATGACGTGATAAGATGTTACATCTTACCGCGTACGTTGCAAGGTATTAACTTATGGGGAAATTTGATATCTCCTTTACTCAAATCCTTGAAATAAAGACAGTTGTAGCGTATAAAGATACTGTAAATTGTTTATGTCCAATATTGCACGTTCGTTTGATGCAGTATAAGGAACTTGTAGTGTTGCGAACTGGAGATAAACAATTTCGGCAATATAATCCTTGCAACCGGAATGTGCCATAACAGAACACAAATATTCCCTTATGCCGCTGATATTGTGTGCTTCAATATTTGCTGACTTAACGCTGCTGACATTTTGTGTCAAGTCAGACAATGCGATGCAGAATGGGTTATAGAGGCAGTTAACAGCTCAGCAATCCGTGCCCTTGGAAGAAACTGAATGGGACTTTCACCTCACTGTAATTGATCGAGATTGAAGTTACACTGACCACAATTTATATCGAAACTTTTAATTGCAGGTCGACCAGTAGCTTCCAGAAGGTAGTTGGCATGTGCATACTATGTAACCGTATCACGCACTTAAACTTTCATTCCAATATATGTTATTATGCCCGGTAAGATTTGAGACGACAATCTCTTATTACACAATATGTCAGCCATGATCTCAGTACGAACACTAAACTCAAAAGGATTCGTGAACGCTGTATGCCTGAATAATGTTTCTTATATAGCAGGTCAGTTGAAAAAGTGAACCCATTACCTGCAGAGTTGTTAACTCTACTTGATTAGGCAGATTTGCTGTATTCATACAATCAAGATGGATGTCGACGGACGATACAGGTGCATCCTCAATTATCGCACGGCTCGATCGGTCATTAAGCAAATCTTGTTCGCGAGCATGCTAATGACAGCGCTAATAAACATCAATTACTCTACTCCACGAAAAAATCCCTATCAACCAGTGTTCACCCCATCACGAAATTGGTTTTCATGGTAGCTTTCGGTCCAGTTACGCAATTACTCTTGCCTACGCCATAAATAGGGAAACTTTAAAAACGTTTTACCGCACGTAAGTTTTCAGAATGCGCAAAAGTTGCAACGTATTGTACCTGGTTCCTAAATTTGAATTTGTCATGACATCTTCTATTTCACGCTGTCAATGATATTTGGCCAAAGATGTGTATTTTTATCGGTGTGCAAATATCTCATATTGTGACCTGACAAGACTCCTCTGTTAGACTAAAAGTTACGACAAGAAAGAGACATTGAGTAAACACAGTTCTTAGGGTAACATTTTTGTCAGAATTGTTGTCCTGTAATTTAATCAATTCTGCCGGTTGAAGTGCCTTTTCCAATATCCCCGCACATTACGAATGGCTACTCCTCACTTGTTGTGGCAGCATTCGCCGGGTGAGTGACGTTATGTCTTGTTCCGGTTCAATTCGTTCGACAAAAAACACATGTGACTTCATGGATCTGTTTATGATTAGCAAAACGTCACACCTCTACACTATAATGTAACAATTAGTTATTGTGGCTTGATGGATCAACCAAAATTATATGGTTTTACTAACAGCAGCGTCGTTATTTTATTTTATCCACTACAGTTTGCGTTTTATACTGCTGGCCCATAACATGTGGATACCATAAGTGATACTACGTTAACCAATTGATGTGTTTTTGGCCACACTTTTGAGCCTCTCTACGTAAATTGCAAAACGTGTGATTATTGTTGTAAAACCATTTTATACAAACTTTATTATTGCTTTAGTTGACCAAGATACGCAGATCTTTCTTAGATTCTTCTGTTTCTTCCCAGCTGTATGCATGTCACTCTAACAAACTGACCACATTGAGTGAGTAGTACGGGACTTGTATACCACGATTGGGCCATGAGACTTATAAAGCGCGTGGAGTAGTAATGTATTTCCACGGTATGAGAAGCATATACAAAAGGGTCCACTTTCAAATATAACTCATACATAGAATAATGCACAAATGTATCATTAAACTGAATAGATGGTGCAGGAGAATTGTCAAAAGCAGGAAAGATGCATTGACAGTCCACGGTTGGGAAGAGGGAGGTCCCGCATTTTTATTCTTCCAGTCCCATACATCCATACATGTGTGAATGTCACACGCAAGGTCTTAAGGATGCTCATAAACTTTGCACGAAGTGGTTTTCACAGACTGAACGCCGCTGAAAACGGCATGTCGCATATCATTATATGACTCATAGCAGCCTGTTATAAGCTATGTGTAGCCCTACACTGATAAACGTCGGTCATGAGCTCAATCATTCAATAAAGATAACACCCTGTCACTTGTCAAATATGGCACCGGTAGAAAAACTTACCCCAACGCTAACAATACCAGTGCATAAAAAATGCTTCCCGATAGAGGTATGAATATACTTCATATAGTGAAAAAGAATTGATTTGTTTTGCAATGCGCTTTGGTGTGATCACAAAAAGGTAGCATTATGAATAATCTACCGTCTGACACATGCTACCCCGTCAGTATATCACAATGGTCAGGTTTCACCCATAATGAATAATAATGTGAAATTGCAATTCTGCTGTATCAGTGATTAGCAGGTCTGAGCTTTTTTGTGGCGTTGTTATCAGAATGCTTGTAAGGCGTTTGGTTGTGGGCGCAAAACTTAACTGGCCTCTTTTATGTTCTTGCTGAAACTAGCCCATTATACAGTTATATTACGCCCAAACCAAGTTAAGAAGTGCACTGCGTACGTCTGTTAAGTTTGCTACTTATCACTTCTTTAGCATGAGTTGAGCCTCTCTTTGAACAAGCAAAATGCAATCCTTTTTCGGTGAACATCAATGAAATTATAGTGACGAATTTTATACCATATGAAACTTAGAGCCGAATAATTTCTTTTGGAATGCATAAGTTAGTTCCTGCATGATCTATCGGCGTACCCTTTCAGAACAGATGTAGGTTATTATGCTACATATGATCAGATAAGATGACTGCAGCGGTCCTGCAGGCAAACTTAATGCTTATGATCACATGATTAAAAAAACGATATCATTCCAAGCAAAAATATATGTAGCTTTTTAACGGAATCAATTGACTAGTGGCGTCATTGGCTTTAAAGTATTCTATAACGAACAAATGTTGGTTTGCATAAAAATCAATCGCAAAGCGCATTTTTGAGCTCGATATGCTCGATTGCCGGAGCATATGCTATTATCTTAGCATGGCCGACTACGTCGATCTTAATCAATTTATGATCAATTTCCACGTCTATTTTACTTGAGGGTGCTTGAAACACAAACCTCTTGATCAACACGTTTCTTGCAAATTGTGCATAAAAAGTAACAATCAATAAACGTTCCTTATATGAAATAGCATTAAGCGATCTGTTTAAGGAAAAAAATATTATCATCGCTGCTTCGTGGTCTACTGATTTAAAGCTGCTCCAACGCTGACATGATAGATAAGGCGCTGCATAAAGAAACTGCAGGCCCCCCTTACGTGGTTTGATGATCCCTGCCGTTGGTAGAAACGTGTTATACGCCACGTTTAGAGGGTGACCCAACCCCAGGTCGTTTTTGCACACAGCTTGAGTGTCCATATAACTTGTAGGGACGTAGGCAATAACGGACACCTGCAAAAGCCAATTATTCCAATGTCTAAATAGAAAACGAACTTTGCGTTTTCTTAAGTCACAGTAACAGTTTTGCCAAGAAAGCAGAGGAATCAACTATGTATTCTGTTAGGTCTATTCTACTGAATAAGACACCTACGCTGCACCCGTTTCATATTTGCCACCTATCGAGCTTACACCTATAAATGTCAATGGTCCTTCTGTGTATTTCCCTTTAATCTCTTTCCTTTCAACAAACTTTATTTATATCAAACTATATTTCAGTTACATTTCGTTCAAAGGAAATATGTGAAAGCAGGTGATCTCATCAGCCAAAATAACTACCATGCTCATCTTGAATTTGTTTGGTATACTGTGAAAATGTTTTTGAGCGTATCCAATATAGCTTACCAATCTGTTGTAAGTTGCGTCAATTTATATTCAAATACCTTGATTGTTATTCTTACCTACGCACCATAATGGAATTTTTTTATCAGCCGTCTCATTAGTTGTTGAAATATCAATACCAGATGCTTATTGATATAGAACAGATGCTTATTAATATAATAGCAGATGGCTTTTATAATGCACCCAGCGTAGTTCCTCCTTAAATTACATCACCCAGCTTGCTTGGATGTATTCCCGTACCTGGAGTGGCCATTGAGTGTATATTGAATACACTAATCAATGTAGCACATTCTTATGTTTCTTCCAATTGCCTAGCACACGTATCCCAATTACCTCACCGGGAGAAAGTTGCGTCGGATAATTTATCATTTTATACAGAACATTTGGGACTTATTGGCGTCATTAATACTATTGCTCACACTTTTAACATGTCGTCCTCAGAGCATCTTTTACAGTAAACCACCACGCTACTGGGACCGGCTGTTTTCTGTCGCGTATTGCCCTTTTTAAATTGTACTCACAACGTCGAAGGTTTGCACCCAGTTAGACCAACGATGTGCCGAGTGTGCAAAGATATTGAAGGGGCAATGAGCAGGCGTTATATTATCTAGATATTGCAAGCGGCGTTAAACCTCAATGCTTTATTTTATTTCACCACATGTCAAATTATTCCCATGCAAGTGACCGTGGTTTCAGTAAATGCCCTCCATCAATAAGTTAAAAATTATAATTTCTTATATACAAGCATTCTGATTCTCTTCGAGGGATATTTTCCACTCTGTTAAGTATAAATTACTCTTCATTAATCATAATAGGCAGACAATGGAGTTAAAAGAAAGTACATTTTCGTAATATTCTAAAAATTAGGATGGATGTCGCCTCATGAGGGACGCGGCAGGTGCATGTTCAATTATCGCCCGACCTAATTGGTCATTAAGCAGATCTTATCCTCGCGCTTGCTAATGACAGCGCTCATAAACATCACTTACTGTATTCTACAACGAATACGATTTCTTCAACTTCTCGTATTCACCCCTTCAAATAGCTGGTTTTCAGAGGTGCTATCGTCCCAGTTTCGCTTTTTCTCTTGCCCGCTTCATAAATCGGGAAACCCATAGTTGTGTGGTCTGCAAACGCTTCAATATACTGTTCCTGGCTTCCTTTATTATGTGTCATGACGACATCCATAACAAAGAAGAATTCTTCTTTGGCAGATACACGTCATGAAGTTCTCTGACACGACTCCGCTTTCTACCAAGATTCAGTTAAATGGTTACCATGAGAAGGAGAATAACATTGGGCAAATACATTTTAAAGGTTCGGGCCACCATTTCACACTGTAAGACGTGTTGTCTAGTAATTACCATCGCTTGCCACTGCTTGGCGTTCTGTAACCTTTAGTGATGTCGTTGTCGAATATGTTGCCCATACACACTGTTATTTCTTAATTGTAATATGCGACTGACGTGAATAATAGATAGAACGGCGCTAATCATGTTTGAGTTCATAACCAGGTGTGATAAAACAAATACATCGAGAGATTAGAAAAATGTTGCATGGAAAATACAAATACTACTCCCAGAACTGGTAAATTGATAACATTTAACCCATTCCAATTGAACTCGGCAGCACTAAAATCATTATTGCAGTCACCTGCGATTGCCTGATGCTGAGTGTATGCTGTAGTATGCCCATGGCCGGCCTTATGGAATCCCAGGTGTAAGCTCAATCTTCTTTATGGAGGATAAGCAACAATGATGATGCTTGCTTGTGCAGAGTGTCATATTAGCTGGCGCCATATTGTTAGTATGGGTGATGTTGCGAATAACATCGGCTGGGGACACACACTTCCCCATCAATTATGCTGAATGATGGCCTCCATAAGTCATTGCACCATATGCCGCCTTGTATTTCTCATGAGTACGTGTCATGTTCTGTTGGAGGGATGTACTGGTAGCGATCGGGTTACATATTCTGTATACTTCCCACAACTTTCAATGGCTAAACCAAGTTATGAAATATTATTAACAGCATCGTCGTTATTTTGGTTTTGCAAATTTAGTTTAGTTTAGTTTGTGTTTGACACTATCGGCTCATAATTGTCAACTCAAGGGCATAATATATAGTGATGATGTATTTGAAATCCATTGAACCAATGACAAGAGCTTTTAATGCTTTTGAGGGACGAAATGGCATCACAAGTACTATGAAAGCAAATCAATCAGCTAATTAGAGTTGCCTGTGCCATGCCACTTCTTATTTATTAATATATTTTCATTTTGCATTGCCGAGTATTCCGTTCATGAAACACTCGAATATTTGCAAATAATCACTATTACAATAGAGAAGCTACATATAGGTGCGTCACAAACCGGCTGTGATATAGTCAAGGCAAAAATGCAATGATATTTCATTACAGATACGACAGTAAGATTCCGATATATATACATACAATTAATGCCTGATAATTGAAGGGTCGGTGCACGTCTGGATTAATGTCAACATATCTATCCATTGAGAAAAATTGTCTTTCCATCTGCAACCTTAAATCAGAATGCATTTCCTTTTTAGAAGCATCGTTTGTAAACTCTAGAATTCTTACACACTCATTCACTAAAACATTCATTCAGTTGCTTACGTGCTGCATCATCGACTGCCCCACTTTGTTCGCAAACTCACTCACATTTTCTTATATGCTTAAGAATACTATATATCCAGCAGCATCATAAACAAACAAGAAAATATTCACAGTGATTTCCAAACAGGGATTATGCATGTTTAAATGCAGTAAACTGGTAAAATAAATGCATCGTTCGTGCGTTTAACAATCTCCATCTACTGGCTATTCTGCTTGATTGGATATCTATCCTCATTCTCTGTATGGTTGCATATCAATACACGAACAGGTTCTCAAAATGTTACAGTTCCATTAGTGAGATTATTAAAAAGCGGACCAGAACCATTCCATTGCTACTTCCCGTGCAGTATGAGTAACAATGGCCCAATCTTGGTCCCTTTCTACGTACCCAATGTGATCAGTTTGTTTGAGGTATATATAAATATAGCTGGGAAGAAACAGGAAGATGTGCGAAAGGTGTGAATGAGCGGCTGACGATTGCTGTCAGCGATATAGCGCCCTAAAAGAGATCCGTTTGCATTGCTGCGACGGGCTATGTTTCAACCTTGCTTAGTATTAAACATAGTCTATTAACTTGATCAGGCTTGAAATGCGGCCACTGATCGATTTCAAATATTTTAGTCAAGAAAAGCAGATCAACTATCAACTTATAACATATGAACAATCAACCAATAAGGAAATAATATCAAAAGAATCCATGCCACTGTAATGCTTACTGATAGTATAAACATGTTGTATTGATAAATCGTAAGAAAGTTCCTGTTATCTTATAAAAATATCTTGAAACAATACACACAGACGCACATTATTCACGTGCAACCTTCAGCAATATTATTGGATATTTACATTTTGTATCTATCACAATATATTATGTACAAGGTTAATGTCGTATCACTAATGGTATCCATACAATGAAAGCATGATTAGGGTAGGTGATGTGAATGAAGAGACAAGTATTTCCTCAATTATCGCTGCTTCTTAATGCACTATTCCCTGCATTTAATCAAACACTAATGTCACACGCGAGGTCACGATGATGCTCATAAACATTGTACAAAGTAGGTTCAACAGGATACCATAATGTCCCCTGGGCGTCACTGAGCACGCCATCTCAAGTTAATCAGCGGGGCATTATCGCCCACCTTCCTATTGAGCTAAATATAATCTGGAATGATTGCCACACAATAAGGTTTATGAGTTATCTGATGGCATACATCGATGCTTGCTTGGAAGCTGTGCAATTTCCAACTCCCTACACCCCATTTCCCTCTATCTTAAAAATGCATACATACTTGTTGTATGCTCTTAACTTCTTAGTATGTTCATGCATTATTGTAATGATCCCTTGATGTATATTTCAATTATGGATTCACATGTTTTCCAGATTCCCGTCATGGAGACATTTGATTCACCAAAATTATGTAGTTGTGCTAAATAACAAAGCCAATGCAGGAAGCTAATTATACGGTTTTCCAACGTTCATGCAAACCGTTTTGCAATTAATTAATATAAATTTAGCGTGTACAGACCGGCATCAAATCAAGGCAAAACATTGCGGGATAATGAAGACGTCAATACAGTCATGTAAGATGGTGTGATGATGGAAAATAGGCAAACCGAGCAATTTTTTCATAACCTATTCAAATTAGTGGACTAATATGGAGGAGCAATTTATCACTTTAAAGCAATTAAAGTTAAAAGACTGATCAACGCCATAATTAAGACTGCGTTTTGTCCAGGATATGATTTTGCACGCAGCTAAACCACCAATGTATGTGGGCGCTACATTTATGTAGCACACGTCCATTCACATTAAATGCATTTCCCTTTCTACAAGAGACTTAATTGCTGATGAAGCCAAACTTGTCCCGAGTATTAGACGACCGCTATTGCAATTGCGTTCAGAATTCAGCTATATAAATATGATTATTTATATCAAAGCCAATTGAACTCCTCGCGTTTGTCAGGGCGATAAGATATTTTTCCCGGTCAATGGCATTAAATGGTCGATTACTGTGCACAGCCGATGTATAAAATGTCATGACTTAAAATCTCTGGTCACATGCCATTAACACCTGCCAAGACAAATGCAACAATCAGGTTTCTCAGCCTCTGTCCACAGAACGTACGCAGGCCTGGTATATTGGGCGTAGGATAAGAACATACGTTGATCAGATGCTGCTTCTGCCGGTTGAGTCGCCCTAATCATGTTTGTGTTTTAGTCATAATTATAGCATCAACGATCGTATTTACACGCAGGTCATTGATGACATCACATAAAACTGATGGGGCATAGCACAAGGTAGCACCATGACCTTGCCACTCACAGCAGAGGACAATTCGGGCCGCTACCTCGCCGTTGAGTGGTCAAGCTTTGTTTGGCACGGAGATTGAACATGCCCTTATGAATATTCGGATGCAGCAGAATAACATTACTTATAGCTATGCTATAATAACTTACTTCCCTCAAAAGTAGATCACACCACATCTGCTTGTTTCTTAAGATCTATCTTAAAACAACGATGAAAATTGAAGGCGATGTCGGCTCGACAAATAAAATATTTCCAATACTTAAACATAAACATCAATCTAATGTGTTTTTGTTGATTTTATAGCAGCACAACATATCTGTGGGCATTCTGAAAATACTCACTGCATAAGCTAAATAGAGTGTAGATTGGATGACTCTTGGAGTGAGCAGCGTAGATACCGCCCGTTGGACTTTATTACTGCTGCAGGATTTGGTGGGAGCAGAATATTGTTTTCTTGCTCTGCCATAAAAAACACTACGGTCTTACGCAACATTCATACTAAACATGGTGACGGTGATTGATGGGGATGGTTTTGATTCAATGACAACTTTCCTTAGATATCACAAAACCAGTATCCATTACGGGGCTGTAAAACCCTCGCTGTTAGGACGGCAGATTTTATGGTTAATAGATTTTAAAACGAAACCTTGGTGAAGGCATATATCAAAATTCAAATGTCTGCCTTGAAAATAGCTGATGTATCAGCATTTCTATATTTTATGCTGCCGAGGCGTCATCCATTGCACACCGGCTGCGATATTTGTCGAAAGAGAGCTTTGTTTTGTGTGCAAATGCACCCCATGTAGTAGCTTGACATTAGGACTTGCATGTATTAATAAGTTATTATTAACTTGAAAAATTCCTATTTATAACCCAGTGTGATATGATGAGTAGATCAAGGGATTTAGAAAATGCAATAAGGAAAATACACATTCTGCTGCAAACCAACATTGATAGATAATATTTTTACCAAATCTATTTATGCTCGAAAGGGGATAGCAATCTAATAATGTTGTGGTTGCTTTCAATCGTGTTATGCCAAGTGTATGCTACAATATGCCCTAAGTCAAAGTGCATGCCCGACCACTTTATCTAGCAGACTCAATCTTTTTAATGGAAAATAAGTAATACAGATTGTTCGTTAGGGTGGATGCCAGACAAATAGCATCGACTGGGGACACAATAAGCAATCAATTATGCTGACTGATGGTCTCAACCAAATATTGTACCATATGTAACCTTGGATCATCTACAAAATATTCATGAGAAGATGTTCTGTTCTGTTGGACAAGATATACTGGTCATATAGGTTTTATGAGCGGGAATTTCAACAATGTTATTTCGGTTCGATGACCAAACCAACCAACCAACAAACCAACAAACCAACCAACCAACCAACAAACAAACCAACAAACCAACCAACCAACAAACCAACCAACCAACCAACAAACCAACCAACAAACCAACCAACCAACCAACAAACAAACCAACCAACCAACCAACCAACCAACCAACAAACAAACAAACAAACAAACCTACAAACAAACCAACCAACCAACAAACAAACACATTCAAATTTTTTGCAACATTATATCGAGCAAATATCAAGCGGTTTCTTTGGCTCTTGAAGGATGATATGTTGTCAGTAAATACCCTTCACCATTCAACACCTTGAATACAAAATATGTTTGATTGCAATGAAATTGTGCATTGGTTCTTATTTTTAATGACGCTGAATTGACATAATCCGCGCAGCTTTTAGGCTTGTGAGGAGAGAGTTGTGTTTAACACTCGTTTATTATTTTCATCTGACGGTGTCTCTTGCAACTTTCAATCAAACAAATATATATACTTTTTTATAAACGTCGTTTGTAAAAGTCCCTATATTTCCTCTTTTGGGTACAAATAGATCGTCTGGCTGTCGTGAACCACGAATCCACTTACGTATTGAATCATAAACTCAAAGATGTATTCACCCACTCACATATTTAATCCTTCACACCTGAATCTACTCATTCAGAAAATTAAAATTTCAACTCAAACATAATTCGATCATTCACACGCGTATTCACTCACTCATTCATTAGGTCACTCACTCACACATTTGCTCACTCACTTACTACCTAAAAATAATTGGTATGATTGGCTGAAATGTAAACTTGCTTCACGACCAGTTATTTGATACCAGCCAGGTATTAATATTATCATTGTGCCGTTTTTGCGGTCTCTGTGATTGATAACGAACCTAACGTATTAGGCCTAAATGAAGTGACAACGAAGCTATTCAGTGAATCAGTGTCGAGCAAGTTAAAAAGTGAGATCGTATATCATAGCTTCACTTAATTGGATACACATAGTGGCATTGCATGTCTACATAAGTTCTAGACCTCTCGTGATCCGCCTCCCTAAGTGTATTGTAGAACGTAATGTACGCCGCACAGCCTCATACCGCCTCCAACCAAAGCAGATAACATGGAACACTCCCTCGTGAAGCATGGTGGAAAACACGTACGATGTGGAGTGAAGGCGGCGGCCAGTAAGTCGTAGCTGTATTTTGACCAGCCAGACATGCCAGCATGGAATTATATTTCTAGTCAAGTTCCGCCCTAATGCGACTGACGATTGCTATCAGGGATTGACTTCACACTTTGCCCTATGCGACAGTTCTACTCACATAGCTGTAAACAATAGCAGACAGGTGTTTATTTCCATCCTTGCTTGATATTAGTTATTGTGATAGGGCTTTAAACGCGGCCATTGATGTTTTCAGAAGCTTTTCATGATTGGTCGATTACATGTATCTTGGTAAACAAAAGCAGCTCAACTATCACCATATAGCATATATATAATCGACCATAAGAAAAGGATCTTGACAGAACTCCGTAAAAACCTTAGTGATGTTATAGAAATGTTTCATTGATCAACGAGAATAATGTTTCTGTTATTTTTCTTGGAACTTTACATACACGTTTTGCCATATACGCACAGCTCAAAAATAACATAGAGAAAAAAAAACTACGCAACTGGTATTGACATCTGTTAATTGGCTTCTACGTGCTGGTTGAGATAATTTCTGTTAATCAGATACCATTACGCTAATAATTATTCTGAAAAAACTTGTATATGACTTCATTACACCAGTTTATGTTTATTAAGTGATCATAAAACTTTCTCAGCGAAACCAACATGATTATGGCCACTTTACATAGTGTGTCCATCATAATAAATAATGTACAAGGTTAATCTCACTGTTAGCATCTTTGCGTTGAAAGCATAATTTGGATTTGGGGATATGAAGAACGAGACAAGTGTTCCCTCAATCATCGCTGCTTCTTAATAAAATCAAACACTAATGTCACACGAGGTCACAATGATGCTCATAAATATTGCATTAAGTAGGTTCCACAGAACACTTTGAAATCCACTTGTCGCCGCTGAACACGCGATGTCGACTATCATTATTTATACTCAATCATCGGAGCATGTTTAAACGCCTTCCCATTGAGCTAAATATAATGTGGAATGATTGCCCTGTTATAATGTTTATGAATAATCTGGCTGCATATATTTATTCTTGCTTGAAAGTTGTGCAATTGCCTATAGACCTCTTTTTATCCCCTATCAAGCAAATGTATACTTGCGTTGGGGTATTCATTAAGTATGCTTTTAACGAATAAAACAAGATATGTAATAGCCATTTATACACCCATCGATGAGTTTATATAATTTATTACCCAGCTGTTTTGCGATAAATGGATATCAATCACATACGTGCAAGCCAGGATTCCAATAAGACGAATTTTCATCATCGAATTATCTGTTCTTATAAATAAGTTATAATCATATGAAATTGCTTTGTCTGTCAAGCTTAATATAGTTAAAAGATTGATCAACGACGCCATTTTGACTGGCTTTAGTGCAGGATACGTCCTTTTAGGACAGCTATACCGTCAATTTATTTAGGCGTCTTCAATTAACATCTGAATACACTTTACAACGAATTGTTGTTTTTGCCAAACATGCCCCGAGTATAATTATGGCAATGGTGTCGGGATAAGACGACGGTTATTGCAATTTGTTCACAAAACAACGAAAAACACATGAATGATATTTTTCGGCCATCAAAGCCAGATAAACGAACCCAGCGCAAGCCTTTACACTGACCAGTGCTCTTCAAATGATTATTTTGCATGTCATACATGACCAGTGGGCCAGCAGCATGAAAGCGAATTACAGTTTCCAGGGTATCGTATGACTTCCATAACGGTAACATATTGGCTTAATGAATGGACATAATCCCTAGTATTTATTGGCCAAATAATGTCCCAAATTATAGGAATAGACATCTAAGTGCTTCTGGAATTATTGTTATTCTGTCCCAATAACAATCTGTTATCAGCTACATGAAGCCCTACACCAATAAACGTTGACCATAAACTCAATCATACAACAAAGATAACGCTATAGCACTTATTCTGACAATGTACAGCCAAAATCATGAGGCCGCCGCGGACATATCTCCTAATAGTGCTTTTTTCGTTGAGCTGATATTATTTGCAGTGAGTATTATTGCCTCTGACATGCTGCCAACTCATGATTAGCGAGCTGAAAAGTAATTAACCAGCTATGACAGTAGAGCACTATACTGGCATAATTAACAATTATGTGCAATTAAGTGCTTCCGTTGTTTCGTAGGCCAGCTTTAACTTTCAGCGGAATGTTCCGGATGGTAGGTTGCCGACGTTATATGTCTTCAGACGGTGGGTAATTAACATTTTAAGCGACTCATTGCCTGACGCGCCTGATCAGTTATCCCATTTGCTATTAGGTGGTTGGATGTTAAAGGTGTGCATCGTCCTCCTTTTAAAAGGATGACCTCTTAGACTATATACGCACAAAGTGAACAGCTTAATAACTTCTAACTTCATCTCAATACGAAGGTATTTTTCCGTTTTCTGCAAACATCCTGGTGTCACGAATGAATAAGCACGTCTGGTGCTTGGTATAATTGATTATGCCCAGGTTAACTGAATTCCAAAATCATTTGACGCATTCGTATCGATAGACACTCGTGCTGCACAGCGTAGCCGTTACTTTTTGTTATCTCTCCGTCTATATTAGGTAGTCTCTTGTAACATCTGAGTGCGGACAAATTAAATTGTGCTAAATAAAAAAAAAATCACAGGGTCAAAAACACATCTTTATCTAAAAAATTCCACAAACAAACATTATCATTATTCATCATTTGCTGAAACACCCACCCATCCGAATTAACTGTTTTTGTAAATGTGGGGTAATTGTCACAGTAAGTACTGTTCATGCTTCTTAAAAAGGTTATCGCGGGTTTCATAGACGATAGGCAGCCGTCTGTCAATTCTCAGCAAAAAAGGCATTGAAAATCTGCATGTGTCACACTCATCCATAAAGTTTCTTTTACGACGCTTTCCAGTTGTCAGTTTATTACCTGCTGAATGTTATATAATTTATTTACTTACATTACACATGGATATTTGTATATACGAACACATCAGACTGTCACAGTTGTATGCATTGCATTAGTAGGGTCTGGCTATTGTCCGTATAACACCTTCAGCAACGCAATAGCACGGACATCTATTTTCATGCCATATTGGTACATATATTCTCATCTAACGAGGGACAGATTCCAAAGCCCTAGACATGCTACGCCCATGACAGCAGCTGACAGCATTCATTTTCTATGAATATAGCCGCTGAACAAATTTCATGAAATCTTACACTAAACAAACGATTCTCTGTCTAGGCCCTCATCACCAGTAGATAAAGTGCACGCTTCTTAAATGATTTTCAACGTTTGATGGAATCTGGGAGCCATCTACCAATATCTTTCCCCTTTCCCCTAGCACAAACATATTATTCACGTGCCAAAGGGATTAAGCAATGGTCAAAAGTGTAATCAATACTGACAGAGCGGTCAAGTTTGGTATGTACAGGTATAATATATTTATATATCAAATCGACTTACACGATGATCACTATGTATGATAGAATCAATTGCACGTATGATTAAACTGTTATAACCGTATGTTTGATCAGAGTCAGGCCCTAAACAAGATGTTTATCATTATTAACATGCGCACACTCCTATGCGAACACTTTGATATGCATAAACAAAGCACAATGAAGAATGAAAGCATGAATATCACGCCAAGCGCAATCGGCCTAATGATACTATTACTATGACTGAGCAAAGGAATCGGTTGCCCCTGGTGCCTGGTTAAATAGCGCAATGGTGACACTGTCAACAACATACATGGCCACGATTATCCATCCACGTGAACGACCGAATTTGACTAGGGAATTAGCGATGTACCAGTAATCAGTATCATTTGTGTAAGCATATGCAGGCAATGTGCAACAAAAGATGGGCATATGTTTTATTACATTATCAACATGTATGACCCCCTTTGGAATAAGGAGATTGGGGTGCACGTTAACTGACGGCTTGCTTAATGGGGTGCGGAGTGCTTGTGGGGGGGGTGGGGGGTTGGGGGTTGGGGGTCAGAACCACCAGCCAAACCTATGGCAGGGGTGGTTGGGGGTGGGTGGGTGGGTGGAAAAGGGGGTGGGTGGGGTGTGGAGTAGGTGGAATCATGGTGGGGTGACACTGGGGTTGTGATGCCATTTGGGGTGGAGTGGTAGTGGGGGGTAACAATGGGCTGGGTGGGGGGTGGGGTGGTTTAGACTTGGAGTGGGTGGGGGGGGTGGCGTGGTCACCATCAGATGGGTTGGGGGGTGGATGGGTTTGGTGGGATGGAATTGGGGGGGTACCTGTTGAGAGGGGGTTTGTGCAAACATGGGGTTGAGGGTGTGGGGGATGTTGACTTACAAAATGGTATGTGGGCAGGGTGAAACAAGGGGGTTGGCGAAGGCTTATCGGTGGTGTGTCGGGGGGTGGTGTGGTGGTCGGGCAACACTGCCCAGTGGGTTGGTGGTTGGGGAATCACAAGCGCTGGCGGGTGGGTGGGGGGGGGGGTTGTGGGGTGGGTGGTGTCAAAAACCGAGTGGGGGCTGGGGGGGTGGGGGTGGTTTTGGGGGTGCGGTGAACCGGGAATGTTGTGGGGTTTATGGGGGTACTTTGGGGGGTTCCGGCATCTCACAGAAAGCCAAATGTTCCTGGTGGGAGTCTGTGTTTTCGGGTGTGGGTGGAATACACGGGGGAACCGGGGGAGGTTGGGTTGGTGGCGGGTTGGGGAGGGGTGGAATGGGGGGTTTGGTGGGTGGGGTGTTACAAGGGGGTCGTGTGTGTGCAACGTGGTTCCGTAAATGGGGGGTGGCAACAGTTTTGATAGAAACGCTGGGGGGGCAACCAAATGGTGTGGGTTGGGTGTCGACATTAATTGGGGGTTGGGGTGGGGGTGGGGGGGAAGGGGTGGGGGGGTGGGTGAATGGTGGGGAATGGAATGAAGACACCGAATAATTAAATTGAAAGTTCGTGGGGGGGTTTTCGGTTTTGGTTGGTGTTGTTTGGTGATTTTGGGGGGGGGTAGTACAGGGGGGGTGCCATGGTTGTTTTGCTAAGTATATGATCCGTTGACAACCATATGTTTATCTATTATGTTGATATTGGGGGTGGGGGGTAACTATCGTTTCACTGTGTGAAGGTATATTGGGCTCCTAGTGATAGAAATAATAATGAATGGGGTTGGGTTTGCACTAACCCAGACAGCAGACTACACTGAATTATGGGCTTTTCTATAGTGCGATAAGAATATAATGGTGGTGATATTGGAGATCAAACCGTTTGACATGTTTGACAAAGTTCTGTTTATAGAGGTTGACAGGAGGTACGCGATTTGAATACTATATTTGATAATATTTCGACGACAGAACGTAATTACCTGTGCAGATTATAACGAATGACAAAAAACGGCCGCTAATAGGGATAATCTCCGACCGACACTACGTACGCTGCAAATATTTCACTAATACAGGAGTGGTCCAACGCCTAGATGACTGCGAAGCAATGTGTGATAACCTTATCGTTTTAATAACGTATGACATTATTGTTAATTTCATCACCTACATTGACTATATTAAAGGTGAATAACAAGCAGTTCCTAAACCAGTACCTCCAATGTGATTCCACTTCCCCCTCAAAGCCAGTGTCGCTAGGTCAAGGCATCTATGATGTTTAACTGACAGTAACTCCCAATGGGAAAACAGTGGCACAAAGGGTCAATTCTTTCGGGCAATTCAACAACTAATCTTAAATCTCTTGCAATGTCGTTTGGCATGGTGTCAGTGTCGTTGTTACTCCGGTATTTGAATACTCTCAAACAGGCGAAAATATAAGTTGTTTTCTACCCTCTTTTAATCTGTCCCTGTAACATAGATTAATCAAGCAAGGGTTTCCGTTTAACGTAATTATTGGCAAATACCTACCGTTTACTACCATCCCGTCCCTCACACATCTTCTCAATGTGCACCTGTATGACAGTTTTAATCCCCCAATTAAAGTAAAATAATTGATCGTTGATTTCAGTTGCACTGTGCAAATTCATGCAGGCGCTCTTAAGATGGCGAGTTCATCCATTTGGTTCCAGAACAGAGATGAACTGATTTCTCGCACTAATACGATATGACTGACCTGAATAGCGGTATATAAGTATTTTGCGTTTAGGCGGTAATTGGCAGTCCATATGACAAGGCCCATGTTGCCTATCATTAAATCTTAAGGATGATTATTACCTGGGTCCAGAAACTTGACAGAAATACCATAGCGGCAACCTTTCGAGAGTATGGTAGTTATAAATTATGATCTCATGTTCCCGCAAATGATTCTAAGCTAGCAGGATATTAGAAAATCAAAAGACCCGCATCTTAGGTTCTAGGTAAAATGAAAATATGCGGCTGCTTCTCATTGATCAGATATTTTTACCCCCCGTACGAGCCCACATCCTTTGCATCAATTAAACCATTAGTCATAAGAATACGGCCTAAAACCCTACGATAACGATGCCTAAGTGATTGTACTGGTTAGAAGCAGAAACTTGCACAAACCAGATCGGTCAGGTTGTCTTCTTTCTCTGTGACTATTTCATATTAGCCATGGGTGTAGAAGGGTGATATGGAATAATATTGTTATTGTGGTAAAATCATGTGGACATATGTCTGTCCGGTCTAGTATCATTTTATAGCCCACATGATCGCGAGCTCCGATCGATAATGATATGCCATCTAGCTGCAAATTACGGTTACAGTAAACAATTAGGAAAGAGAAGATACCATTGATTGTAATATATATCTTTGACACATTGTAACTAGCACATGGCATTTTTTGTGCGAGAGCGAGTTATTCTATCATTAATGAACTCGCGATGGGGCACAGTCAAAAGTCATATTATATCATCATGATAAACACTCAAGCATTTCGTTTACAAAAGGTATTCGTTTTGCATGCTGGAATGACAGTGTTTTGATTAAACTGTTTTCGCAATAACTTTGCTGTTCACTAGTTCATTTAATGCATCTTAGGCAAAATGTTGACGACATATATATGGCATACATCACATCAGGGTTTTCTATGATGTATTGTTTGGGGTTTGTTAAAAGACACTGGATATTACTAGAGTAGTAAAACCCTTGTCACATTTGATTGAAGTAGTATGAAACTACATGGCTATTTAATTTCTCCTTATTAAACATGCTTACACTCCTCGAACCTTTGATATACAACAAAGAAAGCAAATGAAGAATGGAAGATGAATATCACGCCAAGCGCTATCGCCTAATGATTACTACTACTATGACTGAGCAAAGACGATCGGTGCCCCTGGTGCCTGGTTAAATAGCGCGATGATGACGTCATACATGGCCACGATTATCCATCCGACAAATTCATTGAATAGCGATGTAACAGTATCATCTGTGTGAGCATGCAATTGCAACAAAAGATGGCATAGGTTTTTTACATTGTCAATATCGTATGACCCCTATTGAATAAGGAGATGCAATGCACGTGAACTGAAGCTGCTTAATACTGCGAGTGCTAGCCGCCGCCGCCGCCGCCGCCGCATAGGACTTGCTAAGTCAGAACCACCAGCAAACCTATGGAAGGCGGATAGCGATATTTGAGCTATTGATTGGCATAACTTGTTTTATCATTGCGAATCAGTGTTACCAACATTCACCAATGATGCCATTCATTAAATAAGTTAGTTGCTTACTATGTCCACTATTTGCTTAATTTGGTTGACTGCTTAATGTATTTGCTCCCATCACATGCATTTGTGAAGAAGGGTTTACCTTGTGTCGATGAGAAAAGCAAAATTGTTCCTGGGTCCTATGCTACATGAAGTCATTACGTGAATCATACAGCTTACTATCCAATTTAACTTGAGCAACACTGCAATTAACATGGGCCACAAGCGTGCAACCATAGACATGCAATGTAAAAAAGCGCATAACACCCCTGAATACATGATGCCGCGGAATTTTGTATTGAAAGTTTCGTCTCACAACCTCGTCGAAGTGTGGTGCAGACGTCAGAGTTCAGTATATTTACCGTGCATGTGACAAGGCAATCATATCCAGCACGTTTCAGGCCCGTGGCAACTGTTTTGCCCAAAACTGCTCGGGCACCAAATGATGGGATTTGTGCATGTCGAACATTAATTCAACTGCCACCAAACTGAGTGGAATGAAGACACCGAATAATGAAATTGAAACTCGTAACCCATTCGCAAGTTGTTTGTGATTTTGGGTGCCATGGTTGTTTTGCTAAGTATATGATCCGTGACAACCATATTTTTATCTATTATGTTGATATGTAACTATCGTTTGTGTGAAGGTATATTGCATCATTAGTGATAGAAATATTAATGAATCATTGCACTAACCCAGCAGACTACATATAAATTATGGACTTTCTATAGTGCGATAAGAAATATAAATGGTGGATGATATTGGAGATCAACCGTTTGACATGGTTGCAAAGTTCTGTTTATAGAGGTTGACAGGACGTAAGCGATGTTTTATACATATATGATAATATTTCGACAGAACGTAATTACCTGTGCAGATTAGCTGACAAACGCGCTAATAGGGATAATCTCCGACACTACGTACGCTGCAAATATTTCACTAATACAGGAGTGGTCCAACGCCTAGGTGACTGCGAAGCAATGTGTGATTTGTCGTTATACACGTATGACATTTATTGTAATCTCATCACCTACATTGACTATATTAAGGTGAATAACGCAGTTCTAAACCCATTGGTTTCCACTTCCCTCAAAGCCAGTGGTCGCTAGGTCAAGGCGTCTAATGGTTTGACAGTAACTCCAATGGGAAACAGTGGCACAAAGAGCAATTCTTTCGGGCAATGAACAACTAATATCTCTTGCATTGTTCAGTGTTGTTACTCGGTATTTGAATACTCAAACAGGCGAAAAATAAGTTGGTTCTACCCTCTGTTAATCTGTCCTGTAACATTAGATTAATCAAGCAAGGTTTATTTAACGTAATTATTGGCAAATACCTACCGTTGCTATCATCCCTCACACATCTTCTCAATCCGTGCCCTGTATGACAGTTTAATCCACATTTAAATAATTGATCGTGATTTCAGTTGCACTGTGCACAATTCATGCAGGCGCTATTAATGGCGAGTCATCCATTTGGTTCCAGAACAGAGATGAACTGATTCTCGCACTAATACGATAGTGACTGACCTGAATAGCGGTATAACTTTGCGTTAGGCGGTAATGGCAGTCATATGACAAGGCCAAGTGCCTATCATTAAATCTTAAGGATGATTATTACCTGGGTCCAGAGACAGAAATACCATAGCCAACCTTGAGAGTATGGTAGTTATAAATATGATCCCATGTTCCGCAAATGATTGATAATCTAGCAGGATATTTAAAAATCAAAAGACCGCATCTTAGGTTCTAGGAAAAATTAAAAAAATATGCGGCTGCTCTCATTGATCAGAATAATTTACACCCCGTACGAGCCACATCCTTTGCATCAATTAAACATTTAGTCATAAGAATACGGCCTAAAAGCCTAAGATAACGATGCCTAAGTGATTGTACTGGTGAGAAGCAGAAACTTGCACAAACACAGATCGGCAGTTTCTCTGTGACTATTTCATATTAGCCATGGGTGTAGAAGAGTGATAAATAATATGTTATTGTGGTAAATCATGTGGACATATGTCGGTCTAGTATCATTTTTATAGCCCACATATCGCAGCTCCGATCGATAAAAATAAGCCATCTAACTGCAATAGTTACAGCAAACCAATTAGAAAAGAGAAAGACCATTGTTTATTCGTAAAATAACTCGTATGTGTAACAGAGACAGAAGTTTCAAAACCTAGGCTTAATGACGTATGCATTTTCAAGCGAATGCAACTATAAACAATTAAAAGCCACGTAATACGCACAACCCTCCAAACCGTCCATATCTCATACACGTATCAGATCTTCTATCTTACCTCGAAATTTGCGTGTAATAGAGCTGGCAAAATTAAATGTAGCATAGGTTGCAAGCATTGTCAAAAGCTACACTGCATTACTTTTAAGGGATTTATGTTGTATCAAACAGACCGGCTCGGATTTCGATGTGATTTATTTCCCGAAAAGCCACGACGAAAATGTTAATCCCCGCCCCTCTGTGGTCTACATGTTGTTCAACATTAATTTGTATTTCGCATTAATTGTAAGCGCATTATATTTGAACATGCTTACAGCTGCTGCAATTATATAGTCATGAAAGATCTAATGTTTATATGCCCTTCAAGCTAATTCTCGCTCATAAATGAATCTATAATACAAATGATGTTTTTAAAATTTGTATCAAGTAACGACCCATTTATATTCATACGAATGCAAGGTCATATATTGTACCAACTGAAAGAAAGTGGAAGCCACGAGACGATGTAAACATCATCTTTTCTTGTAATGGTTTTATGCTACACAAGTCAGAGAAACAACGTTCAAGATGGTTGTACATTTATCGTGCTTTGAGAAGTTACGACAAATTTTTAAAGTGACATGCATGTTAATGATGTGGTTGCATTTCAGGATTTTCATAGTTATCGGCCACCGAAGATAAAACTGCACCCATGTCAATTTCATTGCTGGTTCAATATATTAAATCACACTTATAAACAACCACGATAACTATTTAGAGAATGCAATAAAACGCATTGTAGGTAGAGGATCGGCAGTCTAGAATCTCTGTTGTGCTCAAGATTGAGTATAAGCATCGTAGGCATTTATATTGTCCTCATCTTTGCAGGCACTGTATTATGCAAATCATTCAGTTGTATTATACGTTTTGTCATCCTGTTCGGAATTTATCCATGATTCACTATCATGGGGGTGTCAATGATAATAGAATTTATCATTACATATTTCATAATTTCATATGCAGCGTTATCAGTCGATGAATAATATATCGTTGACACAATAACTAGCACATGGATATTTTGTACGAGAGCGAGTTATTCTATCATTAATCAGCTCGCGATGGGGCACAGTCAAAAGTCATATCATATCATCACGATAACACTCAAACATTTCGTTTCCAAAAAGGTATTCGTTGCATGCTGGAATGACAGTGTTTTGATTAAACTGTTCGTAAATAACTTTGCTGTTCACTAGTTCATTTAATGCATCTTAGGCAAAATGTTGACGACATATATATGGCCATAAATCACATCAGGGTTTTCTATGATGTATTGGATATTACTAGAGTAGTAAAAACTTTGCACATTTGATTGAAGTAGTATGAAACTATATGGCTATTTAATTTCTCCTTTCCATAATTGATAATGGCCGGTTGCCGGATAATCACGTTAAATGGCGGTCCCATCTCTGAAAAGGGTATACACCCGACCCGGTAACTCTATAGTATCGCCCTGTACCTTGTCCCAGCGGTGTAGGATTTGCAGTCGGTTCTGGGAAACGTGTGTGTGGGCGGAGCTGTCGAAGCATCACAACTATTCTCATCCATCACCGTCACGATATCTCCTCGCTGTTGAAAGCGACTCTAAATCCCAATTTTACCATTACGATTTTCATTATTGACTTCCACAATTTTTGCATGTTTTCGGTTTCGCTTCCCCTGCACATCAACAAGCATTGCCCTCACCCGAGGTCACAATAATGCTCCGACACATAAGCATCATGGCAGACCGGCGAATAATTAACCCTAACGCCCACGTTGAATGGTAGAAAGTGTAAACATCTATGAGTTTAGCTGAGCATACTCATTGTACCAAAAGCACATATCTTGCAGTCGATTGCGTGCTACACTTCCTGTCCAGATTGGGCGCTGTAATAGAGTGAACATCTAAATCAAACCTTTTAAAATCGTGTAATTAATGCATGTAAGTCATGAGGATAAGCAAACTTCTGGATTGCAGTTAACTACAATGCGGAGAAAAACTGGATAAGAATCATGTTTAAATAACAAACTTGCTCGTTCGTAATTAAAATCCATGACGCATTCATCAGATGAAGCCCATTGAAAACAAATCGTAGCAAGGCAGTTACTGGCCCAGTTGAGTAATAAGGGAGCGTGAGAGTGCATTTTGTTTTATTTTGAGTGAAAGTGTCGGATAATATGTGTGCTCGGGTATTTTCCGGAATGTCGAATATACGTTTGGTATGGTTTTACTCGTGGCGTTATAAAAACCCATGACCGCTCAGCAGTGCTATTTCTACATTGGCTAGAGTCCTTAGTGTATAGACAGACATATACATAAAGGAGATACGACAAGAGAGTCAACACACAGTGATATTAGTCTGTGATGGTGACTGCTCTTTCCCAAGCAAGACAGTCAAGCAAGTGGAAGCAAACCACAAGGCTGGATTCACACACGCAGTAGTTTGCTTTATTTGTGGCGCCATTGTGAGTAATTCTCAATTCAATGACGTTTCCTGGTGTAGTGTATTTGCATAAATGTCTCGTGCCTCCCATTTGCGATTTAGCCTAGTCCAGACACGAGGGGTGGAAGGTTGGTCCAATTAAACAGCCTATCATCATACAGCAAAATAGTTTTCACCGTAAGCGATTCGTTTCATTGGTATTTCCTGTGTGCAGACTGTCTGTCACAATGCATGATATTGAAATTGAGATTATGCCTTATCCAAGCAGCCGCCACATTCTTTGTCAAACCCAGTTCGGGAATAAATTTCAAGTTACTTTCAGGCCTGTAATTGGAGGTTTCGCCGCATCCAGGCAAGCATTTTTGAGCAATGACATGACGTTGGCACTCTTCATGCTGTGTGAGACGATGTCGCTGGCCAATGACGTATTCAGCCGCGCTTGCCTCAACAGATTGTAAAGTGATTGCAACACTTATCAATCTAGTTCATGCGGCGCTTCAGTGTACCACTTTCCTGGTTATCAATTACCTCTATACAGAGGACATGTTGTAGTTGTGTATACTTAATGGCCTGAATCATATATGCTGTCGCTGATTAATATGATAGAGACACTGTACAACAGGAGCGTATTGATGTGTCATGATTTGCAATTCAGGGATTGGAATCCTCCCTGCTTTGAATATGATAGGCTGAGTGCTGATCCTCAGACGAATGAAGTACTATTACCGAAACTGTGAGTTAATACAGGAGAACAACGACATATTGATAGGAAACTATCATGTCAAAATGGTATTGGTAAGTGCACGCATTGTTCCGTAAGCATAGTCGTCAATCTAACTTTATTTTCCATAACGGTGTGCATTTTGAGCATTGCAGCATCGCTAGACGTTGTCACCAGATCGCCCGCCCTTTGTACGATTTGTATATTGCGTCTTCATAAAAACCCTAGTATATTTTGCGCATAGGTTAATGGAAATGAAGAAAGCACCAACTTCTACAGTTTGCCCCGCAACAGTACGGAACACAGGCACTATATGTGATTTTAGATAAATTATGTATATATCATATTCATGCTTGCATGCATGCATGAATGTTGCATATATTTGTTGTATAATGTCATAAAAATTACTGCTGTCATATTGTATGTACACACTAATGAGATAAAATCAGAAAATATCATTAGTTAATTCTACAAAGCTTGCAGAAAACCTGGATCAAAAATTAACTTGCTTCCTTCAGTTACTTGGTAAGAAGCGATAACCTAGCCATATGCATGATCAATTCCCACGACTATAGCGCAATGCAGATTGTGTGTCGAGCAAATGAGAATATGGGAAAGCCAAAATAAAACAAGCTCTACCAAGGTACCATAGATAGAGTGGGTTCGCATTGTCGTGCTTAATGTGTTTGAGGGCGGTATACTTCCTGAAGACATGCATTGTTTGCACTGGTTTGGGAAGCCCAAGTCCGATACAGATCTCTTGCAATAACTCTGCCTACTATGCCAATGACAAATTCGTACTCAGCTTAATGGCTGCCAAACTATGATGTTTTCCCGACATTATGTACCTTATTCCATGTATGGTTGCTTATCAGCCACGGCAGATGATCTCTCGGTAAGTTAGGGTTATATTTGAAAGTGCACTTTATTGTATATGCTTCTCATACCGTGGAAATACATTACTCCTTCATGCGCTTTATAATTCTCATGGCCCAATCGTGGTATACAAGTCCCGTACTGCTCACTCGATGTGGTCAGGTTGTTAGAATTACATGCATACAGCTTGGAAGAAACAGAAGAATATTAGAAAGATGTTAGATATCGGCTGTCCATCGCAATCTGCGTATCTTGGTCAACAAAAGCAACAATAAAGTTTCCGTTAAAATATAAAATTGTTTTACAACAATACCCACACGTTTAGCAATTTATGTAGAGAGGCCAAAAGCGTGGCCAAAAACACATCAGTTGGTTAACGTCGTAGTGGTATCTACATAATGACAGTATAATCGGGCTTGGGGACATGAAGGACGAGACAACTATTTCCTCAATCATGGCTGCTTCTTAATTCATCGTTCCCTGAATATGATCAAGCGCTAATGTCACACGCAAGGTCATAAGGATGCTGAAAAACATTGCACGAAGTGGTTCCCACAGGCTGAGCGCCGCTGAAAACGGCATGTCGCATATCATCATATGACTCATAACAGTATATTATAAGCTATGTGAAGCCCTACACTGATAAACGTCGGTCATGAACTCAATCATTCAATAAAGATAACACCCTGTCACTTGTCAAATATGGCACCGGTAGAAAAACGTACCCCAACGCTAACAATACCAGTGCATAGCTGTTTCAAAGCTGCTCCAACACTAGCATGATAGGTAAGTCCCCCTTACGTGGTTTGATGATCCTTGTCTTTGGTAGCAACGTGTTATACGCCACGTCCAGAGGTGTTTTTTTCACACAGCTTGAGTGTCCATATAACTTGTAGGGACGTATGCAATAACGGACACCTGCAAAAGCCAATTATTCCAATGTCCTTCAGTGTATTTTCCTTTCATCTCTTTCCTTTCAACAAACTTTATTGATATCGAACCATATTTCAGCTACATTTCGTTCAAAGGAAATATGTCAAATGCAGGTGGTCTCAAACGAAATAATGTTTAAAGTGATCAGCAAGAATAAATACCATACTCATCTTGGTCGTTTGATATTCAGTGCCTCTTCTAGGGTCGTGAATTTATTTGGTATAATGTGAAAATTCTTTGGGTCCAAAATAGCCTACCAATCTGTTGGAAGTTGCGTCAATTTATATTCATTTACCTTGATGGATATTCTTACTTACGCACCATAATGGGAATTTTAAATTTGGGTCTTGGTAATTATTTGCGTCATTAATACAATTGCTCACACTTTTAATATAAGCTGTGGTTCAGTCAGCCGGTGTTTAGCCTCAATATCCGTCCCTGCATCTAATGCAATATTATTGATAGGGTTTCTGTCGCGTATTGCGCTTTTTAAATTGTACTCACAACGTCAAAGTTTGCACCCAGTTAGACCAACGATGTGCCGAGTGTGCAAAGTTATTGAAGGGACAATGAGCAGGCGTTATATTATGTAGATATTGCGAGCGGCGTTAAAACATCAATGCTTCATTTTATTTCACCACATGTCAAATCATTCACATGCTAGTGACCGTGGTTTCTGTAAATGCCCATCATTAATAAGTTAAAAATTATATTTCTTATATATAAGCATTCTGATTCTCTCCGAGGGATATTTTTCACTCTGGTAAGTATAAATTGCTCTTCATTAATTATAATAGGCAGACAGTCGGGTCCCAAAAAATACATTTTCGTAATATTCTAATATTTAGAATGGATGTCGCCTCAGGAGGAAGCGGCAGGTGCATGTTCAATTATCGCCCGACCTAATTGGTCTTTAAGCAGATCTTATCCTCACGCTTGCTAATGGCAGCGCTCATAAACATCACCTACTGTATTCTACAAAGAATACGATTACTCCAACTTCTCGTATTCCCCCCTTTCACATAGCTGGTTTTCAGAGGTACTATCGTTCCAGTTACGAAATTTCTCTTGCCCGCTCGATGCATCGGGAAACGCACGGTTTTGTGGTCTGCAAACGCTTCTATATACTGTTCCTTGCTTCCTTTATTATGTGTCATGACAACATCCATAACAAAGAAGAATTGTTCATTATGCAGATGCACCTCATGAAGTTCCTTGACACGACTTCACTGTAAGACTTTCTACCTAGTTTCAGTTAAAAGGTTACCATGAGAAGGAGAATAAGATTGGGCAAATGCATTTTAAAAGTTCGGGCCACCATTTCGCACCATCAGACGTGATGTCCAGTAATTGCCATCGCTTTCCACTGCCGGCTAACGGCGTGCTGTAATTTTTAGTGATGTCTTTGTCGAATATGTTCCCCATACACACTGTTATTTCTAAATTACATGAGCGACGGACGTGAATAATAGGTGCAATTGTGGAAATCATGCTTTAGTTCATAACCAGGTGTGATAGAACAAATACATCGAGGGATTAGTAAATGCTGTTTGGAAAAATACAAATGCTACTGCCAGAACATTTTACCCAATCCAATTGAACTCGGCACTACTACAATCATTATTGCAGTCACTTGCGATTGCCTGATGCTGAGTGTATGCCGTAGTATGCCCATGACTGGCCTTATAGAATCCCAAGTGTAAGCTCAATCTTCTTTATGGAGAATAAGCAACAATGATGATGCTTGCTTCTGCAAAATGTCATATAGCTGGCGCCATAATGTTGGGATGGATGATGTTGCGAATAACATCGACTGGGGACACATTATTGCCCATCAATTACGCTTAATGATGACCTCCATTATTCATTGCACCATATATGGCCTTGTATCTCTCACGAAACTTTCATGAGTACGTGTCATGTTCTGTTGGAGGGATGTACTGGTAAAGAGCGGGTTACGTATTCTGTATGCTTCCCACCACGTTCAATGGCTAAACCAAGTTATGAACTATTATTAACAGCATCGTCGTTATTTTGGTTGGTTATTTGAAATCCATTAAACCAATGGCAAGAGCTTTCTTTGCCTTTGAGGGAAAAATGCCATCACAAGAACTATGGAAACACTCTGCACTAACATTATTCTTATTAACATATTCATGTTATCGATGACTGAACAAATGAATCAGCTAATTAGAGTTGCCTGTGCCATACTACTTCCTATTTATTGATACATTTTCATTTTGCATTGACGGGTTTTTTACCATCCCGGTAAGAGAATATACCATTCATGAAACACTCGAATATTTGCAAATAATCACCATTACAAAAGAGTGAATACATAAAGATGTGTCACCAACTTGCTGTGCATCATATAGGCAACACAAAAATGCAATGATATTTCAATACAGATACGACAGTAGGTATACATGCAATTAATGCCTGATGAACATTATTGTAGAGCCGGTTCACGTCTGGATTAATGTAAATAAATCTATACGTAGATAAAATTAGACTTTTCATCTGCAACATTAAATCAGAATAAATTTCCTTTTTAGAAGCATCATTTGTAAACTCTAGCATGCTTACACACTCATTCACTCGCACATTCATTCACTTACATACTACATCATCGACTGCCCTACTTTGTTCGTGTACTCACTTCATTTTCTTATATGCTTAAGAATATAATATGTCCAGCAGCATCATAAACGCACAATAGTATACTCTAGCACAATACTTGTAGAACAATAGCCTTGTTTTTTAAATAATGTATAAATATAACAAAACTGGCCATCTATAATGATTTCCAAACAGTGATTAAGCATGGTAAAATAAATGCATCTTTCGTGCTTTTATCAATCTCCATGTACTGGCTATTCAGCTTGATTGGAAATCTATCGTTATTCCCTGTATGGATGCTTATCAATTCACGAACACATTCTCCAAATGTTAATGCAACTATTCCATAAGTGAGATAGGGATATATTAAAAAGCGGACCAGAACCCTCATTGTACTTACTACTCATACTTTGGCATTCCATTGCTACTCCCTGTGCAGTATGAGTAACAATGGCCCCATCTTGGTTGCCAAGTCCCTTTCTACTAACTCAATGCGATAAGTTTGTTTGAGGCATATTTGTATTGCTGGGAAGAAACAGGAAGATGTGCGAAAGGTTTGAATGAGCAGCTGACGATCGCTGTCAGCAATATGGCGCCATATTTCGTTGCCCGATACTACACATTTGCTTGCATTGCTGCGACGGGCTATATTTTCATCCATATAATTAAACTTGAAATACGGCCACTGGTCGATTTAATTTATCTTGGTAAACAAAAGCAGATTAATTATCAACATATAGCATATGAACAATCAGCCAATAAGGAAATAATTTCAAAAGAATCAGTGCCACTGGATAGGTGACTGATAGTATAAACATGTTTCACTGATACATTGTAAGAAAATTCCTGTTATCTTATTAAAGTATCTTGCAAACAATACACACACATACTCACTCACACACACATTTTCCCAGTGACACTGTCAGCAACGTTATTAGATATTTTATTTTGTATCTATCATAACATATTATGTAAAAGGTTAATGACGTATCACTATTGGTATTCATACAATGAAAGCATGATTAGGGTTGGGGATATGAATGACGAGACAAGTATTCCCTCAATTATCGCTGCTTCTTAATGCACCATTCTCTGACTTTATTCAAATACTAATGTCACACGCGAGGTCACAATGATGCTCATAAATATTGTACAAAGTAGGTTTAACAGGATACCATGACGTCCGCTGGGCGTCGCTGAACACCCCATCTCAAATTAATCAGCGGGGCATTATCACGCGCCTTCCTATTGAGCTAAATATAATCTGGAATGATTGCCACGCAATGAAGTTTATGGGTTATCTGATGGCCTAGACCGATGCTTGCTTCGAAGCTGTGCAATTACCAACCCCCACAACCCATTACCCACTATTTAGCAAATGCATACGTTATTGGCCATCGATCATAAAACTTCACCCATGCTATCTTCATTGCTGGTTCAATGTATCAAATCACACATATTACAATGAAGATAACTATTTAGAGAATGCCATAAAATGCATGGTAGGGGAAGGTAGTCAGTCCAGAATATTTTTTGTGCTCACGATTGAGTTAAAGCATCTAATGTATTCATATTGTTCTCATTTTTGCAGGCACTCTATATAAAAAATCATTCGCTTGTATCATAAGTGTTGTCATCCGTTTGGAATTAGTCCATGAATCACTATCATGATAGTGTCAATTTGAATAATAATATAATTTAACAATCATTACAGATCTCATTACTTCATATGCGGCGTTATCTGTGGATGAATAATACATCATAGGCAAAGTGAATTGCACGTGGATATTATCAGCCAAATCAGGTTATTCTATCATTAATCAGCTCGCGATGGGGCACAGTCAAAAGTGTTATTATATCATCACGATAACACTCAAACATTTGGTTTCCAAAATGGTATGCGTTGCATGCTGGAATGACGGTGTTTCGATCAACTGTCTACCAATAACTTTGCTATTCACTAGTTCATTTAATGCATCTAAGGAAAAATGTTGACGACATATATATCGTACATCACAGCCAAGCACATTGATGTGAAGATTGGTGATTCCATTAGTGATTCTGCAATTTGCTTAACTTAAAAATATACCCAAGAAACGTTTCAAATGTCATCAATATCTGTCGAGTCCAAATGGTGTCCCTGGCTACTTGATATGTTTATGGCCAGGCTTTGATTGGCCAATTTCTTAATGAGACCAAATACAGAAATCTTAGACTCCATGAGACTTCTTAGATTGCACACTCCCTCAAATCATGTCACATTAGCTTATCAATTGAACTACAAGAGAACGTGTTTAACATCTCATCAAACCGAATAAATATTTAGCTTTTGCTGAATTACAATATACTCTTGAATCACTGCTAGATAGATAATCAACGCTCCCTTAAACAATCCAGTGCTGTTTACTGCTCCAGATCGTTACGATCAGCGTTGTTGCCTATGGTGATATTGTATCTTCAACAACCACCAGAGGTTAGGTAACGTCCTATCTATATACCCATGCTAATATGATAGCCCTCATCATTTTTAGCCGCAGTTCTAGCAGGATAACCGGACCTAACGTTTCAAAGCAATTTTCTGCATTGATACTAAATGAAAGTTCACTGCAAACCACAATACCTGCTCTTATGATTAACGATTCATTATGGATCGTTCATTATGATGTAATATTCACCCACACTATATGATTCTTTTCGTCATAATGTTCTGCATAGCCACAACACAGAGATAAGGGCAAACATAACATAGATAGATAGATTTATAGATATATAAACTTTTTTCCAGACTTTTTTACACAGATAATATAAGTGGTCCATAATTTAACAATCATACCAAGTATGGAACCCAAACAAAAAGCACAACAAAACAAGCAAATGACATGCCACGCCCATGCAACAAAGAACGCAACAAACAGAGACATCTGATGCTGTCCACCATAGTACTGTTCTTTCCGGCAAATGCATATATGTTGATACTAAACTAACTGACTATCATCGCCTGTTAATTCAAGTTCACATGCACATGAGGATAGTTGCTAATCTGCCCCCCCTCCACACACAACAAAATAAAATAAAAAAAATACTGGATCCAGTGAAACAAAAAATGATTTGCTTTGCGTTGCTCTTTGGTTAGGTTACAAAAAGTATAATGTAGCAGTTGACACATGCTGCTTCGTTCATATATCACACTGGTCAGCTTTCAGCCATAGGGGATAATAATGTGGGATCGGCAATGTCACCATATCTGTGCTAAGCAGGGTTTTGTGACTTTGCTACATTAACAAGCAAGTAAGCTTTTGGGTTATGGCTGGAAGACGTTAATTTTCCCAGTTATACTCAAGCTCCTGATACTTTCATATTACGTCAAAATGTGATATGTGTGTAATTCCGTGATGTTGGTGCTGCTAACCGGTGCCTCCTTGTATCACAGGACGCGGTTTTGACGAGCAATGTAACGAATTTTAGATTAGCATCCTCTGGTTTTGTATCACGAGCTTAGTCTCTGTTTGATGCAGCAAAATGCGATTCTTTTTGTGAACATAAAGTAACTTCTAATGACGGCGCTTTTGCAATGTAACCAAATGGTGTATAGCTTCGCTTAGAGTTTTGTTATGTGTTCGATGATTAGGTATTTCATAGTCATTGGTCTGGAGATGTCCTGATGCTTTTCATATTGCTTGGTCTATTGTCGCAAGCGACTTAGTATCAAATTATCCGTATATTTGAAATGAGTATCCATGGAATACAATTTGTTACGGCTCTATCTAAACCAACGCTCATTTTGCCAATTGCGCATCAAAAGGGAACGTCAATACAAGTTCCTTAATTAACAAATAAAAAAGGACAATCGGCCTTCTGCTAAACAAGCAAAATCATCATGTAATGTCCATTGTTATTGCGGCTTCATGGTTCACTGATTCAAAGCTGCTTCAATGCTGAAAGGACAGATAAGGCGCTATGTAAAACAAGGTATGGCCGCCTACGTTGTCTTGGTGGTCTTTGCTGCTAACAGAAATGTGAGTTCAATCTCATTGTTTCAGTATTGGTCGTGATTAAACACCCTAGGAATGATGGCTAGTCTTAGCGTCCATATAACTTCAGGATGCAAACGCTAATTATTCTTAAGGCTAAATAGAATTTGTATTTTTGCATGTTCAGAAGTCACAGCTACAGTCTTATTAATAAAACAGGAGACTCCACCAACTGCAAAAAACAAACCGATGGTTTGCATAGATACGAATCTCTCGTGGTTAACTAGTGTATAAATCCGCCGATCAGTGAGACCATTGTACTCCAAAAGCGTACTCCCGGTTAAGATTAAGACTTTCCGATTTTATTTCAATGTTATGTTGATAGCATATCAGTGTATCTCTAAAAGTGTGATGTAGTTGTTGGTTTGCAGGTGTATGTATGTATGTATGTATGTATGTATGTATGTATGTATGTATGTATGTATGTATGTATGTATGTATGTATGTATGTATGTATGTATGTATGTATGTATGTATGTATGTATGTATGTATGTATGTATGTATGTATGTACGTACGTATGTATGTATGTATGTATGTATGTATGTATGTATGTATGTATGTATGTATGTATGTATGTATGTATGTATGTATGTATGTATGTATGTATGTATGTATGTATGTATGTATGTATGTATGTATGTATGTATGTATGTATGTATGTATGTATGTATGTATGTATGTATGTATGTATGTATGTATGTATGTATGTATGTATGTATGTCTGTATGTATGTATGTATGTATGTATGTATGTATGTATGTCTGTATGTATGTATGTATGTATGTATGTATGTATGTATGTATGTATGTATGTATGTATGTATGTATGTATGTATGTATGTATGTATGTATGTATGTATGTATGTATGTATGTATGTATGTATGTATGTATGTATGTATGTATGTATGTATGTATGTATGTATGTATGTATGTATGTATGTATGTATGTATTGGTCGTGATTAAACACCCTAGGAATGATGGCTAGTCTTAGCGTCCATATAACTTCAGGATGCAAACGCTAATTATTCTTAAGGCTAAATAGAATTTGTATTTTTGCATGTTCAGAAGTCACAGCTACAGTCTTATTAATAAAACAGGAGACTCCACCAACTGCAAAAAACAAACCGATGGTTTGCATAGATACGAATCTCTCGTGGTTAACTAGTGTATAAATCCGCCGATCAGTGAGACCATTGTACTCCAAAAGCGTACTCCCGGTTAAGATTAAGACTTTCCGATTTTATTTCAATGTTATGTTGATAGCATATCAGTGTATCTCTAAAAGTGTGATGTAGTTGTTGGTTTGCAGGTATGTATGTATGTATGTATGTATGTATGTATGTATGTATGTATGTATGTATGTATGTATGTATGTATGTATGTATGTATGTATGTATGTATGTATGTATGTATGTATGTATGTATGTACGTATGTATGTATGTATGTATGTATGTATGTATGTATGTATGTATGTATGTATGTATGTATGTATGTATGTATGTATGTATGTATGTATGTATGTATGTATGTATGTATGTATGTATGTATGTATGTATGTATGTATGTATGTATGTATGTATGTATGTATGTATGTATGTATGTATGTATGTATGTATGTATGTATGTATGTATGTATGTATGTATGTATGTATGTATGTATGTATGTATGTATGTATGTGTATGTATGTATGTATGTATGTATGTATGTATGTATGTATGTATGTATGTATGTATGTCTGTATGTATGTATGTATGTCTGTATGTATGTATGTATGTATGTATGTATGTATGTATGTATGTATGTATGTATGTATGTATGTATGTATGTATGTATGTATGTATGTATGTATGTATGTATGTATGTATGTATGTATGTATGTATGTATGCATCAGTGAGACCATTGTACTCCAAAAGCGTACTCCCGGTTAAGATTAAGACTTTCCGATTTTGTAAGTATGTATGTATGTAATTTTCACAGGATTTAAGAAATTCCTGATTTGTTTAGTAAGCAATGATGATTTTACTACGAAATGTCGTTCTTTATTCACATAATTGCCACATTCGCTACTGAAATGATAATGCCAGATGTGTAACAATGTAAAAATATAAAGCAAATGATTCTCCTTCCGTTACATCACACAGCCTGAAGGAATTCCAATACCTGGAGTGCGCATACACGAATCGGAATCTCATCACTCCCTCCCGTGATTATGCAAAAAGTCTCCCTCTGCGTTTCATAATTCTGTTAGGTTTGTCATTCAGTGTAATACCTATTCTTCTCATTACTGCTAGGCAACTTTCGTTGAATTCTAACATTATCTTTGTTCTATTCCTTTCAAAGCAGATATGCTACATGTAGATTTACACGCGGTTTCATATGAAATAATACGATAAGCAAAAATGAATACTAATACATTTTCTATCTTGGAAATGCTTTTTATCTTAGATATGAATACACATATAAAAAATGAAGTGATGTATATTCTTAGATACGCACCATAATGGATTTTTTATCAGATGTCTAACGGATAATAAGTCTATTTAACGCCATGTTAAATTGACCTGTTCTATAGTGAGTGGGGATTGTACTGCGTCGAATATTACTAGTGTAAATAATGCAATTAGGGCCTATGTAGTGTTCACAAGCACGGCATGACGCTCCCCAATAATATAGTTAGAAGTTTATTAAATATAGTCCAAGCTTTTGGTCAAAATTACCACCAAGCTGCGAGCGTGTATTTGAAATAGGCATACATGCGAATATAGGATATCCCCATAGCAACATTTCTGTTATCAGGCCAGAGCTCTGCTCATTAGGCGTCTACTGGTAGTTGGCATGTGCATACTATGTAACCGTATCACGCACTCAAACTTTCATTCCAATATATGTTATTATGCCCGGTAAGATTAGAGATGACAATCTCTTATTACACAATATGTCAGCCATCATCTCAGTACGAACACTAAACTCCAAAGGATCCGTGAACGCAGTATGCCTGAATAAAGATTTGTGTGAAACAGGTTTCTTATATAGCAGGTCAGTTGAAAAAGTGAACCCATTACCTGCAGAGTTGTTAACTCTACTTGATTAGGCAGATTTGCTGTATTCATACAATCAAGATGGATGTCGACGGACGATACAGGTGCATCCTCAATTATTGCACGGCTCGATCGGTCATTAAGCAAATCTTGTTCGCGAGCATGCTAATGACAGCGCTAATAAACATCAATTACTGTACTCGACGAAAAAATTCCCTATCAACCACTAGTATTCACCCCATCACGAAATTGGTTTTCATGGGAGCTTTCGGCCCAGTTACGCAATTACTCTTGCCTACGCCATAAATAGGGAAACTTTAAAAACGTTGTACCGCACGTAAGTTTTCAGAGTGCGCAAAAGTTGCAACGTATTGTACCTGGTTCCTAAATTTTAATTTGTCATGACATCTTCTATTTTACGCTGTCAAGGATATTTGGCCAAAGAAGTGTATTTTTATCGGTGTGCTAATATCTCATATAGTGACCTGACAAGTCTCCTCTGTTAGACTAAAAGTTACGACGAGAAAGAGACATTGAGCAAACACAGTTCTTAGGGTCACATTTTTGTCAGAATTGTTGTCCTGTAATTTAATCAATTCTGCCTGTTGAAGTGCCTTTTCCAATATCCCCGCACATTACGAATGGCTACTCTTCACTTGTTGTGGTAGCATTCGCCGGTCGGCGCTATGTCTGGTTCCGTTTCCGTTCGTTCGACAATAAACACATGTGACTTCATGGATCTGTTTGTGATTAGCAAAACGTCACACCTCTACACTATAATGTACCAATTAGTTATTGTGGCTTGATGGATCAACCAAATCATATGGTTTTACTAACAGCAGCGTCGTTATTTTACGACTACACTACAGTTTGCGTTTTATACTGCTGGCCCATAACTGTCAATGTAAGGGCACATTATATCATGAGGATGCATTAGCAATCCCACAGGAAGAATCACTCCACCGATACCAAGCACTCAGATAACACTCTCCACTAATTATCATTTTGCGCGCTAAATGTATTTGATTATATTTGTATTATGGCTGTGTTTCGTATTCTACAAGACGCTGAGTTGATACCAAACTACACACCCTGTTGGCTGGTAATTAGAGATATGTTCTCCATGTCCATTTATATTTTTCCTCCATAGCTATTTACACGTACGACAATATTGTAAGCCTATGCATCATTGTGAAATAGGCATTATATCGAATAAACAAATAAACGAGGGTCATAAAGGGGTAAATACTATCTGAGAAACCCACAATACTTGCAAATAATCAGAAAACAATAATTACAAATAGCTGTGTCACAAACCTGCTGTGCACCATATGGGCAAGGCAAGAGTGGAATGTTTGCTATTTTAGTACGACGGTAGGTTTCTCCATGCAATTAATGCCTGATTAACATAATGATAGCTACCGATTTCTATCTAGACTAGTGTAGCAAACGTTTACACTGAGAGAAATTGGCGGTCTTTTAGAGACGCCACTATCTGTTTGTAGTAATGCTTCTCCATATATCTATGGTAAATCTGGTCAGCGGATTTTCACACATGTATGGATGTATGGGACCGGAAGAATAAAAATGCGGGACCTCCCTCTTCCCAACCGTGGACTTTCAATGCATATTTCTTGCTTTTGACAATTCTCCTGCACCATCTATTCAGTTTAATGATACATTTGTACATTATTCTATGTATGGTTGCTTATCAACCACTGTAAGATAGGATTATATTTGAAAGTGGACCCTTTTGTATATGCTTCTCATACCGTGGAAATACATTACTACTCCACGCGCTTTATAAGTCTTATGGCCCAATCGTGGTATACAAGTCCCGAACTACTCACTCAATGTGGTCAGTTTGTTAGAGTTACATGGATACAGCTGGGAAGAAATGGAATAATCTAAGAAATATCTGCGTATCTTGGTCAACTAAAGCAATAATAAAGTTTGTATAAAATTGTTTTACAACAATAAATACACGTTTTGCAATTTATGTAGAGAGGCTCAAAAGTGTGGCCAAAAAACACATCAATTGGTTAATGTAGTATCACTTATGGTATCCTCACAATGACAGTATAATCAGATTGGGGACATGAAAGACGAGACAAGTATTTCCTCAATCATGGCTGCTTCTTAATTCATCGTTCCCTGAATATAATCAAGCGCTAATGTCACACGCAAGGTCATAAGGATGCTGAAAAACATTGCACGAAGTGGTTCCCACAGGCTGAGCGCCGCTGAAAACGGCATGTCGCATATCATCATATGACTCATAACAGTATATTATAAGCTATGTGAAGCCCTACACTGATAAACGTCGGTCATGAGCTCAATCATTCAATAAAGATAACGCCCTCTCACTTGTCAAATATGGCACAGGTAGAAAAACGTACCCCAACGCTAACAATACCAGTGCATAAAAATTGCTTCCCGATAGAGGTATGAATATACTTCATATAGTGAAAAAGAATTGATTTGTTTTGCAATGCGCTTTGGTGTGATCACAAAAAGGTAGCATTATGAATAATCTACCGTCTGACACATACTGCCCCGTCAGTATATCACAATGGTCAGGTTTCACCCATAATGAATAATAATGTGAAATCTGCAATTCTGCTGTATCAGTGATTAGCAGGTCTGAGCTTTTTTGTGGCGTTGTTATCAGAATGCGTGTAAGGCGTTTGGTTGTGGGCGCAAAACTTAACTGGCCTCTTTTATGTTCTTGCTGAAACTAGCCCATTATACAGTTATATTACACCAAAAACAAGTTAAGAAGTGCACTGCGTATACGTCTGTTAAGTTTGCTACTAATCACGTCTGTAGCATGAGTTGAGCTCCTCTTTGAGCAAGCAAAATGCTTTCGGTGAACATCAATGAAATCATAGTGACGAATTTTATACCATATGACACTAAACGCCGAATCATTTCTCTTGGAATGCATAAGTTAGTTCCTGCATGATGTATCGGCGTACCCTTTCAGAATAGATGTAGGTTGTTATGCTACATATGGTCAGACAGAATGACTGCAGCGGTTGGGCAGGTGAACCTAACCAAACGGAGCGCAGGTAGTATGAGGATCGTCGCACTGGACATTTGATAACCATTAGTTCATCGAAACACTCATACGCATAACTGAAATGTATATGTCGCAGCAGAGAAGGACTGTCTTGATATTTATGAACCACCCCATTGCACTGCCAATGACGTCATGATCCGCGCAAGAGATTGCTGGAGATAAGCTATGAGCGTCATGTCTGTGTGTCTCCTCTCACTGTGCAGATGCTGGTCTCAAGAGAATTGTACCATGTGACAGTTCGCAACAAGCCTCAGTGAATATCAGAAGTAATTTACGGACCCCATTGTTGGGAGGGAGGGGTGTAATTGATAGTCATTCGACTAATGTCTTGTATTTGATAGACATGAGACTAATGTCATTGTGGCATTCATAGTCGACGCTTCCAAATTTACAAACGAGATCAGAGCGCTTATTCAAAGAAATGGTTATGATCACACGATTAAAAAAGTGATATCATTCCAAGCAGAAATATATGTGGCTTTTTAACAGTGAATCAAATAATTAATAGCGTCATTGGCTTTAAAGTATTCCTTTTGCGAACAAATGTTGGTTTGCATAAACATAAATCACAATGCGCATTTTTCAGCTCGATATGCTCGATTGCCGGAGCATATGCTAATTTCCACGTCTGTTTTACTTGAGGGTGCTTGAAATACAAACCGTTGCGACTCCCTCAAACCTACATGTGTACTGCAAATTGTGCATAAAAAGTGACAATCAATAGACGTTCCTTATACGAAAAAGCAATTGGCAATCTGTTTAAGGAAGAAATCATTATCATCGCTGCTTCGTGGTCTATTAATTCAAAGCTGCTCCAACGCTAACATGATAGATAAAGTGATGTATAAAGAAACTGCAGGTCCCTAACGTGGTTTGATGATCCTTGTCTTTGGTAGCAACGTGTTGTACGCCACGTCCAGAGTGTGACCCAACCCCAGGTGTTTTTTTTCACACAGCTTGAGTGTCCATATAACTTGTAGGGACGTATGCAATAACGGACACCTGCAAAAGCCAATTATTCCAATGTCTGAATAGAAAACGAAAACAGTAACAGTTTAGCCAAGAAAGCAGAAGAATCAACTTTATATTCTGTTTGGTCTATTCGACTGAATCAGACACCTCCGCTGCACCCGATTCATAGTTGCCACCTGCAGAGCTAAAACACTTACTGGCTTACACCTAGAAATGTCAATGGTCCTTCAGTGTATTTCTCTTTTATCTCTTTCCTTTCAACAAACTCTATTAATATCGAACTATATCTCAGTTAAATTTCATTCAAAGGAAATGTTGATGGATATTCTTACGTACGCACCACAATGGAATTTTTTTTATCAGCCGTCTCATTTGTTGTTGAAATATCAATACCAGATGCTTTTTTATATAGAACAGATGCTTATTAATATAATAGCAGATGGCTTTTATAATGCCATTGAGTGTATATTGAATACACTCATCAATGTAGCACATTCCTATGTTTCTTCCAATTGCCTAGCACACGTATCCCAATTACTTCACCGGGAGAATGTTACGTCGGATAATTTATCGTTTTGCACAGAACATCATAATTTTAGGTCTTGGTAATTATTGGCGTCATTAATACAATTACTCCCACTTGTAACATAAGCTATGGTTCAGTCAGCCGGTGTTTAGCCTCAATATCCGTCCCTGCATCAAATGCAATATTATTGATAGGGTTTCTGTCGTGTATTGCGCTTTAATTATCTATAGCTGTTGAATGATTGATCTAGGTGTAGATCAATGAATTACCACACGGTGTAACTTATTGTGACTTGGCAATACTGAGAGAAAGGGTTAATGGTTTATTGTCTCAAATAATACAAATACAACAACAACAACAGTTTTACTGATTTAACATCAAGTTGCTTACATGTAACTATTTAATCATTGATGAAACATTACTCTTATGCTAGCTCTGTGGCATTATATTCTGTGAAAGGAAGAATCTATGTAATCTGTTAACCATGTGCTTAATTTGTGCAGTGGGAGTTGTGAATAACAGTTCTGTGCCGTATTATTCTATGCATTGGTGAAGTAGTAATGAGACATCCTTGAATATAATTCTGTGCAGTAGAACCCTGTGTAATGCAAAATATGTGCAAATATGCAATACAATTACGTGTGCTGAGACGAATCGGTGTAGCTGTTAGGCAGGTCCTTATAATTTCATGTGTGTGATGCTTGTTTAGATATATGTAACTTGGTTCAACATATCCTTAATAGATGGGATATACTTGTGTTTTCGAATAACGAGCCCCGGCTGTTGTCAAGCAGTTCTGTTTGTGTCTGTGACTAACCATTAGTGTGTTGTTTTTAACTGACCACCAGATGAAAAGCTGGATTTAACCCAAGTGTGACATAGTACAGTCTAGTTTGCGAACAAACAACACCAAAGTGGCCTATGTCACAATGACAGAGTTCACCTTAAAGAAGTCGAGCCAACTGAATAATTTCGAAGACACCAATGGCACCCTGCTTTCTGAGAAGCCAGCCAATGCATATAGGTGCCACTTATACTGCTGTACAACTAGCAGATTACAGTAGAACAGGAAGTTCGTTAATGGCTGAAAGAGAAGGTCGATGAAGACCCCGATATCCTGGAATGCGAGGATCCACAAGACATGAAAAATCTGAAGCATGGCAAATCTCCATGAATTAATAATAATATATCGCATAGCCGTTCGGGAAAGTATATACTAGAAAATGAAACGTTGTGTTCAAGACAGGGAGTTGGTCTAAAGACGAGACATTATACATTGCGGTGCTTCTACCAATGAAGGGGAAATTGCGGAAGTACATCAACTTCAGGACCTTTAGCTGTTCAAGAAAGACTCTGAAGTTAAGGGCAGGAAGCACAGAAATCTTGGTAAACCGATGAATTATAACTTCAGCAAACACTTTCCCACCTCAATAGAGATTAGAAAAGGTTTCCTCCTATTAGCAACCCTGTGCATCGTATTGCTCGAAAACACAACGGCTGATTCACTGGAATTCCACTCGTATAATATCGAGCCGAATGACAAGAAACCCAGGACTTAATTCATTTACATACACACACACACACACACACACACACACACACACACACACACACACACACACACACACACACACACACACACACACACACACACACACACACACACACACACACACACACACACACACACACACACACACACACACACACACACACACACACACACATACACACACACACACACACACACACACACGCACACACACACATATATATATACATATATATATATACAGATAGATATATAGATATATAGATAGATATATATATTATATATATAGAGATATAGAGAGAGAGATTCTATCTAGAGAGAGAGAGAGAGAGAGAGAGAGAGAGAGAGATCTCTATCTATCTCTCTCTCTCTCTCTCTATCTCTATCTATAGAGAGATATATAGATAGAGAGATATAGAGAGATATATCTCTCTCTCTCTATATAGGATATCTCTCTCTATCTCTCTCTCTCTCTCTCTCTCTCTCTCTCTATATATCTCTCTCTCTCTCTCTCTATCTCTCTATCATATATCTATCTATATATATATATATATATATATATATATAGAACAACGATGTGCCGAGTGTGCGAAGTTATTGAAGGGGCAATGAGCAGGCTTTATATTATCGAGATGTTGCAAGTGGCGTTAAACCTCAATGCTTCATTTTATTTCACCAAATGTCAAATTATTCACATGCTAGTTACTGTGGCTTCTTTACATGCCAATCATTAATTATTTTAATTTTTTATTTCTTATATACAAGCTCACTGATTCTATCAGAGAGGAATTTTTCATTGTGGTAAGAATAAATTACTATTTATTGATTATAATAGGGTCAAAAGGAAATATATTTTCGTGATATTCAAACAATTAAGACGGATGTCGCCTCGTGAGGGACGCGGCAGGTGCATTCTCAATTATCGCTCGACCTAATTGGTCATTAAGCAAATCCTATCCTCGCGTTTGTCAATGACAGCGCTCATAAACATCACTAACTGTATTCCGCGAAGAAAACGATCACTCCAATTCACTCGTATTCACCTCTTCACGTAGAATGTTTCCAGAGGAGCCGTCGTCACAGTTTCGAAATTTCTGTTGCCCGCTCCATAAATCGGGAAACCTACGGTGACAGTAAAGTCCCCCCCAGTTGTATTACTGACGTGACAAGGATATAGACTGTGTAATTGCAAATGTTAAATATCAAAATAATCAAGGCGACAAGCCGTGCGACATCAGGCGGTAATGCTGGGTTAGACTTTGCATTGGTATTGAAGTCAGCCACTGCACTCACCATGGCCACAACATGTTTGCAACCACCAACATCTCTGCAAAGAACGATGAGAAAATAAATAACAAACTTTCTATCTTTCTTCCACCAAACGACAACACCACATTCAACAAAACACTAAGTTGATATTGTACCAGCAAGTCTTCAAGGTATTTATACATATTACTGAGATGTGTGACATAACTGTATTAATCTTTAAGTTAAATATGCTAATTATATCAATTAAGAATTACCCTGTGCATTCGCATCTATCAGACGCTATTGTACCAGAGGGGTGCATTGTATGATTGCTCGGACTGGGAAGCTTGTTACCTGTGTTTTCCAACGTTCATGCAAACCGTTTTGTAAGTAATGAATTAAGATAAATGAAGCACGTTAAGATCGGAATTAAATCAATGCAAAACATTGCGGGATAATGAAGACATCAATACAGTCACGTAAGATGGAGTGATGATGGAAAATATGAAACCCGAGCAATTGTTTTTTTCATAACCGACCTTTTTCCTAATCAAATAAGTGGACAAATATGCATGAGCAATTTATCACTTCAAAGCAAATAAAGTTAAAAGACTGATCAACGCCATAATTAAGTATGCGTTTTGTCCGGGATATAGTTTCGCACGCAGCTATACCTCCAATTTATGTGGGCGCCACATTTATTTAGCACACGTCAATTCACATTAAATGCATTTCCTCTCTAACAAAAAACTAAATTGCTTAATTGATATTAATTAATTGCAAAACCGTTTGCATAAACGTTGGCAAAGTAAACAGCTTCCTGCATTGGCTCTGTTGTTTAGCACTACTACATAATGTTGGTGAATCAATTGTCTGCATGACTGGAACTTGGAAAACAGGTGAATTCATTATAGAAATATACATCAAGGGATCATATGAATAATGTATGAACATACTAGTAAATTTAAAGCATACTATGCAAATACCCGGACGTAAGTATGCATTTGCTAGATAGGGGGTAATGGATTGCGGGGGTGAAAATTGCACAGCTTCAAAGCAAGCATCGATGTATGCCATCAGATAACTCATAAACCTTATTGCGTGGCAATCATTCCAGATGATATTTAGCTCAATAGGATAATTCCCCGCTGATTAACTTGAGATGGCGTGTTCAGCGACGCCCAGGGGACATTATTGTATCCTGCTGAATCTACTTATGAGCATCATTGTGACCTCGCGTGTGACATTAGTGTTTGATTAAACGCATAGAATGGTGCATTAAGAAGCAGCGATAATTGAGGAAATACTTGTCTCGTCATTCATATCACCTACCCTTATCATGCTTTCATTGTATGGATACAGGTCGACCATCAGGTTTGATGATAACTCAAAGTATCGCCATATTGTTATGCATTGCTACTACACAAATAAATAGGGCAAACAATATATTCAGCAATCATACAATATATGGAACTGAAAAATCCCTGCCTAAGACAAACAAGCAAATGATAAGCGTAGCCATGCAACAATCACAGCTGCAATATTTGTTATGTTTTGTCCATACGTGTTTATAAATACTACTCTGGTAATGGTAGTTATTAGCAAAGTAAATGTCCAAAACTATGAATGAAGGACAATGTTTGCGCAAAGATTATCTCACCCAATAAACGAAGGATTTGGTCATATGCATTTTTGTTGCTACTAGACCCACTGACTAGCATTGGATAATCAACAAACTGTAAAGTCGGTTAATTCAAGTAAAATAAACATCAGGGTAGCTGGTATTCTTCAAAAACAAACTGCATAAATAGTTTCGTGATAAAGGAATGAATGTACTGAATACAGTGAAAAGGAATATTTTTTTTTGCAACGCTCTTTGGTTAGGTTACAAAAGGTCCGCCTTATGCATAATCTAGCGGGTGACATATGCTGCTCCGTCAATATATCACAATGGTCGGGTTTCAGCCAAAAGGAATACTAATGTGGGATTTGCAGTGCGCCGCATCAGTAATAAGCAGGTCTTATGTATGCTTATTTGCATGCATGTATTCAGTATGTATGTATGCATGTATTTATGCATGTATGTATATATTTATATTTGTATGCAGGCATTCAAGTATGTATATGTTTATGTGTTTACGCTTACAGAAGCAAATTCATGCCTTGGTCAAACTGCATGCCCAACAACTTTACCTAGCAGACAATCTTTTTAATGGAGAATATGTAAAAATGATCGTTCGTTAGGGTGGATGCCAGACAAATAACATCGACTCGGGATACAATGAGCAATAAATTATGCTGACTGATGGCCTCCACCAAATATTGCACCATATGTGGCCTTGGGTCATCTACGAAATATTCATGAGAAGCTGTTCTGTTCTGTTGGACAGGATTAACTGGTCATATAGTTTTTATGAGCAGGAACATCAACAATGCTATTTTTGTTCCATGACCAAACCAACCAACTAACCAACCAACAAACCAACCAACAAACCAACCAACCAATCAACAAACCCACAGACCTAAAAACCAACCAACTAAACAACCTACCAACCATCCAACTTACATAACAACTATGCAACCAACCAACCAACCAACCAACCAACCAACCAACCAACCAACCAACCAACCAACCAACCAACCAACCAACCAACCAACAAACCAACCAACCAACCAACCATCCAACCAACCAACCAACCAACCAACCAACCGACCAACCAACCAACCAGCCAACCTAACAACCAACCGAAAAAGCAACCAATCTACCTGCTAACCAACTCTATTGGCCAACATTTTAATTTCATGCAACTTTATATCGCAGCACTAAATTAAAAATCATTGGGCAACTATCAAGCGATTTCTTTGGCTCTTGAAGGATGATATGTTGTCAGTAAATACCCGTCACCAATCAACACCTCAAATGCAAAATATATTTGAATGCAATGAAATTGTGACTGTGCATTGGTTCTCATTCTTAATGACGCTGAATTGATATCATCCACACAGCTTCTCAGCTTGTGAGGAGAGAGCTGGGTTGAATATCCGTTTATTGTTTTCTTCGGTCGACACGTAACTGGTACACAAAGAAACTAAATAAGTCGCTTTCTGTTATATAAGGAAAATGTGGTTACTGAAGTGATAAACCAGCCGATTATGGTTTCCTGAACCATGCCGTTATTTTTCATGGATATGTATTTTCATTTATTTTTAACGATCCGGATAAATGAATATACAAAACCTCATACATGCGAAACTAACTTAAAATTGAAGTTTTAGTGATGTATATAATCACAATTACAAACAAATTATTAAAAAATTATGCTCCGCTGGCTCTCCATGTAATTAATGACAGATGTACATAATCATAGGAGCAGTTTCCCTCGCGACTTGGGTGGAAAACCTATCCATTGAGAGAATTTGCTGTCTCTTAAAGGCGCCAATTGCATTTCTCTTGCAACTTTAAGCCAGGCAAATATGTATCCTTTTTATAAACGTCGTTTGTAAAAGTCCCTATATTTCCTCTATCGGGTACAAAGAGATCGTCTGGCTGTCATGAATCACGAATCCACTTCCGTATTCAATCACCCACTCAACGATTCACCAACTCACATATTCAATCATTCACACCTGAATATATTCATTCACATAATTAAAATTCAAACTCAAACATAGTGCAATCATTTACATGCGTAATCACTCACCCATTCATCTGGTAACCCACTCACACGTTTGCTCACTCACTCACTCACTCACTCACTCACTCACTCACTCACTCACTCACTCACTCACTCACTCACTCACTCACTCACTCACTCACTCACTCACTCACTCACTCACTCACTCACTCACTCACTCACTCACTCACTCACTCACTCACTCACTCACTCACTCACTCACTCACTCACTCACTCACTCACTAACTAAACATAATTGGTATTATTGGCTGAAATGTAAACCATTTTTGATATCAGCCCGGTATTAATATTATTATTATTGTACTGTTTGCACGATTGATTACGAACATAACGAATTAAGCCTTAATGCAGTGACAAAGAAGCCATTCAGTAAATCAATGTCGAGCAAGTTACAAAGTGATATCGTACATCAAAACGTCATTTAATTGGGATACACATAGTGGCATTGCATGCCTACACAAGTTTTGGACCTCTCGTGATCCTCCTTCTAAAGGGTATTGGAGAACATAATGTACGCCGCACAGCCTCATACCGCCTCCAACCAAAGCAGATAACGAGGAACATATCCTCACGAAAAATGGGGGGAAAACAAGCACGATGTAGAGTGAAGGCGGTCGCCAGTTAGTGCATTTTGACCAACTAGACATGCCAGCATGGAATTATATTCCTACTCATGTTCCGCTCTGATTTGTTAAGCTTGTCTGAGGAGGATATATAGAGCTGGGGACAAACCGAAAGTTGTGAGAAAAGGTGCGAAATAGCGGCTGACGATTGCTATCAGTGATGACGTCACACGTTGCCACATGCGACAGTTCGAATCGCATAGGTGCCACCGATAGCGGGCAGGTGTTTATTGCAATCCTTGCTTGATATTAGCCCCGGTGATTTTGATTGTGCTTTAAACGCGGCCATTGATGTTTTCAAGCTCATCTTAGTTGGTCGATTACATGTATCTTGGTAAACACAAGCAGCTCAACTATCACCATTTAGCATATATATAATCAACCATAAGAAAAGGATCGTGACAGAACTCCGTATAAACTTGAGTAATGTTATAGAAATGCTTCATTGATCAACGAGAATAACCTTTCTGTTATTTTTCTTGAACCATCTCATACACGTTTTGGCATATATGCATAACGGAAAAATAGCAAAGAGAAAAAACTACGCAACTGGTAATGACATCTGTAAATTGGTTTTTACGTGCTGGGGGAGATAATTTCTGTTAATCAGTCACAATTTCGCAAGTAATTATTCTGAAAAACATGTATGTGATTTCATTTCACCAGTTAATGTTGATGAAGTGATCATAAAAGTATTCTCAGTGAAATCAACATGATTATGGCCACTTTGCATAGTGTGTCCATCATAATATATAATGTACAAGGTTAATCTCACTATCAGTATCCATGCATTAAAAGCATAATTTGTAATTGGGGATATGAAGGACGAGACAAGTATTTCCTCAATCATCGATGCTTCTTAATATGATCGAACTTTCATGTCACACGCGAGATCACAATGATGCTCATAAACATTGCATTAAGTAGGTTTCCACAGAACACTTTGCCATCCACTTGGCGCCGATGATCACGCAATGTCGACTATCATTATTTATACTTAATCATCGGAGCATGTTGAAGCGCCCTCCCATTGAGCTGAATATAATCTGGAATGATTGCCCGCTAATAATGTTTATGAGTCATCTAGCCGCTTATATTTATGCTCGCTTGGAAGATGTGCAGTTGCCTATGAACCTTCTTATATCCCCTATCAAGTAAATGCATACATGCGTTGGGGTATTTATTTAGTATGCTTTAAACCCCTTGGTATGATCATGCACTATTCTAACGTGCCTTTATTGCTACAATAGAAACTATAATTCCAGTGTTAGACACATTTGATTCACGCAATTGGACAGTATAGCTAATTGGAACGACTAATGCAAGAAACGTAATAGTCATTTATGTGCCCATCGATGTCTTTATATAATGTATTACCCAGGTCGTTTTGCTATCAATGAATATCAATTACGCACGTGCAAGCCAGGATTCAAATAAGACGAACAACACGAGATGGCGGAAGCATCTATGTCGTCGAATGTGACATTTTCCACCATAGAATTTTCTATTCTTGTAAATAAATAATAATGTTTAGAAATTGCTTTGTCGGACATGTTTAATATAACTAAAAGATTGATCAACGATACCAATTTGACTGGTTTTGGTGCAGGATACATCCAGCAATACCGCCAATTTATACCGGGTCTCTGTTATTCAATTAACCTCATTTTCCTCTAACAGAAAACAAATTGTTGTTCTTGCCAACCATGCTCCGAGAATAATTATGGCAATGGTGTCGGGATAAGGCGACGGTTATGTAAATGTGTTCCGGAAAACATTGAATGATATTTTTGGGTACAAAAGCCACATATGCGAACCCAGCCCAAGCTTTTATGCTGAGCAGTGCTCTTCAGATGATTAGTTTGCATGTCTTACATGGCCAGTGGGCCAGGAGCATGAACGTAAATTACAGCTGCCAGGGTATCGTATGTCTTCCATAACGATAACATATTGGCCTAATGAATGGACGTAATACCTAGTATGTATTGGCCAAATAATGTCTCAAATTATAGGAATAGACACCTGAGACCTTCTGGAATTATTTCTATTCTGTCCCAATAATAATCCGTTACCAGCTACACGAAGCCCTACACCAATAACATTGACCATAAGCTCAACCATTCAATAAAGATAACCCCATAACACTTATTTTGACAATGTACAGCCAACATTAATTTGCGGGTTAAAACCATTATCAGACAAGTATAGACTAAATCCCACGCCCAGATATCGCCAACTTTGCACAAAACTGTTGTTTTGGTGAGCAAATCGACAAGCGATGTTTCGCTTTGTATGTTTTCTGCTACAGGCTGAGCTAAGGCGTCCAGGCGCGAATCAGCAGATATGTTACATAACTCATAGCGGTAACTGACATCGTCAAACCATGAAAACTTGGTACCTACCCATTGCTTCATCATTTGGTATTATCAGGGGCTTGTATGTCGAAAATGACACTTAGTAATATTCTATCTAGATAGAACATGAACTGTAGCTTAGTTGAACCTTTCCGCTCCTTCCAAAAGCAAAACATTATTTGCTTTTCACATAAACAGCCTGTTGTAAAGCCTTATGCTGAGGACGTTTTGTAAAATCTTGATCAAAGGAATTGAAGATTATGCCCATGAATGGTATGAATATATAAGACTGCCGCAGACATATCTCCCAATTTGGCTTTTTTCGTCATTTCGATATTACCTGCAGTGAGTATTATTGCCTCTGACATGCTGCATACTCATGATTAGCGAGCTGAACAGTAATTAGCCAATTACGGAAGTAGAGCACTATACTGGCATAATAAACAATTATGTGCAATTATGTGTTCTGTTGTTTCGTAGGCCAGGTTTAACTTTCAGCGGAATGTTTCGGATGGTAGGTTACCGACGTTATATGTCTTCAGACGGTGGGTAATTCATATTTTAAGCGACTCATTGCCTGACGCGCCTGATCAGTAATCCCATTTGCTATTATTTGTCATTAGGTGGTTGGATTTTAAAGCTGTGCAGCGTCCTCCTTTTAAAAGGATGACCTCTTAGACTATATACGCACAAAGTGAAAAGCATAATAACTTAAAACTTCATCTCAGTACAAAGGTATTTTTCTGTTTTCTGCAAAGACCCTGGTGTCACGAATGAATAGGCACGTCTGGTGTTTGGCATAATTGATTATGCACTGGTTAATTGAATCCTAACATCATTCGACGCATTAATTTTAATAGACACTCGTGCACAACGTAGCCGTTACTTTTTGTTATCTCTCCGTCTACATTAGGTAGGCTCTTGTAACATCTGAGTCCGGACAAATTAAATTGTGCTGAATAAAAAAAAATTCACAGGGCCAAAAACCCATCTTTATCTAAAATGTTACACCAACACACTTTATCATTATTCATCATTTGCTGAAACATCCACCCATCCGAATTAACTGTTTTTGTAAATGTGCGGTAATTGTCAGAGTAAACACTGTTCATGCTTCTTAAAAAGGTTATCGCGGGTTTCATAGACGATAAACAGCCGTCTGTCAATTCCCAGCAAAAAAAAACATTGAAAGTCTGCATGTGTCACACTCATCCATAAAGTTTCTTTTACGACGCTTTCCAGTTGTCATTTTATTACCTGCTGAATGTTATATAATTTACTTACTTACATTACACATGGATATTTGTATATACGAACACATCGGACTGTCACAGTTGTATGCATCGCTTCAGAAGGGTCTGGCTACTGTCCTTAAAACACCTTCATTCAGCAACGCCATAACACGGACATCTAATTTCATGCCATACTGATACATATTTTCTGATCTAACGAGGGACAGACTCCAAAATCCTAGACATGCTACTCCTATGGCAGCAGCTTGCAGCATTCATTTTCAGCGGCTGCTAAAATCTGTCTTGCTCAACACGGACCATTAATCTCGCAGCATATATTTTTACGCACATTTTTAATAAAAATCCTTTTCTATTCAAAGGATTATCAGCCATTGTCAAAAGTGTAATCAATACGTTACTGACAGAAAGCAAGTTTGGTATGTACATGTATAAATAGTATATATAAATCGACTTAAATATCACTATGTATGATAGAATCAATCGCACGTATGATTAAACTGTTAACACCGTATGGATTAAGTTGACCCTAAACAGATTTTATCATTATTAAACATGCTTACACTCCTCGAACCTTGATATAAAAAAGTCAAGCAAATAAAGAATGGAAGATGAATATCACGCCAAGCGCAATCGCCTAATGATTACTACTATTATGACTGAGCAAAGACGATTGGTGCCCCTGGTGCCTGGTTAAATAGCGCGATGATGACATCATACAGGGCCACGATTATCCCTGTGACAAAAACATTGAAGAGCGATGTAACAGTATCATCTGTGTGAGCATGCAATTGCAACAAATGATGGCATATGTTTATTACATTGTCAACATCGTATGACCCCCTATTGAATAAGGAGATGCAATGCACGTGAACTGAAGCTGCTTAATACTGCGAGTGCTTGCCGCCGCCGCCGCATAGGACTTGCTAAGTCAGAACCACCAGCAAACCTATGGAAGGCGGATAGCGATATTTGCGCTATTGATTAGCAGAACGTGTTTTATCATTACCACCGCGAATCAGTGTTACCAACATTCACCAATGATGTCATTCATTAAATAAGTTAGTTGCTTACTATGTCCACTATTTGCTTAATTTGGTTGACTGCTAAATGTATTTGATCCCATCAGATGCATTTGTGAAGAAGGGTTTACCTTGTGTCGATGAGAAAAGTAAAATTGTTCCTGGGTACTACGCTACATGGAGTCATTACGTGAATAATACAGCTTACTATCCAATCTAACTTGAGCAACACTGCAGTTATCATGGGCCACAAGCGTGCAACCATAGACATGTAGTGTAAAAAAGCGCATAGCACCCCTGAATACATGATGCCACGGAATTTTGTATTGAAAGTTTCGTCTCACAACCTCGTCGAAGTGTGGTGCAGACGTCAGAGTTCAGTATATTTACCGTGCATGTGACAAGGCAATCATATCCAGCACGTTTCAGGCCCGTGGCAACAGTTTTGCCCAAAACTGCTCGGGCACCAAATAATGGGATTTGTGCATGTCGGACATTAATTCAACTGCCACCAAACTGAATGGAATGAAGACACCGAATAATGAAATTGAAACTCGTAACCCATTCGCAAGTTGTTTGTGATTTTGGGTGCCATGGTTGTTTTGCTAAGTATATGATCCGTGACAACCATATTTTTATCTATTATGTTGATATGTAACTATCGTTTGTGTGAAGGTATATTGCATCATTAGTGATAGAAATATTAATGAATCATTGCACTAACCCAGCAGACTACATATGAATTATGGACTTTCTATAGTGCGATAAGAAATATAAATGATGGGTGATATTGGAGATCAACCGTTTGACATGGTTGCAAAGTTCTGTTTATAGAGGTTGACAGGACGTAAGCGATGTTTTATACATATATAATAATATGTCGACAGAACGTAATTACCTGTGCAGATTAGCTGACAAACGCCGCTAATAGGGATAATATCTGACATTACGTACGCTGCAAATATTTCACTAATACAGGGGTGGTTCAACGCCTGGGTGACAGCGAAGCTATGTGTGATTTGTCGTTTTACACGTATGACATTTATTGTAATCTCAGCACCTAAATTGACTATATTAAGGTGAATAACGCAGTTCTAAACCCATTGATTTCCACTTCCCTCAAAGCCAGTGGTCGCTAGGTCAAGGCGTCTAATGGTTTGACAGTAACTCTAATGGGAAACAGTGGCACAAAGAGCAATTCTTTCGGGCAATGAACAACTAATATCTCTTGCATGGTTCAGTGTCGTTACTCGGTATTTGAATACTCAAACAGGCGAAAAATAAGTTGGTTCTACCCTCTGTTAATCTGTCCTGTAACATTAGATTAATCAAGCAAGGTTTATTTAACGTAATTATTGGCAAATACCTACCGTAGCTATCATTCCTCACACATCTTCTCAAACCGTGCCCTGTATGACAGTTTAATCCACATTTAAATAATTGATCGTGATTTCAGTTGCACTGTGCACAATTCATGCAGGCGCTCTTAATGGCGAGTCATCCATTTGGTTCCAGAACAGAGATGAACTGATTCTCGCACTAATACGATAGTGACTGACCTGAATAGCGGTATAACTTTGCGTTAGGCGGTAATGGCAGTCGTATGACAAGGCCAAGTGCCTATCATTAAATCTTAAGGATGATTATTACCTGGGTCCAGAGACAGAAATACCATAGCCAACCTTGAGAGTATGGTAGTTATAAATATGATCTCATGTTCCGCAAATGATTCATAAGCTAGCAGGATATTAGAAAATCAAAAGACCGCATCTTAGGTTCTGGGTAAAATGAAAAATATGCGGCTGCTCTCATTGATCAGAATATTTTACACCCCGTACGAGCCACATCCTTTGCATCAATTAAACATTTAGTCATAAGAATACGGCCTAAAAGCCTACGATAACGATGCCTAAGTGATTGTACTGGTTAGAAGCAGAAACTTGCACAAACACAGATCGGCAGTTTCTCTGTGACTATTTCATATTAGCCATGGGTGTAGAAGGGTGATAAATAATATGTTATTGTGGTAAATCATGTGGACATATGTCGGTCTAGTATCATTTTTATAGCCCACATATCGCAGCTCCGATCGATAATGATATGCCATCTAGCTGCAATAGTTACAGTAAACAAATTAGGAAAGAGAAAGACCATTGATGAATAATATATCGTTGACACAATAACTAGCACATGGATATTTTGTGCGAGAGCGAGTTATTCTATCATTAATGAACTCGCGATGGGGCACAGTCAAAAGTCTTATTATATCATCACGATAACACTCAAACATTTGGTTTCCAAAATGGTATGCGTTGCATGCTGGAATGACGGTGTTTTGATTAAACTGTTCGCAAATAACTTTGCTGTTCACTAGTTCATTTAATGCATCTTAGGCAAAATGTTGACGACATATATATGGCCATAAATCACATCAGGGTTTTCTATGATGTATTGCTTGGTTGTAAAGACACTGGATACTAGAGTAGTAAAAACCTTGCACATTTGATTGTAGTAGTATGAAACTATATGGCTATTTAATTTCTCCTTTCCATAATTGATGATGGCCGGTTCCCGGATAATCACATTAAATGGCTGTCCCATCTCTGAAAAGGGTATACACCCGACCCGGTAACTCTATAGTATCACCCTGTACCTTGTCCCAGAGGTGTAGGTTTTGCAGCCGGTTCTGGGAAACGCGTGTGTGGGCGCTGGCACTTAAGAGGAGCTGTCGAAGCATCACAACTATTCTCATCCATCACCGTCACGATATCTCCTCGCTGTTGAAAGCGACTCTAAATCCCAATTTTACCATTACGATTTTCATTATTGACTTCCACAATTTTTGAATGTTTTCGGTTTCGCTTCCCCTGCACATCAACAAGCCTTGCCCTCACCCGAGGTCACAATAATGCTCCGACACATAAGCATCATGGCAGACCGGCGAATAATTAACCCTAACGCCCACGTTGAATGGTAGAAAGTGTAAACATCTATGAGTTTAGCTGAGCATACTCATTGTGCCAAAAGCACATATCTTGCAGTCGATTGCGTGCTACCCTTCCTGTCCAGATTGGGCGCTGTAATAGAGTGAACATTTAAATCAAACCTTTTAAAATCGTGTAATTAATGCATGTAAGTCATGAGTATAAGCAAACTTCTGGATTGCAGTTAACTACAATGCGGAGAAAAACTGGATAAGGATCATGTTTAAATAACAAACTTGCTCGTTCGTAATTAAAATCCATGACGCATTCATCAGATGAAGTCAATTGAAAACAAATCGTAGCAAGGCAGTTACTGGCCCAGTTGAGTAATAAGGGAGCGTGAGAGTGCATTTTGTTTTATTTTGAGTGAAAATGTCGGATAATATGTGTGCTCGGGTATTTTCCGGAATGTCGAATAACCGTTTGGTATGGTTTTACTCGTGCCGTTATAAAAACCCATGACCGCTCGGCAGTGCTATTTCTACATTGGCTAGAGTCCTTAGTGTATAGACAGACATATACATAAAGGAGATACGACAAGAGAGTCAACACACAGTGATATTAGTCTGTGGTGGTGACTGCTCTTTCCCAAGCAAGACAGTCAAGCAAGTGGAAGCAAACCACACGTCTGGATTCACACATGCAGTAGTTTTACTTGTGGCGCCTTTGTGAGTAATTCGCAATTCAATGACGTTTCCTGGTGTAGTGTATTTGCATAAATGTCTCGTGCCTCCCACGAGGGGTGGAAGGTTGGTCCAATTAAACAGCCTATCATCATACAGCAAAATAGTTTTCACCGTAAGCGATTCGTTTCATTGGTATTTCCTGTGTGCAGACTGCCTGTCACAATGCATGATATTAAAATTGAGATTATGCTCTAGCCAAGCAGCCGCCACATTCTTTGTCAAACCCAGTTCGGGAATAAATTTCAAGTTACTTTCAGGCCTGTAATTGGAGGTTTCGCCGCATCCAGGCAAGCATTTTTGAGCAATGACATGACGTTGGCACTCTTCATGCTGTGTGAGACGATGTCGCTGGCCAATGACGTATTCAGCCGCGCTTGCCTCAACAGATTGTAAAGTGATTGCAACACTTATCAATCTAGTTCATGCGGCGCTTCAGTGTACCAACATGCTTTAGGCATGAGAGTCACTTTCCTGGTTATCAATTACCTCTATACAGAGGGCATGTTGTAGTTGTGTATACTTAATGGCCTGAATCATATATGCTGTCGCTGATTAATATGATAGAGACACTGTACAAAAGGAGCGTATTGATGTGTCATGATTTGCAATTCAGGCATTGGAATCCTCCCTGCTTTGAATATGATAGGCTGAGTGCTGATCCTCAGACGAATGAAGTACTATTACCGAAACTGTGAGTTAATACAGGAGAACATCGACATATTGATAGGAAACTATCATGTCAAAATGGTATTGTTAGGTGCATGCATTGTTCCGTAAGCATAGTCGTCAATCTAACATTATTTTCCATAACGGTGTGCATTTTGAGCATTGCAGCATCGCTAGACGTTGTCACCAGATCGCCCGCCCTTTGTACGATTTGTATATTGCTTCTTCATAAAAACCCTAGCATATTTTGCACATAGGTCAATGGAAATGAAGATAGCACCAACTTCTACAGTTTGCCCCGCAACAGCACGGAACACAGGCACTATATGTGCTTTTAGATAAATTATGTACATATCGTATTCATGCTTGCATGCATGCATGAATATTGCATATATTTGTTGTATAATGTCATAAAAAATGATGAATTACTGCTGTCATATTGTATGTACACACTAATGAGATAAAATCAGAAAATATCATTAGTTAATTCTACAAAGCTTGCAGAAAACCTGGATGAAAAATTAACTTGCTTTCTTCAGTTACTTGGTAAGAAGCGATAACCTAGCAATATGCATGATCAATTCCCACGACTATAGCGCAATGCAGATTGTGTGTCGAGCAAATGAGAATATGGGAAAGCCAAAATAAAACAAGCTCTACCAAGGTACCATAGATAGAGTGGGTTCGCATTTTCGTGCTTAATGTGTTTGAGAGCGGTATACTTTTTGAAGACATGCATTGTTTGCACTGGTTTGGGAAGCCCAAGTCCGATACAGATCTCTTGCTATAACTCTGCCTACTATGCCAATGACAAATTCGTACTCAGCTTAATGGCTGCAAAACTATGATGTTTTCCCGACATTATGTACCTTATTCCATGTATGGTTGCTTATCAGCCAAGGCAGATGATCTCTCGGTAAGTTAGGGTTATATTTGAAAGTGCACTTTATTGTATATGCTTCTCATACCGTGGAAATACATTACTCCTTCATGCGCTTTATAAGTCTCATGGCCCAATCGTGGTATACAAGTCCCGTACTGCTCACTCGATGTGGTCAGATTGTTAGAATTACATGCATACAGCTTGGAAGAAACAGAAGAATATTAGAAAGATGTTAGATATCGGCTGTCCATCGCAATCTGCGTATCTTGGTCAACAAAAGCAATAATAAAGTTTCCGTTAAAATATAAAATTGTTTTACAACAATACCCACACGTTTAGCAATTTATGTAGAGAGGCCAAAAAGCGTGGCCAAAAACACATAAATTGGTTAACGTCGTATAACTTATGGTATCCGCACAATGACAGTATAATCGGGCTTGGGGACATGAAGGACGAGACAAGTATTTCCTCAATCATGGCTGCTTCTTAATTCATCGTTCCCTGAATATAATCAAGCGCTAATGTCACACGCAATGTCATAATGATGCTCATAAACATTGCACGAAGTGGTTCCCACAGGCTGAGCGCCGCTGAAAACGGCATGTCGCATATCATTATATGACTCATAACAGTCTATTATAAGCTATGTGAAGCCCTACACTGATAAACGTCGGTCATGAGCTCAATCATTCAATAAAGATAACACCCTGTCACTTGTCAAATATGACACCGGTAGAAAAACGTACCCAAGCGCTAACAATACCAGTGCATAAAAATTGCTTCCCGATAGAGGTATGAATATACTTCATATAGTGAAAAAAAATTGATTTGTTTTGCAATGCGCTTTGGTGTGATCACAAAAAGGTAGCATTATGAATAATCTACCGTCTGACACATGCTACCCCGTCAGTATATCACAATGGTCAGGTTTCACCCATAATGAATAATAATTTGAAATCTGCAATTCTGCGTATCAGTGATTAGCAGGTCTGAGCTTTTTGTGGCGCTGTTATCAGAATGCGTGTAAGGCGTTTGGTTGTGGGCGCAAAACTTAACTGGCCCCTTTTATGTTCTTGCTGAAACTAGCCCATTATACAGTTATATTACACCAAAAACAAGTTAAGAAGTGCACTGCGTATACGTCTGTTAAGTTTGCTACTTATCACTTCTGTAGCATGAGTTGAGCTCCTCTTTGAACAAGCAATATGCAATCCTTTTCGGTGAACATCAATGGAGTTATAGTGACGAATTTTTTACCACATGAAACTAAGAGCCGAATCATTTATTTTGGAATGCATAAGTTAGTTCCTACATGATCTATCGGCGTACCCTTTCAGAACAGATGTAGGTTGTTATGCTACATATGGTCAGACAAGATGACTGCAGCGGTTCTGCAGGTAAACTTTACCAAACTGAGCGCAGGTAGTATGAGGATCGTCGCACTGGATATTTGATAACCATCAGTTAATCGAAACATCCATTCGTAGAACTGAAATGGATATGTCGCAGCAGAGAAGGACTGTGTTAATATTTATGACCCACCCCAGTGCACTGCCAATGACGTCATGCTAAGCGCAAGAGATTGCTGAAGATAAGCTATGAGCGTCATGTCTGTGGGTCTCCTCTCCGCCGTGTAGTTGCTGATATCAAGAGAATTATACCATGTGACAGTTTGCACCAAGCTTCAGTGAATATGAGAAGTAATTTATGGACACCATTGCGGGCAGGGAGGGGTGTATTTGATAGTCATGAGACTAATGTCCTGGTGACATTCATAGTCGAAGCATCTCGATTTAAGAGCGAGATCAGAGCGATTATTTCAAGAAATGATTATGGTCACATGATTAAAAAAGCGACATCATTCCAAGCAGAAGTATGTGTGGCTTTATAATTAATGGCGTCATTGGCTTTAAAGTATTCTTTTAACGAACAAATGTTGCTCTGCATAAACATCAATCACAATGCGCTATTTTGAGCTCGCAATGCTCGATTGCCGGAGCATATTCTATTATCATAGCATGGCCGACTACGTCGATTTTAATCGATTTATGATCAATTTCCACGTCTGTTTAACTTGGGGGTGCTTGAAATACAAACCGTTGCAACTTGTAGACTACACGTTTCTTGCAAATTTTGCATAAAAAAGTATCAATAAATTAACGTTCCTTATACGAAATAGCAATTGGCAATCTGTTTAAGGACCAAATAATTGTTATCGCTGCTTCGTGGTCTACTGATTAAAAGCTGCTCCAACGCTGACATGATAGGTAAGGCCCCCTTACGTGGTTTGATGATCCTTGTCTTTGGTAGAAACGTGTTATACGCCACGTCCAGAGTTTGACCCAACCCCAGGTGTTTTTTTCACACAGCTTGAGTGTCCATATAACTTGTAGGGACGTATGCAATAACGGACACCTGCAAAAGCCAATTATTCCAATGTCTGAATAGAAAACGAACACAGTAGAAGTTTAGCCAAGAAAGCAGAAGAATCAACTTTATATCTTGTTCGGTATATTCTACTGAATCAGACACCTCCACTGCACCCGATTCATAGTTGCCACCTGCAGAGCTAAAACACTTACCCGCTTACACCTATAATGGTCAATGGTCCTTCAGTGTATTTCCCTTTCATCTCTTCCCTTTCAACAAACTTTATTGATATCGAACCATGTTTCAGCTACATTTCGTTCACAGGAATCATGTCAAATGCAGGTGGTCTCATACGAAATAATGTATGAAGTGATCAGCCAGAATAAATACCATACCCATCTTGGTCGTTTGATATTCAGTGCCTCTTCTAGGGTCTTGAATTTATTTGGCATAATGTGAAAATTCTTTGGGTCCAAAATAGCCTACCAATCAGTTGGAAGTTGCGTCAATTTATATTCATATACCTTGATGAATATTCTTACCTACGCACCATAATGGCAATTTTAAATTTGGTTAAGTCAGGCGGTGTTTAGCCTCAACATCCGTCCCTGCATCTAATGCAATATTATTGATACGGTTTCTGTCGCGTATTGCGCTTTTTTAATTGTACTCACAACGTCAAAGTTTGCACCCCGTTAGACCAACGATGTGCCGAGTGTGCAAAGTTATTGAAGGGACAATGAGCAGGCGTTATATTATGTAGATATTGCGAGCGGCGTTAAAACATCAAGGCTTCATTTTATTTCACCACATGTCAAATCATTCACATGCTAGTGACCGTGGTTTCTGTAAATGCCCATTATTAATAAGTTAAAAATTATATTTCTTATATACAAGCATTCTGATTCTCTCCGAGGGATATTTTTCACTCTGGTAAGTATAAATTGCTCTTCATTAATTATAATAGGCAGACAGTCGGGTCCCAAAAAAAATACATTTTCGTAATATTCTAATATTTAGAATGGATGTCGCCCCAGGAGGGACCCGGCAGGTGCATGTTCAATTATCGCCCGACCTAATTGGTCATTAAGCAGATCTTATCCTCGCGCTTGCCAATGGCAGCGCTCATAAACGTCACTTACTGTATTCTACAAAGAAAACGATCACTCCAAATTCTCGTATTCAACCCTTCACATAGCTGGTTTTCAGAGGTAATATCGTCCCAGTTACGAAATTTTACTTGCCCGCTCGATACATCGGAAAACGAACGGTTTTGTGGTCTGCAAACGCTTCTATATACTGTTCCTGGCTTCCTTTATTATGTGTCATGACGACATCCATAACAAAGAAGAATTGTTCATTATGCAGATGCACCTCATGAAGTTCCATGACACGACTCCACTGTAAGACTTTCTACCTAGTTTCAGTTAAAAGGTTACCATGAGAAGGAGAATAAGATTGGGTAAATACATTTTAAAAGTTCGGGCCACCATTTCGCACCATCAGACGTGATGTCCAGTAATTGCCATCGCTTTCCACTGCCGGCTAACGGCGTGCTGTAATCTTTAGTGATGTGTTTGTCGAATATGTTCCCCATACACACTGTTATTTCTAAATTGCATGAGCGACTGACGTGAATAATAGGTGCAATTGTGGAAATCATGCTTTAGTTCATAACCAGGTGTGATAGAACAAATACATCGAGGGATTAGTAAATGCTGTTTGGAAAAATACAAATGCTACTGCCAGAACTTGTAAATTGATAACACTTTACCCAATCAAATTGAACTCGGCACTACTACAATCATTATTGCAGTCACTTGCGATTGCCTGATGCTGAGTGCATGCCGTAGTATGCCCATGACTGGCCTTATAGAATCCCAGGTGTAAGCTCAATCTTCTTTATGGAGAATAAGCAACAATGATGATGCATGCTTCTGCAAAATGTCATATAGCTGGCGCCATAATGTTGGGATGGATGATGTTGCGAATGACATCGACTGGGAATACATTATTGCCCATCAATTACGCTGAATAATGACCTCCATTATTCATTGCACCATATATGGCCTTGTATCTCTCACGAAACTTTCATGAGTACGTGTCATGTTCTGTTGGAGGGATGTACTGGTAAAGAGCGGGTTATGTATTCTGTATGCTTCCCACCACGTTCAAAGGCTAAACCAAGTTATGAACTATTATTAACAGCATCGTCGTTATTTTGGTTGGTTATTTGAAATCCATTAAACCAATGGCAAGAGCTTTCTTTGCCTTTGAGGGAAAAATGCCATCACAAGTACTATGGAAACACTCTGCACTAACATTATTCTTATTAACATATTCATGTTATCGATGACTGAACAAATGAATCAGCTAATTAGAGTTGCCTGTGCCATACTACTTCCTATTTATTGATACATTTATTTTGCATTGACGGGTTTTTTACCATCCCGGTAAGAGAATATACCATTCATGAAACACCCGAATATTTGCAAATAATCACCATTACAAAAGAGTGAATACATAAAGATGTGTCACCAACTTGCTGTGCATCATATAGGCAACACAAAAGTGCAATGATATTTCAATACAAATACGACAGTAGGTATACATGCAATTAATGCCTGATGAACATTATTGTAGAGCCGGTTCACGTCTGGAATAATGCTAACAAATCTATACGTAGATAAAATTTGACTTTTCATCTGCAACATTAAATTAGAATAAATTTACTTTTTAGAAGCATCATTTGTAAACTCTAGCATGCTTACACACTCATTCACTCGCACATTCATTCACTTACATACTACATCATCGACTGCCCTACTTTGTTCTTGTTTTTGAATAATGTATAAATATAATAAAACTGGCCATCCAGAAGGATTTCCAAACAGTGACCAAGCATGGTAAAATAAATGCATCTTTCGTGCTTTTATCAATCTCCATGTACTGGCTATTCAGCTTGATTGGAAATCTATCGTTATTCCCTGTATGGATGCTTATCAATACGCGAACACGTTCTCCAAATGTTAATGTAACTATTCCATAAGTGAGAAAGGGATATATTAAAAAGCAAACCAGAACCCTCATTGTACATACTACTCATACCTTGGCATTCCATTGCTACTCCCTGTGCAGTATGAGTAACAATGGCCCAATGCTGGTTGCCAAGTCCCTTTCTACTAACTCAATGTGATAAGTTTGTTTGAGGCATATTTATATTGCTGGGAAGAAACAGGAAGATGTGAGAAAGGTTTGAATGAGCAGCTGACGATCGCTGTCAGCAATATGGCGCCATATTTCGTTGCCCGATACTATACATTTGCTTGCATTGCTGCGACGGGCTATATTTTCATCCATATAATTAAACTTGAAATACGGCCACTGGTCGATTTAATTTATCTTGGTAAACAAAAGCAGATTAATTATCAACATATAGCATATGAACAATCAGCCAATAAGGAAATAATTTCCAAAGAATCAGTGCCACTGGATAGGTGACTGATAGTATAAACATGTTTCACTGATACATTGTAAGAAAATTCCTGTTATCTTATTAAAGTATCTTGCAACAATACACACACATACTCACTCACACACACATTTTCCCAGTGACACTGTCAGCAACGTTATTAGATATTTTATTTTGTATCTATCATAACATATTATGTAAAAGGTTAATGACGTATCACTATTGGTATTCATACAATGAAAGCATGATTAGGGTTGGGGATATGAATGACGAGACAAGTATTCCCTCAATTATCGCTGCTTCTTAATGCACCATTCTCTGACTTTATCAAATACTAATGTCACACGCGAGGTCACAATGATGCTCATAAATATTGTACAAAGTAGGTTTAACAGGATACCATGACGTCCGCTGGGCGTCGCTGAACACCCCATCTCAAATTAATCAGCGGGGCATTATCACGCGCCTTCCTATTGAGCTAAATATAATCTGGAATGATTGCCACGCAATGAAGTTTATGGGTTATCTGATGGCCTAGACCGATGCTTGCTTCGAAGCTGTGCAATTACCAACCCCCACAACCCATTACCCACTATTTAGCAAATGCATACGTTATTGGCCATCGATCATAAAACTTCACCCATGCTATCTTCATTGCTGGTTCAATGTATCAAATCACACATATTACAATGAAGATAACTATTTAGAGAATGCCATAAAATGCATGGTAGGGGAAGGTAGTCAGTCCAGAATATTTTTTGTGCTCACGATTGAGTTAAAGCATCTAATGTATTCATATTGTTCTCATTTTTGCAGGCACTCTATATAAAAAATCATTCGCTTGTATCATAAGTGTTGTCATCCGTTTGGAATTAGTCCATGAATCACTATCATGATAGTGTCAATTTGAATAATAATATAATTTAACAATCATTACAGATCTCATTACTTCATATGCGGCGTTATCTGTGGATGAATAATACATCATAGGCAAAGTGAATTGCACGTGGATATTATCAGCCAAATCAGGTTATTCTATCATTAATCAACTCGCGATGGGGCACAGTCAAAAGTCATATCATATCATCACGATAACACTCAAACATTTGGTTTCCAAAATGGTATGCGTTGCATGCTGGAATGACGGTGTTTCGATCAACTGTCTACCAATACCTTTGCTATTCACTAGTTCATTTAATGCATCTAAGGAAAAATGTTGACGACATATATATCGTACATCACAGCCAAGCACATTGATGTGAAGATTGGTGATTCCATGAGTGATTCTGCAATTTGCTTAACTTAAAAATATACCCAAGAAACGTTTCAAATGTCATCAATATCTGTCGAGTCCAAATGATGTCCCTGGCTACTTGATATGTTTATGGCCAGGCTTTGATTGGCCAATTTCTTAATGAGACCAAATACAGAAATCTTAGACTCCATGAGACTTCTTAGATTGCACACTCCCTCAAATCATGTCACATTAGCTTATCAATTGAACTACAAGAGAACGTGTTTAACATCTCATCACACCGAATAAATATTTAGCTTTTGCTGAATTACAATAACTCTTGAATCACTGCTAGATAGATAATCAACGCTCCCTTAAACAATCCAGTGCTGTTTACTGCTCCAGATCGTTACGATCAGCGTTGTTGCCTATGGTGATATTGTATCTTCAACAACCACCAGAGGTTAGGTAACGTCCTATCTATATACCCATGCTAATATGATAGCGCTCATCATTTTTAGCCGCAGTTCTAGCAGGATAACCGGACCTAACGTTTCAAAGCAATTTTCTGCATTGATACTAAATGAAAGTTCACTGCAAACCACAATACCTGCTCTTATGATTAACGATTCATTATGGATCGTTCATTATGATGTAATATTCACCCACACTATATGATTCTTTTCGTCATAATGTTCTGCATAGCCACAACACAGAGATAAGGGCAAACATAACATAGATAGATAGATTTATAGATATATAAACTTTTTTCCAGACTTTTTTACACAGATAATATAAGTGGTCCATAATTTAACAATCATACCAAGTATGGAACGCAAACAAAAAGCACAACAAAACAAGCAAATGACATGCCACGCCCATGCAACAAAGAACGCAACAAACAGAGACATCTGATGCTGTCCACCATAGTACTGTTCTTTCCGGCAAATGCATATATGTTGATACTAAAAAAACTGACTATCATCGCCTGTTAATTCAAGTTCACATGCACATGAGGATAGTTGCTAATCTGCCCCCCCCCCTCCACACACAACAAAATAAAATAAAAAAAATACTGGATGCAGTGAAACAAAAATGATTTGCTTTGCGTTGCTCTTTGGTTAGGTTACAAAAAGTATAATGTAGAAGTTGACACATGCTGCTCCCTTCATATATCTCACTGGTCAAGTTTCAGCCATAGGGGATAATAATGTGGGACAGGCAATGTCACCATATCAGTGCTAAGCAGGATTTTTGTGACTTTGAAGACGTTAATGTTCCCTGGCTGGAAGACGTTAATGTTCCCTGTTATACTCAAGCTCCTGATACTTTCATATTACGTCAATCATACAGTTAAAATGTCATATGTGTGTGATTCCGTGATGTTGGTGCTGCTAACCGGTGCCTCCTTGTATCACAGGACGCGGTTTTGACGAGCAATGTAACGAATTTTAGATTAGCATCCTCTGGTTTTGTATCACGAGCTTAGTCTCTGTTTGACGCAGCAAAATGCGATTCTCTTTGTGAACATAAAGTAACTTCTAATGACGGCGCTTTTGCAATGTAACCAAAGGGTGTATAGCTTCGCTTAGAGTTTTGTTATGTGTTCGATGATTAGGTGTTTCATAGTCATTGGTCTGGTGATGTCCTGATGCTTTTCATATTGCTTAGTCTATTGTCGCAAGCGACTTAATATCAAATTATCAGTATATTTGATATGAGTATCCATGGAATGCAATTTGTTACGGCTCTATCTAAACCAACGCTCATTTTGCCAATTGCGCATCAAAAGGGAACGTTAATACAAGTTCCTTAATTAACAAATAAAAAAGGACAATCGGCTGTCTCCTAAACAAACAAAATCATCATGTAATGTCCATTGTTATCGCTGCTTCATGGTTCACTGATTCCAGGCTGCTTGAACGCTGAAAGGACAGATAAGGCGCTATGTAAAACAAAGTATGGCCGCCTACGTGGTCTTGGTGGTCTTTGCTGCTGACAGAAATGTGAGTTCAATCTCATTGTTCCAGTATTGGTGATTAAATGGCGCTCAGCACAAGTAAAAGCAACACGTTTACAGGGTGACCCAACACCCTAGGAATGATGGCTTGTCTTAGTGTCCATATAACTTCAGGATGCAAACGCTAATTATTCTTAAGGCTAAATAGAATTTTGTATTTTTTGCATGTTCAGAAGTCACAGTTACAGTCTTATTAATAAAACAGGAGACTCCACCAACTGCAAAAAACAAAAACGATGGTTTGCATAGATACGAATCTCTCGTGGTTAACTAGTGTATAAATCCGCCGATCAGTGAGACCATTGTACTCCAAAAGCGTACTCCCGGTTAAGATTAAGACTTTCCGATTTTATTTCAACATGTTGATAGCATATCAGTGTATCTCTAAAAGTGTGATGTAGTTGTTGGTTTGCAGGTATGTATGCATTTATGTATGTATGTATGAATGTATGTATGTATGTATATGTATGTATGTATGTATGTATGTATGTATGTATGTATGTATGTATGTATGTATGTATGTATGTATATATGTATGTATGTATGTATGTATGTATGTATGTATGTATGTATGTATGTATGTATGTATGTATGTATGTATGTATGTATGTATGTATGTATGTATGTATGTATGTATGTATGTATGTATGTATGTATGTATGTATGTATGTATGTTAATATATAGGTATTTATGTATGTATGTATGTATGTATGTATGTATGTATGTATGTATGTATGTATGTATGTCTGTATGTATGTATGTCTGTATGTATGTATGTATGTATGTATGTATGTATGTATGTATGTATGTATGTATGTATGTATGTATGTATGTATGTATGTATGTATGTATGTATGTATGTATGTATGTATGTATGTATGTATGTATGTATGTATGTATGTAATTTTCACAGGATTTAAGAAATTCCTGATTTGTTTAGTAAGCAATGATGATTTTATTACGAAATGTCGTTTTTTATTCACATAATTGCCCCATTCGCTAATGAACTGATAATGCCAGATGTGTAACAATGTAAAAATATAAAGCAAATGATTATTATAGAGCATTCTCCTTCCGTTACATCACACAGCCTGAAGGAATTCCAATACCTGGAGTGCGCATACACGAATCGGAATCTCATCGCTCCCTCCCGTGATTATGAAAAAAGTCTCCCTCTGCGTTTCATAATTCTGTTAGGTTTGTTTTACTGAAACAGGCAACCCAAATTCATTCTATTCTATTCGCATGTTGCTACCACAGAGCTGAAGCACGCTCCGCCTTACACCATAGAATTTATCAAATGTCATTCAATGTGATACCTATTCTTCTCATTATTGCCAGGCAACTTTCGTTGAATTCTAACATTATCTTCTTTCTATTCCTTTCAAAGCAGATATGCTACATTTAGATTTACACGCGGTTTCATATGAAATAATACGATCAGCCAAAATGAATACTATAGCATTTTCTATCTTTGAAAATGCTTTTTATCTTAGATATGAATACACATATAACAAAAAATGAAGTTATGTATATTCTTAAAAACTCACCATAATGGAATTTTTATCAGATGTCCAACGGATAATAAGTCCGACCTATTAACTTGTCATCACCATTCTATTTAACGCCATGTTAAATTGACCTGTTCTATAGTGAGTGGGGATTATAGTGCGTCGAATATTACTAGCTTAAATGATGCAATTAGGGCCTATGCAGTGTCCACAAGCACGACATGACGCTGCCGTTGACAATGACCAATAATATTGTTAGTAGTTTATTAAACATAGGTCGGTTAACGCGTGTATAGTCCAAGCTTTTGGTCAAAATAGCAACATTTCTGTTATCAGGCCAGAGCTCCACTTATTGGGCGTCCACTGGTAGTTGGCATGTGCATACTATGTAACCGTATCATGCCCTCTAACTTTCATTCCAATATGTGTTTTAATGCCCCGTAAGATTAGAGACGATAATCTCTCATTACACAATATGTCAGCCATGAGTGCCTTTTCCGATATCCCCGCACATTACGAAAGGCTACTCTTCACTTGTTGTGGTAGCATTCGCCGGTCGGCGCTATGTCTGGTTCCGTTTCCGTTCGTTCGACAATAAACACATGTAACTTCATGGATCTTTTTATGATTAGCAAAACGTCACACCTCTACACTATAATGTACCTAAAAGTTATTTTGGCTTGATGGATCAACCAAATTATATGGTTTTACTAACAGCAGCGTCGTTATTTTATTTTAGCCACTATAGTTTGCGTTTTATACTGCTGCCCCATAATTGTCAATGTAAGGGCACATTATATCATGAGGATGCATTAGCAATCCCACAGGAAGAATCACTCCACCGATACAAAGCACTCTGCTTGCATTTAAAGGAGACAATGGTATGAAATTTACACCGAAAACACTCTCCACTAATTATCATTTTGCGCGCTAAATGTATTTGATTATATTTGTATTATGGCTGTGTTTCGTATTCTACAAGACGCTGAGTTGATACCAAACTACACACCTTGTCGGCTGGTAATGAGAGATATGTTTTCCATGTCCATTTATACTTTTCCTCCTTGGCTATTTACACGTACGACAATATTGTAAGCCTATGCATCATTATGAAAATAGGTATTATATCGAATAAACAAATAAACAAGGGTCATAAAGGTGTAAATACTATCTGAGAAACCCACAATAATTGCAAATATTGAGAAAACAATAATTACAAATAGCTGTGTCACCAACCTGCTGTGCACCATATGGGCAAGGCAAAAGTGGAATGTTTGCTATTTTAGTACGACGGTAGGTTTCTCCATGCAATTAATGCCTGATTAACATAAAGATAGCGCCGAGTTCTATCTAGACTAGTGTAGTAAACGTTTACATTGAGAGAAATTGGCCGTCTTTTAGAGACGCCATTATCTGTTTGTAGTAATGCTTCTCCATATATCTATGGTAAATCTGGCCAGGCGATTTTCACACATGTATGGATGTATGGGACCGGAAGAATAAAAATGCGGGACCTCCCTCTTCCCAACCATGGACTGTCAATGCATCTCTCCTACTTTTGACAATTCTCCTGCACCATCTATTCAGTTTAATGATACATTTGTACATTATTCTATGTATGGTTGCTTATAAACCACTGTAAGATAGAGTTATATTTGAAAGTGGACCCTTTTGTATATGCTTCTCATACCGTGGAAATACATTACTACTCCACGCGCTTTATAAGTCTCATGGCCCAATCGTGGTATACAAGTCCCGTATTACTCACTCAATGTGGTCAGTTTGTTAGATTTACATGCATACGGCTGGGAAGAAATGGAATAATCTAAGAAAGATCTACGTATCTTGGTCAACTAAAGCAATAATAAAGTTTGTATAAAATTGTTTTACAGCAATAAATACACGTTTTGCAATTTATGTAGAGAGGCTCAAAAGTGTGGCCAAAAACACATCAATTGGTTAACGTAGTATCACTTATGGTATCCACACAATGACAGTATAATCAGCTTGGGGACATGAAAGACGAGACATGTATTTCCTCAATCATCGCTGCTTTCTTAATTCATCGTTCCCTGAATATAATCAAGCGCTAATGTCACATGCAAGGTCATAAGGATGCTGATAAACATTGCACGAAGTGGTTCTCACAGGCTGAGCGCCGCTGAACACGGCATGTCTCATATCATTATATGACTCATAACAGTATATTATAAGCTATGTGAAGTCCTACACTGATAAACGTCGGTCATGAGCTCAATCATTCAATAAAGATAACACCCTGTCACTTGTCAAATATGGCACCGGTAGAAAAACATACCCCAACGCTAACAATACCAGTGCATAAAAATCGCTTCCCTATAGAGGTATGAATATACTTCATATAGTGAAAAAGAATTGATTTGTTTTGCAATGCGCTTTGGTGTGATCACAAAAAGGTAGCATTATGAATAATCTGCCGTCTGACACATGCTGCCCCGTCAGTATATCACAATGGTCAGGTTTCACCCATAATGAATAATAAAGTAAAATCTGCAATTCTGCCGTATTAGTGATTAGCAGGTCTGAGCTTTTTGTGGCGTTGTTATCAGAATGCTTGTAAGGCGTTTGGTTGTGCGCGTAAAGCTTAACAGGCCTCGTTTATTTTCTTGCTGAAAGTAGCCCATTATACAGTTATATTACGCCAAAAACAAATTAAGAAGTGCACTGCGTATACGCCTGTGAAGTTGCTACTAATCACTTCTGTAGCACGAGTTGAGCCTCTCTTTGAACAAGCAAAATGCAATCCTTTTTCGGTGAACATCAATGAAATTATGGTGACGAATTTTATACCATATGAAACTAAGAGCCGAATCATTTATTTTGGAATGCATAAGTTAGTTCCTGCATGATCTATCGGCGTACCCTTTCAGAACAGATGTAGGTTGTTATGATTTATATGGTCAGACAGAATGACTGCAGCGGTTCTGCAGGTAAACTTAACCAAACTGAGCGCAGGTAGTATGAGGATCGTCGCACTGGAGATTTGATAACCATCAGTTAATTGAAACATTCATTCGCAGATCTGAAATGCATATGTCACAGCAGAGAAGGACTATCGTAATATGTATGACCCACACTATTGCACTGTGAATGACGTCATGATCCGCACACGAGATTGCTGAAGATAAGCTATGAGCGTCATGTCTGTGGGTCTCCTCTCCACCGTGTAGTTGCTGATCTCAAGAGAATGGTACCATGTGACAGTTTGCACCAAGCCTCAGTGAATATGAGAAGTAATTTACGGACACCATTGCGGGGAGGGAGGGGTGTATTTGATAGTCATGAGACTAATGTTCTGGTGACATTCATAGTCGAAGCATCTCGATTTAAGAGCGAGATCAGAGCTCTTATTTCAAGAAATGCTTATGGTCACATGATTACAAAAGCGACATCATTCCAAGCAGATGTGTGGCTTTATAATTAATGGCGTCATTGGCTTTAAAGTATTCCTTTAACGAACAAATGTTGCTTTGCATAAACATCAATCACAATGCGCTATTTTGAGCTCGCAATGCTCGATTGCCGGAGCATATTCTATTATCATAGCATGGCCGACTACGTCGATTTTAATCGATTTATGATCAATTTCCACGTCTGTTTAACTTGAGGGTGCTTGAAATACAAACCGTTGCAACTCGTAGACTACACGTTTCTTGCAAATTGTGCATAAAAAGTGACAATCAATTAACGTTCCTTATACGAAATAGCAATTGAAAATCTGTTTAAGGACCAAATCATTGTTATCGCTGCTTCGTGGTCTACTGTTTCAAAGCTGCTCCAACGCTGATATGATATGTAAGGCCCCCTTACGTGGTTTGATGATCCTTGTCGTTGGTAGCAACGTGTTATACGCCACGTCCAGAAAGTGACCCGAAACCAGGTGTTTTTTTCACACAGCTTGAGTTTCCATATAACTTGTAGGGACGTATGCAATAACGGACACCTGCAAAAGCCAATTTTTCCAATGTCTGAATAGAAAACGAACACAGTAACAGTTTTGCCAAGAAAGCAGAAGAATCAACTTTATATTCTGTTTGGTCTATTCGACTGAATTAGACACCTTCACTGCACCCGATTCATAGTTGCCACCTGCAGAGCTAAAACACTTACCCGCTTAAACCTATAATGGTCAATGGTCCTTCAGTGTATTTCCCTTTCATCTCTTTCCTTTCAACAAACTTTATTGATATCGAACCATATTTCAGTTACATTTCGTTCAAAGGAAATATGTCAAATGCAGGTGTTCTGATACGAAATAATGTATGAAGTGATCAGCCAGAATAAATACCATACTCATCTTGGTCGTTTGATATTCAGTGCCTCTTTTAGGGTCGTGAATTTATTTGGTATAATTTGAAAATTCTTGGGTCCAAAATAGCCTACCAATCTGTTGGAAGTTGCGTCAATTTATATTCATATACCTTGATGGATATTCTTACCTACGCACCATAATGGGAATTTTAAATTTGGGTCTTGGTAATTATTTGCGTCATTAATACAATTGCTCACACTTTTAATATAAGCTGTGGTTCAGTCAGCCGGTGTTTAGCCTCAACATCCGTCCCTGCATCTTATGCAATATTATTGATAGGGTTTCTGTCGCGTATTGCGCTTTTTAAATTGTACTCACAACGTCAAAGATTTGCACCCAGGTAGACCAGCGATGTGCCGAGTGTGCAAAGTTATTGAAGGGACAATGAGCAGGCGTTATATTATCTAGATATTGCGAGCGGCGTTAAAACATCAACGCTTCATTATATTTCACCACATGTCAAATCATCCACATGCTAGTGACCGTGGTTTCTGTAAATGCCCATCATTAATAAGTTAAAATTATATTTCTTATATACAAGCATTCTGATTCTCTCCGAGGGATATTTTTCACTCTGGTAAGTATAAATTACTCTTCATTAATTATAATAGGCAGACAGTCGGGCCAAAAGAATAAACATTTTCGTAGTATTCTAAAATTTGGAATGGATGTCGCCTCAGGGGGGACGCGGCAGGTGCATGCTCAATTAACGCCCGACCTAATTGGTCATTAAGCAGATCTTATCCTCGTGTTTACTAATGACCACGCTCATAAACATCACTTACTGTATTCTACACAGAAAACGATCACTCCAACTTCTTGTATTCACCCCTTCACATAGCTGGTTTTCAGAGGTGCTATCGTCCCAGTTACGAAATTTCTCCTGCCCGCTCGATAAATCGGGAAACGCACGGTTTTGGGGTCCGCAAACGCTACTATATACTGTTCCTGGCTTCCTTTACTATGTGTCATGACAATGGCCCAATCTTGGTTGACAAGTCTCTTTCTTCTAACTCAATGTGATCAGTTTGTTTGAGGCATATTTATATAGCTGGGAAGAAACAGGAAGATGTGCGAAAGGTTTGCATGAACGGCTGACGATCGCTGTCAGCAATATGGCGCCATATGTCGTTGCCCGATAATACACATCTGCTTGCACTGCTGCGACGGGCTATATTTCCATTCATATAATTAAACCTATTATATTAACTTCGGCTTGAAATGCGGCCACTGGTCGATTTTCATTTATCTTGGTTAACAAAAGCAGATTAATCATCAACATATAGCATATGAACAATCAGCCAATAAGGAAATAATTTCCAAAGAATCAGTGCCACTGGATAGGTGACTAATAGTATAAACATGTTTCACTGATAAATTGTAAGAAAATTCCTGTTATCTTATTAAAGTATCTTGCAACAATACACACACATACACACTTACCCAGTGACACTGTCGGCAATGTTATTAGATATTTACACTTTGTATCTATCATAACATATTATGTACAAGGTTTATGTCGTATCACTATTGGTATTCATACAATGAAAGCATGATAGGGTTGGGGATATGAATGACGAGACAAGTATTCCCTCAATTATCGCTGCTTCTTAATGAACCATTCCCTGACGTTAATCAAATACTAATGTGACACGCGAGGTCACAATGATGCTCATAAATATTGTACAAAGTAGGTTCAACAGGATACCATGACGTCCGCTGGGCGTCGCTGAACACCCCATCTCAAATTAATCAGCGGGGCATTATCAAGCGCTAAATATAATCTGGAATGATTGCCACGCAATAAGGTTTATGGGTTATCTGATGGCCTAGACCGATGCTTGCTTGGAAGCTGTGTAATTTCCAACCCCCACAACCCTTTACCCACTATTTAGCAAATGCATACGTTATTGGCCATCGAACATAAAACTTCACCCATGCTATCTTCATTGCTGGTTCAATGTATTAAATCACACATATTACAATGAAGATAACAATTTAGAGAATGCCATAAAATGCATGGTAGGGGAAGGTGGGCAGTCCAGAATATTTTTGTGCTCACGATTGAGTCAAAGCATCTAAGGTATTCATATTGTTCTCATTTTTGTAGGCACTCTATATAAAAAATCATTCGCTTGTATCATAAGTGTTGTCATCCGTTTGGAATTAGTCCATGAATCACTATCATGATATTGTCAATTTGAATAATAATATAATTTAACAATCATTACAGATTTCATTACTTCATATGCGGCGTTATCTGTGGATGAATAATACATCATAGGCAAAGTGAATTGCACGTGGATATTATCAGCCAAATCAGGTTATTCTATCATTAATGAGCTCGCGATGGGGCACTGTCAAAAGTCTTATTATATCATCACGATAACACTCAAACATTTGGTTTCCAAAATGGTATGCGTTGCATGCTGGAATGACGGTGTTTCGATCAACTGTCTACCAATACCTTTGCTATTCACTAGTTCATTTAATGCATCTAAGGAAAAATGTTGACGACATACATATCGTACATCACAGCCAAGCACATTGATGTGAAGATTGGTGATTCCCTGAGTGATTCTGCAATTTGCTTAACTTAAAAATATACTCAAGAAACGTTTAAAATGTCATCAATATCTGTCGAGTCCAAATGGTGTCCCTGGCTACTTGATATGTTTATGGCCTGGCTTTGATTGGCCAATTTCTTAATGAGACCAAATACAGAAATCTTAGACTCCATGAGACTTCTTAGATTGCACACTCCCTCAAATCATGTCACATTAGCTTATCAATTGAACTACAAGAGAACGTGTTTAACATCTCATCAAACCAAATAGATATTTAGCTTTTGCTGAATTACAATAACTCATGAATCACTGCTAGATAGATAATCAACCTCCCTTAAACAATCCAGTGCTGTTTACTGCTCCAGATCGTTACGATCAGCGTTGTTGCCTATGGTGATATCGTATCTTCAACAACCACCAGAGGTTAGGTAACGTCCTATCTTTATACCCATGCTAATAAGATAGCGCTCATCATTTTTAGACGCAGTTCTAGCAGGATAACCGGACCTAACGTTTCAAAGCAATTTTCTGCATTGATACTAAATGAAAGTTCACTGCAAACCACAATACCTGCTCTTATGATTAACGATTCATTATGGGTCGTTCATTATGATGTAATATTCACCCACACTATATGATTCATTTCGTCATAATGTTCTGCATAGCCACAACACAGAGATAAGGGCAAACATAACATAGATAGATAGATACATAGATATATAAACTTTTTCCAGACTTTTTTACACAGATAATATAAGTGGTCCAAAATTTAACAATCATACCAAGTATGGAACCCAAACAAAAAGCACAACAAAACAAGCAAATGACATGCCACGCCCATGCAACAAAGAACGCAACAAACAGAGACATCTGATGCTGTCCACCATAGTACTGTTCTTTCCGGCAAATGCATATATGTTGATACTAAACGAACTGACTATCATCGCCTGTTAATTCAAGTTCACATGCACATGAGGATAGTTGCTAATCTGCCCCCCTCCACACACAACAAAATAAAATAAAAAAAATACTGGATGCAGTGAAACAAAAAATGATTTGCTTTGCGTTGCTCTTTGGTTAGGTCACAAAAAACATAATGTAGCAGTTGACACATGCTGCTCCCTTCATATATCACACTGGTCAGGTTTCAGCCATAGAGGATAATAATGTGGGACAGGCAATGTCACCATATCAGTGCTAAGCAGGGTTTTTGTGACTTTGCTACATTAACAAGCAAGTAAGCTTTTGGGTTATGGCTGGAAGACGTTAATGTTCCCTGTTATACTCAAGCTCCTGATACTTTCATATTACGTCAATCATACAGTCAAAATGTGATATGTGTGTAATTCCGTGATGTTGGTGCTGCTAACTGGTGCCTCCTTGTATCACAGGACGCGGTTTAGACGAGCAATGTAACGAATTTTAGATTAGCATCCTCTGGTTTTGTATCACGAGCTTAGTCTCTGTTTGATGCAGCAAAATGCGATTCTTTTTGTGAACATAAAATAACTTCTAATGACGGCGCTTTTGCAATGTAACCAAAGGGTGTACAGCTTCGCTTAGAGTTTTGTTATGTGTTCGATGATTAGGTATTTCATAGTCATTGGTCTGGTGATGTCCTGATGCTTTTCATATTGCTTAGTCTATTGTCGCAAGCGACTTAGTTTCAAATTATCCGTATATTTGAAATGAGTATCCATGGAATACAATTTGTTACGGCTCTATCTAAACCAACGCTCATTTTGCCAATTGCGCATCAAAAGGGAACGTCAATACAAGTTCCTTAATTAACAAATAAAAAAGGACAATCGGTTGTCTGCTAAACAAGCAAAGTCATCATGTAATGTCCATTGTTATCGCTGCTTCATGGTTCACTGATTCAAAGCTGCTTCAATGCTGAAAGGACCGATAAGGCGCTGTGTAAAACAAAGTAGGGCCGCCTACTTGGGCTTGGTGGTCTTTGCTGTTAGCAGAAATGTGAGTTCAATCTCATTGTTCCAGTATTGGTCGTGATTAAATGGCGCTCAGCACAAGTAAAAGCAACACGTTTACAGGGTGACCCAACACCCTAGGAATGATGGCTAGTTTTAGTGTCCATATAACTTCAGGATGCAAACGCTAATTATTCTTAGGGCTAAATAGAATTTGTATTTTTGCATGTTCAGAAGTCACAGCTACAGTCTTATTAATAAAACAGGAGACTCCACCAACTGCAAAAAAACAAATCGATGGTTTGCATAGATATGAATCTCTCGTGATTAACTAGTGTATAAATCCGCCGATCAGTGAGACCATTGTACTCCAAAAGCGTACTCCCAGTTAAGACTAAGACTTTCCGATTTTATTTCAACATGTTGATAGCATATCAGTGTATCTCTAAAAGTGTGATGTAGTTGTTGGTTTGCAGGTATGTATGCATTTATGTATGTATGTATGCATGTATGTATGTATGCATGTATGTATGTATGTATGTATGTATGTATGTATGTATGTATGTATGTATGTATGTATGTATGTATGTATGTATGTATGTATGTATGTATGTATGTATGTATGTATGTATGTATGTATGTATGTATGTATGTATGTATGTATGTATGTATGTATGTATGTATGTATGTATGTATGTATGTATGTATGTATGTATGTATGTATGTATGTATGTATGTATGTCTGTATGTATGTATGTATGTATGTATGTATGTATGTATGTCTGTATGTATGTATGTATGTATGTATGTATGTATGTATGTATGTATGTATGTATGTATGTATGTATGTATGTATGTATGTATGTATGTATGTATGTATGCATGCATGCATGCATGTATGTATGTATGTGTATGTATGTATGTATGTATGTATGTATGTATGTATGTATGTATGTATGTATGTATGTATGTATGTATGTATGTATGTATGTATGTATGTATGTATGTATGTATGTATGTATGTATGTATGTATGTGTATGTATGTATGTATGTATGTATGCATGTATGTATGTATGTATGTATGTATGTATGTATGTATGTATGTATGTATGTATGTATGTATGTATGTATGTATGTATGTGTGTGTGTGTGTGTGTGTGTGTGTGTGTATGTATGTATGTATGTATGTATGTATGTATGTATGTATGTATGTATGTATGTATGTATGTATGTATGTATGTATGTATGTATGTATGTATGTATGTATGTATGTATGTATGTATGTATGTATGTATGTATGTATGTATGTATGTATGTATGTATGTATGTATGTATGTATGTATGTATGTATGTATGTATGTATGTATGTATGTATGTATGTATGTATGTATGTATCAGTGAGACCATTGTACTCCAAAAGCGTACTCCCGGTTAAGATTAAGACTTTCCGATTTTGTATGTATGTATGTATGTATGTAATTTTCACAGGATTTAAGAAATTCCTGATTTGTTTAGTAAGCAATGATGATTTTACTACGAAATGTCGTTCTTTATTCACATAATTGCCACATTCGCTACTGAAATGATAATGCCAGATGTATAACAATGTAAAAATATAAAGCAAATGATTTTTATAGAGCATTCTCCTTCCGTTACATCACTCAGCCTGAAGGAATTCCAATACCTGGAGTGCGCATACACGAATCGGAATCTCATCGCTCCCTCCCGTGATTATGCAAAAAGTCTCCCTCTGCGTTTCATAATTCTGTTAGGTTTGTTTTACTGAAACAGGCAACCAAATTCATTCTATTCTATTCACACGTTGCTACCCACAGAGCTGAAGCGCGCTTTGCCTTACACTATAGAATGGCAAATGTCATTCAGTTTTATACCTATTTTTCTCATTACTGCCAGGCAACTTTCGTTGAATTCTAACATTATCTTTGTTCTATTCCTTTCAAAGCAGATATGCTACATGTAGATTTACACGCGGTTTCATATGAAATAATACGATAAGCAAAAATGAATACTAATACATTTTCTATCTTGGAATTGCTTTTTATCTTAGATATGAATACACATATAAAAAATGAAGTGATGTATATTCTTAGATACGCACCATAATGGATTATTTATCAGATGTCTAACGGATAATAAGTCCGACCTATTAACGTGTCATCATCATTCTATTTAACGCCATGTTAAATTGACCTGTTCTATAGTGAGTGGGGATTGTACTGCGTCGAATATTACTAGTGTAAATAATGCAATTAGGGCCTATGTAGTGTTCACAAGCACGGCATGACGCTCCCCAATAATATAGTTAGAAGTTTATTAAATATAGTCCAAGCTTTTGGTCAAAATTACCACTAAGCTGCGAGCGTGTATTTGAAATAGGCATACATGCGAATATCGGATATCCCCATAGCAACATTTCTGTTATCAGGCCAGAGCTCTGCTCATTAGGCGTCTACTGGTAGTTGGCATGTGCATACTATGTAACCGTATCACGCACTGAAACTTTCATTCAAATATATGTTATTATGCCCGGTAAGATTAGAGATGACAATCTCTTATTACACAATATGTCAGCCATCATCTCAGTACGAACACTAAACTCAAAAGGATCCGTGAACGCAGTATGCCTGAATAAAGATTTGTGTAAACAGGTTTCTTATATAGCAGGTCAGTTGAAAAAGTTAACCCATTACCTGCAGAGTTGTTAACTCTACTTGATTAGGCAGATTTGCTGTATTCATACAATCAAGATGGATGTTGACGGACGATACAGGTGCATCCTCAATTATCGCTCGGCTCGATCGGTCATTAAGCAAATCTTGTTCTCGAGCATGCTAATAACAGCGCTGATAAACATCAATTACTCTACTCCACGAAAAAATCCCTATCATCCGCTAGTGTTCACCCCATCACGAAATTGGTTTTCATGGGAGCTTTCGACCCAGTTACGCAGTTACTCTTGCCTACGTTGTGCCGCACTTAAGTTTTCGCAAAAGTTGGAACCTATTATACCTGGTTCCTAAATTTTAATTTGTCATGACATCATCTATTTCACGCTTTTTTATAGCTGTGCAAATACCTCATGTAGTGACCTGACAAGACTCCTCTGTTAGACTAAATTTGCTACCCTAGTTTAAAAGTTTACGACGAGAAAGGGACATTGAGCAAACACAGTTTTAAAGTTCGTCGGGTCATATTTTTGTCAGAATTGTTGTCCTGTAATTTAATCAATTTGGCCGGTTGAAGTGCCTTTTACGATATCCCCGCTCATTACGAATGGCTACTCTTCACTTCTAGTGGTATCATTCGCCGGGTGGCGCTGTCTTGTTCCGTTTCCGTTCGTTCGTCGATAAACACAAGTACGTTCATGAATCTGTTTGTGATTAGCAAAACGTCACACCTCTATACTATAATGTACCATGGCCCTGCATCATCCTCGCAACATTCAACAGTACGTGTCCTGTTCTGGTGGAGGGCATATACTAGTAAAAGAGTTTTACAGCAGGTTCTGTATTTGTTGTATGCTTCCCATAAGTTATTTTGGCTTGATGGATCAACCGCATTATATGGTTTTACTACCAGCAGCGTCGTTGTTTTATTTTAGCCACTATAGTTTGCGTTTTATACCGCTGGTCCATAATTGTCAATGTTAGGGCACATTATATCATGAGGATGCAATAACAATCCCACAGAAAGCATCACTGCACCAACACAAAGCGCTCTGCTTGCATTTTAAGGAGGCATTTGTATGAAATCTACACAGAAAACACTCAACTAATTATGATTTTGCGCGCTTAATATTTTTGATTATATTTGTTTTATGGTTGTGTTTTATTTCTTTTTCTACAAGAACGCTTAGATGATACAAAACTACATGCTCTGTCGGCTGATAATGAGACATATGTTTTTAAATATCCATTTATATTTTTTCGTCCATATATCAGTATGAACATATGCATCATATCGATGACTGAACAAATGAACAAGGGTCATTAGGGTCTATATACTATCTAAGAAACCCCAAATACTTGCAAGAAATCATTATTAAAAATAGCCGTGTTACCAACCTGCTGTGCACCAAATAGGCAAGGCAAAAATGGAATGATTACTATTTCAGTACGGCAGTAGATTTCGCCATGCAATTAATGCCTGATGAACATAATGATAGGGCCGATTTCTGTCAAGACGAGTGTAGCAAACGTATACATTGAGAGAAATTGGCCGTCTATTAGAGATGCCAACTACTCGTATCTTTCAACATTAAACCAGGCAAATATATTTACTTGTTTGAAGAATCGTATGTACAATTTCTAATACACCTGCACCTTCCTCTATCAACTTTCACTGGAACACCTGGCAAATATCAACTTTCTGACCAAAGGCTGCCATGAACCATGAATCCATTCATATATTTAATCACCCACTTACTCATTAACTCCCTCACTCACTCAGTCACTCAATCACTCACTCACGTATTAAATCACCCATACACTCACTCATTCACATATTGTATCACCCCATCTAAAATTCACTCATTCACATTTAACCATCATTAACCATCAAATTGAACGTTATGCAATCACCCCTTTTAAACTAGAAGCATCATATATACCCAGCAGTATACACAAGCTGTTTGTAGTAATGCTTCTCCATATATCTATGGTAAACCTGGCCAGCCGATTTTCACACATGATTGGATGTATTGGACTGGAAGAATACAAATGCGGAACCTCCCTCTTCCCAACCGTGGACTTTCAATGTATCTTTCCTGCTCCTGCACCATCTAGTCAGCTTAATGATACTTTTGTACCTTATCCCATGTATGATTGCTTATCAACCACAGTAAAATAGAGTTAAATTTGAAAGTTGACCCATTTGTATATGCTTCTCATACCGTGGAAACACATTACTACTCCATGCGCTTTATATGTCTCATGGCCCAATCGTGGTATACAAGTTCCGTAACCAATTTCCTGCGCATACAATACTAGTGCATACAATACTTCCCGATAAAAGTATGAATGTACTTAATACTGTGTCAGTTTGTTAGAGTTACATGCATACAGCTGAGAAGATATCAAAGAATATTAGAAAGATGTGAAATATCGGCTGACCATCGCGATCTGCGTATCTTGGTCAACAAAAGCATAAACAAAGTTTGTGTTAAAATATATAATTATTTTACAGCAATAATCACACGTTTTGCAATTTATGTAGAGAGGCTAAAAAGCGTGGCAAAAAACCCATTAATTGGTTAACGTCGTGTCACTTATGGTGGCCACACAATGACAGTATAATTGGGCTTGGGGACATGAAAGACGAGACAAGTATTTCCTCAATCATCGCTGCTTCTTAATTCATCGTTCCCTGAATATAATCAGCGCTAATGTCACACGCAAGGTCATAAGGATGCTCATAAAATTGCATGAAGTGGTTTCCACAGACTGAGCGCCGCTGAACAAGGCATGTCGCATATCATTATATGACTCATAGCCAGATAAACGTTGACCCTGAGCTCAATCATTCAATAAAGATAACGTCCTGATTGAGGGACAAGTACTGACGTCATTGCACGCCGTGTTATCTTCAGTGATGCATAAAACAGTTGATTTATAAAGGATAAAAACATAATGAGATTTATAACATCGTATATCTTCTACCACCGGCGTCTGGGTGACCAGATGTGGACCTGCAGTTATTCGACATTCGCCTTTGCCGGTCGTTGTCTGCTTTAAGACATGAATCCATTTTACCTTCTCAATTGTTCTATAATCTGTTTGTGACCGTTAAAAACCTTATATAATACATGGGATGATACTATCAATAGCATAAAAGAAGAAGGTTATATTTGAATAGGAAAAACTGCTTGGCAATGTGTGCGGTATTTAGCAGCAGTTAAGTAATGAAGCTGGCTTCGGTTTATGCGGAGATTGCCATAGACACGCTGTGGACAAGCAGATAACGATGATACTGGCCATGTAAGTCGGAACCATGGTACAAGAGGGTAAAGCTATAGTTGTCATTAACATATTATAGTACTTTATTTACTTACAACATATTGTATGACACGTGTGAGAATAGGGAGTAGGTAATATCTGTCATCAATGACCATTTGAAATACAACGAACACAATCCACCAGCCTGTTCTAATAAACATCCTTTGTACACAGTGAATAATTATAGGATTCCATTTTACATTTTTAGTTTTTGTTGTTGATGGAAATGTAGTATATTTCATAGGTTCACAGCAAGCCGTAACATCTGCGCTTATCTTCGCCTATTCATTATGGATCGTTAGTTATGATATTGTTCGGTAAGAACGATTGACCCCACGTAATTCATATGATTATATTATTCGTTTCATCATATATATTGTCACCCAATAAATAAAAACTATCAAAAGCTGGTACATATATATCGTACCAAATATGACACCGGTAGAAAAAAGTACCCCAAATCTAACCAGCAAATACATAGCCTTGTACATATAACAGAACGTGCAATATATGTAATTATCCAATTGCTTACTGAAAAGTCTGTATATGAAAGCGCCGATTTATATAGCTTTTCAGAGGTAGTTATTGTCAATGTTTATGGCAAAAATGACAATTGGTGACAGTGTGATGATACGTTTTCATTATCTGAAACAAATGAAAATAGGATTGAGATACCTGCATTTTGTTTGATACATGACTCACTGTCAGCAGACATTTACAAACCCGACCAGCCTGTTAATTCTAGTTAATATACACAGTATGACAGCCACTTTTCTGCGCATACTATACTAATCCATAGAAAATGCTTCCCGATAAAGGTATGAATGTACTTTGTTTGATACAAGACCAATTATCAGCAGACATTTACAAACCCGACCAGCCTATTAATTCAAGTTAATATACACAGTATGACAGCCACTTTTCTGCCGTTCAATACTAATCCATACAAAATGCTTCCCAATAAAGGTACGAATGTACTTGATGTAATGCAAAATAATTGATTTGTTTTACGATGCTTTTTGATTTAATCACAAAAAAGGTAGCATTATGAATGAGCTACCGTCTTACACATGCTGCCCCGTCAGTATATCACAATGGTCAGGTTTCACCCATAATGAATAATAATGTGAAATCTGCAATTCTGCTGTATCAGTGATTAGCAGGTCTGAGCTTTATTGTGGCGCTGTTATCAGAATGCGTGTAAGGCGTTTGGTTGTGGGCTCAAAACTTAACTGGTCTCTTTTATGTTCTTGCTGAAACTAGCACATTATACAGTTATATTACGCCAAAAACAAGTTAAGAAGTGCACCGCGTATACGTCTGTTAAGTTTGCTACTAATCACTTCTGTAGCATGAGTTGAGCTCCTCTTTGAGCAAGCAAAATGCTTTCGGTGAACATCAATGAAATCATAGTGACGAATTTTATACCATATGACACTAAATGCCAAATCATTTCTCTTGGAATGCATAAGTTAGTTCCTGCATGATGTATCGGCGTACCCTTTCAGAACAGATGTAGGTTGTTATGCTACATATGGTCAGGCAGAATGAATGTAGCGGTTCTGCAGGTAAACTTAACCAAACTGAGCGCAGGTAGTATGAGGATCGTCGCACTGGATATTTGATAATCATCAGTTAATCGAAACATCCATTCGTAGAACTGAAATGCATATGTCGCAGCAGAGAAGGACTGTGTTAATATTTATGACCCACCCCAGTGCACTGCCAATGACGTCATGCTCCGCGCAAGAGATTGCTGAAGATAAGCTATGAGCGTCATGTCTGTGGGTCTCCTCTCCATCGTGTAGTTGCTGATCTCAAGAGAATTGTACCATGTGACAGTTTGCACCAAGCCTCAGTAAATATGAGAAGTAATTTACGGACACCATTGCGGGGAGGGAGGGGTGTATTTAATAGTCATGAGACTAATGTTCTGGTGACATTCATAGTCGAAGCATCTCGATTTAAGAGCGAGATCAGAGCGCTTATTTCAAGAAATGCTTTTGGTCACATGATTACAAAAGCGACATCATTCCAAGCAGAAATATCTCTGGCTTTATAATTAATGGCGTCATTGGCATTAAAGTATTCCTTTAACGAACAAATGTTGCTTTGCATAAACATCAATCACAATGCGCTATTTTTAGCTCGCAATGCTCGATTGCCGGAGCATATGCTATTATCATAGCATGGCCGACTACGTCGATTTTAATCGATTTATGATCAATTTACACGTCTGTTTAACTTGAGGGTGCTTGAAATACAAACCGTTGCAACTCGTAGACTACACGTTTCTTGCAAATTGTGCATAAAAAGTGACAATCAATTAACGTTACTTATACGAAATAGCAATTGGCAATCTGTTTAATGACCAAATCATTGTTATCGCTGCTTCGTGGTCTACTGTTTCAAAGCTTCTCCAACGCTGACATGATAGGTAAGGCCTCCTTACGTGGTTTGATGATCCTTGTCTTTGGTAGAAACGTGTTAAACGCCACGTCCAGAGTGTGACCCAACCCCAGGTGTTTTTTTTTTACACAGCTTGAGTGTCCATATAACTTGTAGGGACGTATGCAATAACGGACACATGCAAAAGCCAATTATTCCAATGTCTGAATAGAAAACGAACACAGTAGAAGTTTAGCCAAGAAAGCAGAAGAATCAACTTTATATCCTGTTTGGTCTATTCGACTGAATTAGACAGCTCCTCTGCACCCGATTCATAGTTGCCACCTGCAGAGCTAAAACACTTACCCGCTTAAACCTATAACGGTCAATGGTCCTTCAGTGTATTTCCCTTTCATCTCTTCCCTTTCAACAAACTTTATTGATATCGAACCATATTTCAGCTACATTTCGTTCAAAGAAAATATGTCAAATGCAGGTGTTCTCATACGAAATAATGTTTGAAGTGATCAGCCAGAATAAATACCATACTCATCTTGGTCGTTTGATATTTAGTACCTCTTCTAGGGTCTTGAATTTATTTGGTATAATGTGAAAATTCTTTGGGTCCAAAATAGCCTACCAATCTGTTGGAAGTTGCGTCAATTTATATTCATATACCTTGATGGATATTCTTACCTACGCACCATAATGGCAATTTTAAATTTGGTTAAGAAGTCAGGCGGTGTTTAGCCTCAACATCCGTCCTTGCATCTAATGCAATATTATTGATAGGTTTTCTGTCGCGTATTGCGCTTTTAATTGTACTCACAACGTCAAAGGTTTGCACCCAGTTAGACCAACGATGTGCCGAGTGTGCAAAGTTATTGAAGGGACAATGAGCAGGCGTTATATTATGTAGATATTGCGAGCGGCGTTAAAACATCAATGCTTCATTTTATTTCACCACATGTCAAATCATTCACATGCTAGTGACCGTGGTTTCTGTAAATGCCCATCATTAATAAGTTAAAAATTATATTTCTTATATACAAGCATTCTGATTCTCTCCGAGGGATATTTTTCACTCTGGTAAGTATAAATTGCTCTTCATTAATTATAATAGGCAGACAGTCGGGTCCCAAAAAAATACATTTTCGTAATATTCTAATATTTAGAATGGATGTCGCCTCAGGAGGGACGCGGCAGGTGCATGTTCAATTATCGCCCGACCTAATTGGTCATTAAGCAGATCTTATCCTCGCGCTTGCCAATGGCAGCGCTCATAAACGTCACTTACTGTATTCTACAAAGAAAACGATCACTCCAACTTCTCGTATTCAACCCTTCACATAGCTGGTTTTCAGAGGTACTATCGTCCCAGTTACGAAATTTCTCTTGCCCGCTCGATACATCGGGAAACGCACGGTTTTGTGGTCTGCAAACGCTTCTATATACTGTTCCTGGCTTCCTTTATTATGTGTCATGACGACATCCATAACAAAGAAGAATTGTTCATTATGTAGATGCACCTCATGAAGTTCCCTGACACGAATCTACTGTAAGACTTTCTACCTAGTTTCAGTTAAAAGGTTACCATGAGAAGGAGAATAAGATTGGGCAAATGTATTTTAAAAGTTCGGGCCACCATTTCGCACCATCAGACGTGATGTCCAGTAACTGCCATCGCTTTCCACTGCCGGCTAACGGCGTGCTGTAATCTTTAGTGATGTGTTTGTCGAATATGTTCCCCATACACACTGTTATTTCTAAATTGCATGAGCGACTGACGTGAATAATAGGTGCAATTGTGGAAATCATGCTTTAGTTCATAACCAGGTGTGATAGAACAAATACATCGAGGGATTAGTAAATGCTGTTTGGAAAAATACAAATGCTACTGCCAGAACTTGTAAATTGATAACATTTTACCCAATCCAATTGAACTCGGCACTACTACAATCATTATTGCAGTCACTTGCGATTGCCTGATGCTGAGTGTATGCCGTAGTATGCCAATGACCGGCCTCATAGAATCCCAGGTGTAAGCTCAATCTTCTTTGTGGAGAATAAGCAACAATGATGATGCTTGCTTCTGCAGAATGTCATATAGCTGGCGCCATAATGTTGGGATGGATGATTTTGCGAATGACATCGACTGGGGATACATTATTGCCCATCAATTACGCTGAATGATGACCTCCATTATTCATTGCACCATATATGGCCTTGTATCTCTCACGAAACTTTCATGAGTACGTGTCATGTTCTGTTGGAGGGATGTACTGGTAAAGAGCGGGTTATGTATTCTGTATGCTTCCCACCACGTTCAATGGCTGAACCAAGTAATGATCTATTATTAACAGCATCGTCGTTATTTTGGTTGGTTATTTGAAATCCATTAAACCAATGGCAAGAGCTTTCTTTGCCTTTGAGGGAAAAATGCCATCATAAGTACTATGGAAACACTCTGCACTAAAATTATTCTTATTAACATATTCATGTTATCGATGACTGAACAAATGAATCAGCTAATTAGAGTTGCCTGTGCCATACCACTTCCTATTTATTGATATATTTTCATTTTGCATTGACGGGTTTTTTACCATCCCGGTAAGAGAATATACCATTCATGAAACACCCGAATATTTGCAAATAATCACCATTACAAAAGAGTGAATACATAAAGATATGTCACCAACTTGCTGTGCATCATACAGGCAACACAAAAATGCAATGATATTTCAATAACAGATACGACAGTAGGTATACATGCAATTAATGCCTGATGAACATTATTGTAGAGCCGGTTCACGTCTGGATTAATGTAAACAAATCTATACGTAGATAAAATTAGACTTTGCATCTGCAACATTAAATCAGAATAAATTTACGTTTTAGAAGCATCATTTGTAAACTCTAGCATGCTTACACACTCATTCACTCGCACATTCATTCACTTACATACTACATCATCGACTGCCCTACTTTGTTCGTGTACTCACTTCATTTTCTTATATGCTTAAGAATATTATATGTCCAGCAGCATCATAAACGCACAATAGTATACTCTATCACAATACTTGTAGTACAATAGCCTTGTTTTTAAATAATGTATAAATATAATAAAACTGGCCAGAATGATTTCCAAACAGTGATTAAGCATGGTAAAATAAATGCATCTTTCGTGCTTTTATCAATCTCCATGTACTGGCTATTCAGCTTGATTGGAAATCTATCGTTATTCCCTGTATGGATGCTTATCAATACACGAACACGTTCTCCAAATGTTAATGTAACTAGGATATATTAAAAAGCAAACCAGAACCCTCATTGTACTTACTACTCATACCTTGGCATTCCATTGCTACTCCCTGTGCAGTATGAGTAACAATGGCCCAATCTTGGTTGCCAAGTCCCTTTCTACTAACTCAATGTGATAAGTTTGTTTGAGGCATAGTTATATTGCTGGGAAGAAACAGGAAGATGTGCAAAAGGTTTGAATGAGCAGCTGACGATCGCTGTCAGCAATATGGCGCCATATTTCGTTGCCCGATACTACACATTTGCTTGCATTGCTGCGACGGGCTATATTTTCATCCATATAATTAAGCTTGAAATACGGCCACTGGTCGATTTAATTTATCTTGGTTAACAAAAGCAGATTAATTATCAACATATAGTATATGAACAATCAGCCAATAAGGAAATAATTTCCAAAGAATCAGTGCCACTGGATAGGTGACTAATAGTATAAACATGTTTCACTGATACATTGTAAGAAAATTCCTGTTATCTTATTAAAGTATCTTACAACAATACACACACATACTCACTCACACACACATTTTCCCAGCGACACTGTCAGCAATGTTATTATATATTTTACTTTGTATCTATCATAACATATTATGTACAAGGTTAATGACGTATCACTATTGGTATTCATACAATGAAAGCATGATTAGCGTTGGGGATATGAATGACGAGACAAGTATTCCCTCAATTATCGCTGCTTCTTAATGCACCATTCCCTGACTTTAATCAAACACTAATGTGACACGCGAGGTCACAATGATGCTCATAAATATTGTACAAAGTAGGTTCAACAGGATACCATGAAGTCCGCTGGGCGTCGCTGAACACCCCATCTCAAATTAATCAGCGGGGCATTATCACGCGCCTTCCTATTGAGCTAAATATAATCTGGAATGATAGCCACGCAATGAAGTTTATGGGTTATCTGATGGCATACATCGATGCTTGCTTCGAAGCTGTGCAATTTCCAACCCCCACAACCCATTACCCACTATTTAGCAAATGCATACGTTATTGGCCATCGAACATAAAACTTCACCCATGCTATCTTCATTGCTTGTTCAATGTATTAAATCACACATATTACAATGAAGATAACTATTTAGAGAATGCCATAAAATGCATGGTAGAGGAAGGTGGGCAGTCCAGAATATTTTTTGTGCTCACGATTGAGTCAAAGCATCTAAGGTATTCATATTGTTCTCACTTTTGCAGGCACTCTATATAAAAAACCATTCGCTTGTATCATAAGTGTTGTCATCCGTTTGGAATTAGTCCATGAATCACTATCATGATATTGTCAATTTGAATAATAATATAATTTAACAATCATTACAGATTTCATTACTTCATATGCGGCGTTATCTGTGGATGAATAATACATCATAGGCAAAGTGAATTGCACGTGGATATTATCAGCCAAAGCAGGTTATTCTATCATTAATCAGCTCGCGATGGGGCACTGTCAAAAGTCATATTATATCATCACGATAACACTCAAATATTTGGTTTCCAAAATGGTATGCGTTGCATGCTGGAATGACGGTGTTTCGATCAACTGTCTACCAATACCTTTGCTATTCACTAGTTCATTTAATGCATCTAAGGAAAAATGTTGACGACATATATATCGTACATCACAGCCAAGCACATTGATGTGAAGATTGGTGATTCCATGAGTGATTCTGGAATTTGCTTAACTTAAAAATATACCCAAGAAACGTTTCAAATGTCATCAATATCTGTCGAGTCCAAATGGTGTCCCTGGCTACTTGATATGTTTATGGCCAGGCTTTGATTGGCCAATTTCTTAATGAGACCAAATACAGAAATCTTAGACTCCATGAGACTTCTTAGATTGCACACTCCCTCAAATCATGTCACATTAGCTTATCAATTGAACTACAAGAGAACGTGTTTAACATCTCATCAAACCTAATAGATATTTATCTTTTGCTGAATTACAATAACTCTTGAATCACTGCTAGATAGATAATCAACGCTCCCTTAAACAATCCAGTGCTGTTCACTGCTCCAGATCGTTACGATCAGCGTTGTTGCCTATGGTGATAACGTCCTATCTTTATACCCATGCTAATATGATAGCGCTCATCATTTTTGGCCGCAGTTCTAGCAGGATAACCGGACCTAACGTTTCAAAGCAATTTTCTGCATTGATACTAAATGAAAGTTCACTGCAAACCACAATACCTGCTCTTATGATTAACGATTCATTATGGATCGTTCATTATGATGTAATATTCACCCACACTATATGATTCATTTCGTCATAATGTTCTGCATAGCCACAACAAAGAGATAAGGGCAAACATAACATAGATAGATAGATACATAGATATATAAACTTTTTTCCAGACTTTTTTACACAGATAATATAAGTGGTCCATAATTTAACAATCATACCAAGTATGGAACCCAAACAAAAAGCACCACAAAGCAAGCAAATGACATGCCACGCCCATGCAACAAAGAACGCAACAAACAGAGACATCTGATGCTGTCCACCATAGTACTGTTCTTTCCGGCAAATGCATATATGTTGATACTAAACTAACTGACTATCATCGCCTGTTAATTCAAGTTCACATGCACATGAGGATAGTTACTAATCTGCCCCCCCTCCACACACAACAAAATAAAAAAAAAAAATACTGGATGCAGTGAAACAAAAAATGATTTGCTTTGCGTTGCTCTTTGGTTAGGTCACAAAAAACATAATGTAGCATTTGACACATGTTGCTCCCTTCATATATCACACTGGTCAGGTTTCAGCCATAAGGGATAATAATGTGGGACAGGCAATGTCACCATATCAGTGCTAAGCAGGGTTTTTGTGACTTTGCTACATTAACAAGCAAGTAAGCTTTTGGGTTATGGCTGGAAGACGTTAATGCTCCATGTTATACTCAAGCTCCTGATACTTTCATATTACGTCAATCATACAGTTAAAATGTGATATGTGTGTAATTCCGTGATGTTGGTGCTGCTAACCGGTGCTTCCTTGTATCACAGGACGCGGTTTTGACGAGCAATGTAACGAATTTTAGATCACGAGCTTAGTCTCTGTTTGATGCAGCAAAATGCGATTCTTTTTGTGAACATAAAGTAACTTCTAATGACGGCGCTTTTGCAATGTAACCAAAGGGTGTATAGCTTCGCTTAGAGTTTTGTTATGTGTTCGATGATTAGGTATTGCATAGTCATTGGTCTGGTGATGTCCTGATGCTTTTCATATTGCTTAGTCTATTGTCGCAAGCGACTTAGTATCAAATTATCCGTATATTTGAAATGAGTATCCATGGAATACAATTTGTTACGGCTCTATCTAAACCAACGCACATTTTGCCAATTGCGCATCAAAAGGGAAAGTCAATACAAGTTCCTTAATTAATAAATAAAAAAGGACTATCGGCTGTCTGCTAAACAAACAAAATCATTATGTAATGTCCATTGTTATCGCTGCTTCGTGGTTCACTGATTCAAAGCTGCTTCAACACTGAAAGGACAGATAAGGCGCTGTGTAAAACAAAATATGGCCGCCTACGTGGTCTTGGTGGTCTTTGCTGTTAGCAGAAATGTGAGTTCAATCGCATTGTTCTATTATTGGTCGTGCGTGATTAAATGGCGCTCAGCACAAGTAAAAGCGACACGTTTACAGGGTGACCCAGCACCCTAGGAATGATGGCTAGTCTTAGTGTCCATATAACTTCAGGATGCAAACGCTAATTATTCTTAGGGCTAAATAGAATTTGTATTTTTGCATGTTCAGAAGTCACAGCTACAGTCTTATTAATAAAACAGAAGACTCCACCAACTGCAAAAAACAAACCGATGGTTTGCATAGATACGAATCTCTCGTGGTTAACTAGTGTATAAATCCGCCGATCAGTGAGACCATTGTACTCCAAAAGCGTACTCCCGGTTAAGATTAAGACTTTCCGATTTTATTTCAACATGTTGATAGCAGTGTGATGTAGTTGTTGGTTTGCAGGTATGTATGCATTTATGTATGTATGTATGTATGTATGTATGTATGTATGTATGTATGTATGTATGTATGTATGTATGTATGTATATGTATGTATGTATGTATGTATGTATGTATGTATGTATGTATGTATGTATGTATGTATGTATGTATGTATGTATGTATGTATGTATGTATGTATGTATGTATGTATGTATGTATGTATGTATGTATGTATGTATGTATGTATGTATGTATGTATGTATGTATGTATGTATGTATGTATGTATGTATGTATGTATGTATGTATGTATGTATGTATGTATGTATGTATGTATGTATGTATGTATGTATGTATGTATGTATGTATGTATGTATGTATGTATGTATGTATGTATGTATGTATGTATGTATGTATGTATGTATGTATGTATGTATGTATGTATGTATGTATGTATGTATGTATGTATGTATGTATGTATGTATGTATGTATGTATGTATGTATATGTGTATGTATGTATGTATGTATGTATGTATGTATGTATGTATGTATGTATGTATGTATGTATGTATGTATGTATGTATGTATGTATGTATGTATGTATGTATGTATGTATGTATGTATGTATGTATGTATGTATGTATGTATGTATGTATGTATGTATGTATGTATGTATGTATGTATGTATGTATGTATGTATGTATGTATGTATGTATGTATGCATGTATGTATGTATGTATGAATGTATGTATGCATGGATGCATGTATGTATGTATGTATGTATGTATGTATGTATGTATGTATGTATGTATGTATGTATGTATGTATGTATGTATGTATGTATGTATGTATGTATGTATGTATGTATGTATGTATGTATGTATGTATGTATGTATGTATGTATGTATGTATGTATGTATGTATGTATGTATGTATGTATGTATGTATGTATGTAGGTATGTATGTAATTTTCACAGGACTTAAGAAATTCCTGATTTGTTGAGTAAGCAATGATGATTTTACTACGAAATGTCGTTCTTTATTCACATAATTGACCCATTCGCTAATGAAATGATAATACCAGATGTGTAACTATGTCAAAATATAGAACAAATGATTTTTATAGAGCATTCTCCTTCCGTTACATCACACAGCCTGAAGGAATTCCAATACCTGGAGTGCGCTAACACGAATCGGAATCTCATCGCTCCCTCCCGTGATTATGAAAAAAGTCTCCCTTTGCCTTTCATAATTCTGTTAGGTTTGTTTTACTGAAACAGGCAACCCAAATACATTCTATTCTATTTACACATTCCTACCCACAGAGCTGAAGCACGCTCCGCCTTACACCATAGAATGTCAAATGTCATTCAATGTAATACCTATTCTTCTCATTACTGCCAGGCAACTTCCGTTGAATTCTAACTTTATCTTCTTTCTATTCCTTTCAAAGCAGATATGCTACATGTAGATTTACACGCGGTTTCATATGAAATAATACGATCAGCCAAAATGAATACTAATACATTTTCTATCTTTGGAAATGCTTTTTATCTTGAATACACATATAAAAAAATGAAGTGATGTATATTCTTAGATACGCACCATAATGGATTTTTTATCAGATGTCTAACGGATAATAAGTCCGACCTATTAACGTGTCATCACCATTCTATTTAACACCATGTTAAATTGACCTGTTCTATAGTGAGTGGGGATTGTACTGCGTCGAATATTACTAGTGTAAATAATGCAATTAGGGCCTATGTAGTGTTCACAAGCACGGCATGACGCTCCCCAATAATATAGTTAGAAGTTTATTAAATATAGTCCAAGCTTTTGGTCAAAATTACCACCAAGCTGCGAGCGTGTATTTGAAATAGGCATACATGCGAATATCGGATATCCCCATAGCAACATTTCTGTTATCAGGCCAGAGCTCTGTTCATTAGACGTCTACTGGTAGTTGGCATGTGCATACTATGTAACCGTATCACGCACTGAAACTTTCATTCCAATATATGTTATTATGCCTGGTTAGATTAGAGATGACAATCTCTTATTACACAATATGTCAGCCATCATCTCAGTACGAACACTAAACTCAAAAGGATCCGTGAACGCAGCATGCCTTAATAAAGATTTATGTGAAACAGGTTTCTTATATAGCAGGTCAGTTGAAAAAGTGAACCCATTACCTGCAGGGTTGTTAACTCTACTTGATTAGGCAGATTTGCTGTATTCATACAATCAAGATGGATGTCGACGGACGATACAGGTGCATCCTCAATTATCGCATGGCTCGATCGGTCATTAAGCAAATCTTGTTCGCGAGCATGCTAATGACATCGCTAATAAACATCAATTACTCTACTCACCCCATCACGAAATTGGTTTTCATGGGAGCTTTCGGCCCAGTTACGCAATTACTCTTGCCTACGCCATAAATAGGGAAACTTTAAAAACGTTGTACCGCACGTAAGTTTTCAGAGTGCGCAAAAGTTGCAACGTATTGTACCTGGTTCCTAAATTTTAATTTGTCATGACATCTTCTATTTCACGCTGTCAATGATATTTGGCCAAAGATGTGTATTTTTTATCGGTGTGCAAATATCTCATATAGTGACCTGACAAGACTCCTCTGTTAGACTAAAAGTTACGACGAGAAAGGGACATTGAGCAAACACAATTCTTAGGGTCATATTTTTGTCAGAATGTTGTCCTGTAATTTAATCAATTCTGCCGGTTGAAGTGCCTTTTCCAATATCCCTGCACATTACGAATGGCTACTCTTCACTTGTTGTGGTAGCATTCGCCGGTCGGCGCTATGTCTGGTTCCGTTTCCGTTCGTTCGACAATAAACACATGTGACTTCATGGATCTGTTTGTGATTAGCAAAACGTCACACCTCTACACTATAATGTACCAATTAGTTATTGTGGCTTGATGGATCAACCAAATTATATGGTTTTACTAACAGCAGCGTCGTTATTGTATTTTAGCCACTATAGTGTGCGTTTTATACTGCTGGCCGATAATTGTCAATGTAAGGGCACATTATATCATGAGGATGCATTAGCAATCCCACAGGAAGAATCACTCCACCGATACCAAGCACTTTGCTTGCATTTAAAGGAGGCAATGGTATGAAATACCACTCTCCACTAATTACCATTTTGCGCGCTAAATGTATTTGATTATATTTCTATTATGGCTGTGTTTCGTATTCTACAAGACGCTGAGTTGATACTAAACTACACACCCTGTCGGCTGGTAATGAGAGATATGTTTTCCATGTCCATGTATATTTTTCCTCCATAGCTATTTACACGTACGACAATATTGCAAGCCTATGCATCATTATGAAAATAGGCATTATATCGAATAAACAAATTAACAAGGGCCATAAAGGTGTGAATACTATCTGAGAAACCCACAATACTTGCAAATAATCAGAAAACAATAATTACAAATAGCTGTGTCACCAACCTGCTGTGCACCATATGGGCAAGGCAAAGGTGGAATGTTTGCTATTTTAGTACAACGGTAGGTTTCTCCATGCAATGAATGCCTGATTAACATAATGATAGCGCCGATTTCTATCTAGACTAGTGTAGCAAATGTTTACATTGAGAGAAATTGGCCGTCTTTTAGAGACGCCACGAGCTGTTTGTAGTTATGCTTCTCCATATATCTATGGTAAATCTGGCCAGCCAATTTTCACACATGTATGGATGTACGGGACTGGAAGAATAAAAATGCGGGACCTCCCTCTTCCCAACCGTGGACTTTCAATGCATCTTTCCTGCTTTTGACAATTCTCCTGCACCATCTATTCAGTTTAATGATACATTTGTACATTATTCTGTGTATGGTTGCTTATCAACCACTTTAAGGTAGAGTTATATTTGAAAGTTGACCCTTTTGTATATGCTTCTCATACGTGGAAATACATTACTACTCCACGCGCTTTATAAGTCTTATGGTATACAAGTCCCGTATTACTCACTCAATGTGGTCAGTTTGTTAGATTTACATGCATACAGCTGGGAAGAAATGGAATAATCTAAGAAAGATCTGCGTATCTTGGTCAACTAAAGCAATAATAAAGTTTGTATAAAATTGTTTTACAACAATAAATACACGTTTTCCAATTTATGTAGAGAGGCTCAAAAGTGTGGCCAAAAACACATCAATTGGTTAACGTAGTATCACTTATGGTATCCACACAATGACAGTATAATCAGCTTGGGAACATGAAAGACGAGACATGTATTTCCTCAATCATCGCTGCTTTCTTAATTCACCGTTCCCTGAATATAATCAAGCGCTAATGTCAAACGCAAGGTCATAAGGATGCTGATAAACATTGCACGAAGTGGTTCTTACAGGCTGAGCGCCGCTGAACACGGCATGTCGCATATCATTATATGACTCATAACAGTATATTATAAGCTATGTGAAGCCCTTCACTGATAAACGTCGGCCATGAGCTCTATCATTCAATAAAGATAACACCCTGTCACTTGTCAAATATGACACCGGTAGAAAAACGTACCCCAACGCTAACAATACCAGTGCATAAAAAATGCTTCCCGATAGAGGTATGAATATACTTCATATAGTGAAAAAGAATTGATTTGTTTTTGCAATGCGCTTTGGTGTGATCACAAAAAGGTAGCATTATGAATAATCTACCGTCTGACACATGCTACCCCGTCAGTATATCACAATGGTCAGGTTTCACCCATAATGAATAATAATGTGAAATCTGCAATTCTGCTGTATCAGTGATTAGCAGGTCTTAGCTTTTTTGTGGCGCTGTTATCAGAATGCTTGTAAGGCGTTTGGTTGTGGGCTCAAAGCTTAACTGGCCGCGTTTATGTTCTTGCTGAAAGTAGCCCATTATACAGTTATATTACGCCAAAAACAAGTTGAGAAGTGCACTGCGTACACGCCTGTGAAGTTGCTACTAATCACTTCTGTAGCACGAGTTGAGCCTCTCTTTGAACAAGCAAAATGCAATCCTTTTTCGGTGAACATCAATGAAATTATAGTGACGAATTTTATACCATATGAAACTAAGAGCCGAATTATTTCTTTTGGAATGCATAAGTTAGTTCCTGCATGATCTATCGGCGTACCCTTTCAGAACAGATGTAGGTTATTATGCTACATATGGTCAGATAAGATGACTGCAGCGGTCCTGCAGGCAAACTTAATGCATATGATCACATGATTAAAAAAGCGATATCATTCCAAGCAAAAATATATGTAACTTTTTAACAGAATCAAATGATTAGTGGCGTCATTGGCTTCTATAACGAACAAATGTTGGTGTGCATAAAAATCAATCACAAAGCGCATTTTTGAGCTCGATATGCTCGATTGCAGGAGCTATTATCTTAGCATGTCGACTACGTCGATCTTAATCTATTTATGATCAATTTCCACGTCTGTTTAACCTGAGGGTGCTTGAAACACAAACCTTTGCGACTCCCTCTTGATCTACACGTTTCTTGCAAATTGTGCATAAAAAGTAACTATCAATAAACGTTCCTTATATGAATTAGCATTAAGCGATCTGTTTAAGGAAAAAATATTATCATCGCTGCTTCGTGGTCTACTGATTTAAAGCTGCTCCAATGCTGACATGATAGATAAGGCGCTGCATAAAGAAACTGCAGGCCCCCCTTACGTGGTTTGATGATCCCTGCCGTTGTAGAAACGTGTTATACGCCACGTTTAGAGGGTGACCCAACCCCAGGTCTTTTTTTTGCACACAGCTTGAGTGTCCATATAACTTTTAGGGACGTAGGCAATAACGGACACCTGCAAAAGCCAATTCTTCCAATGTCTAAATAGAAAACGAACTTTGCGTTTTCCTAAGTCACAGTAACAGTTTTGCCAAGAAAGCAGATAAATCAACTTTATATTGTGTTAGGTCTATTCTTCTGAATAAGACACCTCCGCTGCACCCGATTCATATTTGCCACCTGCAGAGCTTAAACACATACCCGCTTACACCTAGAAATGTCAATGGTCCTTCTGTGTATTTCCCTTTAATCTCTTTCCTTTCAACAAACTTTATTGATATCAAACTATATTTCATTTACATTTCTTTCAAAGAAAATATGTCAATGCAGGTGATCTCATCAGCCAAAATAACTACCATGCTCATCTTGAATTTGTTTGGTATAATGTTTTTGAGCGTATCCAATATAGCTTACCAATCTGTTGTAAGTTGCGTCAATTTATATTCAAATACCTTGATGGTTATTCTTACCTACGCACCATAATGGAATTTTTTTATCAGCCGTCTAATTAGTTGTTGAAATATCAATACCAGATGTTTATTGATATAGAACAGATGCTTATTAATATAACAGCAGATGGCTTTTATAACGCACCCAGCGTAGTTCCTCCTTAAATTACATCACCCAGCTTGGAAGTATTACCATACCTGGAGTGGCCGTTGAGTGTATATTGAATACACTAATCAATGTAGCACATCCTTGTGTTTCGTCCAATTGCCTTGCACGCGTATCCCAATTACTTCACCGGGAGAAAGTTGCGTCAGATAATTTATCATTTTACACAGAACATTTGGGACTTATTGGCGTCATTAATACAATTGCTCACACTTTTAACATGTCGTCCTCAGAGGATCTTTTACAGTAAACCACCACGCTACTGGGACCGGCTGTTTTCTGTCGCGTATTGCCCTTTTTAAATTGTACTCACAACGTCCAAGGTTTGCACCCAGTTAGACCAAAGTGTGCAAAGATATTGAAGGGGCAATGAGCAGGCGTTATATTATCTAGATTTTGCAAGCGGCGTTAAACCTCAATGCTTCATTTTATTTCACCACATGTCAAATTATTCCCATGCTAGTGAACGTGGTTTCTGTAAATACCCTACATCAATAAGTTAAAAATTATATTTCTTATATACAAGCATTCTGATTCTCTTCGAGGGATATTTTTCACTCAGTTAAGTATAAATTACTCTTCATTAATCATAATAGGCAGACAATGGGGTCAAAAGAAAGTACATTTTCGTAATATTCTAAAAATTAGGATGGATATCGCCTCATGAGGGACGCGGCAGGTGCATTTTCAATTATCGCCCGACCTAATTGGTCATTAAGCAGATCTTATCCTTGCGCTTACTAATGACAGCGCTCATAAACATTACTTACTGTATTCTACAACGAATACGATCACTCCAACTTTTCGTATTCACCCCTTCACATAGCTGGTTTTCAGAGGCGCTATCGTCCCAGTGTCGCTTTTTCTCTTGCCCGCTTCATATGTTGAGAAACCCACAGTTGTGTGGTCCGCAAACGCTTCAATATACTGTTCCTGGTTTCCTTTATTATGTGTCATGACGACATCCATAACAAAGAAGAATTCTTCTTTGGCAGATACACGTCATGAAGTTCCCTGACACGACTCAGTTAAATGGTTACCATGAGAAGGAGAATAACATTGGGCAAATACATTTTAAAGGTTCGGGCCACCATTTCACACTGTAAGACGTGTTGTCCAGTAATTACCATCGCTTTCCACTGCGTGGCGTTCTGTAACCTTTAGTGATGTCTTTGTCGAATATGTTGCCCATACACACTGTTATTTCTTAATTGCAATACGCGTCTGACGTGAATAATAGGTGGAATTGCGCTAATCATGTTTGAGTTCATAACCAGGTGTGATAGAACAAATACATCGAGTGATTAGAAAAATGCTGCATGGAAAATACAAATACTGCTCCCAGACCTGGTAAATTAATAACATTTAACCCATTCCAATTGAACTCGGCAGCACTAAAATCATTATTGCAGTCACCTGCGATTGCCTGATGCTGAGTGTATGCCGTAGTATGCCCATGGCCGGCCTCATAGAATCCCAGGTGTAAGCTCAATCTTCTTTATGGAGGATAAGCAACAATGATGATGCTTGCTTGTGCAGAGTGTCACATTAGCTAGTGCCATATTGTTAGTATGGGTGATGTTGCGAATAACATCGACTGGGGACACACAATTCCCCATCAATTATGCTGAATGATGACCTCCATAATTCATTGCACCATATATCGCCTTGTATTTCTCATGAGTACGTGTCATGTTCTGTTGGAGGGATGTACTGGTAACGAACGGGTTACATGTTCTGTATACTTCCCGCAACTTTCAATGGCTAAACCAAGTTATGAAATATAATTAACCGCATCGTCGTTATTTTGGTTTTGCAAATTTAGTTTAGTTTGTGTTTAGTTTGTGTTTGACACTATCGGCTCATAATTGTCAACTCAACGGCATAATATATAGTGATGATGTATTTGAAATCCATTGAACCAATGACGAGAGCTTTTAATGCTTTCAAGGGAAGAAATGGCATCACAAGTACTATGAAAGCAAATCAATCAGCTAATTAGAGTTGCCTGTGCCATGCCACTTATTTATTAATATATTTTCATTTTGCATTGCCGAGTATTCCATTCATGAAACACTCGAATATTTGCAAATAATCACCATCACAATAGAGAAGCTACATATAGGTGCGTCACCAACCGGCTGTGATATAGGCAAGACAAAAATGCAATCATATTTCATTACAGATACGACAGTAAGATTCCGATATATATGCATACAATTAATGCCTGATAATCGAAAGTTCGGTGCACGTCTGGATTAATGTCAACATATCTATCCATTGAGAAAAATTGTCTTTCCATCTGCAACCTTAAATTAGAATGCATTTCCTTTTTAGAAGCACCGTTTGTAAACTCTAGAATTCTTACACACTCATTCACTAAAACATTCATTCACTTGCTTACGTGCTGCATCATCGACTGCACAACTTTGTTCGCAAACTCACTCACATTTTCTTATATGCTTAAGAATACTATATATCCAGCAGCATCATAAACAAACAAGAAAATATTCACAGTGATTTCCAAACAGGGATTATGCATGTTTAAATGCAGTAAACTGGTAAAATAAATGCATCGTTCGTGCTTTTAACAATCTACATGTACTGGCTATTCTGCTTGATTGGATATCTATCCTCATTCCCTGTATGGTTGCATATCAATACACGAACAGGTTCTCAAAATGTTACAGTTCCATTAGTGAGATTATTAAAAAGCGGACCAGAACCATTCCATTGCTACTTCCTGTGCAGTATGAGTAACAATGGCCCAATCTTGGTCCCTTTCTACGTACCCAATGTGATCAGTTTGTTTGAGGTATATATATATATATAGCTGGGAAGAAACAGGAAGATGTGCAAAAGGTGTGAATGAGCGACTGACGATTGCTGTCAGCGATATAGCGCCCTAAAAGAGATCCGCTTGCATCGCTGCGACGGGCTATGTTTCCACCTTGCTTAGTATTAAACATTGTCTATTAACTTGATCAGGCTTGAAATGCGGCCACTGATCGATTTCAAATATTTTAGTCAAGAAAAGCAGATCAACTATCAACTTATAACATATGAACAATCAACCAATAAGGAAATAATATCTAAAGAATCCATGCCACTGTAATGCTTACTGATAGTATAAACATGTTTTATTGATAAATCGTAAGAAAGTTCCTGTTATCTTATAAAAGTATCATGAAACAATACACACACACGCACATTCTTCACGTGAAACCGTCAGCAATATTATTGGATATTTACATTTTGTATCTATCACAATATATTATGTACAAGGTTAATGTCGTATCACTAATGGTATCCATACAATGAAAGCATGATTAGAACAGGTGATATGAATGACGAGACAAGTATTTCCTCAATTATCGCTGCTTCTTAATGCACTATTCCCTGCATTTAATCAAACACTAATGTCACACGCGAGGTAACGATGATGCTCATAAACATTATACAAAGTAGGTTCAATAGGATACCATAATGTCCCCTGGGCGTCACTGAGCACGCCATCTCAAGTTAATTAGCGGGGCATTATCGCCCACCTTCCTATTGAGCTAAATATAATCTGGAATGATTGCCACACAATAAGGTTTATGAGTTATCTGATGGCATACATCGATGCTTGCTTGGAAGCTGTGCAATTTCCAACTCCATATACCCCATTACCCTCTATCTTGAAAATGCATACATACTTGTTGTATGCTCTTAACTTCTTAGTATGTTCATGCATTATTGTAATGATCCCTTGATGTATATTTCAATTATGGATTCACATGTTTTCCAGGTTCCCGTCATGGAGACATTTGATTCACCAAAATTATGTAGTTGTGCTAAATAACAAAGTCAATGCAGGAAGCTAATTATACGGTTTTCCAACGTTCATGCAAACCGTTTTGCAATTAATTAATATAAATTTAGCGTGTACAGACCGGCATCAAATCAAGGCAAAACATTGCGGGATAATGAAGACGTCAATACAGTCGTGTAAGATGGTGTGATGATGGAAAATAGGCAAACCGAGCAATTTTTTCATAACCTATTCAAATTAGTGGACTAATATGGAGGAGCAATTTATCACTTTAAAGCAATTAAAGTTAAAAGACTGATCAACGCCATAATTAAGACTGCGTTTTGTCCAGGATATGATTTTGCACGCAGCTAAACCGCCAATTTATGTGGGTGCTACATTTATGTAGCACAACTTCATATACATTCAATGCATTTCCCTTTCTACAAGAGACTTAATTGCTGATGAAGCCAAACTTGTCCCGAGTATTAGACGACCGCTATTGCAATTGCGTTCAGAATTCAGCTATACAAATATGATTATTTATATCAAAGCCAATTGAACTCCTCGCGATCTCTTATATGATACAGCGCTCTTCAGATTATTAGTTAGTCACATACGGGCAGTAGCAATAATCTGCCAGTTGAATCGCAGCTACAAAAGAATAACAAAGAAAACACTACAGTACGATCCATTATAAAACATTGATGTAGAGCCAAGTGGTAGAGCCATGGTACAAGGTGGACGAGCCATGCTACATGGTGGTAAAGGCATGGTACAGAGCTGTTGAGCCATGGTGCAGGGTGGTGGAGCAGTGGTGCAGGGCGGATACGCGGTAAGGTAAAGCCATGTTATGAGGCGAAAGACATATGGTACAGGTTTGCAGAGTCACAGTACCAGTTGTTGAAATCATGATTCCGGGAAATGGAGCCATGTTATGTGATGTTGGATCGATGAAACATGACAGCATAACCATGGTGCAGCCAAGGGATGATATAAGAGTCGCCGTGCCAAGTATGTTGAGAACTTGGTATTAATGGGTATGCTACCCGAATAACATAACATTTAATGCAATGAGGATGCAGCTATTGTTACATGTGGAAGTTTGTCTAGCATTTGAGATTTTTTCTTCTAGAATTTGACGTATAACATTGACAAATGTCTTTCAACTAGGTCATTCAAGCACACCTGTTGTAAGAAATGTAGCGCAGAAATATGGATTTGTGAATGTCAATTATATGTTCTCACTTCAGTAAGATGAATTCAGCAGCACAATTTTGGCATAGCCCTACCTTTTTAAATAACCATGAATATAATGCTTATTATTCTGGGCGAAAGAAACTTAAAGCACCAAGTTGGACGTTGACATATATATTGAAATGCTCCACCTCCCCACCCCCAAAGCACTTCTCTCGACAAGTTGGAAGGCATGGAATCAAAGTACATTAAAGTAAAATCTTTTGTTTTCCTGATCGTGCTTGCGATTTATTTGGTGATCCAGAACGCGTACAGTTTGTTGCACAAGCCAATAAACCCAGTGGGTATGCAAAGTTAGGATAAGCATAAATGGGCAGACAAACGGTTAAATGCAAGTCATCATAACGCTTGGTAAATAATTGATCTTACTTGGATTGGTTAATCATATCTTACTTGCGTTAGTTTATCATACGAAGCGGTAAGGGATAAGTGAACAGGGTTATCTGTTTGTCAGGGCGTTAAGATATTGTTCCCGGTCAATGGCCTTAAATGGTCGATTACTGTGCACAGCCGATGTATAAAATGTCATGACTTAAAATCTCTGGTCACATGCCATTAACACCTGCCAAGACAAACTCAATAGTCAGGTTTCTCAGCCTCTGTCCACAGAACGTACGCAGGCCTGGTTTATTGGGCGTAGGATAAGAACATGCGTTGATCGGATGCTGCTCCTGCCGGTTGAGTCGCCCTAATCATGTCTGTGTTTTAATCATAATTATAACATCAACGATCGTATTTACACGCAGGTCATTGATGACATCACATAAAACTGATGGGGCATTGCACAAGTTAGCACCATGACCTTGCCACTCATAGCAGAGGACAATTCGGGCCGCTACCTCGCCGTGGAGTGGTCAAGCTGGGTTTGGATGCAGCAGAATAACATTACTTATAGCTATGTTAAGATAACTTACTTCCCTCAAAAGTAGATCACACCACATCTGCTTGTTTCTTAAGATCTATCTTAAAACAACGATGAAAATTGAAGGCGATAACAGCTCGACAAATAAAATATCTCCAATACTTAAACATAAACATCAATCTAATGTGTTTTTGTTGATTGTATAGCAGCGCAACATATCTGTGGGCATTCTGAAAATACTCACTGCATAAGCTAAATAGAGTGTAGATACCCCCGTTGGACTTTATTACTGCTGCAGGATTTGGTGGGAGCAGAATATTGTTTTCTTGCTCTGCCATAAAAACACTACGGTCTTACGCAACATTCATAGTAAACATGGTGACGGTGATTGATGGGGATGGTTTTGATTCAATGACAACTTCCCTTAGATATCACAAAACCAGTATCCATGACGGGGCTGTAAAACCCTCGCTGTTAGGACGGCAGATTTTATGGTTAATAGATTTTAAAAAGAAACCTTGGTGAAGGCATATATCAAAATTCAAATGTCTGCCTTGAAAATAGCTGTTGTATCAGCATTTCTATATTTTATGCTGCCGAGGCGTCATCCATTGCACACCGGCTGCGATATTTGTCGAAAGAGAGCTTTGTTTTGCGTGCAAATGCACCCCATGTAGTAGCTTGGCATTAGGACTTGCATGTATTAATAAGTTATTATTAGCTTGAAAAATTCCTATTTATAACCCGGTGTGATATGATGAGTAGATCAAGGGATTTGGAAAATGCTATAAGGAAAATACACATTCTGCTGCAAACCAACATTGATAGATGATATTTTACCAAATCCATTTAAGCTCGAAAGGGGATAGCAATCTAATAATGTTGTGGTTGCTTTCAATCGTGTTATGCCAAGTGTATGCTACAATATGCCCTAAGTCAAAGTGCATGCCCGACCATTTTATCTAGCAGACTCAATCTTTTTAATGGAAAACAAGTAATACAGATTGTTCGTTACGGTGGATGCCAGACAAATGGCATCTACTGGGGACACAATAAGCAATCAATTATGCTGACTGATGGTCTCAACCAAATATTGCACCATATGTAACCTTGGATCATCTACAAAATATTCATGAGAAGATGTTCTGTTCTGTTGGACAAGATATACTGGTCATATAGGTTTTATGAGCGGGAATTTCAACAATGCTATTTCGGTTCGATGACCAAAACAACCAACCAACAACCAACCAACCAACCAACCAACCAACCAACCAACCAACCAACCAACAACCAACAACCAACCAACCAACAAACAACCAACCAACCAACCAACCAACCAACCAACCAACCAACCAACCAACCACAACAAACCAACCAACCAACAAACAAACCAACCAACCAACCAACAAACCAACCAACCAACCAACAAACAAACCAACAAACCAACCAACCAACCAACCAACCAACAAACAAACGAACCTACAAACAAATCAACCAACCAACAAACAAACACTTTCAAATTTTATGCAACATTATATCGAGCAAATATCAAGCGGTTTCTTTGGCTCTTGAAGGATGATATGTTGTCAGTAAATACTCTTCACCATTCAACACCTTGAATACAAAATATATTTGATTGCAATGAAATTGTGCATTGGTTCTTATTTTTAATGACGCTGAGTCTCTTGCAACTTTCAATCAGACAAATATATATCTTTTTTTATAAACGTCGTTTGTAAAAGTCCCTATATTTCCTCTTTTGGGTACAAATAGATCGTTTGGCTGTCATGAATCACGAATCCACTTACGTATTGAATCATAAACTCAAAGATGTATTCACCCACTTACATATTTAATCCTTCACACCTGAATCTATTTATTCAGAAAATTAAAATTTCAACTCAAACATAATTCAATCATTCACACGCGTATTCACTCACTCATTCATTAGGTCACTCACTCACACATTTGCTCACTCACTACCTAAAAATAATTGGTATGATTGGCTGAAATGTTAACTTGCTTCACGACCAGTTATTTGATACCAGCCAGGTATTAATATTATCATTGTGCTGTTTGTGCGGTCTCTGTGATTGATAACGAACCTAACGTATTAGGCCTAAATGAAGTGACAACGAAGCTATTCAGTGAATCAGTGTCGAGCAAGTTAAAAAGTGAGATCGTATATCATAGCTTCACTTAATTGGATACACATAGTGGCATTGCATGCCTACATAAGTTCTAGACCTCTCGTGATCCTCCTCCTTATGTGTAGTGGGGAACATAATGTACGCTGCACAGCCTCATACCGCCTCCAGCCAAAGCAGATAACGCGGAACATATCCTCTCGTAGCATGGTGGAAAACACGTACGATGTGGAGTGAAGGCGGCGGCCAGTAAATCGTAGCTGTATTTTGACCAGCCAGACATGCCAGCATGGAATTATATTTCTAGTCAAGTTCCGCCCTAATGCGACTGACGATTGCTATCAGGGATTGACTTCACACTTTGCCCTATGCGACAGTTCTACTCACATAGCTGTAAACAATAGCAGGCAGGTGTTTATTTCCATCCTTGCTTGATATTAGTTATTGTGATAGGGCTTTAAACGCGGCCATTGATGTTTTCAGAAGCTTTTCATGATTGGTCGATCACATGTATCTTGGTAAACAAAAGCAGCTCAACTATCACCATATAGCATATATATAATCGACCATAAGAAAAGGATCTTGACAGAACTCCGTAAAAACCTAAGTGATGTTATAGAAATGTTTCATTGATCAACGAGAATAATGTTTTTGTTATTTTTCTTTGAACATTACATACACGTTTTGCCACATATGCACAGCACAAAAATAACGTAGAGAAAAAAAACAACGCAACTGGTATTGACATCTGTTAATTGGCTTCTACGTGCTGGTTGAGATAATTTCTGTTAATCAGATACCATTTCGCTAATAATTATTCTGAAAACTTGTATATGACTTCATTACACCAGTTTATGTTTATTAAGTGATCATAAAAACTTTCTCAGCGAAACCAACATGATTATGGCCACTTTACATAGTGTGTCCATCATAATAAATAATGTACAAGGTTAATCTCACTGTTAGCATCCTTGCGTTGAAAGCATAATTTGGATTTGGGGATATGAAGAACGAGAAAAGTGTTCCCTTAATCATCGCTGCTTCTTAATAAAATCAAACACTAATGTCACACGAGGTCACAATGATGCTCATAAATATTTCATTAAGTAGGTTCCACAGAACACTTTGAAATCCACTTGGCGCCGCTGAACACGCGATGTCGACTATGATTATTTATACTCAATCATCGGAGCATGTTTAAACGCCTTCCCATTGAGCTGAATATAATGTGGAATGATTGCCCTGTTATAATGTTTATGAATAATCTGGCTGCAGATATTTATTCTTGCTTGAAAGTTGTGCAATTGCCTATAGACCTCTTTTTATCCCCTATCAAGCAAATGTATACTTGCGTTGGGGTATTCATTAAGTATGCTTTAAAAGAATAAAGCAAGATACGTAATAGCCATTTATACACCCATCGATGAGTTTATATAATTTATTACCCAGCTGTTTTGCGATAAATGGATATCAATTACATACGTGCAAGCCAGGATTCCAATAAGACGAATTTTCATCATCGAATTATCTGTTCTTATAAATAAGTTATAATCATATTGCTTTGTCTGTCAAGCTTAATATAGTTAAAAGATTGATCAACGACGCCATTTTGACTGGCTTTAGTGCAGGATACGTCCTTTTAGGACAGCTATACCGTCAATTTATTTAGGCGTCTTCAATTAACATCTGAATACACTTTACAACGAATTGTTGTTTTTGCCAAACATGCCCCGAGTATAATTATGGCAATGGTGTTGGGATAAGACGACGGTTATTGCAATGTGTTCACAAAACAACGAAAAACACATGAATGATATTTTTCGGCCATCAAAGCCAGATAAACGAACCCAGCGCAAGCTTTTACATTGACCAGTGCTCTTCAAATGATTAGTTTACATGTCATATATGGCCAGTGGACCAGCAGCATGAAAGTGAATTACAGCTGACAGAGTATCGCATGGCTTCCATAACGGTAACATATTGGCTTAATGAATGGACATAATCCCTAGTATTTATTGGCCAAATAATGTCCCAAATTATAGGAATATACATCTAAGTGCTTCTGAAATTATTGTTATTCTGTCCCTACACCAATAAACGTTGACCATAAACTCAATCATACAACAAGATAACGCTATAGCACTTATTCTGACAATGTACAGCAAAAATCATGAGGCCGCCGCGGACATATCTCCTAATAGTGCTTTTTTCGTTGAGCTGATATTATTTGCAGTAAGTATTATTGCCTCTGACATGCTGCCAACTCATGATTAGCGAACTGAAAAGTAATTACCCAGCTATGACAGTAGAGCACTATACAGGCATAATTAACAATTATGTGCAATTAAGTGCTTCCCTTGTTTCGTAGGCCAGGTTTAACTTTCAGCGGAATGTTCCGGATGGTAGGTTACCGACGTTATATGTCTTCAGACGGTGGGTAATTCATATTTTAAGCGACTCATTGCCTGACGCGCCTGATCAGTTATCCCATTTGCTATTATTTGTCATTAGGTGGTTGGATGTTAAAGGTGTGCAGCGTCCTCCTTTTAAAATGATGACCTCTTAGACTATATACGCACTAAGTGAACAGCTTAATAACTTCTAACTTCATGTCAATACGAAGGTATTTTTCCGTTTTCTGCAAACACCCTGGTGTCACGAATGAATAGGCACATCTGGTGCTTGGCATAATTGATTATGCCCTGGTAAATTGAATCCCAACATCATTCGACGCATTGGTTTTAATGAACACTCGTGCTGCACAACGTAGCCGTTACTTTTTGTTATCTCTCCGTCTATATTAGGTAGGCTCTTGTAACATCTGAGTCCGGACAAATTAAAAATTCACAGGGTCAAAAACACATCTTTATCTAAAAATTTCCACTAACAAACATTATCATTATTCATCATTTGCTAAAACACCCACCCATCGAATTAACTGTTTTTGTAAATGTGCGGTAATTGTCACAGTAAGTACTGTTCATGCTTCCTAAAAAGGTCATCGCGGGTTTCATAGACGATAAGCAGCCGTCTGTCAATTCCCAGCAAAAAAGGCATTAAAAATCTGCATGTGTCACACTCATCCATAAAGTTTCTTTTACGACGCTTTCCAGTTGTCAGTTTATTACCTGTTGAATGTTATATAATTTATTTACTTACATTACACATGGATATTTGTATATACGAACACATCGGACTGTCCCAGTTGTATGCATTGCATTAATAGGGTCTGGCTATTGTCCGTACAACACCTTCAGCAACGCCATAACACGGACATCTATTTTCATGCCATATTGATACATATATTCTCATCTAACGAGGGACAGATTCCAAAGCCCTAGACATGCTACGCCCATGACAGCAGCTGACAGCATTCATTTTCTACGAATATAGCCGCTGAACAAATTTCATGAAATCTTACACTAAACAAACGATTCTCTGTCTAGGCCCTCATCACCAGTAGATCAAGTTCACGCTTCTTAAATGATTTTCAACGTTTGATGGAATCTGGGAGCCATCTCCCAATATCTTTCCCCATTTCCCCTAGCACAAACATATTATTCACGTGCCATAAAACAGGCGACAGACTACCAAGCCCTAACAGCGGCTGCTAAAATCTGTCTTGCTCAACACTGACCATTAATCTCGCACCATATATGTTTTGACGCACATTTTTAATAAAATTCTTTTCGATTCAAAGGATTATCAGCCATTGTCAAAAGTGTAATCAATTACTGACAGAGAGTAAGTTTAGTATGTACATGTATAAATAGTATATATAAATCGACTTAAATATCACTTTGTATGATAGAATCAATTGCACGTATGATTAAACTGTTATAACCGTATGGATCAGGTAGGCCCTAAACAGATTTTATCATTATTAAACATGCTTACACTCCTCGAACCTTTGATATGCAACAAACAAAGCAAATGAAGAATGAAAGATGAATATCACGCCAAGCGCAATCGCCTAATGATTACTACTATTATGACTGAGCAAAGACGATTTGTGTCCCTGGTGCCTGGTTAAATAGCGCGATGATGACGTCATACATGGCCACGATTATCCATCCGACGAATTCATTGAATAGCGATGTAACAGTATCATTTGTGTGAGCATGCAATTGCAACAAAAGATGGCATATGTTTATTACATTGTCAACATCGTATGACCCCCTATTGAATAAGGAGATGCAATGCACGTGAACTGAGGCTGCTTAATACTGCGAGTGTTTGTCGCCGCCGCCGCATAGGACTTGCTAAGTCAGAACCACAAGCAAACCTATGGAAGGCGGATTGCGATATTTGCGCTATTGATTAGCAGAACGTGTTTTATCATAACCACCGCGAATCAGTGTTACCAACATTCACCAATGATGCCATTCATTAAATAAGTTAGTTGCTTACTATGTCCACTATTTGCTTAATTTGGTTGACTGCTAAATGTATTAGCTCCAATCACATGCATTTGTGAAGAAGGGTTTACCTTGTGTCGATGAGAAAAGCAAAATTGTTCCTGGGTCCTAAGCTATATGGAGTCATTACGTGAATCATACAGCTTACTATCCAATCTAACTTGAGCAACACTGCAGTTAACATGGGCCACAAGCGTGCAACCATAGACATGTGATGTACAAAAACGCATAACACCCCTGAATACATGATGCCGCGGAATTTTGTATTGAAAGTTTCGTCTCACAACCTCGTCGAAGTGTGGTGCAGACGTCAGAGTTCAGTAAATTTACCGTGCATGTGACAAGGCAATGATATCCAGCACGTTTCAGGCCCGAGGCAACAGTTTTGCCCAAAACTGCTCGGGCACCAAATAATGGGATATGTGCATGTCGGACATTAATTCAACTGCCACCAAACTGAATGGAATGAAGACACCGAATAATGAAATTGAAACTCGTAACCCATTCGCAAGTTGTTTGTGATTTTGGGTGCCATGGTTGTTTTGCTAAGTATATGATCCGTGACAACCATATTTTTATCTATTATGTTGATATGTAACTATCGTTTGTGTGAAGGTATATTGCATCATTAGTGATAGAAATATTAATGAATCATTGCACTAACCCAGCAGACTACTTATGAATTATGGACTTTCTATAGTGCGATAAGAAATATAAATGGTGGGTGATATTGGAGATCAACCGTTTGACATGGTTGCAAAGTTCCGGTTGACAGGACGTAAGCGATGTTTTATACATATATGATAATATGTCGACAGAACGTAATTACCTGTGCAGATTAGCTGACAAACGTCGCTAATAGCGATAATCTCCGACACTACGTACGCTGCAAATATTTCACTAATACAGGAGTGGTCAAACGACTAGGTGGCTGCGAAGCTATGTGTGATTTGTCGTTTTACACGTATGACATTGATTGTAATCTCATCACCTACATTGACAATATTAAGGTGAATAACGCAGTTCTAAACCCATTGATTTCCACTTTCCTCAAAGCCAGTGGTCGCTAGGTCAAGGCGTCTAATGGTTTGACAGTAGCTTCAATGGGAAACAGTGGCACAAAGAGCAATTCTTTCGGGCAATGAACAACTAATATCTCTTGCATGGTTCAGTGTCGTTACTCGGTATTTGAATACTCAAACAGGCGAAAAATAAGTTGGTTCTACCCTCTGTTAATCTGTCCAGTAACATTAGATTAATCAAGCAAGGTTTATTTAACGTAATTATTGGCAAATACCTACCGTTGCTATCATCCCTCACACATCTTTTCAATCCGTGCCCTGTATGACAGTTTAATCCACATTTAAATAATTGATCGTGATTTCAGTTGCACTGTGCACAATTCATGCAGGCGCTCTTAATGGCGAGTCATCCATTTGGTTCCAGAACAGAGATGAACTGATTCTCGCACTAATACGATAGTGACTGACCTGAATAGCGGTATAACTTTGCGTTAGGCGGTAATGGCAGTCATATGACAAGGCCAAGTGCCTATCATTAAATCTTAAGGATGATTATTACCTGGGTCCAGAGACAGAAATACCATAGCCAACCTTGAGAGTATGGTAGTTATAAATATGATCCCATGTTCCGCAAATGATTGATAAGCTAGCAGGATATTTAAAAATCAAAAGACCGCATCTTAGGTTCTAGGAAAAATGAAAAATATGCGGCTGCTCTCATTGATCAGAATAATTTACACCCCGTACGAGCCACATCCTTTGCATCAATTAAACATTTAGTCATAAGAATACGGCCTAAAAGCCTAAGATAACGATGCCTAAGTGATTGTACTGGTGAGAAGCAGAAACTTGCACACACACAGATCGGCAGTTTCTCTGTGACTATTTCATATTAGCCATGGGTGTAGAAGGGTGATAAATAATATGTTATTGTGGTAAATCATGTGGACATATGTCGGTCTAGTATCATTTTTATAGCCCACATATCGCAGCTCCGATCGATAATGATATGTCATCTAGCTGCAATAGTTACAGCAAACCAATTAGGAAAGAGAAAGACCATTGTTTATTCGTAAAATAACTCGTATGTGTAACAGAGACAGAAGTTTCAAAACTTAGACTTAATGACGTATGCATTTTCAAGCGAATGCAACTATAAACAATTAAAAGCCACGTAATACGCACAACCCTCCAAACCGTCCATATCTCATACACGTATCAGATCTTCTATCTTACCTCGAAATTTGCGTGTAATAGAGCTGGCAAAATTAAATGTAACATAGGTTGCCAGCATTGTCAAAAGCTACACTGCATTACTTTTAAGGGATTCATGTTGTATCAAACAGACCCGCTCGGATTTCGATGTGATTTATACTTTCCCGAAAAGCCACGGCGAAAATGTTAACCCCCGCCCCTCTGTGGTCTACATGTTGTTCAACATTAATTTGTATTTCGCATTAATTGTAAGCGCATTATATTTGAACATGCTTACAGCTACTGCAGTTATATAGTCATGAAAGATCTAATGTATATATGCCCTTCAAGCTAATTCTCGTTCATAAATGAATCTATAATACAAATGATGTTTTTAAAATTTGTATCAAGTAACGACCCATTTATGTTCATACGAATGCAAGGTCATATATTGTACCAACTGAACGAAAGTGGAAGCCACGAGACGATGTAAACATCATCTTTTCTTGTAATGGATTTATGCTACGCAAGTCAGAGAAACATCGTTCAAGGTGGTTTTACATTTATCGTGCTTTGAGAAGTTACGAAAAATCTTTGAAGTGACATGCATGTTAATGATGTGGTTGCATTTCATGATTTTCATAGTTATCGGCCACCGAAGATAAAACTGCACCCATGTCAATTTCATTGCTGGTTCAATATATTAAATCACACTTATAAACAACCACGATAACTATTTAGAGAATGCAATAAAACGCATTGTAGGTAGAGGATCGGCAGTCTAGAATCTCTGTTGTGCTCAAGATTGAGTATAAGCATCGTAGACATTTATATTGTCCTCATCTTTGCAGGCACTGTATTATGCAAATCATTCGCTTGTATTATACGTTTTGTCATCCTGTCGGAATTTATCCATGATTCACTATCATGGGGGTGTCAATGATAATAGAATTTATCATTACATATTTCATAATTTCATATGCAGCGTTATCAGTCGATGAATAATATATCGTTGACACAATAACTAGTACATGGATATTTTGTGCGAGAGCGAGTTATCCTATCATTAATCAGCTCGCGATGGGGCACAGTCAAAAGTCATATTATATCATCACGATAACACTCAAACATTTCGTTTCCAAAAAGGTATTCGTTGCATGCTGGAATGACAGTGTTTTGATTAAACTGTTCGCAAATAACTTTGCTGTTCACTAGTTCATTTAATGCATCTTAGGCAAAATGTTGACGACATATATATGGCCATAAATCACATCAGGGTTTTCTATGATGTATTGTTTTGTTGTAAAGACACTGGATATTACTAGAGTAGTAAAAACCTTGCACATTTGATTGTAGTAGTATGAAACTATATGGCTATTTAATTTCTCCTTTCTATAATTGATGATGGCCGGTTCCCGGATAATCACGTTAAATGGCGGTCCCATCTCTGAAAAGGGTATACACCCGACCCGGTAACTCTATAGTATCGCCCTGTACCTTGTCCCAGCGGTGTAGGTTTTTGCAGCCGGTTCTGGGAAACGTGTGTGTGGGCGCTGGTACTTAAGAGGAGCTGTCGAAGCATCACAACTATTCTCATCCATCACCGTCACGATATCTCCTCGCTGTTGAAAGCGACTCTAAATCCCAATTTTACCATTACGATTTTCATTATTGACTTCCACAATTTTTGCATGTTTTCGGTTTCGCTTCCCCTGCACATCAACAAGCCTTGCCCTCACTCGAGGTCACAATAATGCTCCGACACATAAGCATCATGGCAGACCGGCGAATAATTAACCCTAACGCCCACGTTGAATGGTAGAAAGTGTAAACATCTATGAGTTTAGCTGAGCATACTCATTGTGCCAAAAGCACATATCTTGCAGTCGATTGCGTGCTACCCTTCCTGTCCAGATTGGGCGCTGTAATAGAGTGAACATTTAAATCAAACCTTTTAAAATCGTGTAATTAATGCATGTAAGTCATGAGTATAAGCAAACTTCTGGATTGCAGTTAACTACAATGCGGAGAAAAACTGGATAAGGATCATGTTTAAATAACAAACTTGCTCGTTCGTAATTAAAATTCATGACGCATTCATCAGATGAAGCCAATTGAAAACAAATCGTAGCAAGGCAGTTAATGGCCCAGTTGAGTAATAAGGGAGCGTGAGAGTGCATTTTGTTTTATTTTGAGTGAAAGTGTCATATAATATGTGTGCTCGGGTATTTTCCGGAATGTCGAATAAACGTTTGGTATGGTTTTACTCGTGCCGTTATAAAAACCCATGACCGCTCGGCAGTGCTATTTCTACATTGGCTAGAGTCCTTAGTGTATAGACAGAAATACACATAAAGGAGATACGACAAGAGAGTCAACGCACAGTGATATTAGTCTGTGGTGGTGACTGCTCTTTCCCAAGCAAGACAGTCAAGCAAGTGGAAGCAAACCACACGTCTGGATTCACACACGCAGTAGTTTTATTTGTGGCGCCTTTGTGAGTTATTCGCAATTCAATGACGTTTCCTGGTGTAGTGTATTTGCATAAATGTCTCGTGCCTCCCATTTGCGATTTAGACTAGTCCAGACACTAGGGGTGGAAGGTTGGTCCAATTTACAACCTATCATCATACAGCAAAATAGTTTTCACCGTAAGCGATTCGTTTCATTGGTATTTCCTGTGTGCAGACTGCCTGTCACAATGCATGATATTAAAATTGAGATTATGCTCTATCCAAGCAGCCGCCATATTCTTTGTCAAACCCAGTTCGGGAATAAATTTCAAGTTACTTTCAGGCCTGTAATTGGAGGTTTCGCCGCATCCAGGCAAGCATTTTTGAGCAATGACATGACGTTGGCACTCTTCATGCTGTGTGAGACGATGTCGCTGGCCAATGACGTATTCAGCCGCGCTTGCCTCAACAGATTGTAAAGTGATTGCAACACTTATCAATCTAGTTCATGCGGCGCTTCAGTGTACCAACATGCTTTAGGCATGAGAGTCACTTTCCTGGTTATCAATTACCTCTATACAGAGGGCATGTTGTAGTTGTGTATACTTAATGGCCTGAATCATATATGCTGTCGCTGATTAATATGATAGAGACACTGTACAACAGGAGCGTATTGATGTGTCATGATTTGCAATTCAGGCATTGGAATCCTCCCTGCTTTGAATATGATAGGCTAAGTGCTGATCCTCAGACGAATGAAGTACTATTACCGAAACTGTGAGTTAATACAGGAGAACAACGACATATTGATAGGAAACTATCATGTCAAAATGGTATTGGTAAGTGCACGCATTGTTCCGTAAGCATAGTCGTCAATCTAACTTTATTTTCCATAACGGTGTGCATTTTGAGCATTGCAGCATCGCTAGACGTTGTCACCAGATCGCCCGCCCTTTGTACGATTTGTATATTGCGTCTTCATAAAAACATAAGCATATTTTGCGCATAGGTTAATGGAAATGAAGATAGCACCAACTTCTACAGTTTGCCCCGCAACAGCACGGAACACAGGCACTATATGTGCTTTTAGATAAATTATGTACATATCATATTCATGCTTGCATGCATGCATGAATGTTGCATATATTTGTTGTATAATGTCATAAAAAATGATGAATTACTGCTGTCATATTGTATGTACACACTAATGAGATAAAATCAGAAAATATCATTAGTTAATTCTACAAAGCTTGCAGAAAACCTGGATCAAAAATTAACTTGCTTTCTTCAGTTACTTGGTAAGAAGCGATAACCTAGCAATATGCATGATCAATTCCCACGACTATAGCGCAATGCAGATTGTGTGTCGAGCAAATGAGAATATGGGAAAGCCAAAATAAAACAAGCTCTACCAAGGTACCATAGATAGAGTGGGTTCGCATTTTCGTGCTTAATGTGTTTGAGGGCGGTATACTTCCTGAAGACATGCATTGTTTGCACTGGTTTGGGAAGCCCAAGTCCGATACAGATCTCTTGCAATAACTCTGCCTACTATGCCAATGACAAATTCGTACTCAGCTTAATGGCTGCCAAACTATGATGTTTTCCCGACATTATGTACCTTATTCCATGTATGGTTGCTTATCAGCCACGGCAGATGATCTCTCGGTAAGTTATATTTGAGAGTGCACTTTATTGTATATGCTTCTCATACAGTGGAAATACATTACTCCTTCATGCGCTTTATAATTCTCATGGCCCAATCGTGGTATACAAGTCCCGTACTGCTCACTCGATGTGGTCAGGTTGTTAGAACTACATGCATACAGCTTGGAAGAAACAGAAGAATATTAGAAAGATGTTAGATATCGGCTGTCCATCGCAATCTGCGTATCTTGGTCAACAAAAGCAACAATAAAGTTTCCGTTAAAATATAAAATTGTTTTACAACAATACCCACACGTTTAGCAATTCATGTAGAGAGGCCAAAAAGCGTGGCCAAAAACACATCAATTGGTTAACGTCGTATCTATTATGGTATCCACATAATGACAGTATAATCGGGCTTGGGGACATGAAGGACGAGACAAGTATTTCCTCAATCATCGCTGCTTCTTAATTCATCGTTCCCTGAATATAATCAAGCGCTAATGTCACACGCAAGGTCTTAATGATGCTCATAAACATTGCTTGAAGTGGTTCCCACAGGCTGAGCGCCGCTGAAAACGGCATGTCGCATATCATTATATGACTCATAACAGTCTATTATAAGCTATGTGAAGCCCTTCACTGATAAACGTCGGTCATGAGCTCTATCATTCAATAAAGATAACACCCTGTTACTTGTCAAATATGGCACCGATAGAAAAACGTACCCCGACGCTAACAATACCAGTGCATAAAAAATGTTTCCCGATAGAGTTATGAATGTACTTGATATAGTGAAAAAGAATTGATTTGTTTTGCAATGCGCTTTGGTGTGATCACAAAAAGTTAGCATTATGAATAATCTACCGTCTGACACATGCTACCCCGTCAGTATATCACCATGTGCTCAGGTTTCATCCATAATGAATAATAATGTGAAATCTGCAATTCTGCTGTATCAGTGATTAGCAGGTCTGAGCTTTTTTGTGGCGCTGTTATCAGAATGCTTGTAAGGCGTTTGGTTGTGGGCGCAAAGCTTAACTGGCCTCGTTTATGTTCTTGCTGAAAGTAGCCCATTATACAGTTATATTACGCCAAAAACAAGTTGAGAAGTGCACTGCGTACACGCCTGTGAAGTTGCTACTAATCACTTCTGTAGCACGAGTTGAGCCTCTCTTTGAACAAGCAAAATGCAATCCTTTTTCGGTGAACATCAATGAAATTATAGTGACGAATTTTATACCATATGAAACTAAGAGCCGAATCATTTCTTTTGGAATGCATAAGTTAGTTCCTGCATGATGTAGCGGCGTACCCTTTCAGAACAGATGCAGGTTGTTATGCTACATATGGTCAGACAGAATGACTGCAGCGGTTCTGCAGGTAAAATTTACCAAACTGAGCGCAGGTAGTATGAGGATCGTCGCACTGGATATTTGATAACCATCAGTTAATCGAAACATCCATTCGTAGAACTGAAATGCATATGTCGCAGCAGAGAAGGACTGTCTTAATATTTATGACCCACCCCAGTGCACTGCCAATGACGTCATGCTCCGCGCAAGAGATTGCTGAAGATAAGCTATGAGCGTCATGTCTGTGGGTCTTCTCTCCACCGTGTAGTTGCTGATCTCAAGAGAATTGTACCATGTGACAGTTTGCACCAAGCTTCAGTGAATATGAGAAGTAATTTACGGACACCATTGCGGGGAGGGAGGGGTGTATTTGATAGTCTAGAGACTAATGTCCTTGTGGCATTCATAGTCGACGCTTCCAGGTTTACGAACGAGATCAGAGCGCTTATCCCATAAAATGCTTATGATCACATGATTAAAAAAGCGATATCATTCCAAGCAGAAATATATGTAGCTTTTTAACAGTGAATCAAATAATTAATAGCGTCATTGGCTTTAAAGTAATCCTTTTACGAACAAATGTTGCTTTGCATAAACATCAATCACAATGCGCTATTTTGAGCTCGCAATGCTCGATTGCCGGAGCATATTCTATTATCATAGCATGGCCGACTACGTCGATTTTAATCGATTTATGATCAATTTCCACGTCTGTTTAACTTGAGGGTGCTTGAAATACAAACCGTTGCAACTCGTAGACTACACGTTTCTTGCAAATTGTGCATAAAAAGTGTCAATCAATTAACGTTCCTTATACGAAATAGCAATTGGCAATCTGTTTAAGGACCAAATCATTGTTATCGCTGCTTTGTGGTCTACTGATTCAAAGCTGCTCCAACGCTGACATGATAGGTAAGGCCCCCTTACGTGGTTTGATGGTAGAAACGTGTTATACGCCACGTCCAGAGTGTGACCCAACCCCAGGTGTTTTTTTCACACAGCTTGAGTGTCCATATAACTTGTAGAGACTTATGCAATAACGGACACCTGCAAAAGCCAATTATTCCAATGTCTGAACAGAAAACGAACACAGTAGACGTTTAGCCAAGAAAGCAGAAGAATCAACTTTATATCCTGTTTGGTCTATTCGACTGAATTAGACAGCTCCACTGCACCAGATTCATAGTTGCCACCTGCAGAGCTAAAACACTTACCCGCTTAAACCTATAACGGTCAATGGTCCTTCAGTGTATTTCCCTTTCATCTCTTCCCTTTCAACAAACATTATTGATATCGAACCATATTTCAGCTACATTTCGTTCAAAGGAAATATGTCAAATGCAGGTGGTCGCATACGAAATAATGTTTGAAGTGATCAGCCAGAATAAATTTTTAAATTTGGTTAAGTCAGGCGGTGTTTAGCCTCAACATCCGTCCCTGCATCTAATGCAATATTATTGATAAAGTTTCTGTCGCGTATTGCGCTTTTTCAATTGTACTCACAACGTCAAAGTTTGCACCCAGTTAGAACAACGATGTGCCGAGTGTGCAAAGTTATTGAAGGGACAATGAGCAGGCGCGTTTATCATGTAGATATTGCGAGCGGCGTTAAAAACATCAATGCTTCATTTTATTTCACCACATGTCAAATCATTCACATGCTAGTGACCGTGGTTTCTGTAAATGCCCATCATTAATAAGTTAAAAATTATATTTCTTATATACAAGCATTCTGATTCTCTCCGAGGGATATTTTGCACTCTGGTAAGTATAAATTACTCTTCATTAATTATAATAGGCAGACAGTCGGGCCAAAAGAATAAACATTTTCGTAATATTCTAAAATTTGGAATGGATGTCGCCTCAGGAGGGACGCTGCAGGTGCATGCTCAATTAACGCCCGACCTAATTGGTCATTAAGCAGATCTTATCCTCTTGTTTACTAATGACCACGCTCATAAACATCACTTACTGTATTCTACAAAGAAAACGATCACTCCAACTTCTTGTATTCACCCCTTCACATAGCTGGTTTTCAGAGGTGCTATCGTCCCAGTTACGAAATTTCTCCTGCCCGCTCGATAAATCGGGAAACGCACGGTTTTGGGGTCCGCAAACCGCTACTATATACTGTTCCTGGCTTCCTTATTATGTGTCATGACAATGGGCCAATCTTGGTTGACAAGTCTCTTTCTTCTAACTCAATGTGATCAGTTTGTTTGAGGCATATTTATATAGCTGGGAAGAAACAGGAAGATGTGCGAAAGGTTTGAATGAACGGCTGATGATCGCTGTCAGCAATATGGCGCCATATGTCGTTGCCCGATAATACACATCTGCTTGCACTGCTGCGACGGGCTATATTTCCATTCATATAATTAAACCTATTATATTAACTTCGGCTTGAAATGCGGCCACTGGTCGATTTTCATTTATCTTGGTTAACAAAGGCAGATTAATTATCAATATATAGCATATGAACAATCAGCCAATAAGGAAATAATTTCCAAAGAATCAGTGCCACTGGATAGGTGACTAATAGTATAAACATGTTTCACTGGTATATTGTAAGAAAGTTAATGTTATCTTATTAAAGTATCTTTCAACAAAAAACACACATACTCACACACTTACACATTTTCCCAGTGACACTGTCGGCAAAGTTATTAGATATTTACACTTTGTATCTATCATAACATATTATGTACAAGGTTAATAACGTATCACTATTGGTATTCATACAATGAAAGCATGATTAGGGTTGGGGATATGAATGACGAGACAAGTATTCCCTCAATTATCGCTGCTTCTTAATGCACCATTCCCTGACTTTAATCAAACACAAATGTCACACGCGAGGTCACAATGATGCTCATAAATATTTTACAAAGTAGGTTCAACAGGATACCATGACGTCCGCTGGGCGTCGCTGAACACCCCATCTCAAATTAATCAGCGGGGCATTATCACGCACCTTCCTATTGAGCTAAATACAATCTGGAATGATAGCCACGCAATGAAGTTTATGGGTTATCTGATGGCATACATCGATGCTTGCTTCGAAGCTGTGCAATTTCCAACCCCCACAACCCATTACCCACTATTTAGCAAATGCATACGTTATTGGCAATCGAACATAAAACTGCACCCATGCTATCTTCATTGCTGGTTCAATGTATTAAATCACACATATTACAATGAAGATAACAATTCAGAGAATGCCATAAAATGCATGGTAGGGGAAGGTGGGCAGTCCAGAATATTTGTTGTGCTCACGATTGAGACAAAGCATCTAAGGTATTCATATTGTTCTCATTTTTGCAGGCACTCTATATAAAAAATCATTCGCTTGTATCATAAGTGTTGTCATCCGTTTGGAATTAGTCCATGAATCACTATCATGATATTGTCAATTTGAATAATAATATAATTTAACAATAATTACAGATTTCATTACTTCATATGCGGCGTTATCTGTGGATGAATAATACATCATAGGCAAAGTGAATTGCACGTGGATATTACAGCAAAAGCAGGTTATTCTATCATTAATGAGCTCGCGATGGGGCACTGTCAAAAGTCTTATTATATCATAACGATAACACTCAAACATTTGGTTTCCAAAATGGTATGCGTTGCATGCTGGAATGACGGTGTTTCGATCAACTGTCTACCAATACCTTTGCTATTCACTAGTTCATTTAATGCATCTAAGGAAAAATGTTGACGACATACATATCGTACATCACAGCCAAGCAAATTTATGTGAAGATTGGTGATTCCCTGAGTGATTCTGCAATTTGCTTAACTTAAAAATATACCCAAGAAACGTTTCAAATGTCATCAATATCTGCCGAGTCCAAATGGTGTCCCTGGCTACTTGATTTGTTTATGGCCCGGCTTTGATTGGCCAATTTCTTAATGAGACCAAATACAGAAATCTTAGGCTCCATGAGACTTCTTAGATTGCACACTCCCTCAAATCATGTCACATTAGCTTATCAATTGAACTACAAGAGAACGTGTTTAACATCTCATCAAACCGAATAAATATTTAGCTTTTGCTGAATAACAATAACTCCGCAGTTCTAGCAGGATAACCGGACCTAACGTTTCAAAGCAATTTTCTGCATTGATACTAAATGAAAGTTCACTGCAAACCACAATACCTGCTCTTATGATTAACGATTCATTATGGATCGTTCATTATGATGTAATATTCACCAACAATATATGATTCATTTCGTCATAATGTTCTGCATAGCCACAACACAGAGATAAGGGCAAACATAACATAGATAGATAGATACATAGATATATAAACTTTTTTCCAGACTTTTTTACACAGATAATATAAGTGGTCCATAATTTAACAATCATACCAAGTATGGAACCCAAACAAAAGCACAACAAAACAAAGCAAATGACATGCCACGCCCATGCAACAAAGAACGCAACAAACAGAGACATCTGATGCTGTCCACCATAGTACTGTTCTTTCCGGCAAATGCATATATGTTGATACTAAACTAACTGACTATCATCGCCTGTTAATTTCAAGTTCACATGCACATGAGGATAGTTGCTAATCTGCCCCCCCCCCACACACAACAAAATAAAATAAACAAAATACTGGATGCAGTGAAACAAAAAATGATTTGCTTTGCGTTGCTCTTTGGTTAGGTCACAAAAAACATAATGTAGCAGTTGACACATGCTGCTCCCTTCATATATCACACTGGTCAGGTTTCAGCCATAGAGGATAATAATGTGGGATCGGCAATGTCACCATATCAGTGCTAAGCAGGGTTTTTGTGACTTTGCTACATTAACAAGCAAGTAAGCTTTTGGGTTATGGCTGGAAGACGTTAATGTTCCCTGTTATACTCAAGCTCCTGTTACTTTCATATTACGTCAATCATACAGTTAAAATGTGATATGTGTGTAATTCCGTGATGTTGGTGCTGCTAACCGGTGCCTCCTTGTATCACAGGACGCGGTTTTTTACGAGCAATGTAACGAATTTTAGATTAGCATCCTCTGGTTTTGTATCACGAGCTTAGTCTCTGTTTGATGCAGCAAAATGCGATTCTTTTTGTGAACATAAAGTAACTTCTAATGACGGCGCTTTTGCAATGTAACCAAAGGGTGTATAGCTTCGCTTAGAGTTTTGTTATGTGTTCGATGATTAGGTATTTCATAGTCATTGGTCTGGTGATGTCCTGATGCTTTTCATATTGCTTAGTCTATTGTCGCAAGCGACTTAGATTCAAATTATCCGTATATTTGAAATGAGTATCCATGGAATACAATTTGTTACGGCTCTATCTAAACCAACGCACATTTTGCCAATTGCGCATCAAAAAGGAACGTCAATACAAGTTCCTTAATTAACAAATAAAAAAGGACAATCGGCTGTGTGCTAAACAAACAAAATCATCATGTAATGTCCATTGTTATCGCTGCTTCATGGTTCACTGATTCAAAGCTTCTTCAACGCTGAAAGGACAGATAAGGCGCTGTGTAAAACAAAGTATGGCCGCCTACGTGGTCTTGGTGGTCTTTGCTGCTAACAGAAATGTGAGTTCAATCTCATTGTTCCAGTATTGGTCGTGATTAAATGGCGCTCAGCACAAGTAAAAGCAACACGTTTAAAGGGTGACCCAACACCCTAGGAATGATGGCTAGTCTTAGTGTCCATATAACTTCAGGATGCAAACGCTAATTATTCTTAGGGGTAAATAGAATTTGTATTTTTGCATGTTCAGAAGTCACAGATACAGTCTTATTAATAAAACAGGAGACTCCACCAACTGCAAAAAACAAACCGATGATTTGCATAGATACGAATCTCTCGTGGTTAACTAGTGTATAAATCCGCCGATCAGTGAGGCCATGGTACTCCAAAAGCGTACTCCCGGTTAAGATTAAGACTTTCCGATTTTATTTCAACATGCTGATAGCATATCAGTGTATCTCTAAAAGTGTGTGATGTAGTTGTGTGGTTTGCAGGTATGTATGGTGTATTTGCATAAATGTCTCGTGCCTCCCATTTGCGATTTAGCCTAGTCCAGACCACGACGGGGTGGAAGGTTGGGTCCAATTAAACAGCCTATCATCATACAGCAAAATAGTTTTCCACCGTAAGCGATTCGTGTTCATTGGTATTTTCCTGTGTGCAGACTGCCTGTCACAATGCATGATATTAAAATTGAGATTAATATATGCTCTATCCAAGCAGCCGCCACATTCTTTGTCAAACCCAGTCTCGGGAATAAATTTCAAGTTACTTTCAGGCCTGTAATTGGAGGTTTCGCCCGCATCCAGGCAAGCATTTTTGAGCAATGACATGACGTTGGCACTCTTCATGCTGTGTGAGACGATGCGCTCTGGCCAATGACGTATTCAGCCCGCGCTTGCCTCAACAGATTGTAAAGTGATTGCAACACTTATCAATCTAGTTCATGCGGCGCTTCAGTGTACCAACATGCTTTAGCATGAGAGTCACTTTCCTGGTTATCAATTAACCGTCTATACAGAGGGCATGTTGTAGTTGTTGTATACTTAATGGGCCTGAATCATATATGCTGTCGCTGATTAATATGATAGAGACACTGTACAACAGGCGCGTATTGATGGTCATGATTTGGCAATTCAGGCATTGGAATCCTCCCTGCTTTGATATGATAGGCTAAGTGCTGATCCTCAGACGAATGAAGTACTATTAACCGAAACTGTGAGTTAATACAGGAGAACAACGACATATTGATAGAAACTATCATGTCAAAATGGTATTGGTAAGTGCACGCATTGTTCCGTAAGCATAGTCGTCAATCTAACTTTATTTTCCATAACGGTGTGCATTTTTGAGCATGCAGCATCGCTAGACGTTGTCACAGATCGCCCGCCCTTTGTACGATTTGTGCATCTTATGGCGTCTTCATAAAACCATAGGGCATATTTTGCGCATAGGTTAATGGAAATGAAGATAGCACCAAACTTCTACAGTTTGCCCCGCAACCAGAACGGAAAAACACAGGCCTCTTCTATAGTGTGCTTGTTAAACTTAAATTAAGGTACATATCATATTGACATGCTTGCATGCATGCATGAATGTTGCATATATGGTTGTGTATAATGTCATAAAAAATGATGAATTTAGTACTGCTGTCATATTGTATGTACACACTAATGAGATAAAATCAGAAAATATCATAGTTAATTCTACAAAGCTTGCAGAAAACCTGGATCAAAAATTAACTTGCTTTCTTCAGTTACTTGGTTAAGAACTTGATAACCTAGCAATATGCATGATCAATTCCCACGACTATAGCGCAATGCAGATTGTGTGTCGAGCAAATGAGAATATGGGAAAGCCAAAATAAAACAAGCTCTACCAAGGTACCATAGATAGAGTGGGTTCGCATTTTCGTTGCTTAATGTGTTTGAGGGCGGTATACTTCCTGAAGACATGCATTGTTTGCACTGGTTTGGGAACCCAAGTCCGATACAGATCTCTTGCAATAACTCTGCCTACTATGCCAATGACAAATTCGTACTCAGCTTAATGGCTGCCCAAACTATGATGTTTTCCCGACATTATGTACCTTATTCCATGTATGGTTGCTTATCAGCCACGGCAGATGATCTCTCGGTAAGTTTATTTGAGAGTGCACTTTATTGTATATGCTTCTCATACAGTGGAAATACATTACTCTTTCATGCGCTTTATAATTCTCATGGCCCAATCGTGGTATACAAGTCCCGTACTGCTCAAACTCGATGTGGTCAGGTTGTTAGAACTACATGCATACAGCTTGGAGAAACAGAAGAATATTAGAAAGATGTTAGATATCGGCTGTCCATCGCAATCTGCGTATCTTGGTCAACAAAAGCAAACAATAAAGTTTCCGTTAAAATATAAAGAATTGTTTTACAACAATACCCACACGTTTAGCAATTCAATGTAGAGAGGCCAAAAAGCGTGGCCAAAAACACATCAATTGGTTAACGTCGTATCTATTATGGTATCCACATAATGACAGTATAATCGGGCTTGGGGACATGAAGGACGAGACAAGTAATTTCCTCAATCATCGCTGCTTCTTAATTCATCGTTCCCTGAATATAATCAAGCGCTAATGTCACACGCAAGGTCTTAATGATGCTCATAAACATTGCTTGAAGTGGTTCCCACAGGCTGAGCGCCGCTGAAAACGGCATGTCGCATATCATTATATGACTCATAACAGTCTATTATAAGCTATGTGAAGCCTTCACTGATAAACGTCGGTCATGAGCTCTATCATTCAATAAAGATAACACCCTGTTACTTGTCAAATATGGCACCGATAGAAAAAACGTACCCCGACGCTAACAATACCAGTGCATAAAAAATGTTTCCCGATAGAGTTATGAATGTACTTGATATAGTGAAAAAGATTGATTTGTTTTGCAATGCGCTTTGGTGTGATCACAAAAAGTTAGCATTATGAATAATCTACCGTACTGACACATGCTACCCCGTCAGTATATCACCATGTGCTCAGGTTTCATCCATAATGAATAATAATGTGAAATCTGCAATTCTGCTGTATCAGTGATTAGCAGGTCTGAGCTTTTTTGTGGCGCTGTTATCAGAATGCTTGTAAGGCGTTTGGTTGTGGGCGCAAAGCTTAACTGGCCTCGTTTATGTTCTTGCTGAAAGTAGCCCATTATACAGTTATATTACGCCAAAAACAAGTTGAGAAGTGCACTGCGTACACGCCTGTGAAGTTGCTACTAATCACTTCTGTAGCACGAGTTGAGCCTCTCTTTGAACAAGCAAAATGCAATCCTTTTTCGGTGAACATCAATGAAATTATAGTGACGAATTTTATACCATATGAAACTAAGAGCCGAATCATTTCTTTTGGAATGCATAAGTTAGTTCCTGCATGATGTAGCGGCGTACCCTTTCAGAACAGATGCAGGTTGTTATGCTACATATGGTCAGACAGAATGACTGCAGCGGTTCTGCAGGTAAAATTTACCAAACTGAGCGCAGGTAGTATGAGGATCGTCGCACTGGATATTTGATAACCATCAGTTAATCGAAACATCCATTCGTAGAACTGAAATGCATATGTCGCAGCAGAGAAGGACTGTCTTAATATTTATGACCCACCCCAGTGCACTGCCAATGACGTCATGCTCCGCGCAAGAGATTGCTGAAGATAAGCTATGAGCGTCATGTCTGTGGGTCTTCTCTCCACCGTGTAGTTGCTGATCTCAAGAGAATTGTACCATGTGACAGTTTGCACCAAGCTTCAGTGAATATGAGAAGTAATTTACGGACACCATTGCGGGGAGGGAGGGGTGTATTTGATAGTCTAGAGACTAATGTCCTTGTGGCATTCATAGTCGACGCTTCCAGGTTTACGAACGAGATCAGAGCGCTTATCCCATAAAATGCTTATGATCACATGATTAAAAAAGCGATATCATTCCAAGCAGAAATATATGTAGCTTTTTAACAGTGAATCAAATAATTAATAGCGTCATTGGCTTTAAAGTAATCCTTTTACGAACAAATGTTGCTTTGCATAAACATCAATCACAATGCGCTATTTTGAGCTCGCAATGCTCGATTGCCGGAGCATATTCTATTATCATAGCATGGCCGACTACGTCGATTTTAAAATCGATTTTATGATCAATTTCCACGTCTGTTTAACTTGAGGGTGCTTGAAATACAAACCGTTGCAACTCGTAGACTACACGTTTTCTTGCAAATTGTGCATAAAAAGTGTCAATCAATTAACGTTCCTTATACGAAATAGCAATTGGCAATCTGTTTAAGGACCAAATCATTGTTATCGCTGCTTTGTGGTCTACTGATTCAAAGCTGCTCCAACGCTGACATGATAGGTAAGGCCCCCTTACGTGGTTTGATGGTAGAAACGTGTTATACGCCACGTCCAGAGTGTGACCCAACCCCAGGTGTTTTTTTTTTGACACAGCTTGAGTGTCCATATAACTTGTAGAGACTTATGCAATAACGGACACCTGCAAAAGCCAATTATTCCAATGTCTGAACAGAAAACGAACACAGTAGACGTTTAGCCAAGAAAGCAGAAGAATCAACTTTATATCCTGTTTGGTCTATTCGACTGAATTAGACAGCTCCACTGCACCAGATTCATAGTTGCCACCTGCAGAGCTAAAACACTTACCCGCTTAAACCTATAACGGTCAATGGTCCTTCAGTGTATTTCCCTTTCATCTCTTCCCTTTCAACAAACATTATTGATATCGAACCATATTTCAGCTACATTTCGTTCAAAGGAAATATGTCAAATGCAGGTGGTCGCATACGAAATAATGTTTGAAGTGATCAGCCAGAATAAATTTTAAATTTGGTTAAGTCAGGCGGTGTTTAGCCTCAACATCCGTCCCTGCATCTAATGCAATATTATTGATAAAGTTTCTGTCGCGTATTGCGCTTTTTCAATTGTACTCACAACGTCAAAGTTTGCACCCAGTTAGAACAACGATGTGCCGAGTGTGCAAAGTTATTGAAGGGACAATGAGCAGGCGTTATATCATGTAGATATTGCGAGCGGCGTTAAAACATCAATGCTTCATTTTATTTCACCACATGTCAAATCATTCACATGCTAGTGACCGTGGTTTCTGTAAATGCCCATCATTAATAAGTTAAAAATTATATTTCTTATATACAAGCATTCTGATTCTCTCCGAGGGATATTTTGCACTCTGGTAAGTATAAATTACTCTTCATTAATTATAATAGGCAGACAGTCGGGCCAAAAGAATAAACATTTTCGTAATATTCTAAAATTTGGAATGGATGTCGCCTCAGGAGGGACGCTGCAGGTGCATGCTCAATTAACGCCCGACCTAATTGGTCATTAAGCAGATCTTATCCTCTTGTTTACTAATGACCACGCTCATAAACATCACTTACTGTATTCTACAAAGAAAACGATCACTCCAACTTCTTGTATTCACCCCTTCACATAGCTGGTTTTCAGAGGTGCTATCGTCCCAGTTACGAAATTTCTCCTGCCCGCTCGATAAATCGGGAAACGCACGGTTTTGGGGTCCGCAAACGCTACTATATACTGTTCCTGGCTTCCTTATTATGTGTCATGACAATGGGCCAATCTTGGTTGACAAGTCTCTTTCTTCTAACTCAATGTGATCAGTTTGTTTGAGGCATATTTATATAGCTGGGAAGAAACAGGAAGATGTGCGAAAGGTTTGAATGAACGGCTGATGATCGCTGTCAGCAATATGGCGCCATATGTCGTTGCCCGATAATACACATCTGCTTGCACTGCTGCGACGGGCTATATTTCCATTCATATAATTAAACCTATTATATTAACTTCGGCTTGAAATGCGGCCACTGGTCGATTTTCATTTATCTTGGTTAACAAAGGCAGATTAATTATCAATATATAGCATATGAACAATCAGCCAATAAGGAAATAATTTCCAAAGAATCAGTGCCACTGGATAGGTGACTAATAGTATAAACATGTTTCACTGGTATATTGTAAGAAAGTTAATGTTATCTTATTAAAGTATCTTTCAACAAAAAACACACACATACTCACACACTTACACACATTTTCCCAGTGACACTGTCGGCAAAGTTATTAGATATTTACACTTTGTATCTATCATAACATATTATGTACAAGGTTAATAACGTATCACTATTGGTATTCATACAATGAAAGCATGATTAGGGTTGGGGATATGAATGACGAGACAAGTATTCCCTCAATTATCGCTGCTTCTTAATGCACCATTCCCTGACTTTAATCAAACACAAATGTCACACGCGAGGTCACAATGATGCTCATAAATATTTTACAAAGTAGGTTCAACAGGATACCATGACGTCCGCTGGGCGTCGCTGAACACCCCATCTCAAATTAATCAGCGGGGCATTATCACGCACCTTCCTATTGAGCTAAATACAATCTGGAATGATAGCCACGCAATGAAGTTTATGGGTTATCTGATGGCATACATCGATGCTTGCTTCGAAGCTGTGCAATTTCAAACCCCCAACCAACCCATTACCCACTATTTAGCAAATGCATACGTTATTGGCAATCGAACATAAAACTGCACCCATGCTATCTTCATTGCTGGTTCAATGTATTAAATCACACATATTACAATGAAGATAACAATTCAGAGAATGCCATAAAATGCATGGTAGGGGAAGGTGGGCAGTCCAGAATATTTGTTGTGCTCACGATTGAGACAAAGCATCTAAGGTATTCATATTGTTCTCATTTTTGCAGGCACTCTATATAAAAAATCATTCGCTTGTATCATAAGTGTTGTCATCCGTTTGGAATTAGTCCATGAATCACTATCATGATATTGTCAATTTGAATAATAATATAATTTAACAATAATTACAGATTTCATTACTTCATATGCGGCGTTATCTGTGGATGAATAATACATCATAGGCAAAGTGAATTGCACGTGGATATTACCAGCAAAAGCAGGTTATTCTATCATTAATGAGCTCGCGATGGGGCACTGTCAAAAGTCTTATTATATCATAACGATAACACTCAAACATTTGGTTTCCAAAATGGTATGCGTTGCATGCTGGAATGACGGTGTTTCGATCAACTGTCTACCAATACCTTTGCTATTCACTAGTTCATTTAATGCATCTAAGGAAAAATGTTGACGACATACATATCGTACATCACAGCCAAGCAAATTTATGTGAAGATTGGTGATTCCCTGAGTGATTCTGCAATTTGCTTAACTTAAAAATATACCCAAGAAACGTTTCAAATGTCATCAATATCTGCCGAGTCCAAATGGTGTCCCTGGCTACTTGATTTGTTTATGGCCCGGCTTTGATTGGCCAATTTCTTAATGAGACCAAATACAGAAATCTTAGGCTCCATGAGACTTCTTAGATTGCACACTCCCTCAAATCATGTCACATTAGCTTATCAATTGAACTACAAGAGAACGTGTTTAACATCTCATCAAACCGAATAAATATTTAGCTTTTGCTGAATAACAATAACTCCGCCGCAGTTCTAGCAGGATAACCGGACCTAACGTTTCAAAGCAATTTTCTGCATTGATACTAAATGAAAGTTCACTGCAAACCACAATACCTGCTCTTATGATTAACGATTCATTATGGATCGTTCATTATGATGTAATATTCACCAACAATATATGATTCATTTCGTCATAATGTTCTGCATAGCCACAACACAGAGATAAGGGCAAACATAACATAGATAGATAGATACATAGATATATAAACTTTTTTCCAGACTTTTTTACACAGATAATATAAGTGGTCCATAATTTAACAATCATACCAAGTATGGAACCCAAACAAAAAGCACAACAAAACAAGCAAATGACATGCCACGCCCATGCAACAAAGAACGCAACAAACAGAGACATCTGATGCTGTCCACCATAGTACTGTTCTTTCCGGCAAATGCATATATGTTGATACTAAACTAACTGACTATCATCGCCTGTTAATTCAAGTTCACATGCACATGAGGATAGTTGCTAATCTGCCCCCCCTCCACACACAACAAAATAAAATAAACAAAATACTGGATGCAGTGAAACAAAAAATGATTTGCTTTGCGTTGCTCTTTGGTTAGGTCACAAAAAACATAATGTAGCAGTTGACACATGCTGCTCCCTTCATATATCACACTGGTCAGGTTTCAGCCATAGAGGATAATAATGTGGGATCGGCAATGTCACCATATCAGTGCTAAGCAGGGTTTTTGTGACTTTGCTACATTAACAAGCAAGTAAGCTTTTGGGTTATGGCTGGAAGACGTTAATGTTCCCTGTTATACTCAAGCTCCTGTTACTTTCATATTACGTCAATCATACAGTTAAAATGTGATATGTGTGTAATTCCGTGATGTTGGTGCTGCTAACCGGTGCCTCCTTGTATCACAGGACGCGGTTTTTACGAGCAATGTAACGAATTTTAGATTAGCATCCTCTGGTTTTGTATCACGAGCTTAGTCTCTGTTTGATGCAGCAAAATGCGATTCTTTTTGTGAACATAAAGTAACTTCTAATGACGGCGCTTTTGCAATGTAACCAAAGGGTGTATAGCTTCGCTTAGAGTTTTGTTATGTGTTCGATGATTAGGTATTTCATAGTCATTGGTCTGGTGATGTCCTGATGCTTTTCATATTGCTTAGTCTATTGTCGCAAGCGACTTAGATTCAAATTATATCCGTATATTTGAAATGAGTATCCATGGAATACAATTTGTTTACGGCTCTATCTAAACCAACGCGCACATTTTGCCAATTGCGCATCAAAAAGGAACGTCAATACAAGTTCCTTAATTAACAAATAAAAAAGGACAATCGGCTGTGTGCTAAACAAACAAAATCATCATGTAATGTCCATTGTTATCGCTGCTTCATGGTTCACTGATTCAAAGCTTCTTCAACGCTGAAAGGACAGATAAGGCGCTGTGTAAAACAAAGTATGGCCGCCTACGTGGTCTTGGTGGTCTTTGCTGCTAACAGAAATGTGAGTTCAATCTCATTGTTCCAGTATTGGTCGTGATTAAAATGGCGCTCAGCACAAGTAAAGCAACACGTTTAAAGGGTGACCCAACACCCTAGGAATGATGGCTAGTCTTAGTGTCCATATAACTTCAGGATGCAAACGCTAATTATTCTTAGGGGTAAATAGAATTTGTATTTTTTGCATGTTCAGAAGTCACAGATACAGTCTTATTAATAAATGTCTGTTGTCGTCTGTCTGTCTCTGTCTGTCTGTCTGTCTGTCTGTCTGTCTGTCTGTCTGTCTGTCTGTCTGTCTGTATGTCTGTCTGTCTGTCTGTCTGTCTGTCTGTCTGTCTGTCTGTCTGTCTGTCTGTCTGTCTGTCTGTCTGTCTGTCTGTCTGTCTGTTTCTGTCTGTCTGTCTGTCTGTCTGTCTGTTCTGTCTGTCTGTCTGTCTGTCTGTCTGTCTGTCTGTCTGTCTGTCTGTCTGTCTGTCTGTCTGTCTGTCTGTCTGTCTGTCTGTCTGTCTGTCTGTCTGCTGTCTGTCTGTCTGTCTGTCTGTCTGTCTGTCTGTCTGTCTGTCTGTCTGTCTGTCTGTCTGTCTGTCTGTCTGTCTGTCTGTCTGTCTGTCTTGGGGATTGTACTGCGTCGAATATTACTAGTGTAAATAATGCAATTAGGGCCTATGTAGTGTTCACAAGCACGGCATGACGTTCCCCAATAATTTAGTTAGAAGTTTATTAAATATAGTCCAAGCTTTTGGTCAAAATTACCACCAAGCTGCGAGCGTGTATTTGAAATAGGCATACATGCGAATATCGGATATCCCAATAGCAACATTTCTGTTATCAGGCCAGAGCTCTGCTCATTAGGAGTCTACTGGTAGTTGGCATGTGCATACTATGTAACCGTATCACGCACTCAAACTTTCATTCCAATATATGTTATTATGCCCGGTAAGATTAGAGACGACAATCTCTTATTACACAATATGTCAGCCATCATCTCAGTACGAACACTAAACTCCAAAGGATTCGTGAACGCAGTATGCCTGAATAAAGATTTGTGTGAAACAGGTTTCTTATATAGCAGGTCAGTTGAAAAAGTGAACCCATTACCTGCAGAGTTGTTAACTCTACTTGATTAGGCAGATTTGCTGTATTCATACAATCAAGATGGATGTCGACGGACGATACAGGTGCATCCTCAATTATCGCACGGCTCGATCGGTCATTAAGCAAATCTTGTTATCGAGCATACTTTAAATATTGGGAGTGGGCGATATAAAATCCCCAAAAACCCGGATTTGGAAATAATGGCAATCTGTGTTGTGATTTGTGCAGAACCGGACGGCGGTCATCTTTAATATCTCAAAGGTCCGAGAATAAAACTACGCACCCGCCAATATAATTACTACATACATCGTATTGATAAAATACCGCTGACAAACAGTTCAATCAGATAAGAGCACGAAGGGTTAGAATACCTCCCAATAAATCGAATAAATAGTCCCATGGAATAACCCCTCTAAGTTGATGCAAACTAATTTATAATAATGGTTTCACAGCAAACGAGTATGTCTACCTTCATTACTGGTAGACATCAACTCGTGCACGATGCCAGAGTTACAATAAATCTAAGCATGTAGTTTTGTAAGCGGTAAACTTTCGTGGCCGAATAACATTGCTTCCTTTTTCACCATTATGTATTTAACCCTAAAGGGTAAAGCCTTTAGATTTGCACGTACAGGAGGTTGTTTATTATTCTGAATATGACTGATGCACTTTTTGCCATCGTCGTATTACAAATAGACATCTGTTTATCGAATTAATCCTTTTGCTATTACTGGTATGATCAAATAATGTTCCCAAATTGTGTATCATTTTCGCCATTATATATTGAATAGTTATCATCGCGCACCTTGCCCGAACCCGTTCCCTTGTCGCCTTAGGTAGACATAATGTTATCCCTGCGACTCAAGCATACTATATTCTGATCAATATCACTCTTTAACTACAATAAAGTCGAACAAAACCAACAAAATAACCGATTTACGTCTTCTTTGAATAGGTTAAGGACCTCGTGTCTGTGTATGGTTCTAGTCTGTACTATGCTGTTGCCACTTTTTAACATTTGAATGCAATTGTAATAGCAATACAGCACATATTATAACGATTGCCTATTTTCCAAACGTAACTTATTTTAGTTCTTTAAAGGCGATGCGTTAATACAAGGAACCAAGTAAGAAGATAGCTCAATTGCAATTGTTGCAGTAAAAAATGATTCTATCAAGTAACAAACATTTCAATCGAGTTGTGACCATTGATGTGTAGCTCGATTTTATCTATGATATCTAACTGATTTACGCGCAACCTTAATGCTTGCCCTCTCAATAGTATCAGATAAGCATTAGCATAAATTAGAGCTTTTTTCCTCAATATTTGCCCGAGGCACAAATTGTCGAACAAGTGCCCTTGTTAGATAGTTGCAACAATAGATACTCTTTTGTACATGTTTATCCACAACCACTGGTTAACTTTGCATTATAAGTGACGAAAAACTCCAGTCGCAAATTAGCAGAAGTGCCTTGACGTATAAACTCTCTCAGGGTTGTCTACTTAAGAGTATTATCCGTGTCTGATTGTGTCACAAGGAATGTAGCACAACAGCAACAATTCTGTTCAGACCAATGCCTGATACTCTATTCATTGTTCCTGGGTAGCCTGAATCTCCTTGATGTCACCATGTTAAGATGCTATGCTGCGATCATAATATTTTGATCCAGGTAACAGCTTTACAAATTGCAATTGATGCATATTATTGTTCTAGCTTTTACCTTAGGGTAAGTGCTGTAACACTTATATTGTTATATTGATACTTTAGAGCTAATAATTGTTACTGAGGTATTTATATTCATGTGCTGAGCCTAACCCTCTCTTTACTTTTATCTCTTTGTAAATATTTGGGAATCATTGGGATGTTTTTGCAAGCATTGGAAGAATGCGAAAGTGTTACAAGTGTTATGCTCAGCACATAGCGTAGAAAACGGAAGCATTCGTATTTGATATTACCTTTCACCATTTGTATAAGGGCAGAATGGTTCCATTAAAACAATCACTGCATATGCATGTGCATAAAACCTAAAATGCACGTTAATGCCTACAGACATTCTAAGATATCCTTCTTCAGTTACTCATATTAAGTAGCTGGCTTATTTAACTACATAATTATAATTACCATATGCTTCAAATTACATTCAAATGTGTAAATGCTCACACAATTAAGCAAAAAGCTGAACACAAACACTGCAGATTATGATACTTGTAGCATATATATATATATATATATATATATATATATATATATATATATATATATATATATATATATATATATATATATATATATATATATATATATTTATATATATATATATATATATATATATATAAGTATTTATATGTATATAATAGTCATATAATTCGGAATAAAACGCATACATCAACTAATTAGGGATTGTACAATATTCATACTTATTGCGTTGATGTTCTTATTATAACGCTGCCATCGAAGATGCATCAGCCATTATGTCACTGTCTTGCCCCTTTTCCTCATCCTCCGGGATATCTTGATGGTATTCAATAAGAAATATTCCTGGCAAAACCATCTCCGTCCTAAATGAAATAGCGATTAAACATTGCTCGTGTGCAAAGTGGAATATACTTATACATCGGGAAGCTCGTCTAAAAATGATGAGAAAAGACGATAAATTATGGGAGCATTGTATTAATATTACACTTTCTTTAAACGTTTAAAAACATTGATTAGATTGCTTAGCCTATTCATAAATATAAGATTAACCTTTTGAACGTTTCATAATATTACTTAAAATGGTTAATGCTGTCTGATATCTTATTGGAATACAGCGTTCACTATGTTGATTGTCGGTTGTGGTTAAATATATATTCATATGGTAATTAAAAATATAACGATATTTGTATGATTTCACAACCCACAAATTGCTATTTCTTTTGCATGAGATACGTCAAATAGTTGCAGCACACCAACTGGCATTCTCACAACAGTAACATTAGTTTAGATCACTTAATTGCTAATATGGCTGTTCCTATCACAAAATAGCACAGGCCAAATATGCAAAAACAAAAGAACAATCGATTCATTTTTCCTGATATGTATCAATTGTACCAACAATCGAATAACGCTTCATACCATATACCAAGCTGTGCATTATCCTTTACAATGTGTACAATGCTGATGAATGTGTATTTATGACAATAGTTAGCTGGATCATAGAGATATTCACTTTATACACGAACGTAGTTGACTAATAAAAACATGTATATAGTAACAACCACATCATATCATCTACCAGTAAATTTCAAATTAATGATTTGGGTTGAGACATGGTACAGGGTGGTTGAGCCATTGTGGAGGGCAATGGAGCCACGGTACAGGGCAGAGGAGTCATTGTACATGGTGGTACAGCCATAACTTGAGCCATCATGCAAAGTATGTTGTGCACTTGGCACTAAATAGGCTGGTGGTTATATTATCAGGGAGGTGGAGTCATTATACCTGACTAACAAAGTGCAATGAGGCCAGAACTATTATGCATGTGGGAGTTGGCACTAGTAAGGCTAGTATTTGTCTTCCTTGTTTCCAGGCTGGATATTGACCTATTATATTGACCACTGATTTACAACTAGGGTATTCAATCGCACCCGATACAATAATATATTCCGTATGTGTTTTGATTTCCAGACAAGAATGTTAACAGTTAAACTGTCCAAATTGTGCTGTCTGTGGACCTAAGAGAGGAATATGGATGTAAATGGTGTTCTCACTTCTAGTTTTGGAACACCAGTAGCCTTTTTAAGTAAACATGTATATTACGAATGCCAGCAACAGCCTGTTTTAATCCCAGGGGTTCGGTCCCTGATTCCATGCATCAGAGCGCCAAGCTGCTATCTATATGAATAGCACAGAGGTAAGCATTGGCTCGATGCATACAGATTACGGTATGTACAGAAGATAGCTGAGGCTGGGCAAATGATAATCTCTGTGATAACTAGTAGTTTTATATGGATAGGGGCTAAGCATTCGGAAGTGGCTTCGCACTGAGAGGCATCAGGAACACTGCACCATTCGACATCCTAATGATGTTGTGAGTTATCGTTGGTTATCCTCATTGGTTGACAGGACGTACTCCTCCCAACATTCGTAGTGTGGGTACCTTGTTGAAGATGGGAGGCTGGAACAAAACTGCTATGCTCTTCGCAAACTGGGTCAAGTTTCCATGCTGCACCCTGGCGTTGTCTGCTAATACATTCTAAATTGATTACACAAACCTGCCTCATATTTGTGAATCAAGTCATGAATGCGATTGATAAATGCGTTGAATTTATTATTATTCATGGTTATATGAATGCAAGATGAGATTGAGAATGGTGTTTGTTTCATTGTGTACAAATGTTACACGCAAAGTATGTTGTGCACTTGGCACTAAATAGGCTGGTGGTTATATATACATATGTATGTGTATGTATGTATGTATGTATGTATGTATGTATGTATGTATGTATGTATGTATGTATGTATGTATGTATGTATGTATGTATGTATGTATGTATGTATGTATGTATGTATGTATGTATGTATGTATGTATGTATGTATGTATGTATGTATGTATGTATGTCTGTATGTATGTATGTATGTATGTATGTATGTATGTATGTATGTATGTCTGTTGTATGTATGTATGTGTGTGTCTGTCTGTCTGTCTGTCTGCCTAGGTGTGTGTCTGTCTGTCTGTATGTATGTCTGTATGTATGTATGTATGTATGTATGTATGTATGTATGTATGTATGTATGTCTGTCTGTATGTATGTATGTCTGTCTGTATGTATGTCTGTATGCATGTCTGTATGTATGTATGTATGTGTATGTATGTATGTATGTATGTATGTATGTATGTATGTATGTATGTATGTATGTGTAGTATGTATGTATGTATGTGCGTGTGTATGTATGTCTGTATGTATGTATGTATGTATGTATGTATGTATGTATGTATGTATGTATGTATGTAGTATGTATGTATGTATGTATGTATGTATGTATGTATGTATGTATGTATGTATGTATGTATGTATGTATGTATGTATGTATGTATGTATGTATGTATGTATGTATGTATGTATGTATGTATGTATGTATGTATGTATGTGTATGTATGTATGTATGTATGTATGTATGTATGTATGTATGCATATCTGTCTGTCTGTATGTATTTATGATTGTATGTATGTATGTATGTATGTATGTATGTATGTATGTATGTATGTATGTATGTATGTATGTATGTATGTATGTATGTATGTATGTATGTATGTATGTATGTATGTATGTATGTATGTATGTATGTATGTATGTATGTATGTTTGTATGTATGCATGTATATAAGTATGCATGTGTCATTGAGCGAGAGTAATTGCGATAACATATTCACAGGATTTAAGACATTGCTGATTTGTTTAGTTAGCAATGATGATTTTTCTTCCAAAGGTCGTTCGTTATTAACATAATTGCCTCATTAGCTACTGCAATGTTAATGCCACATGCACGAATCGGAATCTCATCGCTCCCTCTCGTGATTATGAAAATAGTCTCCCCATGTGTTTCATAATTCTGTTAGGTTTGTTTTACTGAAACAGGCAACCAAATTCATTCTTTTCTATTCACACGTTGCTACCCACAGAGCTGAAGCGCGCTCTGCCTTACACTATAGAATGTCAAATGTCATTCATTGTAATACATATTCTTCTCATTACTGCCAGGCAACTTTCGTTGAATTCTAACATTATCTTCGTTCTATTCCTTTCAAAGCAGATATGCTACATTTAGATTTACACGCGGTTTCATATGAAATAATACGATAAGCAAAAATGAATACTAATACATTTTCTATCTTTGGAAATGCTTTTTATCTTAGATATGAATACACATATAAAAAATGAAGCGATGAATATTCTTAGATACTCACCATAATGGATTTTTTATCAGATGTCTAATGGATAATAAGTCCGACCTATTAACGTGTCATCATCATTCTATTTAACGCCATGTTAAATTGACCTGTTCTATAGTGAGTGGGGATTGTACTGCGTCGAATATTACTAGTGTAAACAATGCAGTTAGGGCCTATGTAGTGTTCACAAGCACGGCATGAAGCTCCCCAATAATATAGTTAGAAGTTTATCAAATATAGTCCAAGTTTTTGGTCAAAATTACCACCAAGCTGCGAGTGTGTATTTGAAATAGGCATACATGCAAATATCGGATATCCCCATAGCAACATTTCTGTTATCAGGCCAGAGCTCTGCTCGTTAGACGTCTACTGGTAGTTGGCATGTGCATACTATGTAACCGTATCACGCACTCAAACTTTCATTCCAATATATGTTATTATGCCCGGTAAGATTAGAGATGACAATCTCTTATTACACAATATGTCAGCCATCCTCTCAGTACGAACACTAAACTCAAAAGGATCCGTGAACGCAGTATGCCTGAATAAAGATTTGTGTGAAACAGGTTTCTTATATAGCAGGTCAGTTGAAAAAGTGAACCCATTACCTGCAGAGTTGTTAACTCTACTTGATTAGGCAGATTCGCTGCATTCATACAATCAAGATGGATGTCGACGGACGATACAGGTGCATCCTCAATTATCGCACGGCTCGATCGGTCATTAAGCAAATCTTGTTCGCGAGCATGCTAATGACATCGCTAATAAACATCAATTACTGTACTCTACGAAAAAAATCCCTATCAACCACTAGTATTCACCCCATCACGAAATTGGTTTACATGGGAGCTTTCGGCCCAGTTACGCAATTACTCTTGCCTACGCCATAAATCGGGAAACTTTAAAAACGTTGTACCGCACGTAAGTTTTCAGAGTGCGCAAAAGTTGCAACGTATTGTACCTGGTTCCTAAATTTTAATTTGTCATGACATCTTCTATTTCACGCTGTCAATGATATTTGGCCAAAGATGTGTATTTTTTATCGGTGTGCAAATATCTCATATAGTGACCTGACAAGACTCCTCTGTTAGACTAAAAGTTACGACGAGAAAGAGACATTTAGCAAACACAGTTCTTAGGGTCACATTTTTGTCAGAATTGTTGTCCTGTAATTTAATGAATTCTGCCAGTTGAAGTGCGTTTTCCAATATCCCCGCACATTACGAATGGCTACTCTTCACTTGTTGTGGTAGCATTCGCCGGTCGGCGCTATGTCTGGTTCCGTTTCCGTTCGTTCGACAATAAACACATGTGACTTCATGGATCTGTTAGCAAAACGTCACACCTCTACACTATAATGTACCAATTAGTTATTGTGGCTTGATGGATCAACCAAATTATATGGTTTTACTAACAGCAGCGTCGTTATTTTATTTGAGCCACTACAGTTTGCGTTTTATACTGCTGGCCCATAACTGTCAATGTAAGGGCACATTATATCATGAGGATGCATTAGCAATCCCACAGGAAGAATCACTCCACCGATACCAAGCACTCAGAAAACATTCTCCACTAATTATCATTTTGCGCGCTAAATGTATTTGATTATATTTGCATTATGGCTGTGTTTCGTATTCTACAAGACGCTGAGTTGATACCAAACTGCACGCACTGTCGGCTGGTAATGAGAGATATGATTTCCATGTCCATTTATATTTTTCCTCGATAGCTATTTACACGTACGACAATATTGTAAGCCTATGCATCATTATGAAAATATGCATTATATCGAATAAACAAATAAACAAGGGTCATAAAGGTGTGAATACTATCTGAGAAACCCACAATACTTGCAAATAATGAGAAAACAACAATTACAAATAGCTGTGTCACCAACCTACTGTGCACAGTATGGGCAAGGCAAAAGTGGAATGTTTGCTATTTTAGTACGACGGTAGGTTTCTCCATGCAATTAATGCCTGATTAACATAATGATAGCGCCGATTTCTATCTAGACTAGTGTAGCAAACGTTTACATTGAGAGAAATTGGCCGTCTTTTAGAGACGCCACTATCTGTTTGTAGTAATGCTTCTCCATATATCTATGGTAAATCTGGCCAGCCAATTTTCACACATGTATGGATGTATGGGACTGGAAGAATAAAAATGCGGTACCTCCCTCTTCCCAATCGTGGACTTTCAATGCATCTTTCCTGCTTTTCACAATTCTCCAGCACCATCTATTCAGTTTAATGATACATTTGTACATTATTCTATGTATGGTTGCTTATCTACCACTGTAAGATAGAGTTATATTTGAAAGTGGACTCTTTTGTATATGCTTCTCATACTGTGGAAATACATTACTACTCCACGCGCTTTATAAGTCTTATGGCCCAATCGTGGTTTACAAGTCCCGTACTACTCACTCAATGTGGTCAGTTTGTTAGAGTTACATGGATACAGCTGGGAAGAAATGGAATAATCTAAGAAAGATCTGCGTATCTTGGTCAACTAAAGCAATAATAAAGTTTGTATAAAATGGTTTTACAACAATAATTACACGTTTTGCAATTTATGTAGAGAGGCTCAAAAGTGTGGCCAAAAACACATCAATTGGTTAACGTAGTATCGCTTATGGTATCCACACAATGACAGTATAATCAGCTTGGGGACATGAAAAACGAGACAAGTATTTCCTCAATCATCGCTGCTTCTTAATTCATCGTTCCCTGAATATAATCAAGCGCTAATGTCACACGCAAGGTCATAAGGATGCTGAAATACATTGCACGAAGTGGTTCTCACAGGCTGAGCGCCGCTGAACACGGCATGTCGCATATCATTATATGACTCATAACAGTATATTATAAGCTATGTGAAGCCCTACACTGATAAACGTCGGTCATGAGCTCAATCATTCAATAAAGATAACACCCTGTCACTTGTCAAATATGGCACCAGTAGGAAAACGTACCCCAACGCTAACAATACCAGTGCATAAAAAATGCTTCCCGATAGAGGTATGAATATACTTCATATAGTGAAAAAAAATTGATTTGTTTTGCAATGCGCTTTGGTGTGATCACAAAAAGGTAGCATTATGAATAATCTACCGTCTGACACATGCTACCCCGTCAGTATATCACAATGGTCAGGTTTCACCCATAATGAATAATAATGTGAAATCTGCAATTCTGCTGTATCAGTGATTAGCAGATCTGAGCTTTTTTGTGGCGTTGTTATCAGAATGCTTGTAAGGCGTTTGGTTGTGGGCGCAAAGCTTAACTGGCCTCGTTTATGTTCTTGCTGAAAGAAGCCCATTATACAGTTATATTACGCCAAAAACAAGTTAAGAAGTGCACTGCGTATACGCCTGTGAAGTTGCTACTAATCACTTCTGTAGCACGAGTTGAGCCTCTCTTTGAACAAGCAAAATGCAATCCTTTTTCGGTGAACATCAATGAAATTATAGTGACGAATTTTATATCATATGAAACTAAGAGCCGAATCATTTCTTTTGGAATGCATAAGTTAGTTCCTGAATGATCTATCGGCGTACCCTTTCAGAACAGATGTAGGTTGTTATGCTACATATGGTCAGATAGAATGACTGCGGCGGTTCTGCAGGTAAACTTAACCAAACTGAGCGCAGGTAGTATGAGGATCGTCGCACTGGACATTTGATAACCATCAGTTAATTGAAACATTCATTCGCAGATCTGAAATGCATATGTCACAGCAGAGAAGGACTGTCGTAATATTTATGACCCACACTATTGCACTGTGAATGACGTCATGATCCGCACACGAGATTGCTGAAGATAAGCTATGAGCGTCATGTCTGTGGGTCTCCTCTCCACCGTGTAGTTGCTGATCTCAAGAGAATTGTACCATGTGACAGTTCGCACCAAGCCTCAGTGAATATGAGAAGTAATTTACGGACACCATTGCGGGGAGGGAAGGGTGTATTTGATAGTCATGGGACTAATGTCCTGGTGACATTCATAGTCGAAGCATCTCGATTTAAGAACGAGTTCAGAGCGCTTATTTCAAGGAATGCTTATGGTCACATGATTAAAAAAGCGACATCATTCCAAGCAGAAGTATGTGTGGCTTTATAATTAATGGCGTCATTGGCTTTAAAGTATTCTTTTAACGAACAAATGTTGCTTTGCATAAACATCAATCACAATGCGCTATTTTGAGCTCGCAATGCTCGATTGCCGGAGCATATTCTATTATCATAGCATGGCCGACTACGTCGATTTTAATCGATTTATGATCAATTTCCACGTCTGTTTAACTTGAGGGTGCTTGAAATACAAACCGTTGCAACTCGTAGACTACACGTTTCTTGCAAATTGTGCATAAAAAGTGACAATCAATTAACGTTCCTTATACGAAATAGCAATTGGCAATCTGTTTAAGGACCAAATCATTGTTATCGCTGCTTCGTGGTCTACTGATTCAAAGCTGCTCCATCGCTGACTTGATAGGTAAGGCCCCCTTACGTGGTTTGATGATCCTTGTCTTTGGTAGAAACGTGTTATACGCCACGTCCAGAGTGTGACCCAACCCCAGGTGTTTTTTTCACACAGCTTGAGTGTCCATATAACTTGTAGGGACGTATGCAGTAACGGACACCTGCAAAAGCCAATTATTCCAATGTCTGAATAGAAAACGAACACAGTAGAAGTTTAGCCAAGAAAGCAGAAGAATCAACTTTATATCCTGTTTGGTCTATTCGACTGAATTAGACAGCTAGCTCCACTACCCCCGATTCATAGTTGCCACCTGCAGAGCTAAAACACTTACCCGCTTAAACCAATAACGGTCAATGGTCCTTCAGTGTATTTCCCTTTCATCTCTTCCCTTTCAACAAACTTTATTGATATCGAACCATATTTCAGCTACATTTCGTTCAAAGGAAATATGTCAAATGCAGGTGGTCTCATACGAAATAATGTATGAAGTGATCAGCCAGAATAAATACCATACTCATCTTGGTCGTTTGATATTCAGTGCCTCTTCTAGGGTCGTGAATTTATTTGGTATAATGCGAAAATTCTTTGGGTCCAAAATAGCCTACCAATCTGTTGGAAGTTGCGTCAATTTATATTCATATACCTTGATGGATATTCTTACCTACGCACCATAATGGCAATTTTAAATTTGGTTAAGTCAGGCGGTGTTTAGCCTCAACATCCGTCCCTGCATCTAATGCAATATTATTGATAGGGTTTCTGTCGCGTATTGCGCTTTTTTAATTGTACTCACAACGTTTGCACCCAGTTAGACCAACGATGTGCCGAGTGTGCAAAGTTATTGAAGGGACAATGAGCAGGCGTTATATTATCTAGATATTGCGAGCAGCGTTAAAATATCAACGCTTCATTTTATTTTACCACGTGTCAAATCATTCACATGCTAGGGAACGTGGTTTCTGTAAATGCCCATCATTAATAAGTTAAAAATTATATTTCTTATATACAAGCATTCTGATTCTCTCCGAGGGATATTTTTCACTCTGGTAAGTATAAATTACTCTTCATTAATTATAATAGGCAGACAGTCGCGCCAAAAGAATAAACATTTTCGTAATATTCTAAAATTTAGAATGGATGTCGCCTCAGGAGGGACGCGGCAGGTGCATGCTCAATTAACGCCCGACCTAATTGGTCATTAAGCAGATCTTATCCTCGTGTTTACTAATGACCACACTGATAAACATCACTTACTGTATTCTACAACTTCTTGTATTCACCCCTTCACATAGCTGGTTTTCAGAGGTGCTATCGTCCCAGTTACGAAATTTCTCCTGCCCGCTCGATAAATCGGGAAACGCACGGTTTTGGGGTCCGCAAATGCTACTATATACTGTTCCTGGCTTCCTTATTATGTGTCATGACAATGGCCCAATCTTGGTTGACAAGTCTCTTTCTTCTAACTCAATGTGATCAGTTTGTTTGATGCATATTTATATAGCTGGGAAGAAACAGGAAGATGTGCGAAAGGTTTGAACGAACGGCTGACGATCGCTGTCAGCAATATGGCGCCATATGTCGTTGCCCGATAATACACATCTGCTTGCACTGCTGCGACGGGCTATATTTCCATTCATATAATTAAACCTAGTATATTAACTTCGGCTTGAAATGCGGCCACTGGTCGATTTTCATTTATCTTGGTTAACAAAACCAGATTAATTATCAACATATAGCATATGAACAATCAGCCAATAAAGAAATAATTTCCAAAGAATCAGTGCCACTGGATAGGTGACTAATAGTATAAACATGTTTCACTGATACATTGTAAGAAATTTACTGTTATCTTATTAAAGTATCTTTCAACAAAACACACACATACTCACACACTTACACATTTTCCCAGTGACACTGTCGGAAATGTTATTAGATATTTACACTTTGTATCTATCATAACATATTATGTACAAGGTTTATGTCTTATCACTATTGGTATCCATACAATGAAAGCATGATTAGGGTTGGGGATATGAATGACGAGACAAGTATTCCCTCAATTATCGCGGCTTCTTAATGCACAATTCCCTGACTTTAATCAAACACTAATGTCACACGCGAGGTCACAATGATGCCCATAAATATTGTACAAAGTAGGTTCAACAGGATACCATGACGTCCGCTGGGCGTCGCTGAATACCCCATCTCAAATTAATCAGCGGGGCATTATCACGCGCCTTCCTATTGAGCTAAATATAATCTGGAATGATTGCCACGCAATGAAGATTATGGGTTATCTGATGGCCTAGACCGATGCTTGCTTCGAAGCTGTGCAATTTCCAACCCCCACCACCCATTACCCACTATTTAGCAAATGCATACGTTATTGGCCATCGAACATAAAACTTCACCCATGCTATCTTCATTGCTGGTTCAATGTATTAAATCGCACATATTACAATGAAGATAACAATTTAGAGAATGCCATAAAATGCATGGTAGGGGAAGGTGGGCAGTCCAGAATATTTTTTGTGCTCACGATTGAGTCAAAGCATCTAAGGTATTCATATTGTTCTCATTTTTGCAGGCACTCTATATAAAAAATCATTCGCTTGTATCATAAGTGTTGTCATCCGTTTGGAATTAGTCCATGAATCACTATCATGATAGTGTCAATTTGAATAATAATATAATTTAACAATCATTACAGATCTCATTACTTCATATGCGGCGTTATCTGTGGATGAATAATACATCATAGGCAAAGTGAATTGCACGTGGATATTATCAGCCAAATCAGGTTATTCTATCATTAATCAGCTCGCGATGGGGCACTGTCAAAAGTCTTATTATATCATCACGATAACACTCAAACATTTGGTTTCCAAAATGGTATGCGTTGCATGCTGGAATGACGGTGTTTCGATCAACTGTCTACCAATACCTTTGCTATTCACTAGTTCATTTAATGCATCTAAGGAAAAATGTTGACGACATATATATCGTACATCACAGCCAAGCACATTGATGTGAAGATTGGTGATTCCATTAGTGATTCTGCAATTTGCTTAACTTAAAAATATACCCAAGAAACGTTTCAAATGTCATCAATATCTGTCGAGTCCAAATGGTGTCCCTGGCTACTTGATATGTTTATGGCCAGGCTTTGATTGGCCAATTTCTTAATGAGACCAAATACAGAAATCTTAGACTCCATGAGACTTCTTAGATTGCACACTCCCTCAAATCATGTCACATTAGCTTATCAATTGAACTACAAGAGAACGTGTTTAACATCTCATCAAACCAAATAGATATTTAGCTTTTGCTGAATTATAATAACTCATGAATCACTGCTAGATAGATAATCAACGCTCCCTTAAACAATCCAGTGCTGTTTACTGCTCCAGATCGTTACGATCAGCGTTGTTGCCTATGGTGATATCGTATCTTCAACAACCACCAGAGGTTAGGTAACGTCCTATCTATATACCCATGCTAATATGATAGCGCTCATCATTTTTAGCCGCAGTTCTAGCAGGATAACCGGACCTAACGTTTCAAAGCAATTTTCTGCATTGATACTAAATGAAAGTTCACTGCAAACCACAATACCTGCTCTTATGATTAACGATTCATTATGGATCGTTCATTATGATGTAATATTCACCAACAATATATGATTCATTTCGTCATAATGTTCTGCATAGCCACAACACAGAGATAAGGGCAAACATAACATAGATAGATAGATACATAGATATATAAACTTTTTTCCAGACTTTTTTACACAGATAATATAAGTGGTCCATAATTTAACAATCATACCAAGTATGGAACCCAAACAAAAAGCACAACAAAACAAGCAAATGACATGCCACGCCCATGCAACAAAGAACGCAACAAACAGAGACATCTGATGCTGTCCACCATAGTACTGTTCTTTCCGGCAAATGCATATATGTTGATACTAAACTAACTGACTATCATCGCCTGTTAATTCAAGTTCACATGCACATGAGGATAGTTGCTAATCTGCCCCCCCTCCACACACAACAAAATAAAATAAACAAAATACTGGATGCAGTGAAACAAAAAATGATTTGCTTTGCGTTGCTCTTTGGTTAGGTCACAAAAAACATAATGTAGCAGTTGACACATGCTGCTCCCTTCATATATCACACTGGTCAGGTTTCAGCCATAGAGGATAATAATGTGGGATCGGCAATGTCACCATATCAGTGCTAAGCAGGGTTTTTGTGACTTTGCTACATTAACAAGCAAGTAAGCTTTTGGGTTATGGCTGGAAGACGTTAATGTTCCCTGTTATACTCAAGCTCCTGTTACTTTCATATTACGTCAATCATACAGTTAAAAATGTGATATGTGTGTAATTCCGTGATGTTGGTGCTGCTAACCGGTGCCTCCTTGTATCACAGGACGCGGTTTTTACGAGCAATGTAACGAATTTTAGATTAGCATCCTCTGGTTTTGTATCACGAGCTTAGTCTCTGTTTGATGCAGCAAAATGCGATTCTTTTTGTGAACATAAAGTAACTTCTAATGACGGCGCTTTTGCAATGTAACCAAAGGGTGTATAGCTTCGCTTAGAGTTTTGTTATGTGTTCGATGATTAGGTATTTCATAGTCATTGGTCTGGTGATGTCCTGATGCTTTTCATATTGCTTAGTCTATTGTCGCAAGCGACATAGTATCAAATTATCCGTATATTTGAAATGAGTATCCATGGAATACAATTTGTTACGGCTCTATCTAAACCAACGCTCATTTTGCCAATTGCGCATCAAAAAGGAACGTTAATACAAGTTCCTTAATTAACAAATAAAAAAGGACAATCGGCTGTCTGCTAAACAAACAAAATCATCATGTAATGTCCATTGTTATCGCTGCTTCATGGTTCACTGATTCCAGGCTGCTTGAACGCTGAAAGGACAGATAAGGCGCTATGTAAAACAAAGTATGGCCGCCTACGTGGTCTTGGTGGTCTTTGCTGCTAACAGAAATGTGAGTTCAATCTCATTGTTCCAGTATTGGTCGTGATTAAATGGCGCTCAGCACAAGTAAAAGCAACACGTTTACAGGGTGACCCAGCACCCTAGGAATGATGGCTAGTCTTAGTGTCCATATAACTTCAGGATGCAAACGCTAATTATTCTTAAGGCTAAATAGAATTTGTATTTTTGCATGTTCAGAAGTCACAGCTACAGTCTTATTAATAAAACAGGAGACTCCACCAACTGCAAAAAACAAACCGATGGTTTGCATAGATACGAATCTCTCGTGGTTAACTAGTGTATAAATCCGCCGCTCAGTGAGACCATTGTACTCCAAAAGCGTACTCCCGGTTAAGATTAAGACTTTCCGATTTTATTTCAACATGTTGATAGCATATCAGTGTATCTCTAAAAGTGTGATGTAGTTGTTGGTTTGCAGGTATGTATGCATTTATGTATGTATGTATGTATGTATGTATGTATGTATGTATGTATGTATGTATGTATGTATGTATGTATGTATGTATGTATGTATGTATGTATGTATGTATGTATGTATGTATGTATGTATGTATGTATGTATGTATGTATGTATGTATGTATGTATGTATGTATGTATGTATGTATGTATGTATGTATGTATGTATGTATGTATGTATGTATGTATGTTTGTATGTATGTATGTATGTATGTATGTATGTATGTATGTATGTATGTATGTATGTATGTATGTATGTATGTATGTATGTATGTATGTATGTATGTATGTATGTATGTATGTATGTATGTATGTATGTATGTATGTATGTATGTATGTATGTATGTATGTATGTATGTATGTATGTATGTATGTATGTATGTATGTATGTATGTAATGTAATTTTTCACAGGATTTAAGAAATTCCTGACTTGTTTAGTAAGCAATGATGATTTTATTACGAAATGTCGTTTTTTTATTCACATAATTGCCCCATTCGCTAATGAACTGATAATGCCAGATGTGTAACAATGTAAAAATATAAAGCAAATGATTATTATAGAGCATTCTCCTTCCGTTACATCACACAGCCTGAAGGAATTCCAATACCTGGAGTGCGCATACACGAATCGGAATCTCATCGCTCCCTCCCGTGATTATGAAAAAAGTCTCCCTTTGCGTTTCATAATTCTGTTAGATTTGTTTTACTGAAACAGGCAACCCAAATTCATTCTATTCTATTCGCATGTTGCTACCACAGAGCTGAAGCACGCTCCGCCTTACACCATAGTATTTATCAAATGTCATTCAATGTGATACCTATTCTTCTCATTATTGCCAGGCAACTTTCGTTGAATTCTAACATTATCTTCTTTCTATTCCTTTCAAAGCAGATATGCTACATTTAGATGTACACGCGGTTTCATATGAAATAATACGATCAGCCAAAATGAATACTATAGCATTTTCTATCTTTGAAAATGCTTTTATCTTAGATATGAATACACATATAACAAAAAATGAAGTTATGTATATTCTTAAAAACTCACCATAATGGAATTTTTATCAGATGTCCAACGGATAATAAGTCCGACCAATTAACATGTCATCACCATTCGATTTAACGCCATGTTGAATTGACCTGTTCTATAGTGAGTGGGGATTGTACTGCGTCGAATATTACTAGCTTAAATGATGCAATTAGGGCCTATGCAGTGTCCACAAGCACGACATGACGCTGCCGTTGACAATGACCAATAATATTGTTAGTAGTTTATTAAACATAGGTCGGTTAACGCGTGTATAGTCCAAGCTTTTGGTCAAAATTACCATCGAGCTGCGAGCGTGTATGTGGAAATCTATTTGTTGTGAAATAGGCATACATGCGAATATCGGATATCCCCATAGCAACATTTCTGTTATCAGGCCAGAGCTCCACTTATTGGGCGTCCACTGGTAGTTGGCATGTGCATACTATGTAACCGTATCATGCCCTCTAACTTTCATTCCAATATGTGTTTTAATGCCCCGTAAGATTAGAGACGATAATCTCTCATTACACAATATGTCAGCCATGAGTGCCTTTTCCGACATCCCCGCACATTACGAAAGGCTACTCTTCACTTGTTGTGGTAGCATTCGCCGGTCGGCGCTATGTCTGGTTCCGTTTCCGTTCGTTCGACAATAAACACATGTAACTTCATGGATCTTTTTATGATTAGCAAAACGTCACACTTCTAGACTATAATGTACCTATAAGTTATTTTGGCTTGATGGATCAACCAAATTATATGGTTTTACTAACAGCAGCGTCGTTATTTTATTTTAACCACTATAGTTTGCGTTTTATACTGCTGCCCCATAATTGTCAATGTAAGGGCACATTTTATCATGAGGATGAATTAGCAATCCCACAGGAAGAATCACTCCACCGATACAAAGCACTCTGCTTGCATTTAAAGGAGACAATGGTATGAAATTTACACAGAAAACACTCTCCACTAATTATCATTTTGCGCGCTAAATGTATTTGATTATATTTGTATTATGGCTGTGTTTCGTATTCTACAAGACGCTGAGTTGATACCGAACTACACACCTTGTCGGCTGGTAATGAGAGATATGTTTTCCATGTCCATTTATACTTTTCCTCCTTGGCTATTTACACGTACGACAATATTGTAATCCTATGCATCATTATGAAAATAGGTATTATATCGAATAAACAAATAAACAAGGGTCATAAAGGTGTAAATACTATCTGAGAAACCCACAATACTTGCAAATATTGAGAAAACAATATTTACAAATAGCTGTGTCACCAACCTGTTGTGCACCATATGGGCAAGGCAAAGGTGGAATGTTTGCTATTTTAGTACTACGGTAGGTTTCTTCATGCAGTTAATGCCTGATTAACATAATGATAGCGCCAATTTCTATATAGACAAGTGTAGCAAGCGTTTACATTGAGAGAAAGTGGCCGTCTTTTAAAGACGCCACTATCTGTTTGTAGTAATGCTTCTCCATATATCTATGGTAAATCTGGCCAGCCGATTTTCACACATGTATGGATGTATGGGACCGGAAGGATAAAAATGCGGTACCTTCCTCTTCCCAACCGTGGACTGTCAATGCATCTTTCCTGCTTTTGACAATTCTCCTGCACCATCTATTCAGTTTAATGATACATTAGTACATTATTCTATGTATGAGTTATATTTGAAAGTGGACCCTTTTGTATATGCTTCTCATACCGTGGAAATACATTACTACTCCACGCGCTTTATAAGTCTCATGGCCCAATCGTGGTATACAAGTCCCGTACTACTCACTCAATATGGTCAGTTTGTTAGAGTTACATGCATACAGCTGGGAAGAAATGGAATAATCTAAGAAAGATCTGTGTATCTTGGTCAACTAAAGCAATAATTAAGTTTGTATAAAATGGTTTTACAACAATAATCACACGTTTTGCAATTTATGTAGAGAGGCTCAAAAGTGTGTCCAAAAACACATCAATTGGTTAACGTAGTATCACTTATGGTATCCACACAATGACAGTATAATCAGCTTGGGGACATGAAGGACGAGACAAGTATTTCCTCAATCATCGCTGCTTCTTAATTCATCGTTCCCTGAATATAATCAAGCGCTAATGTCACACGCAAGGTCTTAAGGATGCTGATAAACATCGCATGAAGTGGTTCTCACCGGCTGAGCGCCGCTGAAAACGGCATGTCGCATATCATTATATGACTCATAACAGTATATTATAAGCTATGTGAAGCCCTACACCGATAAACGTCGGTCATGAACTCAATCATTCAATAAAGATAACACCCTTTCACTTGCCAAATATGGCACCGGTAGAAAAACGTACCCCAACACTAACAATACCAGTGCATAAAAAATGCTTCCCGATAGAGGTATGAATATACTTCATATAGTGAAAAAAGAATTGATTTGTTTAGCAATGCCCTTTGGTGTGATCACAAAGAGGTAGCATTATGAATAATCTACCGTCTGACACATGCTGCCCCGTCAGTATATCACAATGGTCAGGTTTCACCCATAATGAATAATAATGTGAAATCTGCAATTCTGCTGTATCAGTGATTAGCAGGTCTGAGCTTTTTTGTGGCGCTGTTATCAGAATGCGTGTAAGGCGTTTGGTTGTGGGCGCAAAGCTTAACTTGCCTCGTTTATGTTCTTGCTGAAAGTAGCCCATTATACAGTTATATTACGCCAAAAACAAGTTGAGAAGTGCACTGCGTACACGCCTGTGAAGTTGCTACTAATCACTTCTGTAGCACGAGTTGAGCCTCTCTTTGAACAAGCAAAATGCAATCCTTTTTCGGTGAACATCAATGAAATTATGGTGACGAATTTTTTACCATATGAAACTAAGAGCCGAATCATTTATTTTGGAAAGCATAAGTTAGTTCCGGCATGATCTATCGGCGTACCATTTCAGAAAAGATGTAGGTTGTTATGATATATATGATCAGACAGAATGACTGCAGTGGTTCTGCGGGTAAACTTAACCAAACTGAGCGCAGGTAGTATGAGGATCGTCGCACTGGACATTTGATAACCATCAGTTAATTGAAACATTCATTCGCAGATCTGAAATGCATATGTCACAGCAGAGAAGGACTGTCGTAATATTTATGACCCACCCCATTGCACTATGAATGACGTCATGATCCGCACACGAGATTGCTGAAGATAAGCTATGAGCGTCATGTCTGTGGGTCTCCTCTACACCGTGTAGTTGCTGATCTCAAGAGAATTGTACCATGTGACAGTTCGCACCAAGCTTCAGTGAATATGAGGAGTAATTTACGGACACCATTGCGGGGAGGGAGGGGTGTATTTGATAGTCATGGGACTAATGTCCTGTTGACATTCATAGTCGAAGCATCTCGATTTAAGAACGAGATGAGAGCGCTTATTCCAAGAAATGCTTATGATCACATGATTAAAAAAGTGATATCATTCCAAGCAGAAATATATGTGGCTTTTTAACAGTGAATCAAATAATTAATAGCGTCATTGGCTGTAAAGTATTCCTTTTACGAACAAATGTTGGTTTGCAAAAACATCAATCTCAAAGAGCATTTTTGAGCTCGATATGCTCGATTGCCGGAACATATGCTATTATCTTAGCATGGCCGACTACGTCGATCTTAATCAATTTATGATCAATTTCTACGTCTGTTTAACGTGAGGGTGCTTGAAACACAAACATTTGCGACTCCCTCTTGTTCTACACGTTTCTTGAAAATAGTGCATAAAAAGTAACAATCAATAAACGTTCCTTATATGAAATAGCATTAAGCGATCTGTTTAAGGAAAAAATATTATCATCGCTGCTTCGTGGTCTACTGATTTAAAGCTGCTCCAACGCTGACATGATTGATAAGGCGCTGCATAAAGAAACTGCAGGCCCCCTTACGTGGTTTGATGATTCCTGCCGTTGGTAGAAACGTGTTATACGCCACGTTTAGAGGGTGACCCAACCCCAGGTCTTTTTTTGCACACAGCTTGAGTGTCCATATAACTTGTAGGGACGTAGGCAATAACGGACACCTGCAAAAGCCAATTATTCCAATGTCTAAATAGTAAACGAACGTTGCGTTTTCCTAAGTCACAGTAACAGTTTTGCCAAGAAAGCAGGAATCAACTTTATATTCTGTTAGGTCTATTCTACTGAATAAGGCACCTCCGCTGCACCCGTTTCATATTTGCCACCTGCCGAGCTTATACCTATAAATGTCAATGGTCCTTCTGTGTATTTCCCTTTAATCTCTTTCCTTTCAACAAACTTTATTGATTTCAAACCATATTTCAGTTACATTTCGTTCAAAGGAAATATGTCAAAGCAGGTTGTCACATCAGCCAAAATAACTACCTTGCTCATCTTGGGTCTTTTAAGATCTTGAATTTGTTTGGTATACTGTGAAAATGTTTTTGAACGTATCCAATATAGCTTACCAATCTGTTGTAAGTTGCGTCAATTTATATTCAAATACCTTGATGGTTATTCTTACCTACTCACCATAATGGAATTTTTTTATCAGCCGTCTCATTAGCTGTTGAAATATTAATACCAGATGCTTATTGATATAGAACAGATGCTTATTGATATAACAGCAGATGGCTTTTATAACGCACCCTTATTGGCGTCATTAATACAATTGCTCACACTTTTAACGTGTCGTCCTCAGAGGATCTTTTACAGTAAACAACCACGCTACTGGGACCGGCTGTTTTCTGTCGCGTATTGCCCTTTTTAAATTGTACTCACAACGTCGAAGGTTTGCACCCAGTTAGACCAACGATATATATAATATCTAGATATTGAAAGCGGCGTTAAACCTCAATGCTTCATTTTATTTCACCACATGTCAAATTATTCCCATGCTAGTGACCATGGTTTCAGTAAATGCCCTCCATCAATAAGTTAAAAATTATATTTCTTATATACAAGCATTCTGATTCTCTTCGAGGGATATTTTTCACTCTGTTAAGTATAAATTACTCTTCATTAATCATAATAGGCAGACAATGGGGTCAAAAGAAAGTACATTTTCGTAATATTCTAAAAATTAGGATGGATGTCGCCTCATGAGGGACGCGGTAGGTGCATTTTCAATTATCGCCCGACCTAATTGGTCATTAAGCAGATCTTATCCTTGCGCTTACTAATGACAGCGATCATAAACATTATTTACTGTATTCTACAACGAGTACGATCGCTCCAACTTCTCGTATTCACCCCTTCACATAGCTCGCTTCATAAATCGGGAAACCCACAGTTGTGTGGTCCGCAAACGCTTCAATATACTGTTCCTGGCTTCCTTTATTATGTGTCATGACGACATCTATAACAAAGAAGAATTCTTCTTTGGCAAATACACGTCATGAAGTTCCCTGACACGACTCCGCTGTAAGACTTTCTACCAAGATTCAGTTAAATGGTTACCATGAGAAGGAGAATAACATTGGGCAAATACATATTAAAGGTTCGGGCCACCATTTCACACTGTAAGACGTGTTGTCCAGTAATTACTATCGCTTTCCACTGCGTGGCGTTCTGTAACCTTTAGCGATGTCGTTGTTGAATATGTTGCCCATACACACTGTTATTTCTTAATTGCAATACGCGACGGACGTGAATAATAGGTGGAATCGCGCTAATGATGTTTGAGTTCATAACCAGGTGTGATAGAACAAATACATCGAGTGATTAGAAAAATGCTGCATGGAAAATACAAATACTGCTCCCAGACCTGGTAAATTAATAACATTTAACCCATTCCAATTGAACTCGGCAGCACTAAAATCATTATTGCAGTCACCTGCGATTGCCTGATGCTGAGTGTATGCCGTAGTATGCCCATGGCCGGCCTCATGGAATCCCAGGTGTAAGCTCAATCTTCTTTATGGAGGATAAACAACAATGATGATGCTTGTTTGTGCAGAGTGTCACATTAGCTGGCGCCATATTGTTAGTATGGGTGATGTTGCGAATAACATCGAATGGGGACACACAATTCTCCATCAATTATGCTGAATGATGACCTCCATAAGTCATTGCACCATATGTCGCCTTGTATTTCTCATGAGTACGTGTCATGTTCTGTTGGAGGGATGTACTGGTAACGAACGGGTTACATATTCTGTATACTTCCCACAACTTTCAATGGCTAAACCAAGTTATGAAATATTATAAACCGCATCGTCTTTATTTTGGTTTTGCAAATTTAGTTTAGTTTGTGTTTAGTTTGTGTGTGACTCTATCGGCTCATAATTGTCAACTCAAGGGCACAATATATAGTGATGATGTATTTGAAATCCATTGAACCAATGACGAGAGCTTTTAATGCTTTTGAGGGAAGAAATGGCATCACAAGTACTATGAAAGCAAATCAATCAGCTAATTAGAGTTGCCTGTGCCATGCCACTTCTTATTTATTAATATATTTTCATTTTGCATTGCCGAGTATTCCATTCATGAAACACTCGAATATTTGCAAATAATCACCATCACAATAGAGAAGCTACATATAGGTGCTTCACCAACCGGCTGTGATATAGGCAAGGCAAAAATGCAATGATATCTCATTACAGATACGACAGTAAGATACCGATGTATATACATACAATTAATGCCTGATAATTGAAGGGTCGGTTCACGTCTGGATTAATGTAAACATATCTATCCAGAGAGAAATTGTCTTTCCATCTGCAACCTTAAATCAGAATGCATTTCCTTTTTAGAAGCATCGTTTGTAAACTCTAGAATTCTTACACACTCATTCACTAAAACATTCATTCACTTGCTTACGTGTTGCATCATCGACTGCCCCACTCACATTTTCTTATATGCTTAAGAATACTATATATCCAGCAGCATCATAAACAAACAAGAAAATATTCACATTGATTTCCAAACAGGGATTAGGCATGTTTAAATGCAGTAAACTGGTAAAATAAATGCATCGTTCGTGCTTTTAACAATCTACATGTACTGGCTATTCTGCTTGATCGGATATCTATCCTCATTCCCTGTATGGTTGCATATCAATACACGAACAGGTTCTCAAAATGTTACAGTCCCATTAGTGAGATTATTAAAAAGCGGACCAGAACCATTCCATTGCTACACTGTGCAGTATGAGTAACAATGGCCCAATCTTGGTCCCGTTCTACGTACCCAATGTGATCAGTTTGTTTGAGGTATATATATATATATATATAGCTGGGAAGAAACAGGAAAATGTGCGAAAGGTTTGAATGAGCAGCTGACGATTGCTGTCAGCAATATAGCGCCCTACAAGAGATCAGCTTGCATCGCTGCGACGGGCTATGTTTCCACCTTGCTTAGTATTAAACATAGTCTATTAACTTGATCAGGCTTGAAATGCGGCCACTGATTTTAGTCAAGAAAAGCAGATCAACTATCAACTTATAACATATGAACAATCAACCAATGAGGAAATAATATCAAAAGAATCCATGCCACTGTAATGCTTACTGATAGTATAAACATGTTTTATTGATAAATCGTAAGAAAGTTCCTGTTATCTTATAAAAGTATCATGAAACAATACACACACACGCACATTCTTCACGTGAAACCGTCAGCAATATTATTGGATATTTACATTTTGTATCTATCACAATATATTATGTACAAGGTTAATGTCGTATCACTAATGGTATCCATACAATGAAAGCATGATTAGGGCAGGTGATATGAATGACTAGACAAGTATTTCCTCAATTATCGCTGCTTCTTAATGCACTATTCCCTGCATTTAATCAAACACTAATGTCACACGCGAGGTCACGATGATGCTCATAAACATTGTACAAAGTATGTTCAATAGGGTACCATAATGTCCCCTGGGCGTCACTGAGCACGCCATCTCAAGTTAATCAGCGGGGCATTATCGCCCACCTTCCTATTGAGCTAAATATAATCTGGAATGATTGCCACACAATAAGGTTTATGAGTTATCTGATGGCATACATCGATGCCTGCTTGGAAGCTGTGCAATTTCCAACTCCCTACACCCCATTACCCTCTATCGTGAAAATGCATACATACTTGTTGTATGCTGTTAACTTCTTAGTATGTTCATGCATTATTGTAATGATCCCTTGATGTATATTTCTATTATGGATTCACATGTTTTCCAGGTTCCCGTCATGGAGACATTTGATTCACCAAAATTATGTAGTTGTGCTAAATAACAAAGCCAATGCAGGAAGCTAATTATACGGTTTTCCAACGTTCATGCAAACCGTTTTGCAATTAATTAATATAAATTTATCGTGTACAGACCGGCATCAAATCAAGGCAAAACATTGCGGGATAATGAAGGCGTCAATACAGTCGTGTAAGATGATGTGATGATGGAAAATGGGCAAACCGAGCAATTTTTTCATAACCTATTCAAATTAGTGGACCAATATGGAGGAGCAATTTATCACTTTAAAGCAAATAAAGTTAAAAGACTGATCAACGCCATAATTAAGACTGCGTTTTGTCCAGGATATGATTTCGCACGCAGCTAAACCGCCAATTTATGTGGGTGCTACATTTATGTAGCACAACTTTATATACATTCAATGCATTTCCCTTTCTACAAGAGACTTAATTGCTGATGAAGCCAAACTTGTCCCGAGTATTAGACGACCGCTATTGCAATTGCGTTCAGAATTCAGCAATACAAATATGATAATTTATATCAAAGCCAATTGAACTCCTCGCGATCTCTTGTATTATACAGCGCTCTTCAGATTATTAATTAGTCTCATATGGCCAGTAGCAATAATCTGCCAGTTGAATCGCAGCTACAAAAGAATAACAAAGAAAACACTACAGTACGATCCATTATAAAACATTGATGTAGAGCCAAGTTGTAGAGCCATGGTACAAGGTGGACGAGCCATGTTACATGGTGGTAAAGGCATGGTACAGGGTGGTGGAGTAATGGTGCAGGGCGGTACAGCTATTGTTCAGGGCGGATAAGCGGTAAGGTAAAACCATGTTATGATGCGAAAGAAACATGGTACAGGTTTGCAGAGTCACAGTACCAGTTGTTGAAATGGGGCCATGTTATGTGATGTTGGATCGATGAAACATGACAGCATAACCATGGTGCAGCCAAGGGATGATATAAGATGAGAGATACCCTGCGCCCTGAGCCGTCGTGCCAAGTGTGTTGAGAACTTGGTACTAATGGGTATGCTACCCGAATAACATCACATTTAATGCAATGAGGATGCAGCTATTGTTACATGTGGAAGTTTGTCTAGCATTTGAGATTTTTTCTTCTAGATTTTGACGTATAACATTGACAAATGTCTTTCAACTAGGTCATTCAAGCACACCTGTTGTAAGAAATGTAGCGCAGAAATTTGGATTTGTGAATGTCAATTATATGTTCTCACTTCAGTAAGATGAATTCAGCAGCACAATTTTGGCATAGCCCTACCTTTTTAAATAACCATGAATATAATGCTTATTATTCTGGGCGAAAGAAACTTAAAGCACCAAGTTGGACGTTGACATATATATTGAAATGCTCCACCTCCCCACCCCTAAAGCACTTCTCTCGACAAGTTGGAAGGCATGGAATCAAAGTACATTAAAGTAAAATCGTTTGTTTTCCTGATCGTGCTTGCGATTTATTTGGTGATCCAGAACGCGTACAGTTTGTTGCACAAGCGAATAAACCCAGTGGGTATGCAAAGTTAGGATAAGCATAAATGGGCAGACAAACGGTTAAATGCAAGTCATCATAACGCTTGGTAAATAATTGATCTTACTTTGATTGGTTAATCATTTCTTTTCATACGAAGCGGTAAGGGATAAGTGAACAGGGTTATCTTTGGAGAACATGGTCACTTCTCGCATAAATATGCCTCTAGCAGGTTTGTTTGTCAGGGCGATAAGATATTGTTCCCGGTCAATGGCATTAAATGGTCGATTACTGTGCACAGCCGATGTATAAAATGTCATGACTTAAAATCTCTGGTCACATGCCATTAACACCTGCCAAGACAAACTCAATAGTCAGGTTTCTCAGCCTCTGTCCACAGAACGTACGCAGGGCTGGTATATTGGGCGTAGGATAAGAACATGCGTTGATCGGATGCTGCTTCTGCCGGTTGAGTCGCCCTAATCATGTTTGTGTTTTAGTCATAATTATAGCATCAACGATCGTATTTACACGCAGGTCATTGATGTCATCACATAAAACTGATGGGGCATAGCACAAGGTAGCACTATGACCTTGCCACTCACAGCAGAGGACAATTCGGGCCGCTACCTCGCCGTTGAGTGGTCAAGCTTTGTTTGGCACGGAGATTGAACATGCCCTTATGAATATTCGGATGCAGCAGAATAACATTACTTATAGCTATGCAATAATAACTTACTTCCCTCAAAAGTAGATCACACCACATCTGCTTTTTTCTTAAGAGTGAGCAGCGTAGATACCGCCCGTTGGACTTTATTACTGCTGCAGGATTTGGTGGGAGCAGAATATTGTTTTCTTGCTCTGCCATAAAGAACACTACAGTCTTACGCAACATTCATAGTAAACATGGTGACGGTGATTGATGGTG
>CM067347.1:19228264-19350764 GCA_034190875.2 Urechis unicinctus
GAATCAGTGTCGAGCAAGTTAAAAAGTGAGATCGTATATCATAGCTTCACTTAATTGGATACACATAGTGGCATTGCATGTCTACATAAGTTCTAGACTTCTCGTGATCCGTCTCCTTAAGTGTATTGTAGAACATAATGTACGCCGCACAGCCTCATACCGCCTCCAACCAAAGCAGGTAACATGGAACACTCCCTCGTGAAGCATGAGGGAAAACACGTACGATGTGGAGTGAAGGCGGCGGCCAGTAAGTCGTAGCTGTATTTTGACCAGCCAGACATGCCAGCATGGAATTATATTTCTAGTCAAGTTCTGCACTAATGCGATTAGTTTGTTTGAGGTGCATGTATAAAGCAGAGACCAAACTGAATGCTGTGAGAAAAGGTGTGAAATAGCGACTGACGATTGCTATCAGGGATTGACTTCACACTTTGCCCTATGCGACAGTTCTACTCACATAGCTGTAAACAATAGCAGGCAGGTGTTTATTTCCATCCTTGCTTGATATTAGTTATTGTGATAGGGCCATTGATGTTTTCAGAAGCTTTTCATGATTGGTCGATTACATGTATCTTGGTAAACAAAAGCAGCTCAACTATCACCATATAGCTTATATATAATCGACCATATGAAAAGGATCTTGACAGAACTTCGTAAAAACCTAAGTGATGTTGTAGAAATGTTTCATTGATCAACGAGAATAATGTTTCTGTTATTTTTCTTGGAACATTACATACACGTTTTGCCATATACGCACAGCGCAAAAATAACGTAGAGAAAAAAAACTACGCAACTGGTATTGACATCTGTTAATTGGCTTCTACGTGCTGGTTGAGATAATTTCTGTTAATCAGATACCATTTCGCTAATAATTATTCTGAAAAACTTGTATATGACTTCATTACACCAGTTTATGTTTATTAAGTGATCATAAAAACTTTCTCAGCGAAACCAACATGATTATGGCCACTTTACATAGTGTGTCCATCATAATAAATAATGTACAAGGTTAATCTCACTGTTAGCATCCTTGCGTTGAAAGCATAATTTGGATTTGGGGATATGAAGAACGAGACAAGTGTTCCCTCAATCATCGCTGCTTCTTAATAAAATCAAACACTAATGTCACACGAGGTCACAATGATGCTCATAAATATTTCATTAAGTAGGTTCCACAAAACACTTTGAAATCCACTTGTCGCCGCTGAACACGAGATGTCGACTATCATTATTTATACTCAATCATCGGAGCATGTTTAAACGCCTTCCCATTGAGCTAAATATAATGTGGAATGATTGCCCTGTTATAATGTTTATGAATAATCTGGCTGCATATATTTATTCTTGCTTGAAAGTTGTGCAATTGCCTATAGACCTATTTTTATCCCCTATCAAGCAAATGTATACTTGCGTTGGGGTATTCATTAAGTATGCTTTAAACGAATAAAACAAGACACGTAATAGCCATTTATACACCCATCGATGAGTTTATATAATTTATTACCCAGCTGTTTTGCGATAAATGGATATCAATTACATACGTGCAAGCCAGGATTCCAATAAGACGAATTTTTATCATCGAATTATCTGTTCTTATAAATAAGTTATAATCATATGAAATTGCTTTGTCTGTCAAGCTTAATATAGTTAAAAGATTGATCAACGACGCCATTTTGACTGGCTTTAGTGCGGGATACGTCCTTTTAGGACAGCTATACCGTCAATTTATTTAGGCGTCTTAAATTAACATCTGAATACACTTTACAACGAATTGTTGTTTTTGCCAAACATGCCCCGAGTATAATTATAGCAATGGTGTTGGGATAAGACGACGGTTATTGCAATGATATTTTTCGGCCATCAAAGCCAGATAAACGAACCCAGCGCAAGCTTTTACACTGACCAGTGCTCTTCAAATGATTAGTTTGCATGTCATACATGGCCAGTGGACCAGCAGCATGAAGTGAATTACAGCTGACAGAGTATCGCATGGCTTCCATAACGGTAACATATTGGCTTAATGAATGGACATAATCCCTAGTATTTATTGGCCAAATAATGTCCCAAATTATAGGAATAGACATCTAAGTGCTTCTGGAATTATTGTTATTCTGTCCCTACACCAATAAACGTTGACCATAAACTCAATCATACAACAAAGATAACGCTATAGCACTTATTCTGACAATGTACAGCCAAAATCATGAGGCCGCCGCGGACATATCTCCTAATAGTGCTTTTTTCGTTGAGCTGATATTATTTGCAGTGAGTATTATTGCCTCTGACATGCTGCCAACTCATGATTAGCGAGCTGAAAAGTAATTAACCAGCTATGACAGTAGAGTACTATACTGGCATAATTAACAATTATGTGCAATTAAGTGCTTCCGTTGTATCGTAGGCCAGGTTTAACTTTCAGCGGAATGTTCCGGATGGTAGGTTACCGACGTTATATGTCTTCAGACGGTGGGTAATTCATATTTTAAGCGACTCATTGCCTGACGCGCCTGATCAGTTATCCCATTTGCTATTATTTGTCATTAGGTGGTTGGATTTTAAAGCTGTGCAGCGTCCTCCTTTTAAAAGAATGACCTCTTAGACTATATGCGCACAAAGTGAACAGCTTAATAACTTCTAACTTCATCTCAATACGAAGGTATTTTTCCTTTTTCTGCAAACACCCTAGTGTCACAAATGAATAGGCACGTCTGGTACTTGGCATAATTGATTATGCCCAGGTTAATTGAATTCCAACATCATTTGACGCATTCGTTTCGATAGACACTCGTGCTGCAAAGCGTAGCCGTTACTTTTTGTTATCTCTCCGTCTATATTAGGTAGGCTCTTGTAACATCTGAGTCCGGACAAATTAAATTGTGCTAAATAAAAAAAATTCACAGGGTCAAAAACACATCTTTATCTAAAAATTTCCACCAACAAACATTATCATTATTCATCATTTTCTGAAACACCCAACCATCCGAATTAGCTGTGTTTGTAAATGTGCGGTAATTGTCACAGTACATACTGTTCATGCTTCTTAACAAGGTTATCGCGTGTTTTATAGACGATAAGCAGCCGTCGGCCAATTCCCAGCAAAAAAGGCATTGAAAATCTGCATGTGTCACACTCATCCATAAAGTTTCTTTTACGACGCTTTCCAGTTGTCAGTTTATTACCTGCTGAATGTTATATAATTTATTTACTTACATTGCACATGGATATTTGTATATACGAACACACCGGACTGTCACAGTTGTATGCATTGCATTAGGAGGGTCTGGCTATTGTCCGTACAACACCTTCAGCAACGCAATAACACGGACATCTATTTTCATGCCATATTGATACATATATTCTCATCTAACGAGGGACAGATTCCAAAGCCCTACACATGCTACGCCCATGACAGCAGCTGACAGCATTCATTTTCTACGAATATAGCCGCTGAACAAATTTCATGAAATCTTACACTAAGCAAACGATTCTCTGTCTAGGCCCTCATCACCAGTAGATAAAGTTCACGCTTCTTAAATGATTTTCAACGTTTGATGGAATCTGGGAGCCATCTCCCAATATCTTTCCCCCTTTCCCCTAGCACAAACATATTATTCACGTGCCATACAACAGGCGACAGACTACCAAGCCCTAACAGCGGCTGCTAAAATCTGTCTTGCTCAACACTGACCATTAATCTCGCACCATATATGTTTTGACGCACATTTTTAATAAAATTCTTTTCGATTCAAAGGATTATCAGCCATTGTCAAAAGTGTAATCAATTACTGACAGAGAGTAAGTTTGGTATGTACATGTATAAATAGTATATATATAAATGGACTTAAATATCACTATGTATGATAGAATCAATCGCACGTATGATTAAACTGTTATAACCGTATGGATCAGGTAGGCCCTAAACAGATTTTATCATTATTAAACATGCTTACACTCCTCGAACCTTTGATATACAACAAAGAAAGCAAATGAAGAATGGAAGATGAATATCACGCCACGTGAAGTCGTCGAATGATGACTACTATTATGACTGAGCAAAGACGATTGGTGCCCCTGGTGCCTGGTTAAATAGCGCGATGATGACGTCATACATGGCCACGATTATCCATCCGACAAATTCATTGAATAGCGATGTAACAGTATCATCTGCGTGAGCATGCAATTGCAAAAAACGATGTCATATGTTTTTCATATTGTCAACATCGTATGACCCCCTATTGAATAAAGTTATGAAATGCACATGAACTGTAGCTGCTTAATACTGCTAGTGCTTGACGCCGCCGCAGCCGCCGCCTCGGACTTGCTAAGCCAGAACCACCAGCAAACCTATGCAAGGCGGATTGCGATATTTGAGCTATTGATTAGCAGAACCTGTTTTATCATAACCATCGCGAATCAGTGTTACCAGCATTCACCAATGATGTCATTCATTAAATAAGTTGGTTTCTTACTATGTCAACTGTTTGCTTAATTTGGTTGACTGCTAAATGTATTTGCTCCCATCAGATGCATTTGTGAAGAAGGGTTTACCTTGTGTCGATGAGAAAAGCAAAATTGTTCCTGGGTCCTACGCTACATGGAGTCATTACGTGAATCATACAGCTTACTATCCTATCTAACTTGAGCAACACTGAAGTTAACACGGAGCACAAGCAAACAACCGTTGATATGTTATGTGAAAAAAGCCCATAACACCCTTGATGATATGATGCCGCGGAATTTTGTACTGAAAGTTTCGTCTCACAATCTCGTCAAGTGTGGTGCAGGCGTCAGAGTTCAGTATATTTACCTAGCATGTGACAAGGCAGTCATATCCAGCACGTTTCAGGCCTCGGCAATAGTTTTACCAAAAACTCAAGCATCAAGTAATGGGATTTGTGCATGTCGAACATTAATTCAGCTGCCACCAAACTGAATGGAATGAAGACACGGAACAATTAAATTGGAGCTCGTAATCCATTCGCCGGTGCTTCGTGAATTTGGGTGCCATTGTTGTTTTGCTAAGTATATGATCCGTGACAACAATATTCATTTCTATTATGTTGATATGTAAATATCGTTTGTGTGAAGGTATATTGCATCATTAGTGATAGAAATATTAGTTAATCATTGCACTAACCCAGCAAACTACAAACGATTTGTGGACCTTCTACAGTGCGATAAGACATATTAATGGTGGGTGATATTGGAGATATACCGTTTTGCATGGTTGACAGGACGTAAGCGATGTTATATATATATCTGATAATAGATCGACAGAACCCAATAACCTGTGCACGAAAAGAATAGCTGACAAACGCCGCTAATAGGGATAATATCTGACATTACGTACGATGCAAATAAATTCACTAATACAGGGGTGGTCCAACGCCTAGGTGACTGCGAAGCTATGTGTGATTTGTCGTTTTACACGTATGATATTGATTGTAATCTCAGCACCTAAATTGAGCAATTAAGGTGAATAACGCAGTACTAAACCATCGATTTCCACTTCCCTCAAAGCCAGTGGTCGCTGGGTCGAGAGCGCCTCATGGTTTGACAGTAACTCCAATGGGAAACAGTGACACAAAGAGCAATTCTTTCGGGTAATGAACAACTAATATCCCTTGCCTTGTTCCGTGTCTTTACTCGGCATTTTAGTACACAAAGACGCGAAAAATAAGTTATGTGGCAAAGACAAATGCCAATTATTATACCTTAAGGATGATTATTCCCCGAGTCTAGAGACAGAAATACAATAGCCAACCTTGCGAAGATGGTAGTTCTAAGTATGATCTCATGTTCCATAAATTATACGTAAGCTAGCAGGATATATGAAATCAAAAGACCCCCTCTATCTGGTTAGATCCTAGGTTCTTGGTAGAATGAAAAATATGCGGCTGCTCTAATTGATCAGAATATATTTAAACCCCGGATGAGCCACATCCTTTGATCAATTAAACATTCAGTTATAGAAACACGGGTTAAAAGCCTACGATAACGATGCCTGGGTGATTGCACTGGTGAGAAGCAGAAACTTGCACACACAGAGATCGGCAGTTTCTCCGTAGCTATTTAATATTAGTCGTGAGTGTAGAAGGGCGATACATAATACGTTATTGTGGTAAATAATGTTGACATATGTCTATCTAGTATCATTTTACAACCCACATATCGCTGATCTGATAGGTTAGAATAAGCCAATTAGCTGCAATAATTACAGCAAACCAATCAGGAAAGATAACAAACATGTGTCATCCACATCTGGAATATCCATTACAGGACAAGGTCATTACATACACGTTATATACCTGAGGGACTTAATTGCATAAGACGGGGGATCTCGCACTAAACCGAATTGTTCATTAAAAGCATCTTTAGTGAAATCGAATTTGTATCAGCTCTGAACCAGTTATATGCATATTGTAAATTCATTAATGCAATTTATTTACAATATGCAATGATCTTTGCATAAAAGTTGTTACAAAAATATTCATTTGAGTCAGGTTGCAGGCATACTTTCTTTAAATGGGGCGATCGAGAGGCTCGAATTATTTAATTTATTTGCCATAAAATCATCAGGTTATCATTTGTGCAAATATCATTCAAAAGGCTGCTCTATCTTACTCGATGTTCATCATTCCTCTGCAAACTGTTATCATTTGCACTAGTGCTCTACTTCAGTTTGAATACATCATCTTTTTTCAATTAGTAAAACCCTGCTATATTTAATGAGGAAAGCTTTTCACGTTATTACAATTCCGCAACTAACGAGAACATAATCACTGCCTCAGGTAACAGCTGCTAAATAGGTCCTCAAAAATAACCATTGATAAAAAAATATATACCTTTGCTCTTACCATTGCGAAAACCACTATGCGTACTTAAAACTTCATGACTTTATGTCCATTTATAAAATACTTTAAAAATTGGGTGTGGGCGATATAAAATCCAAAAAAACCCGGATTTGGAAATAATGGCAATCTGTGTTGTGATTTGTGCAGAACCGGACGGCGGTCATTTTTAATATCTCAAACGTCCGAGAATAAAAACTACGCACCCGCTAATATAATTACAACATACATCGTATTGATAAAAAACCGCTGACAAACAGTTCAATAAGATAAGAGCACGAAGGGTTAGAATACCTCCCAATAAATCGAATAAATAGTCCCATGGAATAACCCCTCTAAGTTGATGCAAACTAATTTATAATAATGGTTTCACAGCAAACGAGTATGTGTACCCAACATCTTTGGCTAGCTTAATGTCGGTAAAACCATTTCATTACTGGTAGAAATCAACTCGTGCACGATGCAAGAGTTACAGTAAATCTATGCATGTAGTTTTGTAAGCGGTAAACTTTCGTGGCCGAATAACTTCCTTTTTCACCATTATGCATTCAACCCTAAAGGGTAAAGCCTTTAGATTTGCACGTACAGGAGGTTGTTTATTATTCTGAACATGACTGATGCACTTTTTTCCATCGTCGTATTACAAATAGACATCTGTTTATCGAATTAATCCTTTTGCTATTACTTGTATGATCATATCATGGTCCAAAATTGTGCATCATTTTCGGCATTATATGATGAATAATTATCATCGCGCACCTTGCCCGAACCCGTTCCCTTGTCGCCTTAGGTAGACATAATGTTATCCCTGTGGCTCAAGCATAAATATCGTTTATTACTATATTCTGATAATTATCACTCTTTAACAACTATAAAGTCGAACAAAACCAACAAAATAATCGATTTACGTCTTCTTTGCGTCATCTGAATAGGTTAAGGACCTCGTGTCTGTGTATGGTTCTAGTCTGTACTATGCTGTTGCCACTTTTTGACATTTGAATGCAATTGTAATAGCAATACAGCACATATGATAACGATTGCCTATTTTCCAAACGTAACTTATTTTAGTTCTTTAAAGGCGATGCGTTAATACAAGGAACCAAGTAAGAAGATAGCTCAGTTGCATTTGTTGCAGTACAAAATGATTCTATCAAGTAACAAACATTTCAATCTAGCACAGAGTTGTGACCATTGATGTGTAGCTCGATTTTATTTATGATATCTAACTGATTTACGCGCAATGTTTGCTATCTCAATAGTATCAGATAAGCATTAGCATAAATTAGAGCTTTTTTACTCAATATTTGCCCGAGGCACAAATTGTCGAACAAGTGCCCTTGTTAGATAGTTGTAACAATAGATACTCTTTTGTACATGTTTATCCACAACCACTGGTTAACTTTGCATTATAAGTGGCGAAAAACTCCAGTCGCAAATCAACAGAAGTGCCTTGACGTATAAACTCTCTCGGGGTTGTCTACCTAAGAGTATTATCCGTGTCTGATTGTGTCGCAAGGAATGTAGCACAACAGCAACAATTCTGTTCAGACCAATGCCTGATACTCTTTTCATTGTTCATGGGTAGCCTGAATCTCCTTGATGTCACCATGTTAAGATGCTATGCTGCGATCATAATATTTTGATCCAGGTAACAGCTTTACAAATTGCAATTGATGCATATTATTGTTCTAGCTTTTACCTTATGGTAAGTGCTGTAACACTTATGTTTTGCAGAATATAGTTTTAAGATATATGCATGGACGTGTCATAAGGATGCCCTATTTTGTCCAATACTCGTTGTTGACTACGACGAAGACTTCAAACTACTGTTTACGGATCTCAATAGGGTTGACCATCGAGCTTAATAATCATAGAAAATACTATCAAGATAGTATCAGCATCACGGATTTGTTATATTGATACTTTCGAGCTAATGATTGTTACTGAGGTATTTACATTCATGTGCTGAACCTAACACTCTATTTACTTTTATCTCTTTGTAAATATTTGGGAATCATTGGGATGTTTTTGAAAGCATTGGAAGAATGCGAAAGTGTTACAAGTGTTATGCTCAGCACATAGGGTAGAAAACGGAAGTATTCATATTTAATATATAACCTTTCACCATTTGCATAAGGGCAGAATGGTTCCGTTAAAACAATCACTGCATATACATGTGCATAAAACCTAAAATGCGCGTTGATGACTACAGACATTCAAATAACCTTCTTCAGTTACTCACATTAAGTAGCTGGCTTAATTAACTACATAATTATAATTACCATATGCTTTAAATTACATTCAAATGTGTAAATGCTCACGCAATTAAGCAAAGAGCTGAACACAAACACTGCAGATTCTGATACTTGTAGCATATATATATATATATATATATATATATATATATATATATATATATATATATATATATTTGTATATATATATATATGTATATATATATATATAAGTGTTTATATGTATATAATAGTCATATAATTCGGAATAAAACGGGTTATGTGAAATGCAGTTAACTACGCAGAACTGATTAGGCGCATACATCAACTAATTAGGGATTGTACAATATTCATACTTATTGCGTTATTATAACGCTGCCATCGAAGATGCATCTGCCATAATGTCACTGTCTTGCCCCTTTACCTCATCCTCCGGGATATCTTGATGGTATTCAATAAGAAATATTCCTGGCAAAACCATATCCGTCCTAAATGAAATAGCGATTAAACATTGCTCGTGTGCAAAGTGGAATATACTTCGGGAAGCTCGTCTAAAGATGATGAGAAATTATGGGAGCATTGTTTTAACATTACACTTTCCTTAAACTTTTAAAAACATTGATAAGATTGCTTAGCCTATTTATAAATATAAGATTAACCTTTTGAACGTTTCATAATATTACTTAAAATGGTTAATGCTGTCTGATATCTTATTGGAATACAGCGTTCACTATGTTGATTGTCGGTTCCAAATTGTTAGCCACTGCAAGTAATGGTACCAGATGTATATAAATTCAGAATTAATGTTTCTTATAATTTTCTTCCATGGGTCCGATGACATGTGTACAGCGCAATGAGCATTAAGCGCACACAGTGCATAGTCGATTTATTCAAAAGTAAAGAATGATGACCGGCTAACTAGATGCTGCATCTAACAATGGTCCCATAGCTTCTTGAATGAAGACAGAAGCAAAGACTTTGTAATCCACGCATTCACCTTGGGGGATGCATATACATGCATATCTTCTCAAAAGAGTCCATGTCTGTTGTCGGGCAAAGTCATTGCTTCTACAAACGATTACGCGTATGGAAGCAGATATCATTACTGTCCAATTTGTTTGGCGCGATACATAATATCATCATAGTCACAATATCCAGTTAGTCAATGTTAGAATGTATTACAGTGCTGGCTAGTGGCATTGTATTTAAGTAGTATATACAATTGTTAAGCAGTATACAGGCAATCACGATGTGGTGTCATCATACTCAATGACGTGATAAGATGTTACATCTTACCGCGTACGTTGCAAGGAATTAACTTATGGGGAAATTTGATATCTCCTTTACTCAAATCCTTGAAATAAAGACAGTTGTAGCCTATAAAGATACTGTAAATTCTTTATGTCCAATATTGCACGTTCGTTTGATGCAGTATAAGGAACTTGTAGTGTTGCGAACTGGAGATAAACAATTTCGGCAATATAATCCTTGCAACCGGAATGTGCCATAACAGAACACAAATATTGCCTTATGCCGCTGATATTGTGTGCTTCAATATCTGCTGACTTAACGCTGCTGACATTTTGTGAAGTCAGACAATGCGATGCAAAATGGGTTATAGAGGCCGTTAACAGCTCAGCAATCCGTGCCCTTGGAAGAAACTGAATGGGACTTTCACCTCACTGTAATTGATCGAGATTGAAGTTACACTGACCACAATCTATATCGAAACTTTTAATTGCAGGTCGACCAGTAGCTTCCAGAAGAAAGATGACCTGATTTTTTTATACGGCAGTGGCTGACCTTAGCGTCGATTTAACTTGGTGTTAGATGGTAATGGCAGTCATCAGACAAAGCCAATTGTTTTTTATTGTCACTCGTTCCCGGTAGAAGGACATAAACACCATAGCCGACCTCGGTACGATGGTAGTTACTATATGTGTACAGATGAAGGCGTGTCCTGTAAAAAATTATAAAGCTAAAAGAATTTATGAAAACCTACATAGCTCATTTTTTAGAACAGATCCCAGGTTGTATGAAAAAATAAATCATATGCGGCTACTCTAATTGACCAGCATAATCAACAACCTGGATGAGCTACCTCCTTTAATCGATTAGACATTCAATCATTTGGATAACGTTGCATAAAAAATAGTACTGGTGAGAGAAAGAAACTCGCACACACGGCGATTGTCAGTTAAACTGTGGTTTTTGGAGATTAGTCATAGAAAAGTGGTTAAATATATATTCACATGGTAATTAAAAATATAACGATATTTGTATGATTTCACAACCCACAAATTGCTATTTCTTTTGCTTGAGATACGTCAAATAGTTGCAGCACACCAACTGGCATTCTGACAACAATAACATTAGTTTAGATCACTTAATTGCCAATATGGCTGTTCCTATCACAAAATAGCACAGGCCAAATATGCAAAAACAAAAGAACAATCGATTCGTTTTTCCTGATATGCATCAATTGTACCCACAATCGAATAACGCTTCATACCATATACCAAGCTGTGCATTATCCTTTACAATGTGTACAATGCTGATGAATGTGTATTTATGACAATAGTTAGCTGGATCATAGAGATATTCACTTTATACACGAACGTAGTTGACTAATAAAAACATGTATATAGTAACAACCACATCATATCATCTACCAATAAATTTCAAATTAATGATTTGGGTTGAGACATGATACAGGGTGGTTGAGCCATTGTGGAGGGCAATGGAGCCACGGTACAGGGCAGTGGAGTCATTGTACATGGTGGTACAGCCATAACTTGAGCCATCATGCAAAGTATGTTGTGCACTTGGCACTAAATAGGCTGGTGGTTATATTATCAGGGAGGTGGAGTCATTGTACCTGACTAACAAAGTGCAATGAGGCCAGAACTATTATGCATGTGGGAGTTGGCACTAGTAAGGCTAGTATTTGTCTTCCTTGTTTCCAGGCTGGATATTGACCTATTATATTGACCACTGATTTACAACTAGGGTATTCAATTGCACCCGATACAATAATATATTCCGTATGTGTTTTGATTTCCAGACAAGAATGTTAACAGTTAAACTGTCCAAATTGTGCTGTCTGTGGACCTAAGAGAGGAATATGGATGTAAATGGTATGTTCTCACTTCTAGTTTTGGAACACCAGTAGCCCTTTTAAGTAAACATGTATATGACGAATGCCTGCAACAGCCTGTTTTAATCCCAGGCGTTCGGTTCCTGATTCCATGCATCAGAGCGCCAAGCTGCTATCTATATGAATAGCACAGAGGTAAGCATTGGCTCGATGCATACAGATTACGGTATGTATAGAAGATAGCTGAGGCTGGGCCAATGATAATCTCTGTGATAACTAGTAGTTTTATATGGATAGGGGCTAAGCATTCGGAAGTGGCTTCGCACTGAGAAGCTAGGCATCAGGAACACTGCACCATTCCAACATCCTAATGATGTTGTGAGTTATCGTTGGCTATCCTCATTGGTTGACAGGACGTACTCCTCCCAACATTCGTAGTGTGGGTACCTTATTGAAGATGGGAGGCTGGAACAAAACTGCTATGCTCTTCCCAAACTGGGTCAAGTTTCCATGCTGCACCCTGGCGTTGTCTGCTAGTACATTCTAAATTGATTGCACAAACCTGCCTCATATTTGTGAATCAAGTCATGAATGCGATTGATAAATGTGTTGAATTTATTATTGTTCATGGTTATATGAATGCAAGATGAGATTGAGAATGGTGTTTGTTTCATTGTGTACAAATGTTACACGCAAAGTATGTTGTGCACTTGGCACTAAATAGGCTGGTGGTTATATATACATATGTATGTATGTATGTATGTATGTATGTATGTATGTATGTATGTATGTATGTATGTATGTATGTATGTATGTATGTATGTATGTATGTATGTATGTATGTATGTATGTATGTATGTATGTATGTATGTATGTATGTATGTATGTATGTATGTATGTATGTATGTATGTATGTATGTATGTATGTATGTATGTATGTATGTATGTATGTATGTATGTATGTATGTATGTATGTATGTATGTATGTATGCATGCATGCATGCATGCATGTATGTATGTATGTATGTATGTATGTATGTATGTATGTATGTATGTATGTATGTATGTATGTATGTATGTATGTATGTATGCATGCATGCATGCATGCATGTATGTATGTATGTATGTATGTATGTATGTATGTATGTATGTGTATTTATGTATGTATGTATGTATGTATGTATGTATGTATGTATGTATGTATGTATGTATGTATGCATGCATGCATGCATCCATGCATGTATATGTATGTATGTATGTATGTATGTATGTATGTACGTATGTATGTGTATGTATGTATGTATGTATGTATGTATGTGTATGTATGTATGTATGTATGCATGTATGTATGTATGTATGTACATAAGTATCCATGTGTCATTGAGCGAGAGCAATTACGAGAAATATTCAAGACATTACTGATTTGTTTGGTTAGCAATGATGGCTTTACTTCCATCTGGAGTGCGCATGCACGAATCGGAATATCATCGCTCCCTCCCGTGATTATGAAAATAGTCTCCCCATACGTTTCATAATTCTGTTAGGTTTGTTTTACAGAAGCAGGCAACCCAAATTCATTCTATTCTATTCGCATATTGCTACCACAGAGCTGAAGCACGCTCCGCCTTACACCATAGAATTTATCAAATGTCATTCAATGTGATACCTATTCTTCTCATTATTGCCAGGTAACTTTCGTTGAATTTTAACTTTATCTTCTTTCTATTCCTTTCAAAGCAGTTGTGCTACATGTAGATTTACACGCGGTTTCATATGAAATAATACGATCAGCCAAAATGAATACTATAGCATTTTCTATCTTTGGAAATGCTTTTTATCTTAGATATGAATACACATAAAAAAATAATGAAGCGATGAATATTCTTAGATTCTCACCATAATGGAATTTCAATTAGATGTCCAACGGATAATGAGTCCGACCAATTAACGTGTCATCATCATGCGATTTAACGCCATGTTGAATTGACCTGTTCTATAGTGAGTGGGGATTGTACTGCGTCGAATATTACTAGCGTAAATGATGCAATTAGGGCCTATGCAGTGTCCACAAGCACGGTATGACGTTGCCGTTGACAATGACCAGTAATATTGCTAGTAGTTTATTAAACATAGGTCGGTTAACGCGTGTATAGTCCAAGCTTTTGGTCCAAATTACCATCGAGCTGCGAGCGTGTATGTGGAAATCTATTTGTTGTGAAATAGGCATACATGCGAATATCGGATATCCCCATAGCTATATGTTTGTTATCAGGCCAAAGCTCCACCCATTGGGCGCCCACTGGTAGTTGGCATGTGCATACTATGTAACCGTATCATGCACTCTAACTTTCCTTCAAACATGTGTTATAATGCCCCGTAAGATTAGAGACGATAATCTCTCATTACACAATATGTCAGCCATGATCTCAATACGAACACTAAACTCAAAAGAATTCGTGAACGCAGTATGCCTGAATAAAGGTGTGTGTGAAACAGGTTTCTTATATAGCAGGTCAGTTGAAAAAGTAAACCCATTTCCTGTAGAGTTGTTAACTCTACTTGATTAGGTCATTAAGCAAAACTTGTTCGCGAGCATGCTAATGACATCGCTGATAAACATCAATTACTCTACTCCACGAAAAAATCCCTATCATCCGCTAGTGTTCACCCCATCACGAAATTGGTTTTCATGGGAGCTTTCGACCCAGTTACGCAGTTACTCTTGCCTACTTTAAAAACGTTGTGCCGCACTTAAGTTTTCGCAAAAGTTGGAACCTATTATATACCTGGTTCCTAAATTTTAATTTGTCATGACATCATCTATTTCACGCTTTTTTATAGCTGTGCAAATACCTCATGTAGTGACCTGACAAGACTCCTCTGTCAGACTAAATTTGCTACCCTAGTTTAAAAGTTTACGACGAGAAAGGGACATTGAGAAAACACAGTTTTAAAGTTCGTCGGGTTATATTTTTGTCAGAATTGTGGTCCTGTAATTTAATCAATTTGGCCGGTTGAAGTGCCTTTTACGATATCCCCGCTCATTACGAATGGCTACTCTTCACTTCTAGTGGTAGCATTCGCCGGGTGGCGCTGTCTTGTTCCGTTTCCGTTCGTTCGTCGATAAACACAAGTACGTTCATGAATCTGTTTGTGATTAGCAAAACGTCACACCTCTATACTATAATGTACCATGGCCCTGCATCATCCTCGCAACAGTACGTGTCCTGTTCTGGTGGAGGGCATATACTAGTAAAAGAGTTTTACAGCAGGTTCTGTATTTGTTGTATGCTTCCCATAAGTTATTTTGGCTTGATGGATCAACCGCATTATATGGTTTTACTACCAGCAGCGTCGTTGTTTTATTTTAGCCACTATAGTTTGCGTTTTATACCGCTGGTCCATAATTGTCAATGTTAGGGCACATTATATCATGAGGATGCAATAACAATCCCACAGAAAGCATCACTACACCAACACAAATTGCTCTGCTTGCATTTTAATGAGGCATTTGTATGAAATCTACACAGAAAACACTCAACTAATTTTTGATTATATTTGTTTTATGGTTGTGTTTTATTTCTTTTTCTACAAGACGCTTAGTTGACTCAAAACTACATTCTCTTTCGGCTGATAATGAGAGATATATTTTTTAAATGTCCATTTATATTTTTTCGTCCATATATCAGTATGAAAATATGCATCATATCCATGACTGAACAAATGAACAATGGTCATTAGGGTCTATATACTATCTAAGAAACCCCAAATACTTGCAAGAAATCATAATTAAAAATAGCCGTGTTACCAACCTGCTGTGCACCAAATGGGCAAGGCAAAAGTGGAATGATTACTATTTCAGTACGGCAGTAGATTTCGCCATGCAATTAATGCCTGATGAACATAATGATAGCGCCGATTTCTTTCAAGACTAGTGTAGCGAACGTATACATTGAGAGAAATTGGCCGTCTATTAGAGACGCCAACTACTCGTATCTTTCAACATTAAACCAGGCAAATATATTTACTTGTTTGAAGAATAGTATTTACAATTTCTAATACACCTGCACCTTCCTCTATCAAGTTTCACTGGAACAGCTGGCAAATATCAACTTTCTGACCAAAGGCTGCCATGAACCAGAATCCACTCATATATTTAATGACCCACTTACTCATTAACTCCCTCACTCACTCAGTCACTCAATCACTCACGTATTAAATCACCCATACACTCACTCATTCACATATTGTATCACCCCATCTTAAATTCACTCATTCACATTTAACTATCATTAACCATCAAATTGAACGTTATGCAATCACCCCTTTTTAACTAGCAGCGTCATATATACCCAACAGTATACACAAGCTGTTTGTGAGTCATTGTTGGTTAATGCCAATCGGTGAGCGTACGATCTTCCAACAACCGCAGTGTTGTTGCCATGTTGTAGATGGGAGGCTGGAACACAAATGCTACAGTTTTCCCCAACTGGTAAATATACCATGTTGGTCCGTGGCATTGTCTTCTAGCTAATTCTAAATTGATAACCAAAACCCACATTTTGTTTATGTATAAAGTCATAAATGCGATTTGTAAATTGTGATGTGCTGCATTCGTTGTTATTCGTGGTACTTATAGTTGTCATTAATACCTTATAGTGCTTGATTTACTGACAACATATTGTATGACACGTGTGAGTATAGGGAGTAGGTAATATATGACATCATTGACCATTTGAAATACAACGAACACAATCCACCAACCTGTTCTAATAAACATCCTTTGTACACAGTGAATAATTATAGGATTCCATTTTCCATTTTTAGCTTTTGTTGTTGATGGAAATGCAGTCTATTTCATAGGTTCACAGCAAGTCGTAACATCTGCGCTTATCTTCGCGTATTCATTATGGATCGTTAGTTATGATATTGTTCGGTAAGAACGATTGACCCCACGTAATTCATATCATTATATTATTCGTTTCATCATATATATTGTCACCCAATAAAAAAAAACTATCAAAAGCTGGTACATATATATCGTACCAAATATGACACCGGTAGAAAAACGTACCCCAAATCTAACCAGCAAATACATAGCCATGTACATATAACAGAACGTGCAATATATGTAATTATCCAATTGCTTACTGAAAAGTGCGTATATGAAAGCGCCGATTTATACAGCTTTTCAGAGGTAGTTGGACAGCCACTTTTCTGCGCATACTATACTAATCCATAGAAAATGCTTCCCGATAAAGGTATGAATGTACTTTGTTTGATAAAAGAACCAATTATCAGCAGACATTTACAAACCCGACCAGCCTGTTAATTCAAGTCAATATACACAGTATGACAGCCACTTTTCTGCCGTTCAATACTAATCCATACAAAAAGCTTCCCAATAAAGGTACGAATGTATTTGATATTATGCAAAAGAATTGATTTGTTTTACGATGCTTTTTGATTTGATCACAAAAAAGGTAGCAATATGAATAATCTACCGTCTGACACATGCTGCTCCGTCAGTATATCGCAATGGTCAGGTTTCACCCATAATGAATAATAATGTGAAATTTGCAATTCTGCTGTATCAGTGATTAGCAGGTCTGAGCTTTTTTGTGGCGTTGTTATCAGAATGCTTGTAAGGCGTTTGGTTGTGGGCGCAAAACTTAACTGGCCTCTTTTATGTTCTTGCTGAAACTAGCCCATTATACAGTTATATTACGCCAAAAACAAGTTAAGAAGTGCACTGCTTATACGTCTGTTAAGTTTGCTAATAATCACGTCTGTAGCATGAGTTGAGCTTCTCTTTGAGCAAGCAAAATGCTTTCGGTGAACATCATAATCATAGTGACGAATTTTATACCATATGACACTAAACGCCAAATCATTTCTCTTGGAATGCATAAGTTAGTTCCTGCATGATGTATCGGCGTACCCTTTCAGAATAGATGTAGGTTATTATGCTACATATGGTCAGAGAGAATGACTGCAGCGGTTGGGCAGGTGAACCTAACCAAACGGAGCGCAGGTAGTATGAGGATCGTCGCACTGGACATTTGATAACCATTAGTTCATCGAAACATCCATTTGCAGAACTGAAATGCATATGTCGCAGCAGAGAAGGACTGTCTTGATATTTATGAACCACCCCATTGCACTGCCAATGACGTCATGATCCGCGCAAGAGATTGCTGGAGATAAGCTATGAGCGTCATGTCTGTGTGTCTCCTCTCACTGTGCAGATGCTGGTCTCAAGAGAATTGTACCACAGTTTGCAGCAAGCCTCAGTGAATATCAGAAGTAATTTACGGACCCCATTGTTGGGAGGGAGGGGTGTAATTGATAGTCATTCGACTAATGTCTTGTATTTGATAGACATGAGACTAATGTCAATGTGGCATTCATAGTCGACGCTTCCAAATTTACAAACGAGTTCAGAGCGCTTATTCAAAGAAACGCTTATGATCACATGATTAAAAAAGTGATATCATTCCAAGCAGAAATATATGTAGCTTTTTAACAGTGAATCAAATAATTAATAGCGTCATTGGCTTTAAAGTATTCCTTTAACGAACAAATGTTGCTTTGCATAAACATCAATCACAAAGCGCATTTTTGAGCTCGATATGCTCGATTGCCGGAGCATATGCTATTATCTTAGCATGGCCGACTACGTCGATCTTAATCAATTTATGATCAATTTCCACGTCTGTTTTACTTGAGGGTGCTTGAAATACAAACCGCTGCGACTCCCTCAAACCTACATGTGTACTGCAAATTGTGCAAAAAAGTGACAATCAATAAACGTTCCTTATACGAAAAAGCAATTGGCAATCTGAAGAAATCATTATCATCGCTGCTTCGTGGTCTATTGATTCAAAGCTGCTCCAACGCTAACATGATAGATAAGGTGCTGTATAAAGAAACTGCAGGTCCCTAACGTGGTTTGATGATCCCTGCCGTTAGTAGAAACATGTTATACGCCACGTTAAGAGGGTGACCAAACATCAGGTACCAAGCAGGTACCAGGGCTGGTTGTTTTCTCACTCTGCTTGAGTGTCCATATAACTTGTAGGGACGTGGGCAATAACGGACACCTGCAAAAGCCAATTATTCCACTGTCTAAATAGAAAACGAACTTTGCGTTTTCCCAGGTCACAGTAACAGTTAAAGAAAGCAGAAGAATCAACTTTATATCCTGTTTGGTATATTCTACTGAATCAGACACCTCCGCTGCACCCGATTAATATTTGCCACCTGCAGAGCTAAAGCACTTACTTGCTTACACCTATAAATGTCAATGGTCCTTCAGTGTATTTCTCTTTTATTTCTTTCCTTTCAACAAACTTTATTGATATCGAACTATATCTCTGTTAAATTTCATTCAAAGGAAATGTTGATGGATATTCTTACGTACGCACCACAATGGATTTTTTTATCAGCCGTCTCATTTGTTGTTGAAATATCAATACCAGATGCTTATTTATATAGAACAGATGCTTGTTAATAGCAGATGACTTTAATATCGCACCCAGCGTAGTTCCTCCTTAAATTACATCACCCAGCTTGGATGTATTACCATACCTGGAGTGCGCGTGGAGTGGTTATTGAATACACTCATCAATGTAGCACATCCCTGTGTTTCTTCCAATTGCCTAGCACACCTATCCCAATTACCTCACCGGGAGAAAGTTGCGTCGGATAATTTATCGTTTTGCACAGAACATCATAATTTTAGGTCTTGGTAATTATTGGCGTCATTAATACAATTGCTCACACTTTTAATATAAGCTATGGTTCAGTCAGCCGGTGTTTAGACTCAATATCCGTCCCTGAATCTAATGTAATATTATTGATAGGGTTTCTGTTGCGCATTGCGCTTTTTCAATTGTACTCACAACGTCAAAGTTTGCACCCAGTTAGACCAACGATGTGCCGAGTGTGCAAAGTTATTGAAGGGACAATGAGCAGGCGTTATATTATGTAGATATTGCGAGCGGCGTTAAAACATCAATGCTTCATTTTATTTCACCACATGTCAAATCATTCACATGCTAGTGACCGTGGTTTCTGTAAATGCCCATCATTAATAAGTTAAAAATTATATTTCTTATATACAAACATTCTGATTCTCTCCGAGGGATATTTTTCACTCTGGTAAGTATAAATTGCTCTTTATTAATTATGATAGGCAGACAGTCGGGTCCCAAAAAAAATATATTTTCGTAATATTCTAATATTTAGAATGGATGTCGCCTCAGGAGGAACCCGGCAGGTGCATGTTCAGTTATCGCCCGACCTAATTGGTCATTAAGCAGATCTTATCCTCGCGCTTGCCAATGGCAGCGCTCATAAACATCACTTACTGTATTCTACAAAGAAAACGATCACTCCAACTTCTCGTATTGAACCTTTCACATAGCTGGTTTTCAGAGGTACTATCGTCCCAGTTACGAAATTTCTCTTGCCCGCTCGATACATCGGAAAACGCACGGTTTTGTGGTCTGCAAACACTTCTATATACTGTTCCTGGCTTCCTTTATTGTGTCATGACGACATCCACAACAAAGAGGAATTATGCAGATGCACCTCATGAAGTTTCCTGACACGACTCCACTGTAAGACTTTCTACCTAGTTACAGTTAAAAGGTTACCATGAGCTTTCCACTGCCGGCTAACGGCGTGCTGTAATCTTTAGTGATGTGTTTGTCGAATATGTTCCCCATACACACTGTTATTTCTAAATTACATGAGCGACTGACGTGAATAATAGGTGCAATTGTGGAAATCATGCTATAGTTCATAACCAGGTGTGATAGAACAAATACATGGAGGGATTAGTAAATGCTGTTTGGAAAAATACAAATGCTACTGCCAGAACTTGTAAATTGATAACATTTTACCCAATCCAATTGAACTCGGCACTACTACAATCATTATTGCAGTCATTTGCGATTGCCTGATGCTGAGTGTATGCCGTAGTATGCCCATGACCGGCCTCATAGAATCCCAGGTGTAAGCTCAATCTTCTTTATGGAGAATAAGCAACAATGATGATGCTTGCTTCTGCAAAATGCCATAATGTTGGGATGGATGATGTTGCGAATAAAATCGACTGCGAACACATTATTGCCCATCAATTACGCTGAATGATGACCTCCATTATTCATTGCACCATATATGGCCTTGTATCTCTCACGAAACTTTCATGAGTACGTGTCATGTTCTGTTGGAGGGATGTACTGGTAAAGAGCGGGTTATGTATTCTGTATGCTTTCCACCACGTTGAATGGCTAAACCAAGTTATGAACTATTATTAACAGCATCGTCGTTATTTTGGTTGGTTATTTGAAATCCATTAAACCAATGGAATGAGCTTTCTTTGCCTTTGAGGGAAAAATGCCATCACAAGTACTATGGAAACACTCTGCACTAAAATTATTCTTATTAACATATTCATGTTATCGATGACTGAACAAATGAATCAGCTAATTAGAGTTGCCTGTGCCATACCACTTCCTATTTATTGATATATTTTCATTTTGCATTGACGGGTTTTTTACCATCCCGGTAAGAGAATCTACCATTCATGAAACACCCGAATATTTGCAAATAATCACCATTACAAAAGAGTGAATACATAGAGATGTGTCACCAACTTGTTGTGCATCACATAGGCAACACAAAAATGCAATGATATTTCAATACAGATACGACAGTAGGTATACATGCAATTAATGCCTGATGAACATTATTGTAGAGCCGGTTCGCGTCTGGATTAATGTAAACAAATCTATACGTAGATAAAATTAGACTTTTCATCTGCAACATTAAATCAGAATAAATTTACGTTTTAGAAGCATCATTTGTAAACTCTAGCATGCTTACACACTCATTCACTCGCACATTCATTCACTTACATACTACATCATCGACTGCCCTACTTTGTTCGTGTACTCACTTCATTTTCTTATATGCTTAAGAATATTATATGTCCAGCAGCATCATAACGCACAATAGTATACTCTAGCACAATACTTGTAGTACAATAGCCTTGTTTTTAAATAATGTATAAATATAATAAAACTGGCCATCCAGAATGATTTCCAAACAGTGATAAAGCATGGTAAAATAAATGCATCTTTCGTGCTTTTATCAATCTCCATGTACTGGCTATTCAGCTTGATTGGAAATCTATCGTTATTCCCTGTATGGATGCTTATCAATACGCGAACACGTTCTCCAAATGTTAATGTAACTATTCCATAAGTGAGAAAGGGATCTATTAAAAAGCAAACCAGAACCCTCATTGTACATACTACTCATACCTTGGCATTCCATTGCTACTCCCTGTGCAGTATGAGTAACAATGGCCAAATCTTGGTTGCCAAGTCCCTTTCTACTAACTCAATGTGATAAGTTTGTTTGAGGCATATTTGTATTGCTGGGAAGAAACAAAGATGTGAGAAAGGTTTGAATGAGCAGCTGACGATCGCTGTCAGCAATATGGCGCCATATTTCGTGGCCCGATACTACACATTTGCTTGCATTGCTGCGACGGGCTATATTTTCATCCATATAATTAAACTTGAAATACGGCCACTGGTCGATTTAATTTATCTTGGTAAACAAAAGCAGATTAATTATCAACATATAGCATATGAACAATCAGCCAATAAGGAAATAATTTCAAAAGAATCAGTGCCACTGGATAGGTGACTGATAGTATAAACATGTTTCACTGATACATTGTAAGAAAATTCCTGTTATCTTATTAAAGTATCTTACAACAATACACACACATACTCACTCACACACATATTTTCCCAGTGACACTGTCAGCAACGTTATTAGATATTTTACTTTGTATCTATCATAACATATTATGTACAAGGTTAATGACGTATCACTATTGGTATTCATACAATGAAAGCATGATTAGGGTTGGGGATATGAATGACGAGACAAGTATTCCCTCAATTATCGCTGCTTCTTAATGCACCATTCTCTGACTTTAATCAAACACTAATGTGACACGCGAGGTCACAATGATGCTCATAAATATTGTACAAAGTAGGTTCAACAGGATACCATGAAGTCCGCTGGGCGTCGCTGAACACCCCATCTCAAATTAATCAGCGGGGCATTATCACGCGCCTTCCTATTGAGCTAAATATAATCTGGAATGATAGTCACGCAATGAAGTTTATGGGTTATCTGATGGCATACATCGATGCTTGCTTCGAAGCTGTGCAATTTCCAACCCCCACAACCCATTACCCACTATTTAGCAAATGCATACGTTATTGGCCATCGAACATAAAACTTCACCCATGCTATCTTCATTGCTTGTTCAATGTATTAAATCACACATATTACAATGAAGATAACTATTTAGAGAATGCCATAAAATGCATGGTAGGGGAAGGTGGGCAGTCCAGAATATTTTTTGTGCTCACGATTGAGTCAAAGCATCTAAGGTATTCATATTGTTCTCACTTTTGCAGGCACTCTATATAAAAAACCATTCGCTTGTATCATAAGTGTTGTCATCCGTTTGGAATTAGTCCATGAATCACTATCATGATAGTGTCAATTTGAATAATAATATAATTTAACAATCATTACAGATTTCATTACTTCATATGCGGCGTTATCTGTGGATCAATAATACATCATAGGCAAAGTGAATTGCACGTGGATATTATCAGCAAAAGCAGGTTATTCTATCATTAATCAGCTCGCGATGGGGCACTGTCAAAAGTCTTATTATATCATCACGATAACACTCAAACATTTGGTTTCCAAAATGGTATGCGTTGCATGCTGGAATGACGGTGTTTCGATCAACTGTCTACCAATACCTTTGCTATTCACTAGTTCATTTAATGCATCTAAGGAAAAATGTTGACGACATACATATCGTACATCACAGCCAAGCACATTGATGTGAAGATTGGTGATTCCCTGAGTGATTCTGCAATTTGCTTAACTTAAAAAATATCCAAGAAACGTTTCAAATGTCATCAATATCTGTCGAGTCCAAATGGTGTCCCTGGCTACTTGATATGTTTATGGCCAGGCTTTGATTGGCCAATTTCTTAATGAGACCAAATACAGAAATCTTAGACTCCATGAGACTTCTTAGATTGCACACTCCCTCAAATCATGTCACATTAGCTTATCAATTGAACTACAAGAGAACGTGTTTAACATCTCATCAAACCTAATAGATATTTAGCTTTTGCTGAATTACAATAACTCATGAATCACTGCTAGATAGATAATCAACGCTCCCTTAAACAATCCAGTGTTGTTTACTGCTCCAGATCGTTACGATCAGCGTTGTTGCCTATGGTGATATCGTATCTTCAACAACCACCAGAGGTTAGGTAACGTCCTATCTGTATACCCATGCTAATATGATAGCGCTCATCATTTTTAGCCGCAGTTCTAGCAGGATAACCGGACCTAACGTTTCAAAGCAATTTTCTGCATTGATACTAAATGAAAGTTCACTGCAAACCACAATACCTGCTCTTATGATTAACGATTCATTATGGGTCGTTCATTATGATGTAATATTCACCCACACTATATGATTCATTTCGTCATAATGTTCTGCATAGCCACAACACAGAGATAAGGGCAAGCATAACATAGATAGATAGATACATAGATATATAAACTTTTTTCCAGACTTTTTTACACAGATAATATAAGTGGTCCATAATTTAACAATCATACCAAGTATGGAACCCAAACAAAAAGCACAACAAAACAAGCAAATGACATGCCACGCCCATGCAACAAAGAACGCAACAAACAGAGACATCTGATGCTGTCCACCATAGTACTGTTCCTTCCGGCAAATGCATATATGTTGATACTAAACCAACTGACTATCATCGCCTGTTAATTCAAGTTCACATGCATATGAGGATACTTGCTAATCTATTCATTCTATTCTATTCGCATGTTGCTACCCACAGAGCTGAAGCACGCTCCGCCTTACACCATAGAATGTCAAATGTCATTCAATGTGATACCTATTTTTCTCATTCTAACATTATGGTCTTTCTATTCCTTTCAAAGCAGATATGCTACATGTAGATTTACACGCGGTTTCATATGAAATAATACGATAAGCAAAAATGAATACTATAGCATTTTCTATCATTGAAAATGCTTTTTATCTTAAATATGAATACATTCTTAAAAATGAAGTGATGTATATTCTTAGAAACTCACCATAATGGAATTTTTATCAGATGTCCAACGGATAATAAGTCCGACCTATTAACATGTCATCATCATTCGATTTAACGCCATGTTGAATTGACCTGTTCTATAGTGAGTGGGGATTGTACTGCGTCGAATATTACTAGTGTAAATAATGCAATTAGGGCCTATGCAGTGTCCACAAGTACGACATGACGCTGCCGTTGACAATGACCAGTAATATTGCTAGTAGTTTATTAAACATAGGTCGGTTAACGCGTGTATAGTCCAAGCTTTTGGTCAAAATTACCATCGAGCTGCGAGCGTGTATGTGGAAATCTATTTGTTGTGAAATAGGCATACATGCGAATATCGGATATCCCCATAGCAATATGTTTGTTATCAGGCCAAAGCTCCACTCATTGGGCGTCCACTTGTAGTTGGCATGTGCATACTATGTAACCGTATCATGCACTCTAACTTCCCATCCAACATGTGTTTTAATGCCCCGTAAGATTAGAGACGATAATCTCTCATTGCACAATATGTCAGCCATGATCTCAATACGAACACTAAACTCAAAAGGATTCGTGAACGCAGTATGCCTGAATAAAGTGTGTGAAACAGGTTTCTTATATAGCAGGTGAAAAAGTAAAGTAGAGTTTGTTAGGTCATTAAGCTCATGTTCTCGAGCATGCTAATGACATCGCTGATAAACATCAATTACTCTACTCCACGAAAAAATTCCTATCATCCGCTAGTGTTCACCCCATCACGAAATTGGTTTTCATGGGAGCTTTCGACCCAGTTACGCAGTTACTCTTGCCTACGTTGTGCCGCACTTAAGTTTTCGCAAAAGTTGGAACCTATTATACCTTGTTCCTAAATTTTAATTTGTCATGACATCATCTATTTCACGCTTTTTTATCGCTGTGCAAATACCTCATGTAGTGACCTGACAAGACTCCTCTGTCAGACTAAATTTGCTACCCTAGTTTATAAGTTTACGACGAGAAAGGGACATTGAGCAAACACAGTTTTAAAGTTCGTCGGGTCCTATTTTTGTCAGAATTGTTGTCCTGTAATTTAATCAATTTGGCCGGTTGAAGTGCCTTTTACGATATCCCCGCTCATTACGAATGGCTACTCTTCACTTCTAGTGGTAGCATTCGCCGGGTGGCGCTGTCTTGTTCCGTTTCCGTTCGTTCGTCGATAAACACAAGTACGTTCATGAATCTGTTTGTGATTAGCAAAACGTCACACCTCTATACTATAATGTACCATGGCCCTGCATCATCCTCGCAACATTCAACAGTACGTGTCCTGTTCTGGTGGAGGGCATATACTAGTTTTACAGCAGGTTCTGTATTTGTTGTATGCTTCCCATAAGTTATTTTGGCTTGATGGATCAACCGCATTATATGGTTTTACTACCAGCAGCGTCGTTGTTTTATTTTAGCCACTATAGCTTGCGTTTTATACCGCTGGTCCATAATTGTCAATGTTAGGGCACATTATATCATGAGGATGCAATAACAATCCCACAGAAAGCATCACTGCACCAACACAAAGCGCTCTGCTTGCATTTTAAGGAGGCATTTGTATGAAATCTACACAGAAAACACTCAACTAGTTATAATTTTGCGCGCTTAATATTTTTGATTATATTTGTTTTATGGTTGTGTTTTATTTCTTTTTCTACAAGACGCTTAGTTGATACAAAACTACATGCTCTTTCGGCTGATAATGAGAGATATGTCCATTTATATTTTTTCGTCCATATATCAGTATGAACATATGCATCATATCGATGACTGAACAAATGAACAAGGGTCATTAGGGTCTATATACTATCTAAGAAACCCCAAATACTTGCAAGAAATCATAATTAAAAATAGCCGTGTTACCAACCTGCTGTGCACCAAATGGGCAAGGCAAAGTGGAATATTTACTATTTCAGTACGGCAGTAGATTTCGCCCTGTAATTAATGCCTGATGAACATAATGATAGGGCCGATTTCTGTCAAGACTAGTGTAGCAAACGTATACATTGAGAGAAATTGGCCGTCTATTAGAGATGCCAACTACTCGTATCTTTCAACATTAAACCAGGCAAATATATTTACTTGTTTGAAGAATCGTATGTACAATTTCTAATACACCTGCACCTTCCTCTATCAAGTTTCACTGGAACAGCTGGCAAATATCAACATTTTTCACAAAGGCTGCCATGAACCATGAATCCACTCATATATTTAATCACCCACTTACTCATCTACTCCCTCACTCACTCAGTCACTCAATCACTCACTCACGTATTAAATCACCCATACACTCACTCATTCACATATTGTATCACCCCATCTTAAATTCACTCATTCACATTTAACCATCATTAACCATCAAATTGAACGTTATGCAATCACCCCTTTTTAACTAACTGCATCATATATACCCAGCAGTATACACAAGCTGTTTGTAGTAATGCTTCTCTATATATCTATGGTAAACCTGGCCAGCCGATTTTCACACATGATTGGATGTATTGGACTGGAAGAATACAAATGCGGGACTTCCCTCTTCCCAATCGTGGACTTTCAATGTGTCTTTCCTGCTCCTGCACCATCTAGTCAGCTTAATGATACTTTTGTACCTTATCCCATGTATGGTTGCTTATCAACCACTGTAAAATAGAGTTATATTTGAAAGTTGACCCTTTTGTATATGCTTCTCATACCGTGGAAACACATTACTACTCCATGCGCTTTATATGTCTCATGGCCCAATCGTGGTATACAAGTCCCGTAACTTATTTCCTGCGCATACAATACTAGTGCATACAATGCTTCCCGATAAAAGTATGAATGTACTTAATACTGTGTCAGTTTGTTAGAGTTACATGCATACAGCTGAGAAGATATCGAAGAATATTAGAATGATGTGAAATATCGGCTGATCATCGCGATCTGCGTATCTTGGTCAACAAAAGCTTTAATGAAGTTTGTGTTAAAATATAAAATTATTTTACAACAATAATCACACGTTTTGCAATTTATGTAGAGAGGCTAAAAAGCGTGGCAAAAAACCCATCAATTGGTTAACGTCGTGTCACTTATGGTGGCCACACAATGACAGTATAATCGGGCTTGGGGACATGAAAGACGAGACAAGTATTTCCTCAATCATCGCTGCTTCTTAATTCATCGTTCCCTGAATATAATCAGCGCTAATGTCACACGCAAGGTCATAAGGATGCTCATAAACATTGCATGAAGTGGTTCCCATAGACTGAGCGCCGCTGAACACGGCATGTCGCATATCATTATATGACTCATAGCCAGATAAACGTTGGCCATGAGCTCAATCATTCAATAAAGATAACGTCCTGATTGAGGGACAAGTACTGACGTCATTGCACGCCGTGTTATCTTCAGTGCTGCATAAAACAGTTGATTTATAAAGGATAAAAACATAATGAGATTTATAACATCGTATATCTTCTACCACCGGCGTCTGGGTGTCCAGATGTGGACCTGCAGTTATTCGACATTCGCCTTTGCCGGTCGTTGTCTGCTTCAAGGCATGAATCCATTTTACCTTCTCAATTGTTCTATAATCTGTTTGTGACCGTTATAGACCTTATATAATACATGGGATGATACTTTCAATAGCATAAAAGAAGAAGGTTATATTTGAATAGGAAAAACTTCAGAGTATGCTTGGCAATGTGTGCGGTATTTAGCAGCAGTTAAGTGATGAAGCTGGCGTCGGTTTATGCGGAGGTTGCCACAGACACGCTGTGGACGAGCAGATAACGATGATACTGGCCATGTAAGTCGGAAACATGGTGCAAGAGGGTAAAGCTATAGTACAGGCTGATCCATGGTACAGCATAGTGGAGACAATCTACGAGGAGGTTGAGTCGTGGTACAGGGTGGTTGATCTATGGTACAGGGTGTTGGACCATGGTACTGTTCGATGGAACAGTGGTACAAGTTAGTGGATCCATGGTACAGGGTGATGTAGTCATGGTACAGGTTGGCGGATCCATGGTACCGGATGCGGTGGGGTGGGAAGAATATAGTGGTCTGAGCCATCGTGCCAAGCATTGTGAGCACTTGGAAATAAGTTGAGTTGTGGTGAATAAGTATAGTGCAAAAAGGCAGTTGGCAATGGTATATGTGAGGTGCAGTGATCGTACCTGACTAACATACTGTTTTGACGACCTTGCGAGTCATTGTTGGTTAATGCCAATCGTTGAGCGTACGATCTTCCAACAACCGTGGTGTTGTTGCCATGTTGAAGATGGGAGGCTGGAACACAAATGCTACAGTTTTCCCCAACTGGTAAAGATACCATGTTGGTCCGTGGTATTTTCTTCTAGCTAATTCTAAATTGATAACCAAAAACCACATTTTGTTTATGTATGAAGTCATAAATGCGATTTGTAAATTGTGATGTGCTGCATTCGTTGTTATTCGTGGTACATATAGTTGTCATTAACACCTTATAGTGCTTTATTTACTGACAACATATTGTATGACACGTGTGAGAAAAGGGAGTAGGTAATATATGACATCATTGACCATTTGAAATACAACGAACACAATCCACCAGCCTGTTCTAATAAACATCCTTTGTACACAGTGAATAATTATAGGATTCCATTTTCCATTTTTAGCTTTTGTTGTTGATGGAAATGCAGTCTATTTCATAGGTTCACAGCAAGTCGTATCATCTGCGCTTATCTTCGCCTATTCATTATGGATCATTAGTTATGATATTGTTCCGTAAGAACGACTGACCCCACGTAATTCATATCATTATATTATTCGTTTCATCATATATATTGTCACCCAATAAATAAAAACTATCAAAAGCTGGTACATATATATCGTACCAAATATGACACCGGTAGAAAAACGTACCCCAAATCTAACCAGCAAATACATAGCCACGTACATATAACAGAACGTGCAATATATGTAATTATCCAATTGCTTAGTGAAAAGTGCGTATATGAAAGCGCCGATTTATATAGCTTTTCAGAGGTAGTTATTGTCAAAGTTTATGGCAAAAATGACAGTTGGTGACAATGTGATGTTTTCATTATCTGAAACAAATGAAAATAGGATTGAGATACCTGCATTTTGTTTGATACAAGACTCACTGTCAGCAGACATTTACAAACTCGACCAGCCTGTTAATTCTAGTTAATATACACAGTATGACAGCCACTTTTCTGCGCATACTATACTAATCCATACAAAATGCTTCCCGATAAAGGTATGAATGTATTTTGTTTGATACAAGACCAATTATCAGCAGACATTTACAAACCGGACCAGCCTGTTAATTCAAGTTAATATACACAGTATGACAGCCACTTTTCTGCCGTTCAATACTAATCCATACAAAATGCTTCCCAATAAAGGTACGAATGTACTTGATATAATGCAAAAGAATTGATTTGTTTTACGATGCTTTTTGATTTGATCACAAAAAAGGTAGCATTATGAATGAATGAGCTACCGTCTGACACATGCTGCCCCGTCAGTATATCATTATTTTGTCAGGTTTCCCCCATAATGAATAATAATGTGAAATCTGCAATTCTGCCCTATCAGTGATTAGCAGGTCTGAGCTTTTTTGTGGCGCTGTTATCAGAATGCTTGTAAGGCGTTTGGTTGTGGGCGCAAAACTTAACTGGCCTCTTTTATGTTCTTGCTGAAACTAGCCCATTATACTGTTATATTACGCCAAAAACAAGTTAAGAAGTGCACTGCGTATACGTCTGTTAAGTTTGGTACTAATCACTTCTGTAGCATGAGTTGAGCTCCTCTTTGAGCAAGCAAAATGCTTTCAGTGAACATCAATGAAATCATAGTGACGAATTTTATACCATATGACACTAAAAGCCGAATCATTTCTCTTGGAATGCATAAGTTAGTTCCTGTATGATATATCGGCGTAACCTTTCAGAACAAATGTAGGTTGTTATGCTACATATGGTCAGAGAGAATGACTGCAGCGGTTGGGCAGGTGAACTTAACCAAACGGAGCGCAGGTAGCATGAGGATCGTCGCACTGGACATTTGATAACCATTAGTTCATCGAAACATCCATTCGCAGAACTGAAATGCATATGTCGCAGCAGAGAAGGACTGTCTTGATATTTATGATCCACCCCATTGCACTGCCAATGACGTCATGATCCGCGCAAGAGATTGCTGGAGATAAGCTATGAGCGTCATGTCTGTGTGTCTCCTTTCACTGTGCAGATGCTGGTCTCAAGAGAATTGTACCATATGACAGCTCGCAGCAAGTAATTTACGGACCCCATTGTTGGGAGGGAGGTGTGTAATTGATTGTCATTCGACTAATGTCTTGTATTTGATTGACATGAGACTAATGTCATTGTGGCATTCATAGTCGACGCTTCCAAATTTACAAACGAGATCAGAGCGCTTATTCAAAGAAATGCTTATGATCACATGATTAAAAAAGTGATATAATTCCAAGCAGAAATATATGTGGCTTTTTAACAGTGAATCAAATAATTAATAGTTTCATTGGCTTTAAAGTATTCTATAACGAACAAATGTTGGTTTGCATAAACATCAATCACAATGCGCATTTTTGAGCTCGATATGCTCGATTGCCGGAGCATATGCTATTATCTTAGCATGGCCGACTACGTCGATCTTAATCGATTTATGATCAATTTCCACGTCTGTTTTACTTGAGGTTGCTTGAAATACGAAACCCGTTGCGACACCCTCAAACATACGTGTGTACTGCAAATTGTGCATAAAAAGTGACAATCAATAAACATTCCTTATACGAAAAAGCAATTGGCAATCTGTTTAAGGAAGAAATCATTATCATCGCTGCTTCGTGGTCTATTGATTCAAAGCTGCTGCAACGCTAACATGATAGATAAGGTGCTGTATAAAGAAACTGCAGGCCCCTAACGTGGTTTGATGATCCTTGCCGTTGGTAGAAACATGTTATACGCCACGTTAAGAGGGTGACCCGTCATCAGGTACCAAGCAGGTACCAGGGCTGGTTGTTTTCTCACTCTGCTTGAGCGTCCATATAACTTGTAGGGACGTAGGCAATAACGGACACCTGTAAAAGCCAATTATTCTACTGTCTAAATAGAAAACGAACTTTGCGTTTTCCCAGGTCACAGTAACAGTTTAGCCAAGAAAGTAGAAGAATCAACTTTATATCCTGTTCGGTATATTCTACTGAATCAGACACCTCCGCTGCACCCGATTAATATTTGCCACCTGCAGAGCTAAAGCACTTACTGGCTTACACCTAGAAATGTCAATGGTCCTTCAGTGTATTTCTCTTTTATTTCTTTTCTTTCAACAAACTTTATTGATATCGAACTATATCTCAGTTAAATTTCATTCAAAGGAAATGTTGATGGATATTCTTACGTACGCACCACAATGGATTTTTTTATCAGCCGTCTCATTTGTTGTTGAAATATCAATACCAGATGCTTATTTATATAGAACAGATGCTTGTTAATAGCAGATGACTTTAATATCGCACTCAGCGTAGTTCCTCCTTAAATTACATCACCCAGCTTGGATGTATTACCGTACCTGGAGTGCGCGTGGAGTGTATATTGAATACACTCATCAATGTAGCACATCCTTGTGTTTCTTCCAATTACCTTGCACGCGTATCCCAATTACTTCACCCGGAGAAAGTTGCGTCGGATAATTTATCGTTTTGCACAGAACATCATAATTTTAGGTATTGGTAATTATTGGCGTCATTAATACAATTACTCCCACTTGTAACATAAGCTATGGTTCAGTCAGCCGGTGTTTAGCCTCAATATCCGTCCCTGCATCTAATGCAATATTATTGATAGGGTTTCTGTCGTGTATTGCGCTTTAATTAACTATAGCTGCTGAATGATTGAGCTAGGTTTAGATCAATGAATTACCACACGGTGTGACTTATTGTGACTTGGCAATACTGAGAGAAAGGGTTAATGGTGTATTGTCTCAAATAATACAAATACAAATACAACAACAGTTTTACTGATTTAACATTAAGTTGCTTACATGTAACTATTTAATCATTGATGAAACATTACTGTTAGTTCAATACATTATTTTTACGAACATCCACAAAATGGGTATATGTATGGACGAATGTTATGAAAGCTCTGTGGCATTGTATTCTGTGCAGGGAAGAATCTATGTAACCTGGTAACCATGTGCTTAATTTGTGCAGTGGGATTCTGTGTGCTAAGGAGTTGTGAATAACAGTTCTGTGCCGTATTATCCTATGAATTGGTGAAGTAGTAATGAGACATCCTTGAATATAATTCTGTGCACTAGAACCCTGTGTAATGCAAAATATGTGCAAATATGCAATACAATTACGTGCGCTGAGACGAATCGGTATAGCTGTTAAGCAGGTCCTTATAATTTCATGTGTGTGATGCTTGTTTAGATATATGTAACTTGGTTCAACATATCCTTAATAGATGGGATATACTTGTGTATTCGAATAACGAGCCCCGGCTGTTGTCAAGCAGTTCTGTTTGTGTCTGTGACTAACCATTAGTGTGTTGTTTTTAACTGACCACCAGATGAAATGCTGGATTTAACCCAAGTGTGTCATAGTACAGTCTAGTTTGCGAACAAACAACACCAAAGTGGCCTATGACACAATGACAGAGTTCACCTTAAAGAAGTCGAGCCAACTGAATAATTTCGAAGACACCAATGGCACGCTGCTTTCTGAGAAGCCAGCCAATGCATAAAGGTACCACTTATACTGCTCTGAGCTGTACAACTAGCAGATTACGGTAGAACAGGAAGTTCGTTAATGGCTGAAAGAGAAGGTCGATAAAGACCCCGATATCCTGGAATGCGAGGATCCACCAGAAATGAAAAATCTGAAGCATGGCAAATCTCCATGAATTAATAATAATATATCACATAGCCGTTTGGGAAAGTATATACTAGAAAATGAAACGTTGTGTTCAAGACAGAGTTGGTCTAAAGACGAGACAACATACATTGTGGTACATCAACAACAGGACCTTTAGCTGTTCAAGAAAGACTCTGAAGGTGATACTCAAACGCCTGCAACTTCGAGTTCAGGGCAGGAAGCACAGAAATCTTGGTAAATCGATGTATCATAACTTCAGCAAACGCTTTCCCACCTCAGTAGAGATTAGAAACACACACACACACACACACACACACACACACACACACACACACACACACACACACACACACACACACACACACACACACACACACACACACACACACACACACACACACACACACACACACACACATATATATATATATATATATAAAAAATAAATATATATATATATATATATATATACACACAGATATATACATATATATATATATATATATATATATATATATATATATATATATATATATATATATATATATATATATATATATATATATATATATATATATATATATATATATATATACAACAACGATGTGCCGAGTGTGCGAAGTTATTGAAGGGGCAGTGAGCGGGCTTTATATTATCGAGATGTTGCAAGCGGCGTTAAACCTCAATGCTTCATTTTATTTCACCAAATGTCAAATTATTCACATGCTAGTTACTGTGGCTTCTTTAAATGCCCATCATTAATTATTTAAATTTTTTATTTATTAGATACAAGCTCACTGATTTTATCAGAGAGGAATTTTTCATTGTGGTTAGAATAAATTACTATTTATTGATTATAATAGGCAGACAGTAGGGTCAAAAGGAAATACATTTTCGTGATATTCAAACAATTAAGACGGATGTCGCCTCGTGAGGGACGCGGCAGGTGCATTCTCAATTATCGCCCGACCTAATTGGTCATCAAGCAAATCCTATCCTCGCGTTTGTCAATGACAGCGCTCATAAACATCACTAACAGTATTCCGCGAAGAAAACGATCACTCTAATTCACTCGTATTCACCCCTTCACGTAGAATGTTTCCAGAGGAGCTGTCGTCACAGTTTCGAAATTTCTGTTGCCCGCTCTATAAATCGGGAAACCTACGGTGACAGTCAAGTTCCCCCCAGTTGTATTACTGACGTGACAACTATATAGACTGTGTAATTGCAAATGCCAGATATCAAAATAATCAAGGTGACAAGCCGTGCGATATCAGGCGGTAATGCTGGGTTAGACTTTGCATTGGTATTGAAGTCAGCCACTGCACTCACCATGGCCACAACATGTTTGCAACCACCAACATCTCTGCAAAGAAAGATGAGAAAATAAATAACAAACTTTCTATCTCTCTTCCACCAAACGACAACACCACATTCAACAAAACACTAAGTTGATATTGTACCAGCAAGTCTTCAAGGTATTTATACATATTACTGAGATGTGTGACATAACTGTATTAATCTTTCTTAAGTTAAATATTCTAATTATATAAATTAAGGATTACACTGTGCATTCGCATCTATCAATCTACCATTGTACCAGAGGGGTGCATTGTATGATTGCTCGGACTGGGATGCTTGTTACCTGTGTTTTCCAACGTTCATGCAAACCGTTTTGTAATGAATTAATATAAATGAAGCACGTTAAGATCGGCATTAAATCAATGCAAAACATTGCGGGATAATGAAGACATTAATACAGTCACGTAAGATGGTGTGATGATGGAAAATATGAAACCCGAGCAATTGTTTTTTTCATAACCGACCTTTTTTGTAATCAAATAAGTGGACAAATATATAGGAGCAATTTATCACTTCAAAGCAAATAAAGTTAAAGAACTGATCAACGCCATCATTAAGAATGCGTTTTGTCCGGGATATAGTTTCGCACGCAGCTATACCTCTAATTTATGCGGGCGCCGCATTTATTTAGCACACGTCAATTCACATCAAATGCATTTCCTCTGTAACAAAAAACTAAATTGCTTAATTGATATTAATTAATTGCAAAACCGTTTGCATAAACGCTGGAAAAGTAAAAAGCTTCCTGCATTGGCTCTGTTGTTTAGCACTACTACATAATGTTGGTGAATCAATTGTCTGCATGACTGGAACTTGGAAAACAGGTGAATTCATTATAGAAATATACATCAAGGGATCATATTAATAATGCATGAACATAGTAGTAAATTTAAAGCATACTATGCAAATACCCGGACGTAAGTATGCATTTGCTAGATAGGGGGTAATGGATTGCGGGGGTGAAAATTGCACAGCTTCAAAGCAAGCATCGATGTATGTCATCAGATAACTCATAAACCTTATTGCGTGGCAATCATTACAGATAATATTTAGCTCAATAGGATAATGCCCCGCTGATTACCTTGAGATGGCGTGTTCAGCGACGCCCAGGAGACATTAAGGTATCCTGTTGAATCTACTTCGTTCAATGTTTATGAGCATCATCGTGACCTCGCGTGTGACATTAGTGTATGATTAAACGCAGGGAATGGTGCATTAAGAAGCAGCGATAATTGAGGAAATACTTGTCTCGTCATTCATATCATGCTTTCATTGTATGGATACAGGTCGACCATCAGGTTTGATGATAACTCAAAGTATCGCCATATTGTTATGCATTGCTACTACACAAATAAATAGGGCAAACAATATATTCAGCAATCATACAATATATGGAACTGAAAAATCCCTGCCTAAGACAAATGATAAGCGACGCCATGCAACAATCACAGCTGCAATATTTGTTATGTTTTGTCCATACGTGTTTATAAATACTACTCTGGTAATGGTAGTTATTAGCAAAGTAAATGTCAAAAACTATGAATGAAGGACAATGTTTGTGCGAAGATTATCTCACCCAATAAACAAAGGATTTAGTCACATGCAGTTTTGTTGATACTAGACCCACTGACTAGCATTGGATAATCAACAAACTGTCAAGTCGGTTAATTCAAGTTAACATAAACATCCGGGTAGCTGGTATTCTTCAAAAACAAACTGCATAAATAGTTTCCTGATAAAGGAATGAATGTACTGAATACAGTGAAAAGGAATATTTGGTTAGGTTACAAAAGGTCCGCCTTATGCATTATCTAGCGGGTGACATATGCTGCTCCTTCAATATATCACAATGGTCGGGTTTCAGCCAAAAGGAATAATAATGTGGGATCTGCAGTGCGCCGCATCAGTAATAAGCAGATCTTATGTATGCTTATTTTCATGCATGTATTCAGTATGTATGTATGCATGTATTTATGCATGTATGTATATATTTATATTTGTATGCAGGCATTCAAGTATGTATATGTTTATATGTTTACGCTTACATAAGCAAATTCATCCCTTGGTCAAATTGCATGCCAAACAACTTTATCTAGCAGACAATCTTTTTAATGGAGAATATGTAAAAATGATTGTTTGTTAGTGTGGATGCCAGACAAATAGCATCGACTCGGGACACAATGAGCAACAAATTATGCTGACTGATGGCCTCCACCAAATATTGCATCATATGTGGCCTTGGGTCATCTACGAAATATTCATGAGAAGCTGTTCTGTTCTGTTGGACAGGATTAACTGGTCATAAAGTTTTGATGAGCGGGAACTTCAACAATGCTATTTTTGTTCCATTACCAAACCAACCAACTAACCAACCAACAAACCAACCAACCGGCCAACAAACCAACCAACCAATCAACAAACCCACAGATCTAAAAAATAACCAACCAACCAACCAACTAAACAACCTATCAACCATCCAACTTACATAACAACTATGCAACCAACCAACCAACCAACCAACCAACCAACCAACCAACCAACCAACCAACAACCAACCAACCAACCAACCAACAACCAACCAACCAACCAACCAACCTACCAGCCAACCAAACAACCAACCGAAAAAGCAACCAAACTACCTGCTAACCAACACTATTGGCCAACATTTTAATTTCATGCAACTTTATATCGCGGCACTAAATTAAAAATCATTGGGCAACTATCAAGCGATTTCTTTGGCTCTTGAAGGATGATATGTTGTCAGTAAATACCCGTCACCAATCAACACCTCAAATGCAAAATATATTTGAATGCAATGAAATTGTGACTGTGCATTGGTTCTCATTCTTAATGACGCTGAATTGATATCGTCCACACAGCTTCTCGGCTTGTGAGGAGAGAGTTGGGTTGAATACCCGTTTATTGTTTTCTTCGGTCGCCACGTAATGGGTACACAAAGAAACTAAATAAGTCGCTTTATGTTGGGTGGTCATATAGTAATAAAATAAAATGAATAAGTTTGTGAGAGTAATCAAAAACCTTGCAGCTAGTTTGCTTTGGGATTTAAGACATATACAGTTGACAAATGGGCTTATTTATAAGAAGCCAGGTGCATATATATAATAAGGTGAACAACATACATCGCACACAGCAAAGGTGGGGGAGAAGACAACCACCCAAGGCTAGGCTGAGGAGCCTGGCCACCCCCAGCCGACATTGTAAATAAACGAAACACAGGATACCGCTTTTACAATCGAGCCAGATGGTCGAGATATAACGTGACCAAAAATTAAATAGTATAACGAAAACTAACACCGACCTTAAAATTGCGCCAGGCAGTGCAGGGCTACAAATAGATCCCGTTGAAAAATAGGCAAGGCACTGAAAACGATCGAAATGACCTGATGGCGACGGATTGCCAAGAATAAAAAATCGTGCGAGCTAAGATGGCGACAGTCACAAGGAGAAAGGAAGTGATGATCGACCCTATCGGCAACTGCAGTAATTAGAAGTCATGTGACATCCTAGCAGGGCGGCAAGCCGATAAGCAACCTATCGCATGTACAAGATAAGGCCAAGAGACCGCCAAACACTATGACATAAACAAACGCTATGATTACAGACACTGCTAAACTACGGAAATAAGAAGCCTGCATATCAATCGCTTAAATAACACATGATCACCACCATAAAACCAATTTAATTATATGCATCTTAAATAAGTATTTCTGTTAAATAAGGAAAATGTTGGTTACTGAAGTGATAAACCAGCCGATTATGGTTTCCTGAACCATGTCGTTATTTTTTCATGGATATGTATTTTCATTTATTTTTTACGATCCGGATAAATGAATATACAAAACCTCATACTTGCAAAACTAACTTAAAATTGAAGTTTTAGTGATGCATATAATCACAATTACAAACAAATTATTACAAAATTATGCTCCGCTGGCTCTCCATGTAATTAATGACAGATGTACATAATCATAGGAGCAGTTTCCCTCGCGACTTGGGTGGAAAACCTATCCATTGAGAGAATTTGCTCTTAAAGGCGCCAATTGCATTTCTCTTGCAACTTTAAGACAGACAAATATGTATCCTTTTTATAAACGCCGTTTGTAAAAGTCCCTATTTTTCCTCTATCGGGTACAAATAGATCGTCTGGCTGTCATGAATCACGAATCCACTTCCGTATTCAATCACCCACTCAACGATGTATTCACCAACTCACATATTCAATCATTCACACCTGAATATATTCATTCACATAATTAAAATTCAAACTCAAACATAATGCAATCATTTACATGCGTAATCACTCACCCATTCATCTGGTAACCCACTCACACGTTTGCTCGCTCACTCACTAAACATAATTGGTATGATTGGCTGAAATGTAAACCAGTTATTTGATATCAGCCCGGTATTAATATTATTATTGTACTGTTTGCACGATTGATTACGAACCTAACGAATTAAGCCTTAATGCAGTGACAAAGAAGCCATTCAGTAAATCAATGTCGAGCAAGTTACAAAGTGATATCGTACATCAAAACGTCATTTAATTGGGATACACATAGTGGCATTGCATGCCTACACAAGTTTTGGACCTCTCGTGATCCTCCTCCCTAAGTGTTTTGGAGAACATAATGCACGCCGCACAACATCATACTGCCTCCAGCCATAGCAGATAACGCGGAACATATCCTCTCGTAGCATGGTGGAAAACACGCACGATGTGGAGTGAAGGCCGTCGCCAGTAAGTCACAATCTCGTAGCTGCAATTTGACCAACCAGACTCGCCAGCGTGGAATTATATTCCTACTCATGTTCCGCTCTGATTTGATAAGCTTGTTTGAGGAGGATATATAGAGCTGGGGACAAACCGAAAGTTGTGAGTTGCGCGGCTGACGATTGCTATCTTTGATGACGTCACATGTTGCCACATGCGACAGTTCGAATCGCATAGGTGCCACCGATAGCGGGCAGGTGTTTATTTCAACCCTTGTTTGATATTAGCCCCGGTGATTTTGATTGTGCTTTAAACGCGGCCATTGATGTTTTCAAGCTCATCTTAATTGGTCGATTACATGTATCTTGGTAAACACATGCAGCTCAACTATCACCATATAGCAAATATATAATCAACCATAATAAAAGGATCGTGACAGAACTCCGTATAAACTTGAGTGATGTTATAGAAATGTTTCATTGATCAACGAGAATAGTCTTTCTGTTATTTTTCTTAAACCATTACATACACGTTTTGGCATATATGCATAACGAAAAAATAGCATAGAGAAAAAAATTACGCAACTGGTAATGACATCTGTAAATTGGTTTTTACGTGCTGGTGGAGATAATTTCTGTTAATCAGACACAATTTCGCAAATAATTATTCTGAAAAACTTGTATGTGATTTCATTACACCAGTTAATGTTGATGAAGAGATCATAAAAGTATACTCAGTGAAACCAACATGATTATGGCCACTTTGCACAGTGTTTCCATCATAATCAATAATGTGCAAGGTTATTCTCATCATTTGCATCCATGCAATGAAAGCATAATTTGGATTTGGGGATATGAAGGACGAGACAAGTATTTCCTCAATCATCGATGCTTCTTAATATAGTCGAACTTTAATGTCACACGCGAGATCACAATGATGCTCATAAACATTGCATTAAGTAGGTTTCCACAGAACACTTTGCCATCCACTTGGCGCCGCTGATCACGCAATGTCGACTATCATTATTTATACTTAATTATCGGAGCATGTTGAAGCGCCCTCCCATTGAGCTGAATATAATCTGGAATGATTGCCCGCTAATAATGTTTATGAGTCATCTAGCCGCTTATATTTATGCTCGCTTGGAAGATGTGCAGTTGCCTATGAACCTTCTTATATCCCCTATCAATCAAATGCATACATGCGTTCGGGCATTTATTTAGTATGCTTTTAACTCCTTTGCATGATCATGCACTATTCTAACGTGCCTTTATTGCTACAATCGAAACTACAATTCCAGTGATAGACACATTTGATTCACGCAATTGGGCAGTATAGCTAATTGGAAAACGACTAATGCAAGAAACGTAATAGTCATTTATGTGCCCATCGATGTCTTTATATAATGTATTACCCAGGTCGTTTTGCTATCAATGAATATCAATTACGCACGTGCAAGCCAGGATTCAAATAAGACGAACAACACGAGATAGCGGAAGCATCTATGTCGTCGAACATGACATTTTCCACCATAGAATTTTCTAGTCTTGTAAATAAATAATAATGTTTATAAATTGCTTTGTCTGACATGTTTAATATAACTAAAAGATTGATCAACGATACCAATTTGACTGGTTTTGGTGCAGGATACGTCCTTCGCAGACAGCAATACCGCCGATTTATACCGGGTCTCTGTTATTCAATTAACCTCATTTTCCTCTAACAGAAAACAAATTGTTGTTCTTGCCAACCATGCTCCGAGAATAATTATGGCAATGGTGTCGGGATAAGGCGACGGTTATGGAAATGTGTTCCGGAAAACATTGAATGATATTTTTAGGCACTAAAGCCAGATATGCGAACCCAGCGCAAGCTTTTACGCTGACCAGTGCTCTTCAGATGATTAGTTTGCATGTCTTACATGGCCAGTGGGCCAGGAGCATGAACGTGAATTACAGCTGCCAGGGTATCGTATGTCTTCCATAACGGTAACATATTGGCCTAATGAATGGACATAATACCTAGTATGTATAGGCCAAATAATGTCCCAAATTATAGGGATAGACATCTAAGACCATTTGGAATTATTGTTATTCTGTCCCTATAACAATCCAATACAAGCTACACGAAGCCCTACACCAATAACATTGACCATAAGCTCAACCATTCAATAAAGATAACCCCATAGCACTTATTTTGACAATGTACAGCCAACATTAATTTGAGGGTTAACGATCATTATCAGACAAGTATAGACTAAATCCCACGCCCAGATATCGCCAACTTTGCATAAAACTGTTGCTTTGGCGAGCAAATCGACAAGCGATGTTTCGCTTCGTATGTTTTCTGCTACAGGCTGAGCTAAGCGTCCAGGCGCGAATCAGCAGATATGTTGCATAACTCATAGTGGTAAATGACATCGTCAAACCATGAAAACTTGGTACCTACCCATTGCTTCATCATTTGGTATTTTCAGGGGCTTATATTTCGAAAACGACACTTAATAATATTCTATCTAGATAGAACACGAACTGTAGCTTAGTTGAACATTTCCGCTCCTTCCAACAGCAAAACATTATTTGCTTTGCACATAAACAGCCTGTTGTGAAGCCTTATGCTGAGGACGCGATTGTCAGTTTAACTGTGGTTTTTGGAGATTAGTCACAGAAAAGTGGTTAAATATATATTCATATGGTAATTAAAAATTTAACGATATTTGTATGATTTCACAACCCACAAATTGCTATTTCTTTTGCTTGAGATAAGTCAAATAGTTGCAGCACACCAACTGGCATTCTGACAACAGTACCATTAGTTTAGATCACTTAATTGCCAATATGGCTGTTCCTATCAGAACATAGCACAGGCCAAATATGCAAAAACAAAATAACAATCGATTCATTTTTCCTGATATGTATCCATTGTACCCACAATCGAATTACGCTTCATACCATATACCAAGCTGTGCATTATCCTTTACAATGTGTACAATGCTGATGATTGTGTATTTATGACAATAGTTAGCTGGATCATAGATATATTCACTTTATACACGACTAGTACGAACGTAGTTGACTAGTAAAAACATGTATATAGTAACAACCACATCATATCATCTACCAATAAATTTCAAATTAATGATTTGGGTTGAGACATGGTACAGGGTGGTTGAGCCATTGTGGAGGGCAATGGAGCCACGGTACAGGGCAGTGGAGTCATTGTACATGGTGGTACAGCCATAACTTGAGCCATCATGCAAAGTATGTTGTGCACTTGGCACTGAATAGGCTGGTGGTTATATTATAAGGGAGGTGGAGTCATTGTACCTGACTAACAAAGTGCAATGAGGCCAGAACTATTATGCATGTGGGAGTTGGCACTAGTAAGGCTAGTATTTGTCTTCCACTGTTTCCAGGCTGGATATTGACCTATTATATTGACCACTGATTTACAACTAGGGTATTCAATCGCACCCGATACAATAATATATTCCGTATGTGTTTTGATATCCAGACAAGAATGTTAACAGTTAAACTGTCCAAATTGTGCTGTCTGTGGACCTAAGAGAGGAATATGGATGTAAATGGTATGTTCTCACTTCTAGTTTTGGAACACCAGTAGCCTTTTTAAATAAACATGTATATGACGAATGCCTGCAACAGCCTGTTTTAATCCCAGGCGTTCGGTCCCTGATTCCATGCATCAGAGCGCCAAGCTGCTATCTATATGAATAGCACAGAGGTAAGCATTGGCTCGATGCATACAGATTACGGTATGTGTAGAAGATAGCTGAGGCTGGGCCAATGATAATCTCTGTGATAACTTGTAGTTTTATATGGATAGGGGCTAAACATTCGGAAGTGGCTTGGCACTGAGAAGCTTGGCATCAGGAACACTGCACCATTCCATCATTCTAATGATGTTGTGAGTTATCGTTGGTTATCCTCATTGGTTGACAGGACGTACTCCTCCCAACATCCGTAGTGTGGGTACCTTGTTGAAGATGGGAGGCTGGAACAAAACTGCTATGCTCTTCCAAAACTGGGTCAAGTTTCCATGATGCACCCTTGCATTGTCTGCTAGTACATTCTAAATTGATTACATAAACCTGCCTCATATTTGTGAATCAAGTCATGAATGCGATTGGTAAATGTGTTGAATTTATTAATGTTCATGGTTATATGAATGCAAGATGAGATTGAGAATGGTGTTTGTTTCATTGTGTACAAATGTTACACGCAAAGTATGTTGTGCACTTGGCACTAAATAGGCTGGTGGTTATATATATATACATATGTATGTATGTATGTATGTATGTATGTATGTATGTATGTATGTATGTATGTATGTATGTATGTATGTATGTATGTATGTATGTATGTATGTATGTATGTATGTATGTATGTATGTATGTATGTATGTATGTATGTATGTATGTATGTATGTATATGTATGTATGTATGTATGTATGTATGTATGTATGTATGTATGTATGTATGTATGTATGTATGTATGTATGTATGTATGTATGTATGTATGTATGTATGTATGTATATGTATGTATGTATGTATGTATGTATGTATGTATGTATGTCTATGTATGTATGTATGTATGTATGTATGTATGTATGTACGTATGTCTGTCCTGTATGTATGTATGTATGTATGTATGTATGTATGTATGTATGTATGTATGTATGTATGTATGTATGTATGTATGTATGTATGTATGTATGTATGTATGTATGTATGTATGTATGTATGTATGTATGTATGTATGTATGTATGTATGTGTATGTATGTATGTATGTATGTATGTATGTATGTATGTATGTCTGTATGTATGTATGTGTATGTATGTCTATGTATGTATGTATGTATGTATGTATGTGTATGTATGTATGTATGTATGTATGTATGTCTGTCTGTATATGTATGTATGTATGTATGTATGTATGTATGTATGTGTATGTATGTATGTGTATGTATGTGTATGTATGTCTGTATGTATGTATGTATGTCTGTATGTATGTGTATGTATGTATGTATGTATGTATGTATGTATGTATGTATGTATGTATGTATGTCTGTATGTATGTATGTATGTATGTATGTATGTATGTATGTATGTATGTATGTATGTACGTATGTATGTGTCATTGAGCGAGAGTAATTGCGATAATATATTCACAGGATTTAAGACATTACTGATTTGTTAAGTTAGCAATGATGAGTTTTCTTCCAAAGGTCGTTCTTTATTAACATAATTGCCTCATTAGCAACTGCAATGTTAATGCCAGATGTGTAATAATATTAAACAAAAAGCAAATGTTTTTTTAGAGCATTAAGGGTCATTCCTTCTCCAATTACATCACATAGCCCGGAAGAATTCCAATACCTGGAGTGCGCATGCACGAATCGGAATCTCATTGCTCCCTCCCGTGAAAATAGTCTCCCCATGCGTTTCATAATTCTGTTAGGTTTGTTTTACAGAAGCAGGCAACCCAAATTCATTCTATTCTATTCACATGTTGCTACCACAGAGCTGAAGCACGCTCTGCCTTACACCATAGAATGTCAAATGTCATTCAGTGTGATACCTAATCTTCTTATTACTGCCAGGCAACTTTCGTTGAATTCTAACATTATCTTCGTTCTATTCCTTTCAAAGCAGATATGCTACATTTAGATTTACACGCGGTTTCATATGAAATAATACGATAAGAAAAAATGAATACTAATACTTTTTCTATCTTTGGAAATGCTTTTTATCTTAGATATGAATACACATTTAAAAAATGAAGTGATGTATATTCTTAGATACGCACCATAATGGATTTTTTATCAGATGTCTAACGGATAATAAGTCCGACCTATTAACGTGTCATCACCATTCTATTTAACGCCATGTTAAATTGACCTGTTCTATAGAGAGTGGGGATTGTACTGCGTCGAATATTACTAGTGTAAATAATGCAATTAGGGCCTATGTAGTGTTCACAAGCACGGCATGACGCTCCCCAATAATATAGTAAGAAGTTTATTAAATATAGTCCAAGCTTTTGGTCAAAATTACCACTAAGCTACGAGCGTGTATTTGAAATAGGCATACATGCAAATATCGGATATCCCCATAGCAACATTTCTGTTATCAGGCCAGAGCTCTGCTCATTAGACGTCTACTGGTAGTTGGCATGTGCATACTATGTAACCGTATCACGCACTGAAACTTTCATTCCAATATATGTTATTATGCCCGGTAAGATTAGAGATGACAATCTCTTATTACACAATATGTCAGCCATCATCTCAGTACGAACACTAAACTCCAAAGGATCCGTGAACGCAGTATGCCTGAATAAAGATTTGTGTGAAACAGGTTTCTTATATAGCAGGTCAGTTGAAAAAGTGAACCCATTACCTGCAGAGTTGTTAACTCTACTTGATTAGGCAGATTTGCTGTATTCATACAATCAAGATGGATGTCGACGGACGATACAGGTGCATCCTCAATTATCGCACGGCTCGATCGGTCATTAAGCAATTCTTGTTCGTGAGCATGCTAATGACAGCGCTAATAAACATCAATTACTGTACTCGACGAAAAAATCCCTATCAACCACTAGTATTAACCCCATCACGAAATTGGTTTTCATGGGAGCTTTCGGCCCAGTTACGCAATTACTCTTGCCTACGCCATAAATAGGGAAACTTTAAAAACGTTGTACCGCACGTAAGTTTTCAGAGTGCGCAAAAGTTGCAACGTATTGTACCTGGTTCCTAAATTTTAATTTGTCATGACATCTTCTATTTTACGCTGTCAATGATATTTGGCCAAAGAAGTGTATTTTTATCGGTGTGCTAATATCTCATATAGTGACCTGACAAGTCTCCTCTGTTAGACTAAAAGTTACGACGAGAAAGAGACATTGAGCAAACACAGTTCTTAGGGTAACATTTTTGTCAGAATTGTTGTCCTGTAATTTAATCAATTCTGCCTGTTGAAGTGCCTTTTCCAATATCCCCGCACATTACGAATGGCTACTCTTCACTTGTTGTGGTAGCATTCGCCGGTCGGCGCTATGTCTGGTTCCGTTTCCGTTCGTTCGACAATAAACACATGTGACTTCATGGATCTGTTTGTGATTAGCAAAACGTCACACCTCTACACTATAATGTACCAATTAGTTATTGTGGCTTGATGGATCAACCAAATCATATGGTTTTACTAACAGCAGCGTCGTTATTGTATTTTACGACTACACTACAGTTTGCGTTTTATACTGCTGGCCCATAACTGTCAATGTAAGGGCACATTATATCATGAGGATGCATTAGCAATCCCACAGGAAGAATCACTCCACCGATACCAAGCACTCAGATAACACTCTCCACTAATTATCATTTTGCGCGCTAAATGTATTTGATTATATTTGTATTATGGCTGTGTTTCGTATTCTACAAGACGCTGAGTTGATACCAAACTACACACCCCCTGTTGGCTGGTAATTAGAGATATGTTCTCCATGTCCATTTATATTTTTCCTCCATAGCTATTTACACGTACGACAATATTGTAAGCCTATGCATCATTGTGAAATAGGCATTATATCGAATAAACAAAAATAAACGAGGGTCATAAAGGGGTAATACTATCTGAGAAACCCACAATACTTGCAAATAATCAGAAAACAATAATTACAAATAGCTGTGTCACAAACCTGCTGTGCACCATATGGGCAAGGCAAGAGTGGAATGTTTGCTATTTTAGTACGACGGTAGGTTTCTCCATGCAATTAATGCCTGATTAACATAATGATAGCTACCGATTTCTATCTAGACTAGTGTAGCAAACGTTTACACTGAGAGAAATTGGCGGTCTTTTAGAGACGCCACTATCTGTTTGTAGTAATGCTTCTCCATATATTTATGGTAAATCTGGTCAGCGGATTTTCACACATGTATGGATGTATGGGACCGGAAGAATAAAAATGCGGGACCTCCCTCTTCCCAACCGTGGACTTTCAATGCATATTTCTTGCTTTTGACAATTCTCCTGCACCATCTATTCAGTTTAATGATACATTTGTACATTATTCTATGTATGGTTGCTTATCAACCACTGTAAGATAGGATTATATTTGAAAGTGGACCCTTTTGTATATGCTTCTCATACCGTGGAAATACATTACTACTCCACGCGCTTTATAAGTCTTATGGCCCAATCGTGGTATACAAGTCCCGAACTACTCACTCAATGTGGTCAGTTTGTTAGAGTTACATGGATACAGCTGGGAAGAAATGGAATAATCTAAGAAATATCTGCGTATCTTGGTCAACTAAAGCAATAATAAAGTTTGTATAAAATGGTTTTACAACAATAATTACACGTTTTGCAATTTATGTAGAGAGGCTCAAAAGTGTGGCCAAAAAACACATCAATTGGTTAATGTAGTATCACTTATGGTATCCTCACAATGACAGTATAATCAGATTGGGGACATGAAAGACGAGACAAGTATTTCCTCAATCATGGCTGCTTCTTAATTCATCGTTCCCTGAATATAATCAAGCGCTAATGTCACACGCAAGGTCATAAGGATGCTGAAAAACATTGCACGAAGTGGTTCCCACAGGCTGAGCGCCGCTGAAAACGGCATGTCGCATATCATCATATGACTCATAACAGTATATTATAAGCTATGTGAAGCCCTACACTGATAAACGTCGGTCATGAGCTCAATCATTCAATAAAGATAACGCCCTCTCACTTGTCAAATATGGCACAGGTAGAAAAACGTACCCCAACGCTAACAATACCAGTGCATAAAAATTGCTTCCCGATAGAGGTATGAATATACTTCATATAGTGAAAAAGAATTGGTTTGTTTTGCAATGCGCTTTGGTGTGATCACAAAAAGGTAGCATTATGAATAATCTACCGTCTGACACATACTGCCCCGTCAGTATATCACAATGGTCAGGTTTCACCCATAATGAATAACAATGTGAAATCTGCAATTCTGCTGTATCAGTGATTAGCAGGTCTGAGCTTTTTTGTGGCGCTGTTATCAGAATGCTTGTAAGGCGTTTGGTTGTGGGCGCAAAACTTAACTGGCCCCTTTTATGTTCTTGCTGAAACTAGCCCATTATACAGTTATATTACGCCAAAAACAAGTTAAGAAGTGCACTGCGTATACGTCTGTTAAGTTTGGTACTAATCACTTCTGTAGCATGAGTTGAGCTTCTCTTTGAGCAAGCAAAATGCTTTCAGTGAACATCAATGAAGTCATAGTGACGAATTTTATACCATATGACACTAAACGCCAAATCATTTCTCTTGGAATGCATAAGTTAGTTCCTGCATGATGTATCGGCGTACCTTTCAGAACAGATGTAGGTTGTTATGCTACATATGGTCAGAGAGAATGACTGCAGCGGTTGGGCAGGTGAACCTAACCAAACAGAGGGCAGGTAGTATGAGGATCGTCGCACTGGACATTTGATAACCATTAGTTCATCGAAACACTCATACGCATAACTGAAATGCATATGTCGCAGCAGAGAAGGACTGTCTTGATATTTATGAACCACCCCATTGCACTGCCAATGATGTCATGATCCGCGCAAGAGATTGCTGGAGATAAGCTATGAGCGTCATGTCTGTGTGTCTCCTCTCACTGTGCAGATGCTGGTCTCAAGAGAATTGTACCATGTGACAGTTCGCAACAAGCTTCAGCGAATATCAGAAGTAAATTACTGACCCCATTGTTGGGAGGGAGGGGTGTAATTGATAGTCATTCGACTAATGTCTTGTATTTGATAGACATGAGACTAATGTCATTGTGGCATTCATAGTCGACGCTTCTAAATTTACAAACGAGATCAGAGCGCTTATTCAATGAAATGCTTATGATCACATGATTAAAAAAGTGATATCATTCCAAGCAGAAATATATGTAGCTTTTTAACAGTGAATCAAATAATTAATAGCGTCATTGGCTTTAAAGTATTCCTTTTGCGAACAAATGTTGGTTTGCATAAAAATCAATCACAATGCGCATTTTTTATCTCGATATGCTCGATTGCCGGAGCATATGCTATCATCTTAGCATGGCCGACTACGTCGATCTTAATCAATTTATGATCAATTTCCACGTCTGTTTTACTTGAGGGTGCTTGAAATACAAACCGTTGCGACTTCATCAAACCTACATGTGTACTGCAAATTGTGCATAAAAAGTGACAATTAATAAACGTTCCTTATACGAAAAAGCAATTGGCAATCTGTTTAAGGAAGAAATCATTATCATCGCTGCTTCGTGGTCTATTGATTCAAAGCTACTCCAACGCTAACATGATAGATAAGGTGCTGTATAAAGAAACTGCAGGTCCCTAACGTGGTTTGATGATCCTTGCCGTTGGTAGAAACATGTTATACGCCACGTTAAGAGGTTGACCCAACACCAGGTACCAACCAGGTACCAGGGCTGGTTGTTTCTCACTCTGCTTGAGTGTCCATATAACTTGTAGGGACGTAGGCAATAACGGACACCTGCAAAAGCCAATTATTCCACTGTCTAAATAGAAAACGAACTTTGCGTTTTCCCAGGTCACAGTAACAGATTAGCCAAGAAAGTAGAAGAATCAACGTTATATCCTGTTCGGTATATTCTACTGAATAAGACACCTCCGCTGCACCCGATTAATATTTGCCACCTGCAGAGCTAAAGCACTTACTGGCTTATACCTAGAAATGTCAATGGTCCTTCAGTGTATTTCTCTTTTATTTATTTCCTTTCAACAAACTTTATTGATATCGAACTATATCTCAGTTAAATTTCATTCAAAGGAAATGTTGATGGATATTCTTACGTACGCACCACAATGGAATTTTGTTTTTATCAGCCGTCTCATTTGTTGTTGAAATATCAATACCCGATGCTTATTTATATAGAACAGATGCTTGTTAATAGCAGATGACTTTAATATCGCACCTAGCGTAGTTCCTCCTTAAATTACATCACCCAGCTTGGATGTATTACCATACCTGGAGTGCGCGTGGAGTGTATATTGAATACACTAATCAATGTAGCACATCCTTGTGTTTCTTTCAATTGCCTAGCACGCGTATCCCAATTGCTTCACCGGGAGAAAGTTGCGTCGGATAATTTAACGTTTTGCACAGAACATCATAATTTTAGGTATTGGTAATTATTGGCGTCATTAATACAATTACTCCCACTTGTAACATAAGCTATGGTTCAGTCAGCCGGTGTTTAGCCTCAATATCCGTCCCTGCATCTAATGCAATATTATTGATAGGGTTTCTGTCGCGTATTGCTATTTTTAAATTGAACTCAGGTCAAAGCGTAATTAGCTAGAGCTGCTGAATGATTGATCTAGGTTTAGATCAATGAATTACCACACGGTGTGACTTATTGTGACTTGGCAATACTGAAAGAAACGGTTAATGGTTTATTGTCTCAAATAATAGAAATACAAATACAACAACAACAACAGTTTTACTGATTTAACATCAAGTTGCTTACATGTAACAATTTAATCATTGATGAAACATTACTGTTAGTTCAATACATTATTTTTTCGAACATCCACAAAATGGGTATATGTATGGACGAATGTTATGAAAGCTCTGTGGCATTATATTCTGTGGAGGGAAGAATCTATGTAATCTGGTAACCATGTGCTTAATTTGTGCGGTGGGATTCTGTGTGCTAAGGAGTTGTGAATAACAATTCTGTGCCGTATTATCCTATGAATTGGTGAAGTAGTAATGAGACATCCTTGAATATAATTCTGTGCAGTAGAACCCTGTGTAATGCAAAATATGTGCAAATATGCAATACAATTACGTGTGCTGAGACGAATCGGTGTAGCTGTTAGGCAGGTCCTTATAAGTTCATGTGTGTGATGCTTGTTTAGATATATGTAACTTGGTTCAACATATCCTTAATAGGTGGGATATACTTGTGTTTTCGAATAACGAGCCCCGGCTGTTGTCAAGCAGTTCTGTTTGTGTCTGTGACTAACCATTAGTGTGTTGTTTTTAACTGACCACCAGATGAAAAGCTGGATTTAACCCGTGTGACATAGTACAGTCTAGTTTGCGAACAAACCACACCAAAGTGGCCTATGACACAATGACAGAGTTCACCTTAAAGAAGTCGAGCCAACTGAATAATTTCGAAAACACCAATGGCACCCTGCTTTCTGAGAAGCCAGCCAATGCATAAAGGTACCACTTATAATGCTCTGAGCTGTACAACTAGCAGATTACGGTAGAACAGGAAGTTCGTTAATGGCTGAAAGAGAAGGTCGATAAAGACCCCGATATCCTGGAATGCGAGGATCCACCAGACATGAAAAATCTGAAGCATGGCAAATCTCCATGAATTAATAATAATATATCACATAGCCGTTTTGGAAAGTATATACTAGAAAATGAAACGTTGTGTTCAAGACAGTGTTGGTCTAAAGACGTGACAACATACATTGTGGTGCTTCTACCAATGAAGGGGGAATTGCGGAAGTTCATCAACTACAGGACATTTAGCTGTTCAAGAAAGACTCTGAAGGTGATACTCAAACGCCTGCAACTTCAAGTTCAGGGCAGGAAGCACAGAAATCTTGGTAAACCGATGTATCATAACTTCAGCAAACGCTTTCCCACCTCAGTAGAAATTAGAAACACACACACACACATCATATATATATATATATATATATATATGTATATATATATATATATATATATATATATATATATATATATATATATATATATATATATATATATATATATATATATATATATATATATATATATATATATATATATATATATATATGTATATAGAAAACGATCACTCCAATTCACTCGTATTCACTCCTTCACGTAGAATGTTTCCAGAGGAGCTGTCGTCGCAGTTTCGAAATTTCTGTTGCCCGCTCCATAAATCGGGAAACCTACGGTGACAGTAAAGTTCCCCCCAGTTGTATTACTGACGTGACAACTATATAGACTGTGTAATTGCAAATGCCAGATATCACAATAATCAAGGCGACAAGCCGTGCGACATCAAGCGGTAATGCTGGGTTAGACTTTGCATTGGTATTGAAGTCAGCCACTGCACTCACCATGATCACAACATGTTTGCAACCACCAACATATCTGCAAAGAAAGATGAGAAAATAAATAACAAACTTTCTATTTCTCTTCCACCAAACGACAGCACCACATTCAACAAAACACTAAGTTGATATTGTACCAGCAAGTCTTCAAGGTATTTATACATATTACTGAGATGTGTGACATAACTGTATTAATCTTTCTTAAGTTAAATATTCTAATTATATAAATTAAGGATTAACCTGTGCATTCGCATCTATCAGACACCATTGTACCAGAGGGGTGCATTGTATGATTGCTCGGACATGGAAGCTTGTTACCTGTGTTTTCCAACGTTCATGCAAACCGTTTTGTAATGAATTAATATAAATGAAGCACGTTAAGATCGGCATTAAATCAATGCAAAACATTGCGGGATAATGAAGACATTAATACAGTCACGTAAGATGGTGTGATGATGGAAAATATGAAACCCGAGCAATTGTTTTTTTCATAACCGACCTTTTTTCTAATCAAATAAGTGGACAAATATATAGGAGCAATTTATCACTTCAAAGCAAATAAAATTAAAATACTGATCAACGCCATCATTAAGAATGCGTTTTGTCCGGAATATAGATTCGCACGCAGCTATACCTCCAATTTATGCGGGCGCCACATTTATTTAGCACACGTCATTTCACATCAAATGCATTTCCTCTCTAAAAAAAAACTAAATTGCTTAATTGATATTAATTAATTGCAAAACCGTTTGCATAAACGCTAGAAAAAAGTAAAAAGCTTCCTGCATTGGCTCTGTTGTTTAGCACAACATAATGTTGGTGAATCAATTGTCTGCATGACTGGAACTTGGAAAACAGGTGAATTCATTATAGAAATATACATCAAGTGATCATATAATTAATGCATGAACATGCTAATAAATTTAAAGCATACTATGCAAATACCCGGACGTAAGTATGCATTTGCTAGATAGGGGATAATGGATTGCGGGGGTTAAAATTGCACAGCTTCAAAGCAAGCATCGATGTATGCCATCAGATAACTCGTAAACCTTATTGCGTGGCAATCATTCCAGATAATATTTAGCTCAATAGGATAATGCCCCGCTGATTAGCTTGAAATGGCGTGTTCAGCGACGCCCAGGGGACATTATGGTATCCTGCTGAATCTACTTATGAGCATCATTGTGACCTCGCGTGTGACATTAGTGTTTGATTAAACTCATGGAATGGTGCATTAAGAAGCAGCGATAATTGAGGAAATACTTGTCTCGTCATTCATATCCCCAACCCAAATCATGCTTTCATTGTATGGATACAGGTCGACCATCAGGTTTGATGATAACTCAAAGTATCGCCATATTGTTATGCATTGCTACTACACAAATAAATAGGGCAAACAATATATTCAGCAATCATACAATATATGGAACTGAAAAATCCCTGCCTAAGACAAACAAGCAAATGATAAGCGACGCCATACAACAATCACAGCTGCAATATTTGTTATGTTTTGTCCATACGTGTTTATAAATACTACTCTGGTAATGGTAGTTATTAGCAAAGTAAATGTCCAAAACTATGAATGAAGGACAATGTTTGTGCGAAGATTATCTCACCCAATAAACGAAGGATTTAGTCACATGCATTTTTGTTGATACTAGACCCACTGACTAGCATTGGATAATCAACAAACTGTCAAGTCGGTTAATTCAAGTTAACATAAACATCAGGGTAGCTGGTATTCTTCAAAAACAAACTGCATAAATAGTTTCGTGATAAAGGAATGAATGTACTGAATACAGTGAAAAGGAATATTTTTTTTGCAACCCTCTTTGGTTAGGTTACAAAAGGTCCGCCTTATGCATAATCTAGCGGGTGACATATGCTGCTCCGCCAATATATCACAATGGTCGGGTTTCAGCCAAAAGGAATAATAATGTGGGATCTGCAGTGCGCTGCATCAGTAATAAGCAGATCTTATGTATGCTTATTTGCATGCATGTATTCAGTATGTATGTATGCATGTATTTATGCATGTATGTATATATTAATATTTGTATGCAGGCATTCAAGTATGTATATGTTTATGTGTTTACGCTTACAGAAGCAAATTCATCCCTTGGTCAAATTGCATGCCAAACAACTTTATCTAGCAGACAATCTTTTAATGGAGAATATGTAATAATGATTGTTCGTTAGGGTGGATGCCAGACAAATAGCATCGACTCGGGACACAATGAGCAATAAATTATGCTGACGGATGGCCTCCACCAAATATTGTACCATATGTGGCCTTGGGTCATCTACGAAATATTCATGAGAAGCTGTTCTGTTCTGTTGGACAGGATTGACTGGTCATAACCAACCAACCGACCAACCAACCAACCAACCTACCAGCCAACCAAACAACCAGCCAACCTAACAACCAACCGAAAAAGCAACCAATCTACCTGCTAACCAACACTATTGGCCAACATTTTAATTTCATGCAACTTTATATCGCGGCACTAAATTAAAAATCATTGGGCAACTATCAAACGATTTCTTTGGCTCTTGAAGGATGATATGTTGTCAGTAAATACCCGTCACCAATCAACACCTCAAATGCAAAATATATTTGAATGCAATGAAATTGTGACTGTGCATTGGTTCGCATTCTTAATGACGCTGAATTGATATCATCCACACAGCTTTTCGGCTTGTGAGGAGAGAGCTGGGTTGAATACCCGTTTATTTTTTTCTTCGTTCGCCAGTAACGGGTACACAAAGAAACTAAATAAGTCGCTTTCTGTTATATAAGGAAAATGTGGTTACTGAAGTGATAAACCAGCCGATTATGGGTTCCTGAACCATGTCGTTATTTTTCATGGATATGTATTTTCATTTATTTTTAACGATCCGGATAAATGAATATACAAAACCTCATACTTGCAAAACTAACTTAAAATTGAAGTTTTAGTGATGCATATAATCACAATTACAAACAAATTATTACAAAATTATGCTCCGCTGGCTCTCCATGTAATTAATGACAGATGTACATAATCATAGGAGCAGTTTCCCTCGCGACTTGGGTGGAAAACCTATCCATTGAGAGAATGTGCTGTCTCTTAAAGGCGCCAATTGCATTTCTCTTGCAACTTTAAGACAGACAAATATGTATCCTTTTTATAAACGTCGTTTGTAAAAGTCCCTATATTTCCTCTATCGGGTACAAAAAGATGGTCTGGCTGTCATGAATCACGAATCCACTTCCGTATTCAATCACCCACTCAACGATGTATTCACCAACTCACATATTCAATCATTCACACCTGAATATATTCATTCGCATAATTAAAATTCAAACTCAAACATAATGCAATCATTTACATGCGTAATCACTCACCCATTCATCTGGTAACCCACTCACACGTTTGCTCACTCACTCACTAACTAAACATAATTGGTATGATTGGCTGAAATGTAAACCAGTTATTTGATATCAGCCCGGTATTAATATTATTATTGTACTGTTTGCACGATTGATTACGAACCTAACGAATTAAGCCTTAACGCAGTGACAAAGAAGCCATTCAGTAAATCAATGTCGAGCAAGTTAAAAAGTGATATCGTACATCAAAACGTCATTTAATTGGGATACACATAGTGGCATTGCATGCCTACACAAGTTTTGGACCTCTCGTGATACTCCTCCCTAAGTATATTGGAGAACATAATGCACGCCGCCCAAGCTCATACTGCCTCCAACCAAAGCAGATAACGCGGAACATATCCTCTCGTAGCATGGTGGAAAACACGCACGATGTGGAGTGAAGGCCGTCGCCAGTAAGTCACAATCTCGTAGCTGCAATTTGACCAACCAGACTCGCCAGCGTGGAATTATATTCCTACTCATGTTCCGCTCTGATTTGATAAGCTTGTTTGAGGAGGATATATAGAGCTGGGGACAAACCGAAAGTTGTGAGTTGCGCGGCTGACGATTGCTATCTTGATGACGTCACATGTTGCCACATGCGACAGTTCGAATCGCATAGGTGCCACCGATAGCGGGCAGGTGTTTATTGCAATCCTTGCTTGACATTAGCCCCGGTGATTTTGATTGTGCTTTAAACGCGGCCATTGATGTTTTCAAGCTCATCTTAATTGGTCGATTACATGTATCTTGGTAAACACAAGCAGCTCAACTATCACCATATTGCATATATATAATCAACCATAAGAAAAGGATCGTGACAGAACTCCGTATAAACTTGAGTAATGTTATAGAAATGCTTCATTGATCAACGAGAATAACCTTTCTGTTATTTTTCTTGAACCATTTCATACACGTTTTGGCATATATGCATAACGGAAAAATAGCAAAGAGAAAAAAACTACGCAACTGGTAATGACATCTGTAAATTGGTTTTTACGTGCTGGGGGAGATAATTTCTGTTAATCAGTCACAATTTCGCAAGTAATTATTCTGAAAAACTTGTATGTGATTTCATTTCACCAGTTAATGTTGATGAAGTGATCATAAAAGTATTCTCAGCGAAACCAACATGATTATGGCCACTTTGCATAGTGTGTCCATCATAATCAATAATGTACAAGGTTAATCTCACTATTAGCATCCATGCAATGAAAGCATAATTTGGATTTGGGGATATGAAGGAGAGACAAGTATTTCCTCAATCATCGATGCTTCTTAATATGATCGAACTTTAATGTCACACGCGAGATCACAATGATGCTCATAAACATTGCATTAAGTAGGTTTCCACAGAACACTTTGCCATCCACTTGGCGCCGCTGGTCACGCAATGTCGACTATCATTATTTATACTTAATTATCGGAGCATGTTGAAGCGCCCTCCCATTGAGCTGAATATAATCTGGAATGATTGCCCGCTAATAATGTTTATGAGTCATCTAGCCGCTTATATTTATGCTCGCTTGGAAGATGTGCAGTTGCCTATGAACCTTCTTATATCCCCTATCAATCAAATGCATACATGCGTTCGGGCATTTATTTAGTATGCTTTTAACTCCTTTGCATGATCATGCACTATTCTAACGTGCCTTTATTGCTACAATCGAAACTACAATTCCAGTGATAGACACATTTGATTCACGCAATTGGGCAGTATAGCTAATTGGAACGACTAATGCAAGAAACGTAATAGTCATTTATGTGCCCATCGATGTCTTTATATAATGTATTACCCAGGTCGTTTTGCTATCAATGAATATCAATTACGCACGTGCAAGCCAGGATTCAAATAAGACGAACAACACGAGATAGCGGAAGCATCTATGTCGTCGAACATGACATTTTCCACCATAGAATTTTCTAGTCTTGTAAATAAATAATAATGTTTATAAATTGCTTTGTCTGACATGTTTAATATAACTAAAAGATTGATCAACGATACCAATTTGACTGGTTTTGGTGCAGGATACGTCCTTCGCAGACAGCAATACCGCCAATTTATACCGGGTCTCTGTTATTCAATTAACCTCATTTTCCTCCAACAGAAAACAAATTGTTGTTCTTGCCAACCATGCTCCGAGAATAATTATGGGAATGGTGTCGGGATAAGGCGACGGTTATGGAAATGTGTTCCGAAAAACATTGAATGATATTTTTGGGCACCAAAGCCAGATATGCGAACCCAGCGCAAGCTTTTACGCTGACCAGTGCTCTTCAGATGATTAGTTTGCATGTCTTACATGGCCAGTGGGCCAGGAGCATGAACGTGAATTACAGCTGCAAGGGTATCGTATGTCTTCCATAACGGTAACATATTGGCCTAATGAATGGACGTAATTCCTAGTATGTATTGGCCAAATAATGTCCCAAATTATAGGAATAGACATCTAAGACCATTTTGAATTATTGTTATTCTGTTCCTATAACAATCCAATACAAGCTACACGAAGCCCTAAACAAATAACATTGACCATAAGCTCAACCATTCAATGAAGATAACCCCATAGCACTTATTTTGACAATGTACAGCCAACATTAATTTGAGGGTTAACGATCATTATCGGACAAGTATAGACTAAATCCCACGCCCAGATATCGCCAACTTTGCATAAAACTGTTGCTTTGGCGAGCAAATCGACAAGCGATGTTTCGCTTCGTATGTTTTCTGCTACAGGCTGAGCTAAGGCGTCCAGGCGCGAATCAGCAGATATGTTACATAACTCATAGTGGTAAATGACATCGTCAAACCATGAAAACTTGGTACCTACCCATTGCTTCATCATTTGGTATTTTCAGGGGCTTATATTTCGAAAACGACACTTAATAATATTCTATCTAGATAGAACATGAACTGTAGCTTAGTTGAACCTTTCCGCCCCTTCCAAAAGCAAAACATTATTTGCTCTGCACATAAACAGCCTGTTGTAAAGCCTTATGCTGAGGAAGTTTTGTAAAATCTTGATCAAAGGAATCGAGGTTTATACCCATGAATTGCATGAATATATAAGACCGCCGCAGACGTATCTCCCAATTTTGCATTTTTCGTCATATCGATATTACCTGCGGTGAGTATTATTGCCTCTGACATGCTGCCAACTCATGATTAGCGAGCTGAACAGTAATTAACCAATTACGGAAGTAGAGCACTATACTGGCATAATAAACAATTATGTGCAATTATGTGTTCCGTTGTTTCATGGGCCAGGTTTAACTTTCAGCGGAATGTTCTGGATGATAGGTTGCCGACGGTATATGTCTTCAGTCAATGGATAATTCCTATTTTAAGTGACTCATTGCCTGATGCACCTGATCAGATATCCCATTTGCTATTATTTTTCATGAGATGGTTGGATGTTAAAGGTGTGCAGCGTCCTCCCTTTAAAAAGATGACCTCTTAGACTATATACGCACAAAGTGAAAAGCTTAATAACTTCTAACTTCAACTCAGTACGAAAGTATTTTTCTGTTTTCTGCAATCACACTGGTGTCACGAATGAATTGGCACGTCTGGTGTTTGGCATAATTGATTATGCACTGGTTAATTGAATCCCAACATCATTCGACGCATTCATTTTAATGAACACTCGTGCTGCACAACGTAGCCGTTACTTTTTGTTATCTCTCCGTCTACATTAGGTAGGCTCATGCAGCATCTGTCTGGACAAATTAAATTGCGCTAAATAAAAAAAATTCACAGGGCCATAGACACATCTTTATCTAAAATGTTCTACCAACAAACATTATCATTATTCATCATTTGCTGAAACACCCAACCATCCGAATTAACTGTTTTTGTAAATGTGCGATAATTATCACAGTAAATACTGTTCATGCTTCCTAAAAAGGTTATCGCGGGTTTCATAGACGATAAGCAGCCGTCTGTCAATTCCCAGCAAAATAGGCATTGAAAGTCTGCATGTGACACGCTCATCCATAAAGTTTCTTTTACGACGCTTTACAGTTGTCAGTTTATTACCTGCTGAATGTTATATAATTTATTTACTCACATTACACATGAGTATTTGTATATACGAACCAGTCTGACTGTCACAGTTGTATGCATCGCATAAGTAGGGTCTGACTACTGTCCTTTAAACACCTTCAGCAATGCCATAACACGGACATGCCATTTCATGCCATACTGATACATATTTACTAACGAGGGACAGACTCCCGCATTCAATTTCTATAAATATTGCCGTCGAACTAATTTCATGAAATCTTACACTAAACAATCGATTCTCTGTCTACGTCACAACTCTGGTGCTGGTAGCGAAATTGCTTCGTATGTACATCGGGAAACAGCATAAACTCACAAAAATATGATTATGAATGCTGAATTCCATTGCAAGTGCAACGTATCTGGTCTAGTCTTACCCTTGAACGGGTTTCATCATAATCTAACATAACAACGCCGCCCCCCCCCTACACTCAAGCATATACCTCGGATACGAGATGATGAATATCAGTCTGAGAACCATCTTCTCATTTCCTTTCCCATTACCCCTAGCACAAACATATTACTCACGTGTCATAACACAGGCGACATACCACTAAGCCCTAACAGCGGCTGCTAAAATCGGTCTTGCTCAACACTGACCATTAATCTCGCACCATATATTTTTACGCACATTTTTAATAAAATCTTTTTCTATTCAAAGGATTATCAGCCATTGTCAAAAGTGTAATCACAACGTTACTGACAGAAAGCAAGTTTGGTATGTACATGTATAAATAGTATATATAAATCGACTTAAATATCACTATGTATGATAGAATCAATTGCACGTATGGTTAAACTGTTATAACCGTATGGATTAAGTTGACCCTAAACAGATTTTATCATTATTAAACATGCTTACACTCCTCGAACCTTGATATAAAAAAGTCAAGCAAATAAAGAATGGAAGATGAATATCATGCCACGTGAAGTCGTCGAATGATGACTACTATTATGACTGAGCAAAGACGATTGGTGCCCCTGGTGCCTGGTTAAATAGCGCGATGATGACGTCATACATGGCCACGATTATCCATCCGACAAATTCATTGAAGAGCGATGTAACAGTATGAGCTTTGTGACCGTGCAATTGCAAAAAAACGATGTCATATGTTTTTCATGTTGTCAACATCGTATGACCCCCTGTTGAATAAAGATATGAAATGCACATGAAGTGTAGCTGCTTAATACTGCTAGTGCTTGATGTCGCCGCAGCCGCCGCCTCGGACTTGCTAAGCCAGAACCACAAGCAAACCTATGCAAGGCGGATTGCGATATTTGAGCTATTGATTAGCAGAACCTGTTTTATCATAACCATCGCGAATCAGTGTTACCAACATTCACCAATGATGTCATTCATTAAATAAGTTGGTTTCTTACTATGTCAACTGTTTGCTTAATTTGGTTGACTGCTAAATGTATTTGCTCCCATCAGATGCATTTGTGAAGAAGGGTTTACCTTGTGTCGATGAGAAAAGCAAAATTGTTCCTGGGTCTTACGCTACATGGAGTCATTACGTGAATCATACAGCTTACTATCCTATCTAACTTGAGCAACACTGAAGTTAACACGGAGCACAAGCAAACAACCGTTGATATGTTATGTGAAAAAAGCCCATAACACCCCTCATGATATGAAGCCGCGGAATTTTGTACTGAAACCTTCGTCTCACAATCTCGTCAAGTGTGGTGCAGGCGTCAGAGTTCAGTATATTTACCGTGCATGTGACAAGGCAGTCATATCCAGCACGTTTCAGGCCTCGGCAATAGTTTTACCAAAAACTCAAGCATCAAGTAATGGGATTTGTGCATGTCGAACATTAATTCAGCTGCCACCAAACTGAATGGAATGAAGACACCGAACAATGAAATTGGAGCTCGTAATCCATTCGCCGGTGCTTCGTGATTTTGGGTGCCATTGTTGTTTTTTGCTAAGTATATGATCCGTGACAACAATATTCATTTCTATTATGTTGATATGTAACTATCGTTTGTCTGAAGGTATATTGCATCATTAGTGATAGAAATATTAGTGAATCATTGCACTAACCCAGCAAACTACAAACGATTTATGGACTTTCTACAGTGCGATAAGACATATTAATGGTGGGTGATATTGGAGATAAACCGTTTTGCATGGTTGACAGGACGTAAGCGATGTTATATATATATATATGATAATAGATCGACAGAACCCAATAACCTGTGCACGAAAAGAATAGCTGACAAATGCCGCTAATAGGGATAATCTCCGACATTACGTACGATGCAAATATATTCACTAATACAGGGGTGGTCCAACGCCTAGGTGACTGCGAAGCTATGTGAGATTTGTCGTTTTACACGTATGATATCGATTGTAATCTCAGCACCTAAATTGAGCAATTAAGGTGAATAACGCAGTACTAAACCATCGATTTTCATTAAAAGCCAGTGGTCGCTGGGTCAAGGGCGCCTCATGGTTTGACAGTAACTTCAATGGGAAACAGTGGCACAAAGAGCAATTCTTTCGGGTAATGAACAACTAATATCCCTTGCCTTGTTCCGTGTCTTTACTCGGCATTTTAGTACCCAAAGACGCGAAAAATAAGTTATGTGGCAAAGACAAATGCCAATTATTATACCTAAAGGATGATTATTCCCCGAGTCTAGAGACAGAAATACAATAGCCAACCTTGCGAAGATGGTAGTTCTAAGTATGATCTCATGTTCCATAAATTATTCGTAAGCTAGCAGGATATATGAAATCAAAAGACCCCCTCTATCTGGTTAGATCCTAGGTTCTTGGTAGAATGAAAAATATGCGGCTGCTCTAATTGATCAGAATAATTTACACCCCGGATGAGCCACATCCTTTGATCAATTAAACATTCAGTTATAAAAGCCTACGATAACGATGCCTGGGTGATTGCACTGGTGAGAAGCAGAAACTTGCACACACAGAGATCGGCAGTTTCGCCGTAGCTATTAAATATTAGTCGTGAGTGTAGAAGGGCGATAAATAATATGTTATTGTGGTAAATAATGTTGACATATGTCTATCTAGTATCATTTTACAACCCACATATCGCTGATCTGATAGGTTAGAATAAGCCATTTAGCTGCAATAATTACAGCAAACCAATCAGGAGCAATGATCTTTGCAAAAGAAGTTGTTACAAAAATATTCATTTGAGTCAGGTTGCAGGCATACTTTCTTTAAATGGGGCGATCGAGAGGCTCTAATTATTTAATTTATTTGCCATAAAATCATCAGGTTATCATTTATGCAAATATCATTCAAAAGGCTGCTCTATCTTACTCGATGTTCATCATTCCTCTGCAAACTGTTATCATTTGCACTAGTGCTCTACTTCAGTTTGAATACATCATCTTTTTTCAATTAGTAAAACCCTGCTATATTTAATGAGGAAAGTTTATCACGTTATTACAATTCCGCAACATTATGCAATTTAGTGAGACCTCCCTGATGTCAACATAGACCGCTGTGATCAGCGTGACCTGAGTTTTGATTATGATATTTGCACACGGATATCTAAACATAAATGTTATACATGACACATGTTTGTCAAGGTATTATGCATAATAGTTTGAAGTCCAACTTAGCTTGCTGCATCAATCGCATGTAGAATGATTATCACAAAGCAAAAAACACGTGAATAAATGGCGGATATTTAACACACTATCTATGTGGCATTAATCCAGCGGCATTGCGAGAACATCCGACGCACATTAACTTGTTCTCACATCGGCGCAGTTTGAAGTGCCGATAACGAGAACATAATCACTGCCTCAGGTAACAGCTGCTAAATAGGTCCTCAAAAATAACCATTGATAAAAGAAAATATACCTTTGCTCTTACCATTGCGAAAACCACTACGCGTACTTAAAACTTCATGACTTTATGTCCGTTTATATAATACTTTAAATATTGGGAGTGGGCGATATAAAATCTCAAAAAAACAGGATTTGGAAATAATGGCAATCTGTGTTGTGATTTGTGCAGAACCGGACGGCGGTCATCTTTAATATATCAAACGTCCGAGAATAAAAACTGCGCACCCGCCAATATTACTACATACATATAAAAAACCGCTGACAAACAGTTCAATCAGATAAGAGCACGAAGGGTTAGTATACCTCCTAATAAATCGAATAAATAGTCCCATGGAATAACCCCTCTAAGTTGATGCAAACTAATTTATAATAATGGTTTCACAGCAAACGAGTATGTCTACCTTCATTACTGGTAGAAATCAACTCGTGCACGATGCCAGAGTTACAATAAATCTATGCATGTAGTTTAGTAAGCGGTAAACTTTCGTGGCCGAATAACATTGCTTCCTTTTTCACCATTATGTATTCAACCCTAAAGGGTAAAGCCTTTAGATTTGCACGTACAGGAGGTTGTTTATTATTCTGAACATGACTGATGCACTTTTTGCCATCGTCGTATTACAAATAGACATCTGTTTATCGAATTAATCCTTTTGCTATTACTGGTATGATCAAATAATGTTCCCAAATTGTGTATCAGTTTAGGCATTATATATTGAATAATTATCATCGTGCACCTTGCCCGAACCCGTTCCCTTGTCGCCTTAGGTAGACATAATGTTATCCCTGTGGCTCAAGCATACTATATTCTGATAAATATCACTCTTTAACAACTATAAAGTCGATCAAAACCAACAAAATAATCGATTTACGTCTTCTTTGCGTCATCTGAATAGGTTAAGGACCTCGTGTCTGTGTATTGTTCTAGTCTGTACTATGCTGTTGCCACTTTTTTAACATTTGAATGCAATTGTAATAGCAATACAGCACATATAACACATATGATAACGATTGCCTATTTTCCAAACGTAACTTATTTTATTTCTTTAAAGGCGATGCGTTAATATACGGAACCAAGTAAGGAGATAGCACAATTGTCGAACAAGTGCTCTTGTTAGATAGTTGCAACAATAGATACTCTTTTGTACATGTTTATCCACAACCACTGGTTAACTTTGCATTATAAGTGGCGAAAAACTCCAGTCGCAAATTAGCAGAAGTGCCTTGACGTATAAACTCTCTCAGGGTTGTCTACCTAAGAGTATTATCCGTGTCTGATTGTGTCACAAGGAATGTAGCACAACAGCAACAATTCTGTTCAGACCAATAATAAAGTTTGTATAAAATTGTTTTACAACAATAATTACACGTTTTGCAATTTATGAAGAGAGGCTCAAAAGTGTGGCCAAAAACACATCAATTGGTTAACGTAGTATCACTTATGGTATCCACACAATGACAGTATAATCAGCTTGGGGACATGAAGGACGAGACAAGTATTTCCTCAATCATCGCTGCTTCTTAATTCATCGTTCCCTGAATATAATCAAGCGCTAATGTCACACGCAAGGTCATAAGGATGCTGATAAAACATTGCACGAAGTGGTTCTCACAGGCTGAGCGCCGCTGAACACGGCATGTCGCATATTATTATATGACTCATAACAGTATATTATAAGCTATGTGAAGCCCTACACCAATAAACGTCGGTCATGAGCTCAATCATTCAATAAAGATAACACCCTGTCACTTGTCAAATATGGCACCGGTAGAAAAACGTACCCCAACGCTAACAATACCAGTGCATAAAAATTGCTTCCCGATAGAGGTATGAATATACTTCATATAGTGAAAGAGAATTGATTTGTTTTGCAATGCGCTTTGGTGTGATCACAAAAAGGTAGCATTATGAATAATCTACCGTCTGACACATGCTGCCCCGTCAGTATATCACAATGGTCAGGTTTCACCCATAATGAATAATAATGTGAAATTTGCAATTCTGCTGTATCAGTGATTAGCAGGTCTGAGCTTTTTTTTGTGGCGCTGTTATCAGAATGCTTGTAAGGCGTTTGGTTGTGGGCGTAAAGCTTAACTGGCCTCGTTTATGTTCTTGCTGAAACTAGCCCATTATACAGTTATATTACGCCAAAAACAAATTAAGAAGTGCACTGCGTATACGCCTGTGAAGTTGCTACTAATCACTTCTGTAGCACGAGTTGAGCCTCTCTTTGAACAAGCAAAATGCAATCCTTTTTCGGTGAACATCAATGAAATTATGGTGACGAATTTTATACCATATGAAACTAAGAGCCGAATCATTTATTTTGGAATGCATAAGTTAGTTCCTGCATGATCTATCGGCGTACCCTTTCAGAAAAGATGTAGATTGTTATGATATATATGGTCAGACAGAATGACTGCAGCGGTTCTGCAGGTAAACTTAACCAAACTGAGCGCAGGTAGTATGAGGATCGTCGCACTGGACATTTGATAACCATCAGTTAATCGAAACATTCATTCGCAGATCTGAAATGCATATGTCACAGCAGAGAAGGACTGTCGTAATATTTATGACCCACACTATTGCACTGTGAATGACGTCATGATCCGCACACGAGATTGCTGAAGATAAGCTATGAGCGTCATGTCTGTGGGTCTCCTCTCCACCGTGTAGTTGCTGATCTCAAGAGAATTGTACCATGTGACAGTTCGCACCAAGCCTCAGTGAATATGAGAAGTAATTTACGGACACCATTGCGGGGAGGGAAGGGTGTATTTGATAGTCATGGGACTAATGTCCTGGTGACATTCATAGTCGAAGCATCTCGATTTAAGAACGAGATCAGAGCGCTTATTTCAAGAAATGCTTATGGTCACATGATTACAAAAGCGACATCATTCCAAGCAGAAATATCTGTGGCTTTATAATTAATGGCGTCATTGGCTTTAAAGTATTCTTTTAACGAACAAATGTTGCTTTGCATAAACATCAATCACAATGCGCTATTTTGAGCTCGCAATGCTCGATTGCCGGAGCATATTCTATTATCATAGCATGGCCGACTACGTCGATTTTAATCGATTCATGATCAATTTCCACGTCTGTTTAACTTGAGGGTGCTTGAAATACAAACCGTTGCAACTCGTAGACTACACGTTTCTTGCAAATTGTGCATAAAAAGTGACAATCAATTAACGTTCCTTATACGAAATAGCAATTGGCAATCTGTTTAAGGACCAAATCATTGTTATCGCTGCTTTGTGGTCTACTGTTGCAAAGCTGCTCCAACGCTGGCATGATAGGTAAGTCCCCCTTACGTGGTTTGATGATCCTTGTCTTTGGTAGCAACGTGTTATATGCCACGTCCAGAGGTGTTTTTTTCACACAGCTTGAGTGTCCATATAACTTGTAGGGACGTATGCAATAACGGACACCTGCAAAAGCCAATTATTCCAATGTCCTTCAGTGTATTTCCCTTCATATCTTTCCTTTCAACAAACTTTATTGATATCGAACCATATTTCAGCTACATTTCGTTCAAAGGAAATATGTCAAATGCAGGTGGTCTCATACGAAATAATGTTTGAAGTGATCAGCCAGAATAAATACCATGCTCATCTTGGTCGTTTGATATTCAGTGTCTCTTCTAGGGTCTTGAATTTATTTGGTATAATGTGAAAAGTCTTTGGTTCCAAAATAGCCTACCAATCTGTTGGAAGTTGCTTCAATTTATATTCATATACCTTGATGGATATTCTCACCTACGCACCATAATGGCAATTTTAAATTTGGTTAAGTCAGGCGGTGTTTAGCCTCAACATCCGTCCCTGCATCTAATGCAATATTATTGATAGGGTTTCTGTCGCGTATTGCGCTTTTTCAATTGTACTCACAACGTCAAAGTTTGCACCCAGTTAGACCAACGATGTGCCGAGTGTGCAAAATTATTGAAGGGACAATGAGCAGGCGTTATATTATCTAGATATTGCGAGCGGCGTTAAAACATCAACACATGTCAAATCATTCATATGCTAGAGAACCTGATTTCTGTAAATGCCCATCATTAATAAGTTAAAAATTATATTTCTTATATAAAGCATTCTGATTCTCTCCGAAGGATTTTTTCACTCTGGTAAGTATAAATTACTCTTCATTAATTATAATAGGCAGACAGTCGGGTCAAAAGAAAATTCATTTTCGTAATATTCTAAAATTTGGAATGGATGTCGCCTCAGGAGGGACGCGGCAGGTGCATGCTCAATTAAAGCCCGACCTAATTGGTCATTAAGAAGATCTTATCCTCGTGTTTACTAATGACCACGCTCATAAACATCACTTACTGTATTCTACAAAGAAAACGATCACTCCAACTTCTTGTATTCACCCCTTCACATAGCTGGTTTTCAGAGGAGCTATCGTCCCAGTTACGAAATTTCTCCTGCCCGCTCGATAAATCGGAAAACGCACGGTTTTGGGGTCCGCAAACGCTACTATATACTGTTCCTGGCTTCCTTTATTATGTGTCATGACGACATCCATAACAAAGAAGAATTGTTCTTTATGCGGATGCACCTCATGAAGTTCCCTGACAGGACTCCGCTGTAAGACTTTCTACCTAGTTTCAGTTAAAAGGTTACCATGAGAAGGAGAATAAGATTGGGCAAATACATTTTAAAAGTTCGGGCCACCATTTCGCACCATCAGACGTGTTGTCCAGTAATTGCCATCGCTTTCCACTGCCGGCTAACGGCGTGCTGTAATCTTTAGTGATGTCTTTGTCGAATATGTTCCCCATACACACTGTTATTTCTAAATTGCATGAGCGACTGACGTGAATAATAGGTGGAATTGTGGAAATCATGCTTGAGTTCATAACCAGGTGTGATAGAACAAATACATCGAGGGATTAGTAAATGCTGTTTGTAAAAATACAAATGCTACTGCCAGAGCTTGTAAATTGATAACATTTTACCCAATCCAATTGAACTCGGCACTACTACAATCATTATTGCAGTCATTTGCGATTGCCTGATGCTGAGTGTATGCCGTAGTATGCCCATGACCGGCCTCATAGAATCCCAGGTGTAAGCTCAATCTTCTTTATGGAGAATAAGCAACAATGATGATGCTTGCTTCTGCAGAATGTCATATAGCTGGCGCCATAATGTTGGGATGGATGATGTTGCGAATGACATCGACTGGGGACACATTATTGCCCATCAATTACGCTGAATGATGACCTCCATTTTTCATTGCACCATATATGGCCTTGTATCTCTCACGAAACTTTCATGAGTACGTGTCATGTTCTATTGGAGGGATGTACTGGTAAAGAGCGGGTTATGTATTCTGTATGCTTCCCACCACGTTCAATGGCTAAACCAAGTTATGAAATATTATTAACAGCATCGTCGTTATTTTGGTTGGTTATTTGAAATCCATTAAACCAATGGCAAGAGCTTTCTTTGCCTTTGAGGGAAAAATGCCATCACAAGTACTATGGAAACACTCTGCACTAACATTATTCTTATTAACATATTCATGTTATCGATGACCGAACAAATGAATCAGCTAATTAGAGTTGCCTGTGCCATACCACTTCCTATTCATTGATATATTTTCATTTTGCATTGACGGGTTTTTTACCATCTCGGTAAGAGAATATACCATAACAAAAGAGTGAATACATAAAGATGTGTCACCAACGTGCTGTGCATCATATAGGCAACACAAAAATGCAATGATATTTCAATACAGATACGACAGTAGGTATACATGCAATTAATGCCTGATGAACATTATTGTAGAGCCGGTTCACGTCTGGATTAATGTAAACAAATCTATACGTAGATAAAATTTGACTTTTCATCTGCAACATTAAATCAGAATAAATTTACGTTTTAGAAGCATCATTTGTAAACTCTAGCATGCTTACACACTCATTCACTCGCACATTCATTCACTTACATACTAAATCATCGGCTGCCCTACTTTGTTCGTACTACTCACTTCATTTTCTTATATGCTTAAGAATATTATATGTCCAGCAGCATCATAAACGCACAATAGTATACTCTAGCACAATATTTGTAGTACAATAGCCTTGTTTTTAAATAATGTATAAATATAACAAAACTGGCCATCCAGAATGATTTCCAAACAGTGATTAAGCATGGTAAAATAAATGCATCTTTCGTGCTTTTATCAATCTCCATGTACTGGCTATTCAGCTTGATTGTAAATCTATTGTTATTCCCTGTATGGATGCTTATCAATATACGAACACGTTCTCCAAATGTTAATGTAACTATTCTATAAGTGAGAAAGGGATATATTAAAAAGCAAACCAGAACCCTCATTGTACTTACTACTCATACTTTGGCATTCCATTGCTACTCCCTGTGCAGTATGAGTAACAATGGCCCAATCTTGGTTGCCAAGTCCCTTTCTACTAACTCAATGTGATAAGTTTGTTTGAGGCATATTTATATTGCTGGGAAGAAACAGGAAGATGTGCGAAAGGTTTAAATGAGCAGCTGACGATCGCTGTCAGCAATATGGCGCCATATTTCGTTGCCCGATACTACACATTTGCTTGCATTGCTGCGAGGGCTATATTTTCATCCATATAATTAAACTTGAAATACGGCCACTGGTCGATTTAATTTATCTTGGTTAACAAAAGCAGATTAATTATCAATATATAGTATATGAACAATCAGCCAATAAGGAAATAATTTCAAAAGAATCAGTGCCACTGGATAGGTGACTGATAGTAAAACATGTTTCACTGATACATTGTAAGAAAATGCCTGTTATCTTATTAAAGTATCTTGCAACAATACACACACATACTCACTCACACACACATTTTCCCAGTGACACTGTCAGCAATGTTATTATATATTTTACTTTGTATCTATCATAACATATTATGCACAAGGTTAATGACGTATCACTATTGGTATTCATACAATGAAAGCATGATTAGGGTTGGGGATATGAATGACGAGACAAGTATTCCCTCAATTATTGCTGCTTCTTAATGCACCATTCCCTGACACTAATGTCACACGCGAGGTCACAATGATGCTCATAAATATTGTACAAAGTAGGTTCAACAGGATACCATGACGTCCGCTGGGCGTCGCTGAACACCCCATCTCAAATTAATCAGCGGGGCATTATCACGCGCCTTCCTATTGAGCTAAATATAATCTGGAATGATAGCCACGCAATGAAGTTTATGGGTTATCTGATGGCATACATCGATGCTTGCTTCGAAGCTGTGCAATTACCAACCCCCACAACCCATTACCCACTATTTAGCAAATGCATACGTTATTGGCCATCGAACATAAAACTTCACCCATGCTATCTTCATTGCTGGTTCAATGTATTACATCACACATATTACAATGAAGATAACTATTTAGAGAATGCCATAAAATGCATGGTAGGGGAAGGTGGGCAGTCCAGAATATTTTTTGTGCTCACGATTGAGTCAAAGCATCTAAGGTATTCATATTGTTCTCACTTTTGCAGGCACTCTATATAAAAAACCATTCGCTTGTATCATAAGTGTTGTCATCCGTTTGGAATTAGTCCATGAATCACTATCATGATATTGTCAATTTGAATAATAATATAATTTAACAATCATTACAGATTTCATTACTTCATATGCGGCGTTATCTGTGGATGAATAATACATCATAGGCAAAGTGAATTGCACGTGGATATTATCAGCAAAAGCAGGTTATTCTATCATTAATCAGCTCGCGATGGGGCACTGTCAAAAGTCTTATTATATCATCACAATAACACTCAAATATTTGGTTTCCAAAATGGTATGCGTTGCATGCTTGAATGACGGTGTTTCGATCAACTGTCTACCAATACCTTTGCTATTCACTAGTTCATTTAATGCATCTGAGGAAAAAATGTTGACGACATATATATCGTACATCACAGCCAAGCACATTGATGTGAAGATTGGTGATTCCCTGAGTGATTCTGCAATTTGCTTAACTTAAAAATATACCCAAGAAACGTTTCAAATGTCATCAATATCTGTCGGTCCAAATGGTGTCCCTGGCTACTTGATATGTTTATGGCCAGGCTTTGATTGGCCAATTTCTTAATGAGACCAAATACAGAAATCTTAGACTCCATGAGACTTCTTAGATTGCACACTCCCTCAAATCATGTCACATTAGCTTATCAAATGAACTACAAGAGAACGTGTTTAACATCTCATCAAACCTAATAGATATTTAGCTTTTGCTGAATTACAATAACTCTTGAATCACTGCTAGATGGATAATCAACGCTCCCTTAAACAATCCAGTGCTGTTTACTGCTCCAGATCGTTACGATCAGCGTTGTTGCCTAAGGTGATATCGTATCTTCAACAACCACCAGAGGTTAGGTAACGTCCTATCTTTATACCCATGCTAATATGATAGCGCTCATCATTTTTAGCCACAGTTCTAGCAGGATAACTGGACCTAACGTTTCAAAGCAAGTTTCTGCATTGATACTAAATGAAAGTTCACTGCAAACCACAATACCTGCTCTTATGATTAACGATTCATTATGGGTCGTTCATTATGATGTAATATTCACCCACACTATATGATTCATTTCGTCATAATGTTCTGCATAGCCACAACACAGAGATAAGGGCAAACATAACATAGATAGATAGATACATGGATGTATAAACTTTTTTCCAGACTTTTTTACACAGATAATATAAGTGGTCCATAATTTAACAATCATACCAAGTATGGAACCCAAACAAAAAGCACAACAAAACAAGCAAATGACATGCCACGCCCATGCAACAAAGAACGCAACAAACAGAGACATCTGATGCTGTCCACCATAGTACTGTTCTTTCCGACAAATGCATATATGTTGATACTAAACCAACTGACTATCATCGCCTGTTAATTCAAGTTCACATGCACATGAGGATAGTTGCTAATCTGCCCCCCCCCCCCTCCCACACACACACAACAAAATAAAATAAAAAAAATACTGGATGCAGTGAAACAAAAAATGATTTGCTTTGCGTTGCTCTTTGGTCAGGTCACAAAAAGTATAATGTAGCAGTTGACACATGCTGCTCCCTTCATATATCACACTGGTCAGGTTTCAGTCATAGGGGATAATAATGTGGGATCGGCAATGTCACCATATCAGTGCTAAGCAGGGTTTTTGTGACTTTGCTACATTAAAAAGCAAGTAAGCTTTTGGGTTATGGCTGGAAGACGTTAATGTTCCCTGTTATACTCAAGCTCCCGATACTTTCATATTACGTCAATCATACAGTCAAAATGTGATATGTGTGTAATTCCGTGATGTTGGTGCTGCTAACCGGTGCCTCCTTGTATCACAGGACGCGGTTTTAACGAGCAATGAAACGAATTTTAGATTAGCATCCTCTGGATTTGTATCACGAGCTTAGTCTCTGTTTGATGCAGCAAAATGCGATTCTTTTTGTGAACATAAAGTAACTTCTAATGATGGCGCTTTTGCAATGTAACCAAAGGGTGTATAGCTTCGCTTAGAGTTTTGTTATGTGTTTGATGATTAGGTATTTCATAGTCATTGGTCTGGTGATGTCCTGATGCTTTTCATATTGCTTAGTCTATTGTCGCAAGCGACATAGTATCAAATTATCCGCATATTTGAAATGAGTATCCATGGAATACAATTTGTTACGGCTCTATCTAAACCAACGCTCATTTTGCCAATTGCGCATCAAAAGGGAACGTCAAAACAAGTTCCTTAATTAACAAATAAAAAAGGACAATCGGCTGTCTGCTAAACAAAACAAAATCATCATGTAATGTCCATTGTTATCGCTGCTTCGTGGTTCACTGATTCAAAGCTGCTTCAACGCTGAAAGGACAGATAAGTCGCTGTGTAAAACAAAGTATGGCCGCCTACGTGGTCTTGGTGGTCTTTGCTGCTAACAGAGATGTGAGTTCAATCTCATTGTTCCAGTATTGGTCGTGATTAAATGGCGTTCAGCACAAGTAAAAGCAACACGTTTACAGGGTGACCCAACACCCTAGGAATGATGGCTAGTCTTAGTGTCCATATAACTTCAGGATGCAAACGCTAATTATTCTTAAGGCTAAATAGAATTTGTATTTTTGCATGTTCAGAAGTCACAGCTACAGTCTTATTAATAAAAAAAGGAGACTCCACCAACTGCAAAAAACAAACCGATGGTTTGCATAGATACGAATCTCTCGTGTTGATTAGTGTATAAATCCGCCGATCAGTGAGACCATTGTACTCTAAAAGCGTACTCCCGGTTAAGATTAAGACTTTCCGATTTTATTTCAACATGTTGATAGCATATCAGTGTATCTCTAAAAGTGTGATGTAGTTGTTGGTTTGCAGGTATGTATGCATTTATGTATGTATGTATGTATGTATGTATGTATGTATGTATGTATGTATGTATGTATGTATGTATGTATGTATGTATGTATGTATGTATATGTATGTATGTATGTATGTATGTATGTATGTATGTATGTATGTATGTATGTATGTATGTATGTATGTATGTATGTATGTATGTATGTATGTATGTATGTATGTATGTATGTATTTATATATGTATGTATGTATGTATGTATGTATGTATGTATGTATGTATGTATGTATGTATGTATGTATGTATGTATGTATGTATGTATGTATGTATGTATGTATGTATGAATGTATGTATGTATGTATGTATGCATGTTTATATGTATGTATGTATGTATGTATGTATGTATGTATGTATGTATGTATGTATGTATGTATGTATGTATGTATGTATGTATGTATGTATGTATGTATGTATGTATGTATGTATGTATGTATGTATGTATGTACGTACGTATGTACGTATGTATGTATGTATGTATGTATGTATGCATATATGTATGTATGTATGTATGTATGCATGTATGTATGTATGTATGTATGTATGTATGTATGTATGTATGTATGTATGTATGTATGTATGTATGTATGTATGTATGTATGTATGTATGTATGTATGTATGTATGTATGTATATGTATGTATGTATGTATGTATGTATGTATGTATGTATGTCTGTATGTATGTATGTGTGTATGTATGTATGTATGTATGTATGTATGTATGTATGTATGTATGTATGTATGTATGTATGTATGTATGTATGTATGTATGTATGTATGTATGTATGTATGTATGTATGTATGTATGTAATTTTCACAGGATTAAAGTAATTCCTGATTTGTTTAGTAAGCATTGATGATTTTACTACGAAATGTCGTTCTTTATTCACATAATTGCCCCATTCGCTAATGAAATGATAATGCCAGATGTGAAACAATGTAAAAATATAAAGCAAATGATTTTTATAGAGCATTCTCCTTCCGTTACATCACATAGCCTGAAGGAATTCCAATACCTGGAGTGCGCTAACACGAATCGGAATCTCATCGCTCCCTCCTGTGATTATGCAAAAAGTCTCCCTTTGCATTTCATAATTCTGTTAGGTTTATTTTACTGAAACAGGCAACCAAATTCATTCTATTCTATTCACACGTTGCTACCCACAGAGCTGAAGCGCGCTCTGCCTTACACTATAGAATGTCAAATGTCATTCAGTGTGATACCTATTCTTCTCATTACTGGCAGGCAACTTTCGTTGAATTCAAACATTATCTTCGTTCTATTCCTTTCAAAGCAGATATGCTACATGTAGATTTACACGCGGTTTCATATGAAATAATACGATAAGCAAAAATGAATACTAATACATTTTCTATCTTTGGAAATGCTTTTTTATCTTAGATATGAATACACATATAAAAAATGAAGTGATGTATATTCTTAGATACGCACCATAATGGATTTTTTATCAGATGTCTAACGGATAATAAGTCCGACCTATTAACGTGTCATCACCATTCTATTTAACGCCATTTTAAATTGACCTGTTCTATAGTGAGTGGGGATTGTACTGCGTCGAATATTACTAGTGAAAACAATGCAGTTAGGGCCTATGTAGTGTTCACAAGCACAAACACTAAACTCCAAAGGATTCGTGAACGCAGTATGCCTGAATAAAGGTTTGTGTGAAACAGGTTTCTTATATAGCAGGTCAGTTGAAAAAGTAAACCCATTACCTGCAGAGTTGTTAACTCTACTTGATTAGGCAGATTTGCTGTATTCATACAATCAAGATGGATGTCGACGGACGATACAGGTGCATCCTCAATTATTGCACGGCTCGGTCGGTCATTAAGCAAATCTTGTTCGCGAGCATGCTAATGACAGCGCTAATAAACCTCAATTACTGTACTCACCCCATCACGAAATTGGTTTTCATGGGAGCTTTCGGCCCAGTTACGCAATTACTCTTGCCTACGCCATAAATAGGGAACCTTAAAAACGTTGTACCGCACGTAAGTTTTCAGAGTGCGCAAAAGTTGCAACGTATTGTACCTGGTTCCTAAATTTTAATTTGCCATGACATCTTCTATTTCACGCTGTCAATGATATTTGGCCAAAGAAGTGTATTTTTATCGGTGTGCTAATATCTCATATAGTGACCTGACAAGTCTCCTCTGTTAGACTAAAAGTTACGACGAGAAAGAGACATTGAGCAAACACAGTTCTTAGGGTCACATTTTTGTCAGAATTGTTGTCCTGTAATTTAATTAATTCTGCCGGTTGAAGTGCCTTTTCCAATATCCCCGCACATTACGAATGGCTACTCTTCACTTGCTGTGGAAGCATTCGCCGGTCGGCGCTATGTCTGGTTCCGTTTCCGTTCGTTCGACAATAAACACATGTAACTTCATGGATCTGTTTATGATTAGCAAAACGTCACACCTCTACACTATAATGTACCAATTAGTTATTGTGGCTTGATGGATCAACCAAAATTATATGGTTTTACTAACAGCAGCGTCGTTATTTTATTTTATCCACTACAGTTTGCGTTTTATACTGCTGGCCCATAACTGTCAATGTAAGAGCACATTATTTCATGAGGATGCATTAGCAATCCCACAGGAAGAATCACTCCACCGATACCAAGCACTCAGAAAACATTCTCCACTAATTATCATTTTGAGCGCTAAATGTATTTGATTATATTTGTATTATGGCTGTGTTTCGTATTCTACAAGACGCTGAGTTGATACCAAACTACACACCCTGTCGGCTGGTAATGAGAGATATGTTTTCCATGTCCATGTATATTTTTCCTCCATAGCTATTTACACGTACGACAATATTGCAAGCCTATGCATCATTATGAAAATAGGCATTATATCAAACAAGAAACCCACAATACTTGCAAATAATCAGCAAACTATAATTACAAATAGCTGTGTCACCAACCTGCTGTGCACCAAATGGGCAGGGCAAAAGTGGAATGATTACTATTTCAGTACGGCAGTAGATTTCGCCATGCAATTAATGCCTGATTAACATAATGATAGCGCCGATTTCTATCTAGACTAGTATAGCAAACGTTTACATTGAGAGAAATTGGCGGTCTTTTAGAGACGCCACGAGCTGTTTGTAGTTATGCTTCTCTATATATCTATAGTAAATCTGGCCAGCCAATTTTCACACAGGTATGGGACTGGAAGAATAAAAATGCGGGTTCTCCCTCTTCCCAACCGTGGACTTTCAATGCATCTTTCCTGCTTTTGACAATTCTCCTGCACCATTTATTCAGTTTAATGATGCATTTGTACATTATTCTATGTATGGTTGCTTATCAACCACTGTAAGATAGAGTTATATTTGAAAGTGGACCCTTTTGTATATGCTTCTCATACCGTGGAAATACATTACTACTCCACGCGCTTTATAAGTCTTATGGCGCAATCGTGGTATACAAGTCCCGTATTACTCACTCAATGTGGTCAGTTTGTTAGAGTTACATGCATACAGCTGGAAAGAAATGGAATAATCTAAGAAAGATTTGCGTATCTTGGTCAACTAAAGCAACAATAAAGTTTGTATAAAATTGTTTTACAACATTAAATACACGTTTTGCAATTTATGTAGAGAGGCTCAAAAGTGTGGCCAAAAACACATCAACTGGTTAACGTAGTATCACTTATGGTATCCATACAATGACAGTATAATCAGCTTGGGGGCATGAAAGACGAGACAAGTATTTCCGCAATCATCGCTGCTTCTTAATTCATCGTTCCCTGAATTTAATCAAGCGCTAATGTCACACGCAAGGTCATAAGGATGCTGATAAACATTGCACGAAGTGGTTCTCACAGGCTGAGCGCCGCTGAACACGGCATGTCGCATATTATTATATGACTCATAACAGTATATTATAAGCTATGTGAAGCCCTACACTGATAAACGTCGGTCATGAGCTCAATCATTCAATAAAGATAACATCCTGTCACTTGCCAAATATGGCACCGGTAGAAAAACATACCCCAATGCTAACAATACCAGTGCATAAAAATGCTTCCCGATAGAGGTATGAATATACTTCATATAGTGAAAAAGAATTGATTTGTTTTGCAATGCGCTTTGGTGTGATCACAAAAAGGTAGCATTATGAATAATCTACCGTCTGACACATGCTGCCCCGTCAGTATATCACAATGGTCAGGTTTCACCCATAATGAATAATAATGTGAAATCTGCAATTCTGCCGTATCAGTGATTAGCAGGTCTGAGCTTTTTTGTTGCTTTGTTATCAGAATGCTTGTAAGGCGTTTGGTTGTGGGCTCAAAGCTTAACTGGCCTCGTTTATGTTCTTGCTGAAAGTAGCCCATTATACAGTTATATTACGCCAAAAACAAGTTAAGAAGTGCACTGCGTACACGCCTGTGAAGTTGTTACTAATCACTTCTGTAGCACGAGTTGAGCCTCTCTTTGAACAAGCAAAATGCAATCCTTTTTCGGTGAACATCAATGAAATTATAGTGACGAATTTTATACCATATGAAACTAAGAGCCGAATCATTTCTTTTGGAATGCATAAGTTAGTTCCTGCATGATCTATCGGCGTACCCTTTCAGAACAGATGTAGGTTTTTATGCTACATATGGTCAGACAAGATGACTGCAGCGGTTCTGCAGGTAAACTTAACCAAACTGAGCGCAGGTAGTATGAGGATCGTCGCACTGGAGATTTGATAACCATCAATTAATCGAAACATTCATTCGCAGATCTGAAATGCATATGTCACAGCAGAGAAGGACTGTGTTAATATTTATGACCCACCCCATTGCACTGCGAATGACGTCATGATCCGCACAAGAGATTGCTATAGATAAGCTATGAGCGTCATGTCTGTTGGTCTCCTCTCCACCGTGTAGTTGCTGATCTCAAGAGAATGGTACCATGTGACAGTTCGCACCAAGCTTCAGTGAATATGAGAAGTAATTTACGGACACCATTGCGTGAAGGGAAGGGTGTATTTGATAGTCATGGGACTAATGTTCTGGTGACATTCATAGTCGAAGCATCTCGATTTAAGAACGAGATCAGAGCGCTTATTTCAAGAAATGCTTATGGTCACATAATTACAAAAGCGACATCATTCCAAGCAGAAATATGTGTGGCCTTATAATTAATGGCGTCATTGGCTTTAAAGTATTCCTTTAACGAACAAATGTGGCTTTGCATAAACATCAATCACAATGCGCCATTTTGAGCTCGCAATGCTCGATTGCCGGAGCATATGCTATTATCTTAGCATGACCGACTACGTCGATTTTAATCGATTTATGATCAATTTACACGTCTGTTTAACTTGAGGGTGCTTGAAATACAAACCGTTGCAACTCGTAGACTACACGTTTCTTGCAAATTGTGCATAAAAAGTGACAATCAATTAACGTTCCTTATACGAAATAGCAATTGGCAATCTGTTTAAGGACCAAATCATTGTTATCGCTGCTTCGTGGTCTACTGTTTCAAAGCTGCTCCAACGCTGACATGATAGGTAAGTCCCCCTAACGTGGTTTGATGAACCTTGTCTTTGGTAGCAACGTGTTATACGCCACGTTCGGAGTGTGACCCAATTCCAGGTGTTTTTTTCACACTGCTTGAGTGTCCATATAACTTGTAGGGACGTATGTAATAACGGACACCTGCAAAAGCCAATTATTCCAATGTCTGAATATAAAAACCAAAACAGTTTTGCCAAGAAAGCAGAAGAATCAACTTTATATCCTGTTCGGTATATTCTACTGAATAAGACACCTCCACTGCACCAATAAATACCATACTCATCGTGGTCGTTTGATATTCAGTGCCTCTTCTAGGGTCTTGAATTTATTTGGCATAATGTGAAAAGTCTTTGGGTCCAAAATAGCCTACCAATCTGTTGGAAGTTGCGTCAATTTATATTCATATACCTTGATGGATATTCTTACCTACGCACCATAATGGCAATTTTAAATTTGGTTAAGTCAGGCGGTGTTTAGCCTCAACATCCGTCCCTGCATCTAATGCAATATTATTGATAGGGTTTCTGTCGCGTATTGCGCTTTTTTAATTGTACTCACAACGTCAAAGTTTGCACCCAGTTAGACCAACGATGTGCCGAGTGTGCAAAGTTATTGAAGGGACAATGAGCAGGCGTTATATTATGTAGATATTGCGAGCGGCGTTAAAACATCAATGCTTCATTTTATTTCACCACATGTCAAATCATTCACATGCTAGTGACCGTGGTTTCTGTAAATGCCCATCATTAATAAGTTAAAAATTATATTTCTTATATACAAGCATTCTGATTCTCTCCGAGGGATATTTTTCACTCTGGTAAGTATAAATTACTCTTCATTAATTATAATAGGCAGACAGTCGGGTCCCAAAAAAAATACATTTTCGTAATATTCTAATATTTGGAATGGATGTCGCCTCAGGAGGGACGCGGCAGGTGCATGTTCAATTATCGCCCGACCTAATTGGTCATTAAGCAGATCTTATCCTCGCGCTTGCCAATGGCAGCGCTCATAAACGTCACTTACTGTATTCTACAAAGAAAACGATCACTCCAACTTCTCGTATTCAACCCTTCACATGGCTGGTTTTCACAGGTAATATCGTCCCAGTTACGAAATTTCTCTTGCCCGCTCGATACATCGGGAAACGCACGGTTTTGTGGTCTGCAAACGCTTCTATATACTGTTCCTGGCTTCCTTTATTATGTGTCATGACGACATCCATAGCAAAGAAGAATTGTTCATTATGCAGATGCACCTCATGAAGTTCCCTGACACGAATCTACTGTAAGACTTTCTATCTAGTTTCAGTTAAAAGGTTACCATGAGAAGGAGAATAAGATTGGGCAAATGCATTTTAAAAGTTCGGGCCACCATTTCGCACCATCAGACGTGATGTCCAGTAATTGCCATCGCTTTCCACTGCCGGCTAACGGCGTGCTGTAACCTTCAGTGATGTCTTTGTCGAATATGCTCCCCATACACACTGTTATTTCTAAATTGCATGAGCGACTGACGTGAATAATAGGTGGAATTGTGGAAATCATGCTTTAGTTCATAACCAGGTGTGATAGAACAAATACATGGAGGGATTAGGAAAATGCTGTTTGGAAAATACAAATGCTACTGCCAGAACTTGTAAATTGATAACATTTTACCCAATCCAATTGAACTCGGCACTACTACAATCATTATTGCAGTCACCTGCGATTGCCTGATGCTGAGTGTATGCCGTAGTATGCACATGACCGGCCTCATAGAATCCCAGGTGTAGGCTCAATCTTCTTTATGGAGGATAAGAAACAATGATGATGCTTGCTTCTGCAGAGGGTCACATTCGCTGGCGCCATAATGTTGAGATGGATGATGTTGCGAATAACATCGACTTGGGACACACAATTCCCCATCAATTATGCTGAATGATGACCTCCATAATTCATTGCACTATATGTGGCCTTGTATCTCTCACGGATCTTTCATGAGTACGTGTCATGTTCTGTTGGAGGGATGTACTGGTATAGAGCGGGTTATGCATTCTGTATGCTTCCCACAACGTTCAATGGCTAAACCAAGTAATGAGCTATTATTAACAGCATCGTGGTTATTTTGGTTTTGCAAATTTAGTTTTGTTTGTGTTTAGTATGTGTTTGACACTATCGGCCCATAATTGTCAACTCAAGGGCACAATATATATTGATGATGTATTTGAAATCCATTGAACCAATGGCAAGAGCTTGCATTGCTTTTGAGGGAAGAAATGGCATCACAAGTACAATGAAAACATTCTGCACTAAAATCATTCTTATTAACATATTCATGATATCAATGACCGAACAAATGAGTCAGCTAATTAAAGTTGCCTGTGCCATGCCACTTCTTATCTATTGATATATTTTCATTTTGCACTGACGGGATTTGTACCATTCCGGTAAGAGTATATATCTTCAATGAAACACTCGAATATTTGCAAATAATCACCATCACACAAAAGAGTTAATACATATAGCTGTGTCACCAACCTGCTGTGATATAGGCAAGGCAAAAATGCAATGATATTTCAATACAGATACGACAGTAGGATTCCGTTATGTATACATACAATTAATGCCTGATAATTGAATGGCCGGTTCACGTCTGGATTAATGTAAGCAAATCGAAGCATTGAGAGAAATTGTCTTTCAATCTGCAACCTTAAATCAGAATACATTTCCTTTTTAGAGCATCGTTTGTCAACTCTAGAATTCTTACACACTCATTCACTCACACATTCATTATCTTACTCACGTGCTGCATCATCGACTGCCCCACTTTGTTTGTGTACTCACTCACATTTTCTTATATCCTTAAGAATACTATATATCCAGCAGCATCATAAACAAACAGTAGCATATTCACAGTGTCTATAGTACGATGGCTCTATTGTTAAATAACGTATAAATAGAATAAAACTGGCCATTCAAAATGATTTCAAAACAGGGATTAAGCATGTTTTAATACAGTTACAGTTCCATTAGTGAGAAAGGGATCTATTAAAACACGGACCAGAACCCTCATTGTACATACTACTCATACCTTGGCATTCCATTGCTACTCCCTGTGCAGTATGAGTAACAATGGCCCAATGTTGGTTGCCAAGTTCCTTTCTACTCACCCAATGTAATCATTTGGTTTGAGGTATATTTATATAGCTGGGAAGAAACAGGAAGATGTGGTTTGAATGAGCTATCAACAGTATGGCGCCCTACAACAGATCCGCTTGCATCACTGCGACGGAATATATTTCCATCCTTGCTTATAATTAAACCTAGTCTATTAACTTGATTGGGCTTGAAATGCGGCCACTGATCGATTTCAAATATCTTGGTCAAGAAAAGTAGATCAATTATCAACATATAGCATATGAACAATCAACCAATGAGGAAATAATTTCAAAAGAATTCGTGCCACTGGAATGCTTACTGATAGTATAGACATAATTCACTGATAAATCGTAAGAAAGCTCCTGTTATCTTTAAAAGTATCTTGCAACAATACACACAATTATATAATTAGATATTCACACTTTATATCTATCACAATATATTATGTACAAGGTTGCTGTCGTATCACTATTGGTGTGCATACAATATAAGCATGATTTGGGTTGGGGATAATAATGACGAGACAAGTATTTCCTCTATGATCGCTGCTTCTTAATGCACCATTCACAGCATTTACTAAAACACTAATGTCACACGCGAGGTCATGATGATGCTCATAAACATTGTACAAAGTAGGTTCAAAAGGATACCATAATTAATATAAATTAAGCGCTTACAGACCGGCATCAAATCAGGGCAAAACACTGCGGGATGATGAAGACATCAACACAGTCGCGTAAGATGGTGCGATGATGGAAAATAGGAAAACCGAGCAATTGTTATTTTCATAACCTATTCAAATAAGTAGACAAATATGGAGGAATAATTTATCCCATCAAAGCAAATATAGTTAAGAGACTGATCAACGCCATCATTTAGATTGCGTTTGGTCGAAAATATAATTCTGCAGGCAGGTATACAACCAATTTATGTGGGCGCCACATTTATTTATCACACACGTCAATTCGGCGTTGAGCGGTCCAGCAGGGTTTGGCACGGAGATTGACGAACATGTCCTTATGAATATTCAAATGCAGCAGATTAACATAACTTATAGGTATGGTAAGAGAATTCACTCCCCTCAAAATTCGATCACAGCACATCAGCTGTTTTCTTAACGTCGATCTCGACCACGATGCAAATTGAAAGGGATGTCGGTTCGACCAATAAAATGTCTTCAATACTTCAGCATAAAAAACCATCTCATGTGTTTTCGTTGACTTTGTAGAAAAGCAACATGGCAGTGAGCGTTCTGAAAATACTCACTGCATAAGCTAAATAGAGTGAACCCTCTTAGCGTAGATTGGTTGACTCTTGGAGGGAGCGGCGTTGATACCCCCTTTTGTTTTTTAACTGCTTCGGGATGTCGGGGACGAAATATTGTATTCTTGACTGAATGAAAATGCGGAAACCCAGCCCTCCCCACTAGATAGATAATAAACGCTACCTTGAACAAGGCAGTGCTGTTTACTGCTCCAGATCGTTGCGATGAGTGCTGACGACTATGTTGATGTCATATATTCAACAACCCAAAAAAGTGAAGTTACTTGCCCATCTTTATACCCAGTCCGGTAATATTCATCAACACCACATGATTCTTATCGCCATATTGTTATGCCACTACACAAAGAAATTCGAGCAAAACATAATATATTCACAATCGTATAAAATAATGAACCGAAAAAACCCGCCAAAAAAGCAAACTAGCAAAGGATAAACAGCAAACCATGCAATTATATTCAATCATCAGAATATTAGTAGAAGCATCGGATGCCGGCCACTAAAGCCCAGCTACAATATTTGTTATGTTTTGTCCATACATTTGTATAAATACTACTCTGATAATGGTAGATATTAGCAAAGTAAATGTCTAAACTATGAATGTGGGACAATGTATTGGTCCCTTTGCAATGCGACGATTATCTTACCCTAATAAACAAGGGATTTAGTAACATGCATTTTTGTTATTACTACCCGTCACTGACCAGCATTGGATAATAAAGAAACTGTCAAGTCGGTTAACTCAAGCTAACATATACAACAGGGTAGCTGGTATTCTTCCAAAACTAACTGCATAAATAGTTTCCTGATAAAGGTACTGAATACAGTGAAAAGGAATTAATTTGTTTTGCAATGCTCTTTGATTAGGGTACAAAAGGTCCGCCTTATGAATAATCTAGCGGATGACATATGCTGCTCCGTCAATATATCACAATGGTTGGGTTTCAGCCAAACGGAATAACAATGTGAGATCTGTAGTGCGCAGCACCAGTAATAAGCAGATCTTAGCATTTTTGCGACTGTGTTACTTCGTCATGAATATAAGGCGTTGGGATAAGGTTGTAAAACGTTCATTTCCCCTGTTATATTCTAGTTCCTAATAGTTTTGTATTGCGCCAATTCATAACGGTAAAACGTGATTTGTGTGAAATTTCTGATGTTGCTATTAATCATATAGCTTATTATTGCTCCATCTTTTTCATTAATCGAAATGTGATTCTGTGTTATAAATATGAAGGACATTCTATTGGCAAAGAGCTATGGACAACCCATGATATTTTACATAAGTTAGTTGCCGCATGGTCTGTCAACATCGCCTTTTATGGAAAGATTTATGTTTGACATGTTGACTCAACGAGTTATTTTAACCACAAGATAAGTGTCATCGACCGTAGGCGTTTGATCATACTCTAACTGGAAAGCATGTAAACATACAGTAGTCAAAATAATGCAATACACAGATTAGAAAACATACATGATATCTCATTGACGTGCAATCATATGATTCGTGAACCTAAGATCGTCGCTTGAGATTGCTGGAGATAGGTATGTATGTATGTATGTATGTATGTATGTATGTATGTATGTATGTATGTATGTATGTATGTATGTATGTATGTATGTATGTATGTATGTATGTATGTATGTATGTATGTATGTATGTATGTATGTATGTATGTATGTATGTATGTATGTATGTATGTATGTATGTATGTATGTATGTATGTATGTATGTATGTATGTATGTATGTATGTATGTATGTATGTATGTATGTATGTATGTATGTCTGTATGTATGTATGTATGTATGTATGTATGTATGTATGTGTATGTATGTATGTATGTCTGTCTGTATGTATGTATGTATGTATGTATGTCTGTATGTGTATGTATGTATGTATGTATGTATGTATGTGTATGTGCATGTATGTATGTGTATGTATGTATGTATGTATGTATGTATGTATGTATGTATGTATGTATGTATGTATGTATGTATGTATGTATGTATGTATGTATGTATGTATGTATGTATGTTTATGTATGTATGCATGTCTGCATGCATGCATGTGATGTATGTGTGTATGTATGTATGTATGTATGTATGTCATGTATGTATTGTATGTATATATGTATGTATGTATGTTATGTTTATGTATGTATGTATGTATGTATGTATGTATGTATGTATTTTGCATTTTATGTATGTATGCATGTCTGTATGCATGTACGTATGTGAGTACGGATGTGTGTGTATGCATGCATCTGAAGGGGCACAGAGCAGGCGTTATTTTGCATTAGTCACAATTGCGCTATCAGGTAGTTGTTGAAAGTGACAATTAATCTTCAAGTTCATTTCTTCTAATTTTCAATAACTCATTTATTATTTACCTTTTTTATTCATTCTGCATACAGGAAGTGAACGACACCAATATATGAATATTTCTGCTTTATATACAAACATTCTGATATGATATATTTGTTCATCTTAAGTGGGGGAAAGTGTGGTTGGATGGCTCAATATCGATGAATCCATTGATGGTTTTCTACAGATGATTACAATCTGCTTAACCATAAGTTACTCTTCATTAATATTAGTATGCAGTGCAGACAATGTATGTAGAATTTTGTATACGTGCAATGAAGATGGATGTCGACGAATGAGAGACGAAGCAGGTGCACTGTAATTATGTGCGTATGTATGTATGTATGGTCATCATGCAAATCTTGCCTGCATGCGCTTACTAATGTAACGCTCATGTAACATCACTTACTGCGTGCCACAAAGAACAACGATATGCGTGTACTTACCGTATGTATCCCATCACGGAATTGTATTACGCCTAGTAACGTATGAATAGGTGTAAGCGCTATTAATGCTTAGCAGAAAATCCGCTCCTGCGCCGTTGTTAAGTTGAAGCACGGTACGCATAAGCACAATATATGTAATTAGCAGTGTGATTTCCTTTCTTTATTTCGAGATTTAATTACGCGAAGACATAATATATATATACTATATCCATCCCAATATAGTTTATATAGATATATATAAATGCTACTGCGAATTGAACTTGCTATCCTAACATTTCTATAAGTCAATTCGGTAGATCTCAGTTAATTGCATAAACATTTTAGGTCAAAATTCGGGAACCCAACCCCCCAACTAGAGGGTCAAAATCAGTCGTTTGCATTACAGCATCCTTAACATGTAGGCTCAGGTTCCTTCATTTTCGTAGATATAAACAATAATGATGGTCATGCTTGTGACATACCTAACGCAATGGATAGTGGAAGATGACGATCTTTATCTAGAGGACAAACGACTATATACAATGCCAATCAATATATATGGTTAAATTATGTTCTGAGCAGGTCATGTATTATAAGCAAAATAGCCTTGTTTTCAATCTCTCTAAACAAGCAAGCAACCAACCAACCAACAAAGCCAATCCACAATATGTATGTATGTATGTATGTATGTATGTATGTATCTATGTATGTATGTATGTATGTATGTATGTATGTATCTATGTATGTATGTATGTATGTATGTATGTATGTATGTATGTATGTATGTATGTATGTATGTATGTATCTCTCCCTCTATGTATGTATGTATGTATGTATGTATGTATGTATATGTATGTATGTATATATGTATGTATGTATGTATGTATGTATGTATGTATGTCTCTCATTTGCATGCATGCATTAAGTATGTATGTATGTATCTATGCTCTCTGCTCTCATCTATCTCTCGTCTCTCTGTATGTATATCATTTATATTTGTATGCAGCCATCTTAAGTATCTCTCTTATGCTCTACTCTCATCTCCATCCTGCAAGTCTCTCAGAGCTGAAGCACGCTCCTCCTCACCTGTCAAAGATCTCTCTCTCTCTCTCCTCTCTCTCTCTCTCTCTCTCTCTCTATATAGAGAGATAGATAGATAGAGAGATATAGAGAGAGAGAGAGAGGGAGAGGGATCTCTCTCTCAGAGAGAGAGAGGTAGAAATCTCTAGAGAGATAGCCCCCGTCTGTTGTCCTGCATTCTCTATAGAGGGAGAGAGAGAAAGAGAGGAAACATAGAGAGAGATTGCAACCGAGGCGTCATCCAATGCACACCGGCTGCGATATTTGTCGAAAGAGAGTTTTGTTTTCTGTGCAAATGCACCCCATGTAGTAGCTTGATATTAATAACGTTATTGTTAACTTTTCTAAAAATCTATATTTCTATTTATAAATGCCCGGTGTGATATGATGAGTAGATCAAGGTATTTGGAAAGTGCTATAAGGAAAATACACATTCTGCTGCAAACCAACAACATTGATGGATGATATTTTACCAAATCTATTTATGCTCGGAAGGGGATAGCAATCTAATAATGCTGTGGTCGCTTTCAATCGTGTTATGCCAAGTTTATGCTACACTATGCCCTTAGTCAAAGTGCATGCCCGACCACTTTATATAGCCGACTCAATCTTTTTAATGGAAAATAAGTAATAATGATTGTTCGTTAGGGTGGATGCCAGACAAATAGCATCGACTGGGGACACAATTAGCAATCAATTATGTTGACTGATGGCCACCACCAAATATTGCACAATATGTAACCTTGGATCATCTACAAAATATTCATGATAAGATGATCTGTTCTGTTGAACAGGATATACTGGTCATATAGGTTTTATGAGCGGGGATTTCAACAATGCTATTTCGGTTCGATGACCAAACCAACCAACCAACCAACAAACCAACCATCCAACAAACCAAACAACCAACCAACCAAACAACAAAACAACCTACCATCCAACCAACCGACTAATATTATTTTAATTTTAAGCAAGATCATATCGCGGCACCGAATTAAAAATTGTTGATTAAATATCAAACAATTTCTTTGGCTCTTGAAGGATGATATGCTGTCAGTAAATACCATTCATCATTCAACACCTTAAATACAAAATATTTCTAATTGCAATGAAATTGTGACTGTGCATTGGTTCTTATTCTTAATGACGCTGAATTGATATAATCAGTACAGCTTCTCGGCTTGTGAGGAGGGAGTGTTAAATATCCGTTTATTGTTTTGGTCTGACGGTGTCTCTTAAAAGCGCCAATAACATTTCTCTTGCAACTTTAAATCAGACAAATATATATCCTTTTTTATAAACGTTGTTGTAAAAGTCCCTTTATTTCCTCTTTTGGGTACAAATAGATCGTCTGGCTGTCATGAACCACGAATCCACTTACGTATTGAATCGTAAACTCAAAGATGTATTCACCCACTCGCATATTTAATCCTTCACACCTGAATATATTCATTGACATACTTAATATTTCAATTCAAATATAATTCAATCATTCACGCGCGTATTTACTCACTTATTCATTTGGTCACAGTTTGCTCACTTACTCAGTCACTAACTCAATGAAAATAGTTAGTAAGATTGGCTGAAATGTCAACATGCCTCACTATTCGTGAAGTGCGAATATTCGAAAATATAGATATACCAGTTATTTGATTCTAGCCCGGTAATAATATTATCATTGTGCTGTTTGTGCGGTCTCTGTGATTGAACCTAAAGTATTAGGCCTTAATGCAGTGACAAAGAAGCCAGCATTCAGTGAATCAGTGTCGAGCAACTTAACAAGTGATATCTTACATCATAACGTCACTTAATTTGGATACACATAGTGACATTGCATGTCTCTATAAGTTCTAGACCTCTCGTGATCCGCCTCCTTAAGTGTATTGGAGAACATAATGCACGCCGCACAACATCATACAGCCTCCAACCAAAGCAGGTAACATGGAACACTCCCTCGTGAAGCATGGTGGAAAACACGTACGATGTGGAGTGAAGGCGGCGACCAGTTAGTCGCAATCTCGTAGCTGCATTTTGACCAGCCAGACATGCCAGCATGTAATTATATTTCTAGTCAAGTTCCGCCCTAATGCGATCAGTTTGTTTGAGGTGCATGTATAAAGCTGAGGACAAACTGAATGCTGTGAGAAAAGGTGCGAAATAGCGACTGAAGATTGCTATCAGAGATTGACTTCACACTTTGTCCTATGCGACAGTTCCACTCACATAGCTGTCTACATTAGCGGGCAGGTGTTTATTTCCATCCTTGCTTGATATTAGACCCAGTGATTTTGATATGGCTTTGATGCTTTCAGAAGCTTTTCTTGATTGGTCGATTACATGTATCTTGGTAAACAAAAGCAGCTCAAATATCACCATTTAGCATATGTATAATCAGCCATAAGAAAAGGACCTGACAGAACTCCGTAAAAATCTTAGTGATATTATAGAAATGTTTTCACTGGTTAACGAGAATACTCTTGCTGTTAATCTTCTTGAACAATTACATACACGTTTTGCCATATATGAATAACGGAAAAATAACGTAGAGAAAAAAACTACGCAACTGGTAATGACATCAGTAAATTGGCTTCTACTTGCTGGTGGAGATAATTTCTGTTAATCAGATGCCATTTAAAAAATAATTATTCTGAAAAACTCGTATATGATTTAATACACCAGTTAATGTTTATGAAGTGATCATAAAAATATTCTTAGTGAAACCAACATGATTATGGCCACTCTTCATAGTGTGCCAATCATAATCAATAATGTACATGGTTTATCTCACTATTAGCATCTATGCATTGAAAGCATAATCTGGATTTGGGGATATGAAGGACGAGACAAGTATTTCCTCAATCATCGCTGCTTATTGATATAATCAAACACCAATGTCACACGCGAGGTCACAATGACGCTCATAAATATTGCAGTAAGTAGGTTTCCACTTAACACTTTGACATCCACTTGTCGCCGCTGAACACGCGATGTCGACTACAATTATTTATACTTAATCATCGGAGCATGTTCAAGAGCCCTCCCATTGAGCTGAATATAATCTGGAATGATTGTCCTTTAATAATGTTATGGATCATCTAGCCACATATATTTATGCTTGCTTGGAAGCTGTGCATTTGCCTATCGACCTCCTTATATCCCCTATCAAGTAAATGCATACATACGTTCGGGTATTTATTTAGTATGATTTAAACTCCTCGGCATGATAATGCACTATCTTAATGTGCCTTTATTTCTGTAATAGAAACTAAAATTCCAGTGATGGACACATCCAGATATCCCACGCCCAGATATCGCCAATTCTAGATGAAACTGTTGTTTTGGCGAGCAAATCGACAAGCGATGTTTCGCTTCGTATGTTTTCTGCTACAGGCTGAGCTAAGGCGTCTAGGCACGAATCCGCAGATATGTTACATAACTCATACCGGTAACTGATATCGTCAAACCATGAAAACTTGTTACCTACCCATTGCCTCATCATTTGGTCTTTTCAGGGGCTTATAGGCCGAAAACGACACTTAATAATATTAAGATAGAACATGAACTGTAGCTTAGCTGAAACTTTCCAACCCATCCAAAAGCACAAAATTATTTGCTTGGCACATACACAGCCTGTTGTAAAGCCTTATGCTGAGGACGTTTTGCAAAATCTTGATTCAACGGAATCGACTCTGCAATCAAAATTTAAGCATAATGCATTGTTGCAACACAAAGCACGAATTAGATAGCATCCACATATAAGACATATGTGTGGTCAACATGTACCATTGACGATTAACAGTGACTAAACGGCAAGTTTGTTTTCAATTATGTAGAAATAAACTTGATATGAACTTGGACGGGTGCAACATGAGAACTATCAGCCAAACGAGAAAAGAATCGCCGAAGAACTCTTTTGCATTGTTACCAATCTGATGTACTCCAGGCTGGCAAGATTCCATTGGATAGTCCATTTATTAATACAGATAAGACAAGGTGTTTCTACAATACTAGCTTGCGATGAATAAATGGTCAACCGTTCTAATAGTAGTGTTTCTGTCTAGACCAAAGTAGCAAACTTAGCCACCAGAAGCTATTGTTATGTTAAAGATGCGCCGCCTTCATTGTTCTCTCCATAATATATGATATAAATTTGGTTCGTTATTACCCCTACAAAATTCGTTATTGTTCCTTGCGACATTCATTTGAATGGCGATGTATTGAGGCATGGGTCATGCTTACGGCTGCGACAGCACACAATTGTTGCAATGCAACATTGCTCGTATGAATGACCGGCAACTATGTAGACATCCCTGCGAAACTTGCTGGTTTACGTTAATTGACCAATTTCAGCCGTCACCTCATATACCCTGTGGTTTCCGTGTTACACGTATTTCACATATAGCCAAGTTCCTGTAATCAGCCTCATAGGTGTGTATATGGACTATATTGCTGAAACAGCTCTACGACATTATGCATTATGTGATAAACACCTACAACTACAGTCGGTGTACCATTTATGTCATGCATATTATAATAAATGAGAAACGACTATCTATTAATTGCAATCACTGTATTTTAGTTGGTGTCCTAACCCCCCTGTTCCCTGGTCCCATGGTAAGCCGTAGTTTACCAGTAGCCCAAAACTGCCCATGACAAAATGAGGAATTCCTATTGAGGACGGGGTTGGTATGTGTATGCCATGAAACCAGCTCCGTTTCAAAGTTTGACCCTGTCGTCGCTACTGGACAATAGATGATGACACCGTGTTGGTAGAAATCACAGTTTCGGCAAGTAGAATGCTATGTGCTTGATTGGTGGGACCAGCAATTGGTCAGCAATTTATCGCTCTTAATGTGCGAGAACAAGGCCAATGGAACAATGACCCGAGTTTATCAAGACGACACCTCTATAAACAATCGTTTAAATGATGTCAAGATTGCAAAGGTTATCACATCTACTTGAATAGGTAGCTATTTATAGTAGCATAAACCTCAGACTCAGCGAGGTTAAGAAAAGTTAATACAATACAGAAAGCTAGACACTGAAATTGTGTGACATGCTGGAAATCCGATTATATTGTATATATGATGCAAAATCATAAAGAAGCGCGCCAATAACCTTGTTTTGTACCCATCATTATCACGAAGATATCTTTTTTTATATTTTCCACATCACAAACTCTCGTTAGACATCCATTTTACGGGGATATGTGCCATTGAAGGTTGAAGTCCATGTGTAAAACAGCGAATTAGTAGTTTTATTGTAAGGAGCGCAAAAGCGGAAAACATTATGATACACTTTTGAGATTCAATAGCTCTGTATATGCGGCAGCTACGAGCAACAGGTTCACTCATTATAATCAGCCATCCTTGGTAGCAATAGTAGTTGTCTTATTATCAGGACTCTCGACAACCAAGAATTTACCCCCAAGTCGCCACATCTGTGCTTGGAAACTTTGCCAAATGAATTATGCTTGACCATAATGGGATAACAGCTTCCACTGCTCGTCACAATGGAATCATAATGTGATCTAATGCGGCATCTTAGTTGCATATTACGATTAAGTATTGAGGTGTGTTTCGATACGGGGGCTGTCGTTAAATCGACATTCATGGAAGCTATATAATGGGTTAAGCTCGGTCATTCAACAGTAAAATGCATATCGTAATTCATTTTAACCTATATCGCAGTTCATAATGATGCTAAACTATTTAGGCCTAGTTCTACTTGGCTCAATAGACAATATCAATGAATCAAACGGCATTTGTGAATGGGTAAGCAATTTAATCGCAATGTCACAGAATGCATTTCCGATCACCCCCTGGCAACAAGATATATGTGAGAGTGCAAGCTCAACCATCTGTTGACATATGAATCATCTTGCATTTGCACATTTTCTTGCATCGGTTTTCGTTATATTTCAGTATTATGGATGCAAAGGTAGTTTTTGCAATGAACCCTGAACAGGCATCGTGTGAAAAATTGGGCCACGGGGTTAAGCCGAATAGAAGCCCTGGCAGTTCTCCTGATATGCGTCCAATCCAAAGAATTCCGTCATAAAAAGCATACTTGAATACACGCTGTGGGTTTGTCATCATGTCTGTATTGTAATTGAAATTAAATAATGTGCTTCCTGACCTGTACGAAATATATAATTTTGTATCCATAGATACGATTCGCATCATATCCTTAGTTAGCTCTAGTAACATATCATCTACAACAAATGAGATTAAGTTGACACACACGATATGGTGATTAACTTTGGATTGATTATATTATTGAATATGTAGCAAGTCTTGTCAATGAAGTCACGATTTGTCCCTTTATGGCCATGACGCTTTCAATTCAGACAATTCATAGTTCCCCGTCGTTCATTTTCTCCCCTCTCTGTTGAATCATATTGCCGCATTTATGCTAGCATTAACTACATTACATTGGCCCGATATAGCGCAGAGAGCAGCTCAATAGTGCAGCACGAGGCCCCCGCAGATATATCTCCCAATATTGCTTTTTTCGTTGAGCTTATATGAGCTGTAGTAAGTATTATTGCCGCTGACATGCTGCTAACTCATGATTAGCGGTTGGAATTGCAACGAATGTACAGTCATTTAACGAACAGGTAATACGACGTTCATACCACAAATTAATGACTTTGAATATAAGTGTGATAATATTGGAACATTTATATGCTGCTTACTTTGCGCCGAAAGAATTCTATTATGACATGTTCTGGCAATTATTTTATGATCATATATGCCTTTTATCACGTTCAATTGCCATCTTTATCTTAAAATTATGGAACATCATCGAGTGAGTACATCACCTGCTGCTCATATGTACCTGTTTTTGTTATGAAGATACAGTGAGCTGAAAAGTAGTTAACCAATTATGAAAGTAGAGCACTATACTGGCATAATTAATAATTATGTGCAATTAAGTGCTTTCGTTGTTTCACGTGCCAGGTTTAACTTTCCGCGGAATGTTCCGGAAGATAGGTTGCCGACGTTATATGTCTACAGCCGATGGGGAATTCATATTTTAAGCGACTTATTGCCTGACGCGCCTGATCAGATATCCCATTCGCTATTTTTCTTTCATGAGGTGGTTGGATGTTAAAGGTGTGCAGCATCCTCCCTTTAAAAAGATGACCTCTCAAACTATATACGCACAAAGAAAAAGCTTAATAACTTCTAACTTCATCTCAGTACGAAGGTATTTTTTTGTGTTCTCTGCAAACGCCCTGGTGTCACAAATGAAATGGTAACTTCTGGTGCTTGGCATAATTGATCATTCCCTGGTAAATTGTCTCCAACATAATTCGACGCCTTCGTTTTAATAGACACTTGTGCTGCATTTAGCGTAGTCTTTACTTTTTATTACCTCTCAGTCTACATTAGGTAGGCTCTTGTAATATCTGAGTCCGGACAAATTAATTTGTGCTTAATCAAACATTTAACATGCCAAAAATACATCTTTATCTAAAATGTTCAACAAACAAACAATATCAATTTCCATTATTTGCTGAAACATCCACCTATCAGAATTAACTGTTTCAGTAAATGTGCGGTAATAAGGGGTGTCACAGTAAATACTGTTCATGCTTCTTAAAAAGGTTATCGCGGGTTTCATAGACGATAAGCAGCCGTCTGCCAATTCCCAGCAAAAAAGGCATTGGAAGTCTCCATGTGTCACAATCATCCATAAAGTTGCTTTTACGACGCTTACCAGTAGTCAGTTTATCGCCTGGTGATTATTATATAATCTATTTATTTACATTACACATGGATATTTGTCTATACGAACACATCGGACTGTCACAGTTGAATGCGTTGCATTAGTAAGGTCTGTTTACCGTTCTTACATATTCGGATCAACGCCATACTTACGGGCATCTTATTTCATGCCATAAAAGTACTTTTTGTTCATCTAACGAGGAACAGACTCCAAAAGATCAGACATATCTACGCCCATGACCACAGCCCGACCGCATTTATTGATGACATCATACATGACAAAGATTATCCTTTGACAAATAAGATAAAGAATATAGTATGTATCAGTATGATCTTGGTGAGCATGCATTTGCAAAAAACGCTGGCATATGTTTATCACGTTGTCAACATCATCTGACCCCCTATTGAATAAGGGGATGCAATGCTGAACTGAAGCTATTTAATACTGCGAGTGCTTGAGGCGTGCGCACGCCGACGCTGCCTCGGACTTGCTGTGGCAGAACCACCAGCAAACCTATGCAAGGCGGAATGCGATATTTGAGCTGTTTATTAGCAGAACGTGTTGTATTATTACCACCTCGAGTCAGTGTTACCAACATTCACCAATGATGCCAATCATTTCATAGTTATGTTGCTTACTATGTTCACTATTTACTTAATGTTATTGACTGCTAAATGTATTTTTCTCTAATCAGTTGCATTTGTTAGGCAGAGTTTTCCTTGTGTCGATGAGAAAAGCAAAATTGTTCTTGGGTCCTATACTACATGGAGTCATTACATGTACTATCCTATATAACTTGAACTACACTGTAGTTAACATGGGCCACAAGAAAAAAAAACCCCATTGATATGTAATGTCAAGAGCATAACACCCATGATAGTATGATGCTGCGGAATTTTGTACCGGAAGTTTCATCTCACAATCTCGTTGAAATGTAGTACAGGCGTCAGAGTTCAGTATATTTACCTTGAATGTGACAAGGCAATCATATCCAGCACGTTTCAGGCCCGTGGCAATAGTTTTGCCAAAAACTGCTCAGGCACGAAGTAATGAGATTTGCGCATGCCGGACATTTATTCAACTGCCACCAAACTGAATGAAATAAAGACACTGAACATTGAAATTGGAACTAGTAATCCATTAGCAGGTGATTTGTTTTATGAAGTGCCATTGTTTTGCTATGTCCATCAGTGACAACCATATTTATATCTACTATATCGATATGTAACTATCCTTTGTGCGATGGCATATTTCACATTTTGTGTTAGAAATATCAGTGAACCATTGCACTAACCGAGCAAATGAACAACAAATGAATTATGGACCTTCTATAGTGCGATAAGAAATATTAATGGTGGGTGATATTGGAGATAAACCATTTTCTGTTAAGGAGGTTGACAGGACGTAAGTGATGTTTTATACATATATGCTGATAGACCAACCGGACCTAATTACTTCAGCATGAAAAAAATTGCTGACAAACGCCGGTAATAGCGGCAATCTCAGACATTACGTACGCTACAAACATATTCACTAATAAAAGGCTGTTTCCAACATTGATTGAAATCTCAGCACCTAAATTGACCAGTTAAGGTGAATAACACTGTACTAAACCATCGATTTCCACTTCCTTCTAAGCCAGTGGTCGCTAGGTCAAGGGCGCCTCATGGTTTGATAGTAACTCTAATTGAAATAGTGACACAAACAGCAATTCTTTCGGGCAATGAACAACTAATATCTCTTGACTGGTTCAGTGTCGTTACTAGTATTTGAGTACTCAAAGAGCGCGAAAAATAAGTTGCTTTCACTAATAATCCTACCCACTGTTAATCTGTTCTGCAACATTAGATTAATCATGCACAGTTTATTTTACGGGATTATAAGCAAATACCTACATTTGCCATCATCCCCTCACACATCTTCTCCATCCGTACCCTTGGAAGCAAATGTAAGGCAGTTTAATCCACATTTAAATAATTGATCGTATATTAACGTTAAATGGCGGTCCCATCCCTGAAAGGGGACACACACGACCCGGTAGCTCTATAGTATCGCCCTGCACCTTGTCCTAGGGGTGTGGGTTTTGCAGCCGGTTCTGTGTGTGGGCGCTGGTACTTAAGGGAAGCTGTCCAAGCATCACAATCATCCTCATCTATCACAGTCACGATATCTCCTCGGTATTGAAAGCGACTTTAAATCCCAATTGTACCATTACTATTTTCATAATTGAGTGCGATTGAAGCTGCGCTCAACGCATTTTATGCTAGCGCTATTAAGTGGTCAAATAACAGCTGTCACACTAAAACTGGATCGCTTTCGAACGTCGCTCTTAACATCGATTGACCTGAATATACATTTACCATGGATGGTGTTAATGACGGTAATCAGGCGACCATCATGACTTTTTTTCTAATGGCTAAGTAGAATCATCCATTATACGTGCTCTCGGCACGGCGCTGGCCATTATTAGATTCTAAATATAGAGCGTTTTTTTCCAAATAGATTGTACACACACCTTGCATATACATTTGGAGAGTATTACATGTTGCTATCAAATCACATGATTATCTTATTCAGCAACCGAAGGGCATGACTAGGCACGTTCATATCACCGTACGAATGCAAATCAACTTTTCATCTGGTATCATTAAAGCTTACTCATTACAATGTGGCATCACCATTGCCATTATATTAAAGAGGTTAAAACTAATAAACATAAATAAACTTAACCTAAGACAACACATCTCGTATGCCTGGGGATATGACGGATTGGTCAAGGACTTCTTCAATTATTGCATGATTTCGATTGCACTTCCCCTGCACATCAACAAGCATTGACCTCACCCGAGGTCACAATAATGCTCCGACACATAAGCATCAAGGCAGACCGGCGAATAATTAACCCTAACGCCCACGTTAAATGGTAGAAAGTGTAAATATCCATGAGTTTAGCTGAACATACTCATTGTGTCAAACGCACGTATCTTGCAGTCGATTGCGTGGTACCCTTCCTGTCCAGATTGGGCGCTGTAATAAAGTGAACATATAAATCAAACTTTTTTAAATGGTGTATTTAATGTATGTAAGTCATGAGGATGATAAGTGTACTCGGGTATTTCCAGGAATGTCGAATAAACGTTTGGTATGAGTTTACTAGTGCCGTTATAAAAAACACATGACCGCCCAGCAGTGCTATTTCTACATTGGCTAGAGTCCTTAGAGTCAGGACAGACATAAACATAAAGGAGATACGTCAACACACAGTCTGTGATGATGATTGCTCCTTCCCAACGACATTTAAGTAAGTGGAAGCTGAATTCACGCAAGGACTAGTTTGCTTTGTTTGTGGCTCTTTTGTAAGTAATTCGCAATTCAACGACTTTTTCTGTTGTAGTTTATTTGCATAAATATCTTGGGCCTCCCATTTGCGATTTAGACTATTCCAGACACGAGGGGTGAAAGGTTGGTCCAATGAACAGCCTATCATCATGCAGCAAACTAGCTGAAATTTTGAGTTGCCTTGTTGACAATAGGCAGGATAAGTTGCCTCTTACAATAGTAACCGTGCAATAATCAAAGATTTGTTACAACATACAGTTGATGAACGTACCTTACGCAGATAGAAAGAGTAGCTGCGATAACAACACATCGAGTACAGATCAGAACCTAAGACATATTCTAGTCGGACGAGTTGTCCGTATGTAGTGAGTGCCAGGTATCTTCCGGAATGGTAGGATTTAAACTTAGTGAGTGCTGTACTTCTGATGTCGAAGGATGTCTTGGTGGTCAAGGTTATCAAACGCTGATCAGAGGTCAAGCATCACAAGTACCACATCACGGTCGGCTGCTTCTAAGACGTCGGTCTTCACCTTAAGCGAGACGTTTTCTATATGAAGACTGCCTGTCACAATGCATGTTATAAACATAGAGATTATCTTATAGCCAAGCAGCCGCCACCTTCTCTGTCAAACCAAGTTTGGAAATATATGTCACGTTACATTTGGGCCTGTAAATTGGAAGATTCGCCGGATCCAGGCTAGCCTCCTTGAGCAATGACATGACGTTGGCCCTCTTCATGCTGAGTGAGACGTTGGCGCTGGTCAATGACGTATTCAGCCGTTTCATGCGGCGCTTCAGTGTACTAACATGTATGAGGCATGGGAGTCACTTTCCTGGTTTATCAATTATCTCTATACTGAAAACATGTTGTAGTTGAGTATACTTAGTGGCCTGAAACATATATGCTGTCCGCTGATAAATATAATAGAGATACGGTGCCACAAAGCTTAAGAGCGTGTTAATGTGTCATGATTTGCAATTCGTATCAACAAAAACCCGAGCATATTTTGCGCATAGGTTAATGAAAATGAAGAGAGCACCTCGTTCCACAGTTTGCCCCACAACAGGAAGGTATACAGGCACCATATGTGTTTTGAGGCTAATGATGTACACATCATATTCAAGCTTGCATCCATGCACGCATTTTGCAGATATTTGTTGTATAATGTCATGAAAAAAAGGATGAGTTACTACTGTCGCAATGTATGTACACGCTTATGAGAGAGGTTGATTGTAATGTCCACGATAATCATAAGTGCGTTGTGACAAACAGATGTATTGCTGAAACAAACCCACCCGATTTGGTGGGTATTCTTCCCTATTAAATCGGCTGAGGTATTGGTGTGACCGCACCATTTTATTACTGGTGGATATTTACTGATGCACGATGCAATTATTACAATAGATCTATGCATGTAGTTTTTTTAATGGGGTCCCAGATCAACATAGTCGCTATTCGTTGAACACATATACATTTGTTTCTTCTCAATGGCAGCGACAATCCTGCAGGTATTGCTGCCGCAATATGCTCTTTGACTCCTGGGCAACAATTGTTATTAACCGATATTAAAGTGGTGCGCATTTTGATATCATCGGTAGTATGTTTGTCATATATTACCGTCTCGTAAAGGCTCTTTGCCCCCCCATTTGTTTTATGTAGATACCCATATTTCTAACCTGTAAAGCTATATGTTAGACAAATACCCTTTTGTTTCGTTTTTTTGCAAAGTTCAAGCATGCCATGACATTATGTGCATTTTAATTTTCGTTGTTATCATTTACTTACAGCCAAATTATTTGGATAGCTGACTCTCGCGACTCTTAATCACCTTTACTCCCTATGTGAGGATATTCTATAAAAATCTAGCTTAGTAATAACATCTTTTCGGATCTTTAAAAATAAGTGACTTGTTGGTTGCTTCTTTGCAGTGTTATATTGTGATTTCTTAAAACATGCCATTCTGTAGGTTTTGCCGACTATTGAGTAGAATGTCAAGGTTGTACCATAATTATGAAAAGTGTAAGCTCAATGGAAAGCTACAACATGTTTAGTTCATATTATTCATTAATATTTCTATTATTATTGTAGTAAACGGCCTCAATATTCTAGTTAAAATGCAAGTATAACAAGCATAGCGCTTTGTTCTGAGACACTGATAACTGCATAAAGTGATAAATGCGTCTACTGTATTTCCGTGATTTTATGAACGATTGTCCATTTGAAAAACCCTAATACCTATGAGGTGCTGCTCATTAATAATATCAAGGTTTTGTGACTCATAGAGTACTACAGAGTCACAAGAGTTTCCAATTGTTTTGTAGATAGAGATGAAATTGACGTCATCTGGTCACAGAGCACACGTCTGTTACCCCAAGTAGGTAATGGTCACGAAACAAACAACTGCGCTTTTCAACCACCAAACAAATAGCACTATGCCAATGCTCGGACACCCTTATTACTTTCATGTTGACTATCAGTTACGTTTTGCAGAATATAGTTTTGAGATATATGCATGGACGTGTCATAAGCATGCCCTATTTTGCCTAATATTCGTTGATGACTTCGACGAAAATTTCAAACTAAAGCATTTGACGTGTTGCGACAAGCGCAGGTGCCTTTATTCTGATTATCTGCAAAGTGACATGTCATTTAAATACACTCATAGCGATTAATACGTTGTTAACATATAACATATATTCATTTATATCAATTTAGGATATATTTATTGAAAATGAATGCCATAATCATGTGCATTGCATCCTGGATATGAAGTTCGCAGTTTTTAGCTTCAAAGAAAATGGTTGCAATGATTGCGTTCCTGCAAACGTAATGACCATGATCCTCACTTTGAAAACGACCTTCCTGTCAACGAAGCTTATCGTTTATAATCATTTATAAGATTGCTTGACATATTCATAAATACAAGATATACCTATTGAAGGTGTCATAATGTTAACATATAATGGTTAATGCTGTTTCCAGGAACTAAAAGGTTGAATTTACAGAGAAGTATACAAAGAAATAAGTATGTAAAATATATCAGGCTTCATAATAGCAGCACACTCTACAGAACAAGTGATGATCAAAGCTAAGGCTGCATTGGTTGAAGCATGCCTATTAAACTGTCAAAAAGTATATTGATGTATTAAATCAATGCATCAATGCTTCTAAATGTCCTTGAATGAGAAATACCTGATTGGATTACAGCGTTTGATTGTAGGTTACAAGTGGTTAGCCACATTTGTTCTGCAAATAATGATACCAGATTCATATATAATGTTCTGCTCCGGATCCGATCACACGAATCACTTAGTTTAAAAATATACGTAAAATGTGCACAGCGCAAGGAGCATTAAGCTCACAAAGTGCACATCCGATGTATTCAAAAGCAAAGAAAAATACCGGCAAACTAGATATTTTATCTACCAATGGCCCATAGCTTTTTGAATGAAGACACAAGCAAAGACTTTGTTATCCACGAATTCACATTGAGGCATGCATACACATGCATATCAACTCAAAAGAGGTCCATGCCTGGCTTTGCATAGTTGTCGAGCAAAGCCATTGGTGCTACAAACGATTACGCGTATGGAAGCAGATATCATTACCGTCCAAGTGGTTTGGCGCGATTTATAATACCATCATAGTCAGAATACCCAGCTAGTCAATGTTAGCATTTATTACCGTACTGGCTAGTGGCATTGGGTTTAAGCAGTATTTACCATTGTGTAGCAGTATACAGGCAGTAACGATGTGGGGTCATCATACTCAACGACTTGATAATGTGCAATTAACTACATCTAACATCGTACGTAACAAGGTATTAACTTATGATGAAGTTATAAATCTCCTTTACTCAAATCCTTAAAATCTAAACAGTTGTATTGTATAAGTATATTATAAATTGTTTATGTCGAGTGAGAAACATTGCACGTTCTTTTGATGCGGTATAGGGAACCTGTAAAGTTGCTAACTGGAGATAAACAATTTCAGCAATAAAACCCGTGCAACCGGAATGTGCAATAATAAAACAACAATATTGCCTTATGTCGCTGATATTGTGTGCTTCAATATCTGCTGACTTAACGCTGCTGAAATGTTGGGGAGTAAAACAATTCGATGCAGAATGTGCTATAGAGGCCCTTAACAGCTCAGCAATCCGTGCCCTTGAAAGAAACTGAATGCGATTTTAACTTCACCTGGTTGTAATTGATAGAGATAGAAGTTACATTGAGCACAATTTATATATGTATTTCTAAAAGCAGGTCGAGCAATAGCTTCCAGAACAAAGACCTGAGTGTCGACATAATTTAGTGTTAGATGGTAATGGCAATCACCAGACAAAGCCAACTGTCTTATATTGTCACTTGGTCCAGTTACAAAGACATAAACACTATAGCCGACTTTGGTACGATGATAGTTACTTTATGTGTGCAGATGAAGACTAGTCCCGTTAAAAATTATAAAGCTAAAAGGATTTAAGAAAACCAACATCATTTTTCCGAACAGATACAAGGTTGTAGGAAAAATAAATCATATGTGGCTACTCTAATTGAACAGCATAATTAGCAACCCGGATGAGCCACCGCCTGTAATCAATTAGACATCCAATCATTAGGGTAACGTTGTATAAGTAAAATTGCTGATGAGGGATCAAAACTCGCACACGCAGCGATTATCAGATTAAATGTGGTTTTTAGCGATCAGTCGTAGAAAACTGGTTAAATATATATTGATAAGGTAATTGAAAATAAAATGATAATCGTATGGCCTTGTATAATTTTACAACCCTCTTATCGCTAGTCGTTTATATATATATATATATATATATATATATATATATATATATATATAGATATAGATATATATATAGATATGGAGATATAGAGATGGACATAGATATAGAGATAGATAGAGAGAGAGATATATATATAGATATATATATAGATATATATATATATATATATATATATATATAAAAAGATATAGAGAGAATATATATATATATATATATATATATATATATATATATATATATCTCTATATATATATATATATATATATATATATATATATCTCTATATATATATATATATATATATATATATATATATACCAATACGCACTATCGAAAAAAAACATTGATGCTCGTGCGGTAACGTATCGCTTTTATAATGATCCTTCTTGTTTTCTGATATAAAGCCTGTCTCACACAGAACACGGTTGGGCACATGGTTCCAATACGGTATACTCGGTTATACACGGGTCGACTAGTACGAGTATTGAGCTCCAACCGTGCCTGGGGATCAGTTAGTACGATTTAGACTCGAATGTAGCACTAGTAAGTACGAACAAAGCACGGATATACTCGGTCAAGCAAGGTTTGTCACGGTTTGAACACGATTTGCACGATTAAACACGACTTTTACTCGATTAACTGGACATTTACAGGGTTTACATACGGTCCCACCGACTTTTGTTCGAGGTATGCTCGAATTATCACACATTCGTGTATGTTTTGATATAAATTGACTCGTTTTGATGGCTTGGCTTCATAAATTTTTTAACTTTCAACAGAGAAGTTATAAAAATGGCAGATGACAGAATAAGGGAATTAGAAATCATGATAAGACTGATAGACATTGAGATTATTTTGGCCAGAAGGCGTGAGGGGAGACAAGAACAAGCCAACAGAAAGAGAAGAAGAAGGAGGCAAGTTTGGACAAGAGAATGGCTCAACAGAAGGGTCATGTTTGGTCAATATGATACTCTGTTACATGAACTAAACAGAGAGGACCCCAGGTGTTACAAGAACTTCCTCCGTGTTGATGCTGACTTGTTTCAGGAGTTTGTGAGACGTGTCGGGCCACAAATAACCAAGCAAACAACCAATTGGAGGTAAACAATAATATCTATTTTTCAGGAAAAAGCAACATTTCCAATAATGAATCTAAATGTGAGAATTGTAAAACACATATCGATGATTAATAACTTTTATTTATTTTCAGAGAGCAATTGGACCCTGGACTGAAGCTTGCAATCACACTCATGGCCACTTGTGCTACATTCAGAGAGTTGATGTACAGTTTCCGGGTAGCAGACAACACAATCTCAAAATTCATACCGACAGTCCTGGAGGCTATAATCGACACATTCCAATCCGAAGTTATGCCACCACTTATTGAGCCAGATGAATGGAGGGAAGTCAGTGACAGGTTCAACACCAAGTGGAATTTCCCCCATGCTTGTGGTGCCCTGGATGGCAAGCATATTCCTATCAAGGCCCCACCAAATTCTGGATCACTCTACCACATCGACTTCCTCAGCATCAGTGAGTTTTTGGGTGATGCGCTGGATGGTTCTGCAATTAGACAAAAGAAAACTTAATTAATAAACTGAATAAACATACTGTTAATTTATTTAAGTTAAAACAATTATAGTACAGTTGTCAATTTGTCAAAAATAATATCTACATACTGAGAATCATTGATATCAATATTTACTCCATGTTACATAGATAAAATTACAAATAAATAAATATATAAATAAAAAAAAATGTGAAGCAATGTAAAATGTACCTTTTTTACGTGGGTGCGGCAGATTCTGGAGGGCCCATCGAGCTGGCATCCGAGTCTGAATCTCTGGGTATCTCGTCAGGTAGTGCCAGCGGGTCCTCCAGCTCATCAGGGTCGACAGGGTCAACAGGTTGAAGTGGTCGGAGGGCCTTTGTGTCCCTTTTTGTATTCTCGCTGGGAGAATCTTCCATGGTGGGGATTCTTTTGGGGACCTTCTTCTTCTTTTGAGGCATTATGTAGCAAGTACTCTGTTGTTTCAAGGTGGAAGCAGGTAGTTGTGTTTTCTGTTGTGTTCGAGTGCTGTATGATCATACACGAGCTTTGTACAGACGTAGAGACCGTGTCTGGTTGTACTTGACCATGTATGATTCGTACTTGAACCGTTTTGGTCGTATGGCGATCGTTGGAAACCGTATTGGTCGTATGGCGATCGTATAAAACCGTGTGTACACTCGTGTGAATCGTACGGTGATCGTGTGACATTCGAGTGTTAAACCGGGTGTAGGATGTAGAACTTGGGAACGGTTTCACACGATTCCATACGATTTATATACGATATTGACACGGTTGAGCTCACTCGTGGAGTGGACTTCATGTGCGGTTGTATATACGGTCTCGTGCGGTCTCACACGGTCTCTCACGGTCTTGTACGATCGCTAATACGATCATACACGGACATGGCACCCGAGCCAGTTTTTTAAAAGTTTTAAAAATCATACACAGCTTTCACGGATACACTCGAATGGCCTGAGTGTAACTCGGATAAGGCCACGGTTGGTTCGGTTGTAAGTACGGTTTACACGGGTGGCCAACCGTATAAGCCGTGTGTTCTGTGTGAGACAGGCTTAAACAATACCACTCAAACTACTTGAGGGGAGAAACTTTACCTTAATAACTACCCCGAGCGATGCGATCAAGCTGAAGTGGTTTGGTAGCACAATTTAGATTTCGTTCCCAAACTGTTGGCGTTAGAGATTTTGTGGCTGCTGTATCTCGCCATTTTAGTCACAAGTCACAACACAGACTCTTGTGTGCTTGGAATCCAGCTTCAAGACTCATTACTTCAGTCTAACGCTTTAGACGCAACGGCGATCCTCACATATTCAATCATCAAGCCTGTTAATTTCAACAACTTATTTCATTTGTGCGAAAGCGAGGAGGAATATTGATAACTGGGGCATCATTTTCATGTATGTAGAGAGTATCAGTACAATAACACAATCGCCTTGAATCTATTCTTGAACATATTATACCTAAAACCTATCACGTGGGAAAACTGCAGACGCCTGTACAAGTGTTCGGGCGTCAAATTCTTGCTATGCAAACGGTGAAACGTGGTTCCTTGCAATCCGCTGATAAGGTGATGCTACTGTTTTTTTACCATTCCTGTTCCCATGCATTCAGCCAGCCACCTCGCAAAATAGACGAGGCATGAATGTCGTTGGGATGTATCATGCATATGGCTTAGACTTGTTTTTTTGCAACCAATTTATGTGGCAGCAGTGAACGTTTGGCACGAAGTTTGTCGTTTTATGCCAGCAAGAAGTATCATGCAGACAGCATTTAACGCTATGAGACCAGTTTATTGTTTAAGCGTCTGTACCAAATCTTCTATTTATTCCTCACAGTACTTTACACATTCTGGTATTTAGATTTATTTGTTGTCATTTAAATATGCTGCATGCGATCAAATAGAAAATGCAGTAGAGAGCACAGGTAGTCGTATCTCTGATGTTATTCATAATGAAGAGAAAGGCTTTGGTAGAATAGTATTCAAACCCAGACATTCTATCTCAATATCAATGCTGATAATATTTAACCACCGGAGGTAGGGGTCTCTCCCAGTGTTCGCGCTTATTCATGATCCTTTTTTCCGTGCGTGACCATTGTCCCATGTAAGTCTTTGTAATCATCCTTTGCAGTCACATGGTTTTTGGATTTACCTGTTTAAAACCAAATAAAGGGCTGTTGAATAGATTTATAATGCTTGCAGAAAACGTTGATTATAGTTGGTGTTCGTCGGTTTTACAAAGCATATAATGTGATTTATTAGTACGCTCTCCAATGTCAAATAATAAAGAGAGCATTCCAGCGTCAAGCCACCAATATGTGCAGTAGTTTTGGTAACCATCCATGATTCACATTGTCTCTTGCCGATCAGATTGTGGTCTAGCCACCACATGTATAGGGGTCTATTTTACTCTTTACGTCTACTCCACGCTAGCCAGGAGCTAATGGTGATCTTACGGCACTTTCCATGATCTATTATACGAGAGCATAAGTATAATCCATGATTGCAGTAGTGCATGGAAACATACAAGAACAGATACACTACGATAGAGTTCGCTTCTATGCAAGAGGAGGCAAAATAAATCACTGCGTTTTTGCTAATTTCTTGGTTTTGAATCACAATGCTCATTAGATGATTTTATGGTCGATTGCATGATAAAACATTTTAGAGATAGCATCAAAGAAGATTTCGTAAAGCGTATTTATGTCAGATCTGTTAAAATGCAACTGATTCTGCATTCACTTGTGATACCATGTGTTATATAAGTATGCAAGTTAATTGGAGAAAGATATAAATACACGCACACATGACACACATAGTTGTTTTCTGTGACATATGTCGGGAGGGAATTATCTTGTGTGAGCGATCAGCACGGCAAAGTCAAATATGTCCGCCCCAAAGAACACGAATGCAAAATGTGCATTCCGAGTGAAAATGCAAAATAATATGGTGATATAGATTTTGTAACATACAGTTTCTTCTCATTGAAACGCATGGGATAGATAACATTTTGGTCATGTTTCCAAAAGCGACAAGAAACGCTGACCAAAATATTACTCAAATATTAAGATAGCATACAAAACATCTGGTGGATTTCTTATCATACTCTGGATAATATTGTTCCTTTATATGCAAAGTACATAAATACATATTTATATATATATATATATATATATATATATATATATATATATATATAGATATATATATATATATATATATATATATATATATATATATATATATATATATATATCTATATATGTACATATGCATATATATATATATATATATATATATAGATATGTACATGTATATATATATATATATATTCACACACGCATATATATATATACATACATATATATTTATTTATATATATATACATATATACATATGTATATATCTCTCTCTATATATAAATACATATTTATATATGCATGTATATATATACACATGTATAATGACATATATATATATATATATATATATATATATATATATATATATATATACATATATCATCTAAAAGCAAATGTATATATGTATAAATATGTATATTTATATGCATATTTATATATATATATATATATATATATATATATATATATATATATATATATATATATATATGGGTATATGTATATCTATTTATTTATATATATATATATATATCTGTATGGGGGCGAGGATGGAGCGGCTTCGAACATAGCCTTTAGTCAAGGCGCGCGTTGTTCTGATGAGAATAACCTGTCAGATAGTGACTTGAAGATTAGAGCTGTCGGTAAGCATACAACAAGGGAGAGGTGCTTCAGACATGATGCCTTTCCCTGGTATATGAAAATACACTGTTCTTTTTAATGACTTATTAAGCCAACATTATTTTTGCATGATTATTCTATGCATGGGATACAAGTCTTTTATAATTGCCAAAAGTACACCTGGCCTTGCTTAAACCTTTCTCATGGTGCAGTTGTCTTGCGACCATTCAAAACAATATAACAAAATCGAACTTGTGGTTGTCAATTAAAATAACAATCAATATTGTTTTTCAGTATGCAGGGAATGCGAAATGGTGTATACAGTTTCGGGAAAAGATAATTGAATAGTTCGAAGCAAGCAAGCGACCAATAACCGCAGTTGCCCCTATTGGTTTCAACTCTCCTGAATCGTTAAGATCGTTCGAGTAACGTGTAGTCTAAAACCAGGCCTCGATCTTAAGCCAAAAAAAGGGCTAGGCCACTTAAGCCTAGTCGTCATCAAAATTGCAAAGGGCACCAAGGCCAACGCAAGAGGACACCAATGCCAATGCAAGAGGGCACCAAGGCAAATCATTTTTAAACCTTCGTTTTTTCTATTTATATACAGCCAATGTATACACAGTACGTATTTAGGTTAAAAGCATTTTCAAAACGTGTGCAAATTATCTTTGTGTTTTCTGAGGGACACCACTATAGTCTCCGATCCTTCTATTACGGCACAATTCATTCATCCTTGCTAACACTCTACCGCTAACCGATGGTAGGGAACTTAACCAAACGCTTGTTGAATGTCTAAATAACTACAATATCCCAAGAGTCTATCGTTTAAGTAATGTCATCTAGAAATTCTGAAAGGTTGGCAAAGAAAGACTGCTTCCACAGAAACCATGATTAAATTGTTTTCAATAAGTTAAGCTCAAGTAATTGTTCTGTTAGTTTGTCTCAAACAAATGTTTTCAATTTTTTGCTCACCACTGATGTTAAGCTGACAGCCTCCATTGCTTATACAGTTCTCTTTGACTTGTTCGAAACGAACGAAATGAAATTTGCAAAATGGCCTGCCCGCTGACTTGACTATCAAACTAATCCGTCAAACTATAAATAAGTTAATAAGCTTCCCAGTGGATATAGCAATTATTTAATAAATGCTATCACAGAGTAAACACCTTCTGTCTCACACCTATGTACTCAATCTGGAACGATTAAAAAACCCAATGCAAAAACACCAACACTAAATTTTAAACGTTTTGGTGATTTTTGACTTTGTTCAGGCCACTTTGATCACATCGTAAACTAAAATGCATTCCTGCCACCGCTTGATGGGAATCGAGTATTTTACATACACAAAACACGCCGTCATCGATAGCAAGCTCATATTTGGCCAAAGCTGATTGTGTGGCATAAAAGCCATTGAAGACTTTTAACAAGAAAGAAAGACGTACGCCATTGGAAATGTCTTTCAAAGAGCATCGAAAAGCCGTATGGACACAAATCAATGTGTGGCAGTAATGCCAATATAGTGATGTAAAACTGGCGGCGTTTGGAAAGTCATAAGCATTTTTCTCTGGGAACACGAAATTACACCGCATTGTTTCGTTTCCCTCTTATTTTACACACATGCGATGGAAAAAGATTTATAGAGTTCCTTCATACATCCCAGCAATCCGTGCCCTTAGAAGAAAATGTATGAGAGTATACTTTCACCGCTATACAATTGATCGTGATTTAAGATGCATTGAGCACAATTTGTAGACGCACCTTCTGTCGCAGATCGACCAGTATTAGAAGACCCGATGGTTTTCTTACAAAATAGTGGCGGGCCTTAGCGTTGATTTCACTTCGTGTAAGGTAGTAATTGCATTTTTTGGGCAAACCCAAATGCCTATTATTAAACCTTAAAGATGATTATCATCCGGCGCCAGAGACAGGCCGATCTTGACACGATTGTAGTTGCTAAATAGAATCAGACGGAAGGCGTGTCCCATACAGAACTACTAAGCTATTAGGATTGACGAAAGAAATAATCAACACAGGGTATAGGAAAAATTTTCAGTGAATAGGAAAAGTTTTCAGTGAATTGCATCAATACACCACAGCAATTAAATATTGAATCTTTCGAAAACGGCTTGAAAGCCTTTGACAAAACTGCCGAATTGAATTTAATGGTTAGAAGCAGACACTTGCACACACAAACACACACACACACACACACACACACACACACACACACAGACACATTTACACACACACACACACACACACACACACACACACACACACACACACACACACACACACACACACACACACACACATCTATATATATATATATATATATATATATATATATATATATATATAAACACACATGCACACGCACAAACAGCGACAGTTTCTCTGTAGCGGACGGAGACTGCATGGGTGTGAAGGAGTGGTACACTATATATTTTTAAGGTAAATCATGTGATGTCGCCTCTGATATTCTTTGGTCTAGTATAAATTACAACCCTCAGATCGATGTGGTGAGTTTATTAGATGCGGCTGCTTTATTTCGTTGAATTGTATGACGTAGAGTTTTCCCCTTATTTTCACCAAAGATGCGATGTTTAAATATCTGTCAGCTAGAAAACCTTAAAAAAGGGAAACACTCTTGCAAGCTATGGTAATACCTAGCTGAAACAGTGACAGCTTATTACTTAGCAATCCTGTCACATATACGTAGAACGGTCGATGAATCGACACAGCTGTTCCGATACACCAAGTTTCTTGTATGCAACATTAAAAACGCCCCAAACATAAGACCAAAATGTGTAGTTCCCTTTACACGATACACTATGCTGATCAATTTATATTTATGCCAATTGTTAACTGGCTGATACAGATATGTACACTAGGAGGACTACCATTCCAAAGCTAGTGAATAAGTAACAACCAGCTTTTATGAACGACCTTATCATGGCACCTACGAGGATATTTGCGGAATTTTGCTATGAAGTATATAAGGTATAAAAGCATAAATTCTATAGACAGATGACAACCGGCGTTATAGATGTGGCATGAAAACCTTGTCCAAAGGGCAACATGACAAGCATTATAAGTAATATAATGATTTATAGAGGACAAACCAGTTTTCAGGGAGCTGGAGCCAAGCTTGTGTTCCACATTAGCACGCCACAGGGGAATATGAAGGAACGGACAGGTATTAAAAGACAAAGCTGAAAGTGGTTGACCTCGCTCTATTCAAAGAAGATGCGATCATATTCGCCAACTCTTTCCAGTTGGCGGAGATGTGTCATATGATGCTTTTGTTGATAGGCGTTTAATGCGTGGCACGTGATCAGCCGCTGTGGTCTCACATAACTTGCAAGTCTGCTGAAACACACAAACGAATATATTATGATAGTCAGCAGCAAAGCGATATGTAAAACATATCTACTTTGGTGACATGCACCGAAATGTTTAGTCATAAATATATAGTCATAATTGTTCAAAAGCAATGACAATAAAATGTATGCAAATACGAAGTAGCTACCATTGCCTTTTAGTATGGCAAACAAAAGTACGGCACCAGCAATTGTAGCATTATAATGATACAAATATACACGCTTTGTGCAACGGTACGTAGAGAGATTCAATGATAATAAAAACATCTTCACTAACCAATTAACATTTCAACGCAAGCGTACTGAATATTGTGAGACTGAAACCTAATACAAACACAAAAATTTGTTGAAAGCAAAGTGATAGACGAATTTCAGAACAGTTCGTTTCGCAGCCAACGAGGATCAGTGTAGCCTTTGAACCTATTTATTTAGGCTATCAGTACCCATTGGGTTTTAACCATCCTCTGGGATGATGTGGCGCTTTGAAGCTGCTGGAGCTGATGTTCAAAACCAATTGTAGAGAGAAATGTCCTGGTGGGTGATTGCTTTATGCCTCGATTAAGAAGGTGGAGGGAGAATATTCAATGACATTTTGAGGAACATAATTAGGATCAAGTGAATGCCATAGAAATAACACACGCATATCGCATAGTGAAGATAAGTGTTTGCGGAATAGGCTTGAAGTGATGAACCTTGCTTTTCATGATAAGTACGAGATCATACTTAACGAATCGTTTAACTGGTGGAGATGTGCCATTTTATGCATTGGTTGCATGGGTATTCAGCTAATAGGCCCCATCCTGTTTAGTCGTCAGGGTGCATACGCATACAAGCGGATGCTTTCTTAGCAATAGCATTCGTTCAATTTATGATGATTTCGGTCGTAACATTCAGCCAATTGCTTTTCTATACCAGCGCAATATGTTCCTTTAAAAAGTAGGCTGCATCAGCACGGGTTCTCCTCTGATCAATGCTTAGGCGTGTAATGGATGTTCACAAAAGTGTGTGAGTTGGACCGAATGCAGGAAAGCAAAAGGGGCATGGGTCGTCAGCATTCAAAAGGGGCTTGTTATTTTGTAAATAATTGTCTCTTAAATTGCCATTGAGCAAGTTTACACTGTCACGGAAGATAACTTACGATAACCACGCTGCGGAATCTTAGTTGGCCACATTAAGAACAGCAACGGATGAGCAAAATTAAAGTTCATTAATGAGTCATTGTGCACATGTTGCATATAAAGCTGTTTACTGGTGTGTCTCGAGGCTACAACGCGTTTGCATCTGCTGCTAAATGCTGAATAAAAAATCAGTAGCCAATTTTAGGGGGATGCTTGAGCTGCCTTTTTGCGTACAATGCAGAACTGGAGCTTAGATCTTGCCGATAAGCAATGCAGTTCTTCTATTTTACCAACTAAATATGTTAGAGGACGCCACGAGACAACATGTGCACATATCTTCTGTAACAGTGTTATGCACAAGCGTCAGTCATCAAGGTGATTTATCTTCTGTGATAACAGTGTTATATTATATAAATCACAAGCGTCAGCAGAGGTAACATCAGTCAAGGTGATTTATCGTGCCTCCGTGATAATGCTGTCTTGGAGGAAATTATTGTACAGTCGCCGCCTCATGTTTTTGGAACAATTTTGAGATGCTGGAGGATAACTTATGATTATGTTGTAAAACGCTTGTTTGGTTTAGTTATAGTTGACAATACGATTTGGCGCCCTGTAAATTCTGTTATCGAAAATTGTTTTATGAATAGCCAATATATTTGCACATGAAATCGAAATAGTAGCCATTAAATATTTCATTAAGAGGATCATAATACTTTTCATGTATAAAACATAACTTGTAACGCAAATATCCGTATAAAGGTGATTAGTTTTGGGCAACGTTCTTATTTTGTCGACATTTTCTTATTCACAGCGTGCTCACAATAAGGTTTTGCAGGGAATAATGGCTATAACGCCCGATGGTGGTTTGTCGGTACAACGCAAGCATATTATGAGGTTCATAAATAAATTATCGAATATCACAATAATAAAGAAAGCAATCCTTATTCAAACCATAATATTGTTTAACCCTCAAACACGCGTGCACGCGATTCTATGCAATAAGTCAAGTACAATGTGTACTACTGTGTTCACATATTATTCAATTGAAACATCAATGTGGCTTTCGTATAAGGCATATTATTCGAAGCTTCCATAGCTCAATTTTGCGTTACCAAATTATATATGGCATTAATTTGGTGTTAGTTTGCCACGAGCTCATAAGCTATTTTTGTGACTTTCAACAAATTGAAATTGCCAATATCACGCAATCAACTATTGATGTTCTACCCAACTTCATATGCGCATAATGATAACACTTTAAACTATTGCTTTATGTCATATTTGAAAACATCATCTGTTCGATGTATATATGCATATATATATATATATATATATATATATATATATATATATATATATATATATATATATATATATATATATATATATATATATATATATATATATATATATATCTATATATATATATATTTAGCCATATTTAATCAGTCTCTTTAAATATATTTTGTTTGTTAGTCTCTTTATTATTATAGCACATGTTCGATCATGATGAAGGAATAATACATCATGTCTGTATATACCCCCATGCATTTTGTTGAAGGAGTACAATACATTAAATCAACATCTGTGTATATCTTGTTTATCCACTTCTCTTTTCGTCTACATTTGTTGTCACTCACGTCTATCATTATCGCGTATGTACTCCATTATTATTTCTTCAGGGAGTATTGAACACTTTGAAAGGGTTCGATGGTATTTTAGCTATACTCTGCCGTTGTGTTACGAAGCTTAGATATGTAATAGGGATTTTTCCATGTTAAATCAGATCATGTAGTGGTGATGACCACTGCATGTGGAGCTTACATTGAGCTATGTTATTAGTTGTATCGGGCTGCCAGACATATGTGGGAACATTTAAAGCGATTGATTATTTCTATTGAATTAAATTGAAAAAGTGGTCGACCATCACAAAACAGGCATTCTACAAATCTCTCTCTTAGCACAATACACGCAGACACAGCAGATTTCAAGTAATATTGATTCAAACAAATGATATTGTTTGGTTATTTATTTATACAAATTTATATGCTAGAATGATTTATTTGCAATTAACTATGTTGATCCTACTTTTGTGACCAATACAATGCGTGTCTCTTCACTTTGTTGGCAAAATCGAAGACCCATAAATGCATTTAGTTGACAGAAAGCTCAATGATTATATTGTCAGTCCTTTTACTATCGTATGTTTGATAAATTATCCCTTGGTATATGAGGCCCGCTCGTGTAATTGTCCCTAATTTGGTCCTATTGTTGGTGTTATCTTATAATTGAATATTTCTTTTGGGAAATCAGCATTGTGCACCATGCCCGAAACTGCTCCCTAGTCGCATTAAGCAGACAAAACGTTACACCTCGTGGCTGATGCATACATGTCAGTTATTACTGTTTTTTTGTTATACATAAAGGGCATCTACAAATATTTTGAAAGTGAAATTGCTGCTGTCGTTTCCAGAATAGCTAAAACCAATTGTTGCTTTTGGTCACCACATCATCAGTTGCACAATAATTAAAGAGTCTGGCAGCATGAAAGCATAAATATTTACACCTAATGCTGTCTCCAGGAAGAGGTTCTTTTGCGTTACATGTATACAAAATGATATTTGGTGAAACAATGACTTTAAACTTTGATTAAATGAGCTGCACATAGATGACTTCAATATAAGTCATAGTACTGAATCTCGGATCATTCTAGCTATCGGAGATAGAACTTGCGATTGGTGTTGTAGTTAAATAGAACGGCATATGAATAATATTGACAAGCAATGAGCAACAAACCATGATAATTTTGTGCGATAAGTAAGGTAATGGCGAAAACAATCATTGATTTTCACTAAGCACGTTAAATAACCAAAAAAATTGAATGCTGAGCAGTTTTGTCCATAACTACGATACTTGAGCAGATATGCCGATGAAGCAGAAGTGTTTCTGTGATAAACTAATTTCTAGTTTTTGCTTAGCTTAATGGAGGAAAACGACGGTCTGATTTACCGATACTTAATCCTCTGTGTCAAAAAAAACCCGACATATTTAGTTGCTAACCATAATCTGTACACAGGATCACAGCAGCAAAGCATAACCTTTATGATGATTTATACGTTGCATATGGGCCATACATGAATAATATCGCTAAAAGAACACAGACGGTTCAATACGTTAGATAAAGGGTTAATTCAGTATAATGTTTCGCAAGCCTGCTCCGTGTTGTGACTCAATAACACATATTCAGCGTAAGCCCACCAGTGGATTAGAAAATCATTCAATCGTGCTAGAGCAAGTATTGTAATAACAGTGAAATGCGTTGTAGTTTGGTTGTATTGTGTAGATTGTAACATCAGTGCGACAAAAATGTATATGCTTGATTTGATCGATTTGAAACATTGGACTTTAATAACCAAAATGCAAATAATAGTTTCCTGGTAAATGCTCAAAATGCCCCATTTTACAAATCAACATCGTATTTATTTTAAGATAAAATTGAAAGGCTCCATTATTGCGCATCCGCTGGACCCTGTTCCCAATTACAAGATATTAAATTGAATGCCAGTTTCTCTGGTTGGAATGAACCATATGAAGCCTACCATTTTTATTCTCAGTGATGAACAACTTATCTGTTCATGTTTCCAAACGCGGTTACAAGCATTCATCAAGGGGAGATAAGAAGATGAAATATTAAAACAACAGAGAAACATAGTTATAATCTGTCTAACCCCTAATATATAAGCTGTCATTTAGCAATAACTGCATGGAAAAGTGTTGTTATCGTTTGTTCCATCGTAACGTATTCGTCTGTAAACTACATTCAATAATTGTTCGCCATAATCAAAGCAAGCGATGTTTTGATAAGAAAAGCTATGTGTGACGATCCGGAGTCATAGTCGTGGGAAAACGAAAGCATAAATGAAAGATGGATGAGGCCTTACAGCAAGATCGCAATATCGCACACAGAGGGCTACGACATCGTCGATCACCATTCTTCTAACTATACAGCTTGTACCTTCGAAAGGCTGCTGCAAAAAAAAAAACAACGGTAAATATTGGCTGAGTTTTGCAATCATGTGTTGCAACAATTATTAGGGCATTGTTGTTCAAAACAAACCTATCACAATTGCTTATTATGTTAGTCCGTGAAAAGATAGGATAAGTGTTAACATATCATTGAACCAAGAGAATAACCAGTTTCTTCATGAACAAATTTTGCCAAGAAAGCCGTGCAACTGTGTACCGTACAGTGGAATTTCATAAACACATAGATAGAAGTAAATTCACAATAATCACGGATAACTACCATATTTCAAGAATCTTGGAACCGTAATCAATATAAAACACACAGACAGGTGTCCTTCGACATAATGTGTTCTATAGGTTGTTCCATGTGACCTGTGCACACCCTTACTCTGTGATTTGATTGTACGTAACCAATTGTTATACAATCAAGCTGATCGTTTCCCGATAAATATCGAGGTAAACAGCTTCTAATACTGTAGATATATTATTCTCGTAAATTGAAGCGATGGAGTCAAAATATACAGATTGTTGTGTTGTGAATATGACTACTAGATTTAATTATGGCCAGTGGCATCACTAAAGGACCAAGAAACATCAGTCCCCCTCCCCACAGGCCAGAATAAAAGAGGTGCATAATTAATTTCCAGCTAAAATCACATTTGTTAAAAATCTTACCATTGAACATTGAAATAAAAAATCATCATCGTCCCATCCTGCTAACAAAATCATCTAAAAGGCTTGAAATGCATCTTCATATCTTGCATGTATAAATTCAGAGCCGTGGAAGCCTCGACCAATCAGATGACTCCATGTCTTTAACAGATGCGGACCTCAAGACCTCGGGTCATAGTATCGTCGCCTGAAGACGGCATTGTATTTCATGTAATTTCATAACCCCCACACAGATCAGCGAAGCTATAAACGCTATTTCCGACTATTTCCCTCGCTCCAGAAGGTTCTTGACAATCTAATATCACTATCTGCAGCGCGGACATTAAAGATCGAGAGTAGCTAGTGGCGCGGACGCTGTAGAGGCGAACTGTTTTTGATAGGTCTACCTGGGCGAATTTATTAAGTTAACATTTATTTCATATTGTAGTCGTTATTTTCGCTATTTTTGGCTGTGGTTTGGCAGAGGAAATGCTCTGCGGAACGACATTTTTGCATAGTATTTTAATAAGAGAAGCGATCACCACAGAGCCACTCGAAGTGAACCCTCTTAGCGAGGCTATTCACTCTCTGATGTAACACAAAGAACCATAACAATCCATCTGGCATGCATAAGTTATCTTCCGAGATGTACGCCGCGTGTGAGTTGTCTGATGTGTTGATGAATAGGTATTTGATAGTCATTGGTCTCGTGATTTCCTGGTGGTTTTCATATAACGCAGTCACGCTCTATTGTCGCTTAACTCAGCATGGTCGACTGAGTCTCTCGCAAGCGACTTAGTATCCAATTATACGTCTATATATAATGAGTATCCATGGAATATAATTTGTTACGGCTCCATCTAAACCAACACACATTTTGCCAATAGCGCATAAAAAAACCGTCAATATAAGTTCCTTACTTGGCAAATAAAAAAGGACAATCGGCTGTCTGCTAAACAAGCAAAATCATCATGTAATGTCCATTGTTATCGCTGCTTCGGGGTTCGCTGATTCAAATCTGCTTCAACGCTGAAAGGACAGATAAGGCGCTGTATAATACAAAGTATGGCCGCCTACGTGGTCATGGTGGTCTTTGCTATTAGCAGAAATGTGAGTTCAATCTCATCGTTCTATTATTGGTCATGATTAAATCAAAGATCTTGTTATAAAAAGATACCCCACTCGGACGTTTCTGTTGTGAAGCTCGCGACCAGCGCGCCACCTGGTTTCGTGGAAGCTAAAATGTAAACAAAAGCGCGTGGCTCAATGATAAAAGATAGATCGGCGATGGTATGTACTCAATAATACCGCTGTATTTCTAAAATTTAACGATTCTTTGATAGAGCCAATACATAAAATCAAAGCCAATTACTATTGACACCCTTTTTATCAATTTGTGTGATGATTTATTAACTACAATAATTTTTTATGAACGTTTGAACAAAGTCGCATATACCAGCATCTACCCCAGGCCTTGCCCCGATTGGACGGTAAAATACATACTTACTCAGACGTCCTGTACGGTTGAATTTACCCATTTGTAAGACACAGTCGGACGTCTAGTCAACCCTTATTTGATATAAAAAGATAAATCTTAATCATTGGTTTTGTCATATTTGCGGTTGAATATGAGAAGTTGATTTAAATACATGCTCATGATTTCCCGATTGTCACCCGAACCTCCATCAGCCTGTCCACCAAATCAAGCAGCTTCATTGTCGGTTGATGGAGTGCCTTATGCAGACGTATGATTTTATCATGTAATACTGTAAAATGTATTCTTGCTTATTTTGAATAACAATATAATAATGAAATATTTCAGGACATAGCATATACTAAAAACATTGATGCAGCATGCATTTAATCACCATTAACTCTGTCTGTCTCACTGTCTGTCTCTCTCTGTCTCATTGTCTGTCTCACTCTGTCTCACTGTCTGTCTCTCTCTCTCTCTGTCTCTCTCTGTCTCTCTCTGTCTCTCTCTGTCTCTCTCTGTCTCTCTCTGTCTCTCTCTGTCTCTCTCTGTCTCTCTCTCCTCTCTCTCTCTCTCTCCTCTCTCTCTCTCTCTCCTCTCTCTCTCTCTCTCTCTGTCTCTCTCTCAAGAGAGATCTCTTCTAAAGAGAGCTCTCTCTCCTCTCTCTCCCCCTCTCTCTCCCCTCTCTCTCCGTCTAGCCCCCTCTCTCTCTCCTCTCTCTCTCTCCCTCCTCTCTCTCTCCTCCCCTCGATCTCTCTCTCTCTCTCTCTCTCTCTCTCTCTCTCTCTCTCTCTCTCTCTCTCTCTCTCTCTCTCTCTCTCTCTATATCTCTATATATATATATATATATATATATATGATATATATATATGTATATATGTATATATATATAAATATATATATATATATATATATATGTATATGTATGTATATATATATATATATATATATATATATATATATATATATATATTACTAATGTCATTACAACTAAAACTCTCAGTCTTAATAGCTTACGAAGAACAACCACAAATGATATGAGATCATCAGTATACATTAGAAGATTAACAACAAGCACACTAAAACTACACTGAACATAACAATTATTTAAACCAGAGCTCAATTCATCCATGTAAACACTGAAAAGATAGGTTGACAATATGCCTCCCTGTCTTAAGCCATTAAACACACCAAATCAGCCAGACATATCCGAGTACCATGCAACCGACCATTCTAACAGTATATCCAGGGACACCTTTGTTCGACAAGCTCCACCACAACTACAATCTAAGGTGCAGTAGTCCTATATACTGGTGGGGATTTATGATAGAATAGTCCTTGTACATCTGCCATAGAGGGCTTTCAAGGAACTGAGTAAACAAATATCAATATTTGATTTTCGGAAATCTACACATACAACAGCA
>CM067347.1:19355764-19372245 GCA_034190875.2 Urechis unicinctus
CTTAAGTTCTGTCGACAAGAAATGAACAAAATCAATAAAAAGATAATTCAACGTTTTATTGATAAACATTATGGTTACTTTTATTCTTCCATACGCCTGACGTGATGCGAATGTTAATTTAAATGATTGAAAACGAAGAAAAACTCTTATTTTAATTAAAGACATTGCAAGCACGAGGGTCAAAGGAAAATACCGATTTGCCGTATTCAAACAATCAAGATGGATGTCGACGGACGATACAGGTGCATCCTCAATTATCGCACGGCCCTATCGGTCATTAAGCAAATCTTGTCCTCGAGCATGCTAATGACAGCGCTAATAAACATCAATTACTGTATATATATATATATATATATATATATATATATATATATATATATATATATATATATATATATATATATATATATATATATATATATTGATTATGTTGTGTAAATCTCGCAATGGTTCCTCGCCTTTCAGTAGATAAAAGAGCGATCGAAGTTACATTAAAAATATTAATGGTAACACAGGTGCTTTACAATTTTAATTGCTCAAGGAAAGTACCCACTCCACAGTCCAGTATCTACCGTGGTTCTTTACCTCAAACTCCAAGGCAATAAGCCAGGGGCCCTGTATGGAACTCCTGCCTTCAAACCTATATAATAATTGTATTAAGACGCATTATTTTCGTATTGATGCGGCTTCTGCGGCAAGCGGTATGGGTTAGACGAACACATTCAGAAGTTGGGAAGGTGGAAATCTGATGCATATAAACGGTACATCAGGATTCAAATATTTCGATCTGCTACCCGACCCTATTCTTTGAATTGAGTGACACAGAGGCTCAGTCATGGGACTGGTCACACTTGTCATTTATTGTCCTCTTTTACTTTCCATTACTCGTGGTTGTGTGCAGTGTTAAGCATCGTTGGCTCAGTCATGGGACTGGTCACACATATCTTGCTCGTCAAGTCAATACTGCACTTTTCTACATTTCATCAACCTTTTAAAACACATCCTTAGTCCCGGATGTGGCCTCTGATTCTCGCCTCGCTTTATTTTTGCTATAAATGGTATTAGATTCGACGGGAGTCAGCCAAGGGGTTACCCATTTTCATTTCCCATCATTTCTTTATTTTGTTATGTTACTCGTTCTGTTGCAGCGTAATGTAACGGTATCGCACTATGTAATGTTACATTGTTATGTTATATCAGCGAATGCTACATGACCATGTCATGCCTCTCCATGTGTCCTATGCGTCACATTAGTTGACATTCAGGCAGCATTCGAGCTGCGGTGCCAACATCCTATTTATGTATGAATTAATAATGGTGTCAGGTATAACCAAAATTGAGCGATAATAACATATTATGGCCTTGCAATGATCATTGTAATATTTATGCGAAATGAAGGTCCATCTTATATGTGTCTACAAACTACACGGGCTTTATAACTTAGGATCATCGGGCTTATTTCGGCCAATCAAATGAGCGTTATACGGTCTGGTGCGAGTTCGCGCAATCCCCTCACTTCCGGTTTTATGGAAAACACTTTTCTTACGCTCGTCATTCCCACCTCCATCCCCGTTACAATTTTCTAATTTCTTTGTAGCTAGTTTGCTTACCTAATTGTTTTTGTAAAGTAAGTGCTCATTTAATCTTTCACTTATATAAATATCTATTTCAGTTCCCCATTATACACTCATGTCATAGCAAAAATTCTATTAATTTGATGGTCTTCTACTGTATTGCATAAATGTTGCTACGTCGTTGTCAGTTGGCAATCCTGCAAACTACCAATGTCCACTGTCATCGCAATGAACATGCTAGTTACTTTAGTTCTGTCGACAAGAAATGAACGAAATCAATAAAAATATAATTCAACGTTTTATCGATAAACATTATGGTTACTTTTATTCTTCCATACGCCTAACGTGATGCGAATGTTAATTTAAATGATTAAAAACGAAGAAAAACTCTTATTTTAATTAAAGACATTGCATGCACGAGGGCCAAAAGAAAATACCGATTTGCCGTATTCATGCAATCAAGATGGATGTCGACGGACGATACAGGTGCATCCTCAATTATCGCACGGCCCGATCGGTCATTAAGCAAATCTTGTCCTCGAGCATGCTAATGACAGCGCTAATAAACATCAATTACTGTACTCTACGAAAAAAGCCCTATAGACTGCTAGTATTCACCCCATCACGAAATTGGTTTTCATGGGAGCTTTCGGCCCAGTTACGCAATCACTCTTGCCTGCGCCATAAAAAAACAAACTTGAAAACGTTGTACCGCACGTAAGTTTTCAGAGTGCGCTAAAGTTGCAACGTATTGTACCTGGCTCCTAAATTTTAATTTGTCATGACATCATCTATTTCACGCTCTCAATGATATTTGACCAAAAATTTATTGGTGTGCAAATACATCACATAGTGACCTGACAAGACTTCTCTGTTAGACTACAGGTTACGACGAGAAAGAGACATTGAGCAAACATAGTATTAAAGTTCTTCGGGTCACATTTTTGTCAGAATTGTTGTCCTGTAATATAATCAATTATGCCGGATGACGTGCCTTTAATGATTTCCCCGCATATTACAAATACTACTCTTCACTTGTCGTGGTAGCATTCGCCGGGTGGCGCTATGTCTTGTTCCGTTTCAATTCGTTCGACAATAATCACATGTAACTTCATGGATCTGTTTTTGATTAGCAAAACGTCACACCTCTACACTATAATGTACCATGGCCCTGCATCATCCTCGGAACATTCATAAGTACGTGACCTGTTCTGGTGGACGGCATGTACTAGTTAAATTTGTTTACAGTAGCTTCAGTTATTTTGGCTCGATGGATCAACCAAATTATATGGTTTTACTAACAACAGCGTCGTTATTTTATTTATAGTTTGCGTTTTTTTACTGCTGGTCCGTAATTGTCAATTAAAATGCGCATTATATCACGAGGAAGCATTAGCAATCCCACAGGAAATATCACTGCACCAATAAAAAGCGCCCTGCTTGCATTTAATGGAGGCAATGGTATGAAATTTACACAGAAAACACTCTCCACTAATTATCATTTTGCGAGCTAAATATATTTGATTATATTTGTTCAATGCTGTGTTTTATTTCTTATTCTACAAGACGCTGAGTTGATACAAAACAACACGCCCTGTCGTCTGGTAATGAGAGCTATGTTTTCAATGTCCATTTTTATATTTTTTCTCCATTGCTATTTACATGTGAATGGTACACTTGCGACAATATTGTATCATTATGAAAATATACATCGTTTCGATGACTGAAAAAAAATGAACAAGAGTCATTAGGGTGTATATATACTATCTAAGAATCCCCAAATGATCAGAAAACAATAATTAATAAAAGCTATGTCACCAACCTGCTGTGCACCATATGGCAAGGCAAAAGTGGAATGATTGCTATTTCAGTGCGACGGTGGATTTCACAAAGCAAATAATTTCTGATGAACATAATGATACGCCAACTTCTCGTCTCTTGCAACATTTAACCAGGCACAAATATTTACATATTTGAATAATCGTTAGTACAATATAGAATACACCTGCACCTTCCTATCATGTTTCACTAGAACAGCTTGCAAATATCAACTATCTGACCGAAGGCTTATACTCCATCACTCATTCATTTTAATACACACTCACTCATTCATTTAATCACCCATGCTGTCGTTCATTTACTCACTCACTTATTCACATATTGTATCACCCAATCCTAAATTCACTCATTCACATTAAGCCATCATTAACCATCAAATTGTACGTTGTTCAATCACTCGTTCTTGTATTCATTCGCCCACACATTTGCTCACACGCTCATACTTCACCTTCATATATATTTAGGAATTAGCACCCGTATCTGTTAACACCCATGGTAACCCATACTTTTGATCTAGCAGCACCATATATAACAAGCAGTATACACTAGCTGTTTGTAGAAATACTTCTCCATATATCTATGGTAAACCTGGCCAACCGATTTTGGTGGATGTTGGGAACTGGAAGAATACAAATGCAGGACCTCCCTATTCCCATCCGTGGACTTTCAATCCATCTTTCCTGCTTTTGACTTCCTGCACCATTTATTTAGCATAATGATTTATTTGCACCTAATTCCATGCATGGTTGCTTATCAACCACTGTAGACGATCTCTCGGTAAGATAGGGTTATATTTGAAAGTGAACCCTTTTGTATATGCTTCTCATACCGTGGAAATACATTACTCCTTTATAAGTCTCACTGCCCAATCGTGGTATACAAGTCCCGTACTACTCGCTCAATGTGGTCAGTTTGTTATAGTTACATGCATACAACTGAGCATAATGATAGCGAAATAGAAGAATGTTAGAAAGTTGTGAAATATCGGCTGACCATCGCGATCTGCGTATCTTGGTCATGAAAAGCAATTATAAAGTTTCAGTTAAAATATCAATTTTTTTTACTACAATACCCAAACGTGAAGCAATTTACGCCGAGAGGCTAAAACGCGTGGCCAAAAACTCATTAATTGGTTAACGTCGTATCACTTATGGTATCCACACAATGAAAGTATAATCAGCTTGGGGACATGAAGGACGAGACAAGATTTCCTCAATCATCGCTGCTTCTTAATTCATCGTTCCCTGAATATAATCAGCGCTAATGTCACACGCAAGGTCATAAAGATGCTCATAAACATTGCACGAAGTGGTTCCCACAGGCTGAACGCCGCTGAACACGGCATGTCGCATATCATTATATGACTCATAACAGCCTATTATAAGCTATGTGAAGCCCTACATCGATAAACGTCGTCCATGAGCTCAATCATTCAATAAAGGTAACGCCCTGATTGTACGCCGAGTTATCTTCAGTGGTGCATAGAACGGTTGATGTAAAGAGGAAATAAAGATAATGAGATTTATAACATCGTACATCTTCTACCATAGGCATTCAGGCGTCCAGGCGTGGATTTGCAGTCATTCGACATTCGTTTATACCGGTCGTTGTCTACTTCAAAGCATGAATCCATTTTACCTTAGTGTTGGCTAATGACATTGGTTGAGCGTACGCACTTCTCCCAACAACCGCAGTGTTGTCGCCATGTTGAAGATGGGAGGCTGGAACACAAATGCTACGGTTTTCCCAAACTGGTAAAGATACCATGCTTGTCCCTAGCATTGTCTTTTGGAAAGGTAAATTGATAACTAAACCAAATCTTACATGTTGAGATGCGATTTGTAAATTGCGATGTACTGCATTCGTTGTTATTCATGGTACATTAAGTTGTCATTAACACCTTTTAGTGCTTGATTCACTGACAACATATTGTATGACACGTGTGAGTGTAGGGAGTAGGTAATATATGACATCATTGACCATATTAAAATACAACAAACACAATCCACTAGCCTGTTCTAATAAACATCCTTTGTAAACAGTGAATAATTACAGAATTCCATTTTCTGTTTTTAGATTTTGTTGTTGATGGCAATGCAGTCTATTTCATAGATTCACAGCAAGTCGTAATATCTGCTCTTATCTTCGCCTATTCATAATGGGTCGTTCATTATGATATAGTTCGGTAAGCCTCACGTGATTCGTATGATCATATTATTTGTATCATGATATATATTGTCACCACATAAATAACAACTAACAAAAGCAGGTACATATATATCGTACCACATATGGGATCGGTAGAAAAGGTACACCAAATCTAACTAGCAAATGCCTAGCCACGTCCATATAACAGAGCGTGCAATATATCTAATTATCCAATTGCTAACTAAACAGTCTGATGCAGTATATCAAAGCGCCGATTTTACCTCTGTAAAGCTCGGAGATGTCCATGAATACTGATATATACTACTTTTCAGAGATAATTATTTGCAATAATTATGGCAAAAATAACAATTGGTGACAATATGATTATACGTTTTCAATAGCTCAGGCAAATGAAAATAGGATTGATTCACATTCATTTTGTATCAGCAGACAATTAAAAACCCGACCAGTCTGTTAATTCGATTAATATACACAGTATGACAGCTAATTTTCTGCGCATACCATATTAGTGCATACAAAATGGTTCCCGATAAAGGTATGAATGCATTATGCATAATTTACCGTCTGACACATGCTGCTCCGTCAGTATATCGCAATGTGGTCAGGTTTCACCCATAATGAATAATAATGTGAAATCTGCAATTCTGCCGTATCAGTGATCAGCAGGTCTGAGCTTTTTTTTTGGCGTTGATATATCCACATGCGTGTAAGGCGTTTGGTTTGTGGGCGCAAAGCTTAACTGGCCTTTTTTTATGTTCTTGCTGAAAGTAGCCCATTATACTGTTAATTTACGCCAATCAACAGGTTAAAAAGTGCACTGTGATGCTGCTTCGAATCACTTCTGCAGCATGAGTTGAGCCTCTCTTTGAGCAAGCAAAATGCGATCCTTTTTCGGTGAACATCAATAAAACTATAGTGACGAAATTTATACCACATGACGCTAAGAGCCAAATCATTTCTCTTGTAATGCATAAGTAAGTTCCTGCATGATGTATCGGCGTACCCTTTCAGAACAGATGTAGGTTGTTATGCTACATATGGTCGGACAGAATGACTGAAGCGGTTCTGTAAGTAAACTTTAAAACCATTATATATGAGCGTTCACCAGCAAACTGAGCGCAGGTAGTATGAGCATCGTCGCACTGGACATTTGATAACCATCAGTTAATCAAAACATCCATTCGCAGTACTGAATTGCATATGTCGCAGCAGAGAAGGACTGTCTTAATATTTATGACCCACCCCATTGCACTGCCAATGACGTCATGATCCGCTCAAGAGATTGCTGGAGCTAAGCTATGAGCGTTATGTCTGTGGGTCTCCTCTCCACTTTGCAGATGCTGGTCTCAAGAGAATTGTACCATGTGACAGTTCGCAGCAAGCCTCAGTGAATATGAGATGTAATTTACGGACACCATTGCGATTGTATTAGATAAACACGGGACTAATGTCCTGGTGGCATTCATGGTCGACGCATCCAGATTTAGGAACGAGATCAGAACGCTTATTCAAAGAAATGCTTATGATCACATGATTAAAAAAGCGACATCATTTAACAGTGAATCAAATAATCAATGGCGTCATCGGCTTTGAAGTATTCCTTTAACGAAAAAACAAAAGTCTTTGCAGAAGCATCAATTACAATGCGAAGCTGAGCTCGCTATGATCGATTGCCGGAGCATATAATAGCATTTAGAATCTGTTTAAGGAAAAAAAATAAACTGGTACGGTGGTCACTGATTCAAAGCTGCCCAACGCTGACATGATAGATAAGGCGTTGTATTAAGATGCCGGCAGCCGTTAGTAGAAACGTGTTATACACCACGTTTAGAGGGTGACCCAACCCAAGGTGTTTTTTTCACACAGCTTGAGTGTCCATATAACCTGTAGGGACGTAGGCAGTAACGGACACCTGCAAAAGCCAATTATTCCAATGTCTAAATAGAAAACGAACTTTGCGTTTTCCTAAGTCACAGTAACAGTTTTGCCAAGAAAGCAGATGAATCAACTGTATATTCTGTTCGGTCTATTCTACTGAATCAGACACCTCCACTGCACCCGATTCATATTTGCCAACTGCAGAGCTAAAACACTTACCAGCTTACACCTATAAATGTCAATGGTCCTTCAGTGTATTTCCCTTTCATCTCTTTCCTTTCAACAAACTTTATTGATATCGAACTATATCTCAGTTACATTTAGTTCAAAGGAAACATGTCAAATGCAGGTGTTCTCATACGAAATAATGTATGAAGTGATCAGCCAGAATAAATACCATGCTCATCTTGGTCGTTTGATATTTAGTGCCTCTTCTAGGGTCTTGAATTTATTTGGTATAATGTGAAAATGCTTTGGGGCAGGGTTATTGCTTACACTGATTAATAAAACATATTTTCCCTCTCATATCGCAAATAATGCATATCCAAAATAGCTTACCAATCTGTTGGAAGTTGCGTCAATTTATATTCATATACCTTGATGGATATTCTTACGTACGCACCATAATGGGAATTTTATCAGCCGTCTCATTAGTTGAAATATCAATACCTGATGCTTTTTAATAAAAACAGATGCTGATTAATATAACAGCAGGTGGCTTTTATAATGCACCCAGCGTAGTTCCTCCTTAAATTACATCACCCAACTTGGATGTATTACCATACCTGGAGTGGCCATTGAGTGTATATTGAATGCACTCATCAATGTAGCACATTCTTATGTTTCTTCCAATTGCCTAGCACACGTATCCCAATTGCTTCACCCGGAGAAAGTTGCGTCGGATAATTTATCGTGTTGCACAGAACATTATAAATTTGGGTCGTGGTAATTATTGCTCCCACTTGTAACATAAGCTATGGTTCAGTCAGTCGATGTTTAGCCTCAACATCCATCCCTGAATCTAATGCAATGTTATTGATAGGGTTTCTGTCGCGTATTGCGCTTTTTAAATTGAACTCAGGTCAAAGCGTAATTAGCTAGAGCTGTTTGAATGATTGAGCTGGGTTTAGATCAATGAATTACCACACGGTGTTACTTATTGTGACTTGGCAATACTGAGAGAAAGGGTATGGAAGGTGTTGCTTGCATGTTACTTTTCAATCATTGATGAAACATTACTGCTATGATAGCTCTGTGGCATTATATTCTGTGGAGGGAAGAATATATGTAATCTGGCAACCATGTGCTTAATGTGTGCAGTGGGATTCTGTGTGCTAAGGGGTTGTTGATAACATTTTTGTGCCGTTTTATCCTGTGCAATGAATTGGTGAGGTAGTAATGAGACATCCTTCAATATAAATCTATGCAGTAAAACCCTGTGTAATGCAAAATATGTGCAATTATGCAAAAGAATTGCATGTGCTGAGACAAACCTGTGTGGCTGTAAGGTAGGTCCTTATAATTTCATGTGTGTGATGATTGTTTAGATATATCTAACTAAATGTGGTCCAACTTTCTTTGACAAGTCGCAAAGCACCATAGAAAGACACGGGTTTGGCGCTACTAACGACAGAGATTTGCAGCTACTTGAATTCCCACAATTTCATTCATTTATAATCTGCGACACGTTGCAAGAAGGGAAGCTGAGTAGCAAGGCGACATGACATTTACCAAACGGAAAAAAAATCGACAGCATGATGGACAATATCGTGGCGGATAATCGATTCCGTAGCAACATAAACCTAGCCGAACGTTCTTCGGGGCTGACATTGGCAACGACCATGACCATGTGGTGTCGGTATTGCCCTATGGTGAAAATACAAATCGCCAAATCTACAGCAGCCCTTTGAAGACAAATGCGAATATTGTGTGACTCCACCTATAAGGATCTTTGATGATATCATTTATATATGTATATAAATATATAGTATATTTATATATATATATATATATATATATATATATATAGATATATATGTATATATATATATATATATATATATATATTTATATATATATATATATATATATTTATATATATACATATATATATATGTATATTCACATATATATATATATATGTTATATATATATATATATATATATATATAATCATATATATATATACATATATATATATATGCATATATGATTATATATATATATATATTATATATATATATATATATATAGATATATATATATATATATATATATATATATATATATATATTTATATATGTATATATACATATATATATATTCATATATATATATACATATATATATGTATATATATATATATATATATATATATATATATATATATATATATATATATATATATATATATATATATATATATATATATATATATATATATATATATATATATATATATTATTGTTCCTTCAGAATAGGATTTCCGTGTTAATGGCAGACAATACGCAACGCTAAGTACAGCCACCCATAGCCTTACAAGACTTCCACATAGACGTCCGCTCAGGGTTATGTCGTTAGTAAACTACTATTTTGGGGGATTTATAAAGAGGAACAAGCGTATGTGCGTAAATCCATGGTGGCATCATGTCTAGTACCAGATTAAGGAAAGACAGTGATCAGTAAAGCGGATGCCAGTAGAGATGTGGCTGCTCAACTTCGTGCGGACTGGATTTGATAAAATTGACTATCTGATAAACGCAAATGGTTTATGAAAAATTATAAAGTATGACTATGAACAATTGCTAAGTCTACGGAAATCGGAAAGCATGAAGACGAAATGCAAAACTGACAAGGGTTCCAAAGATGGTAATTTGTTTAATGACAGAATGCCAACAAATGCATTTGATGTTCGTAACAAATGTAAAAATAATCAGGACAAACCAGATGTAGAAATGAAAAGAAAGACGATGATGATATATGTGATATCGTATTCATGATATATAAGCGAATATATATATAATAGATGGAAAGCTACATGCGGCGATCTGTACCACGTCAGGACAAACCAGATGTAAAAATGAAAACAGAATGAGTGTTGAATCAAATCATGATGATTGTCATGAAGATGACTCGGCGATCTGTACGAGGTCTGTGCCAAAACAGAAGATGATGCAATTAAGAATCGATGCTTTAATCCGGTATGGAGAATAAACATATATGAGTTAATGAGTGCAGAATCGAAATATCCATTATGAAGATGAAGTGCTTACTGATGTTGAATGTGTTGTTGCAAGACAAATGATAAACAGGAGATAATGATGTGGTTTGTGATGGATTTGCAAAAGGAAATTAAGAGGTTAAGAGGAAGAAGAATGAAAGAACTCTCAAGTTACTAACAAGATGTAAAGCATTTGCGGTTTTACATGTATGTGTTGCAAGATGTATGTATGTATGGATGATGTATGTATGTGGTATGTGTTGTATGTTTGTAAAAGAAATTAAGTATGTATGAGGATGAATGTATGTATGTATGTATGTATGTTATGTAACGAAATGTAAAGCATATGTATGTATGTATGTATGTATGTATGTATGTATGTATGTATGTATGTATGTATGTATGTATGTATGTATGTATGTATGTATGTATGTATGTATGTATGTATGTATGTATGTGTATGTATGTATGTATGTGTATGTATGTATGTATGTATGTATGTATGTATGTATGTATGTATGTATGTATGTATGTATGTATGTATGTATGTATGTATGTATGTATGTATGTATGTATGTATGTATGTATGTATGTATGTATGTATGTATGTATGTATGTATGTATGTATGTATGTATGTATGTATGTATGTATGTATGTATGTATGTATGTATGTGTATGTATGTATGTATGTATGTATGTATGTATGTATGTATGCATATATGTATGTATGTATGTATGTTTGTATGTATTAGTGATTTGGTTCTGCATACAGGAAGTGAAATACACCAATAAATGAATAATTCTACTTTTATATAGTGCCATTCTGATATAATATATCTGTCCATGGTAGAATCTTTGCTTGAATGATTCTATCGATGATTCTTGTGATGATTACAATCTGCTTAGCATATGTTAATCCTTATGCAAAACTATGTGTTCGTGAAATGAGATGAATGTCGACGTATGAGAAACGAAACAGGTGCACCAACACTTATTGCGAAGCCTAATTGGTCATTAAGCAAATCTTATGTTCGCGCTTACTAACGATAGCGCTCTTAAACATCGATCACTGCGTTCCACAAAGAACAACAATCACCCGCTACTTCCCATATTCATCCAATCACGGACTAGGTTTTTATGGAAGCTCACGGCCTAGTTACATTATATATCCAGTAAACGCTATCAATCCGGAAGCAGAAAAGCCACTGCGCCGCACTGAAGTTTTCTGTGTGCGCCACAGGTACAATGCATTGTAATTGGTTTTCTGTATTTTAAGATTTAATTACACCAAGCCATAACGTGATACTATCCATACCTATACGGTCAACTCTGACATTTGGTCAATATATATATATATATATATATATATATATATATATATATATATATATATATATATATATATATATATATATATATATATATATATAGAGATATATATATATATATATATATATATATATAGATATATATATATATATATATATATATATATATATATATATATATATCTATATCTCTCTATCTATATATATATCTATATCTATATGTTTATATATATATATATATAATATATATATATATATGTATATATATCTATAGATATAGATAAACTCTCATATATATATTTCTATCTATATACATCTATATATATATATATTAATATATCTATATAGATATATTCATATATATCTATATATATATATTATATATCTATATCTATATATATATATATATATATATATATATATATATATATATATATATATATATATATATTTATATAAATAGACCGTTTTGTATTCACTGCTCGCTCTCAGTGTTTTTGGGCCGAAGTTGACTTTGTCAGTGTGCAGATACATGTATGTGTGTATGTATACACCAAGTGGGAAAATGCTGCGAGGAATGATGAAATGATACTGCAAACAGAACTTGTCAACATATAACATTGTACTTAATCTTATCAAGCTCGGTCGAAGTCAAAATCAATTTTACGATCGTCTGCAATGGCTTTTGGCAAAGTGTATTTTGCAAGCTGCATTTAGCAAAAGTGCATTACAGGCAACTGTAGCAAGTTGACTCAGGTGTAAACCAAACAACCCACCAGGTAACCTACCCACTTTCCAACTAACCCACTTACTGACCAACCAACATGCTAACCAGCCTACCAACCATCCTACCAACTAACAAATCAACCAACCAAAAATACAACCAACAAACCTATCAGCTAACCCACACTTTGTGCCAAACTCTCGAATTGAGTGCCACATAATATCATTATGTGCATCATGATAAATCATGTACAAGGGTAATCTTGCTATTAGTATTCATTGATCGATTTTGGGATATGAAGGATGGGACAAGCTTTTCCTCAATCATCGCAGCTTCGTAATATAATCAAACACTGCTGCCACACACGAGGTCACAGTGATGCTCATAAACATTGCATTGTGTAGGTTCCACATATTGCATCCATTTGGCGCAGCTGAACACGCGATGGCGACTATCATTTGTTATACTTAACCATCAGAGCATGTTTAAACGCTTAATATAATCAGGAATGATTGCCACGCAATATGATTTATGAGTTATCTGATGGCAAACATCGATGCTTGCTTCTCTACAACCCCCTCCGTATTACCCCCTATCTAGCAAATGCACATAAACGTTCGGGTATTTGTGTGGTATGCTTTTTAATTTGTTGGTTTGTTCATGCATTATTGCTATGAGCTCTTGATGAATTTTTCTATTATGAGTTCACATGTTTATCAAATTCAAGTCCAGGGGACAATTGATTCTTCACAATTAGGCAGTAGTGCTAAACAACAGAGCACATGCGGGAAGCATATAACCAGTGTTTCACAACGTTCATGCAAGCTGTTTTGCAATTGATTGATGTAGATAAAGCGCGCGCAGACCGGCATTAAATCAAGGAAAAATATTATGGGATAAGGATGACATCACTACTGTCGCGAAAGACGATGATATGATGGAAAATGTGTACACCAAGCAATTGCCTTTTTTATAACCTATTCAAATAAGTAGGCAAATATAGAAGAGCAATTTATTATTTAAAAGCAAAGTGATTTGTCTGTCAAGCTGAGTATGGGTAATAGACTGATCAACGCCAGCATTAGGACTGCGGTTGTCCAGAAAAAATCGCATGCAGCTTATACCGCCAATTTATGTGGGCACCACATTTATTTAGCACACGTCAATTCCCAAAAAATACATTTTCTACAAAAATGAAATTACGATTGTCGCCAAACTTGCCCCGAGTATTAGTTAGGATTCGACGACCGCAATTTTGTTGAGAATTCAGTCATAAAAACATGATGTTTTTGATTTAATCCAATCAATATTCTCGCTATCTCTTATATAAGACAGAGCTCTTCAAATTAATAATTAGTTTTATATGGCCAGTTGCAATAATCCACCGGTTGAATCGCAGCTACCAAAGAATAATAAAGAAAACACTACAGTACGATGTATTTTCAAAGAATATTTACAGGTGGACGAGCCATGCTACATGGTGGTCGAGGAATGGTACAGGACGGTTGAGCCATGGTGCAGGGTGATGGAGCAATGATGCCAGGCGGTAGAGCCATGGAACAAGGCGGATGAGCCACGGTACGTGATGGTGAAGACATGATATGGGACGAAAAGAACATGGCACCGATAGGCAGTGTCACAGTGCCAGTTGTTGGAATCACGGTACAGGGTTTTCGAGCCATGTTATGTTGTGTTGGATCCATGGAACAGGGCAGTGCAGCCAAGGTTCAGGGTGGTGCAGCCATGCTACTGGATGTGAGTTACCTGGTGCCCTGAGCCATCGTGCCGAGTATGTTGAGCACTTGTTACTTGAAAAGTAGTCAATTGAGCCAAGGATAATGGGTATGCTATTATTAGATTGGGTAATTGTACCCGAATAACATGAAGCAACTTAAAAGCTCACAGAGCCTAAAATCATGCCATGTCGCATTGGCCTATTAAATGTATTTAAGTGCATTTAAAAGATTCCACAAGCAATATTGACAGAACTTGCCACTTTAGAATATCAGGTACACACATTACATAAAAGAGATTGCGACTTGGTGCTGAGGTCATTGTCACTGATAATCTCTTTATAATTCAAAATCTCATCAAACCTGATGGTCGACTTGTAAGAACACTATTATTAACTTCACTTGGGAGAGGGTCTATTTGTTTGACTCCATGGAATTGCGGAAACCCAGTCTTCCCCGCTAGATAGATGATAAACGCTCCCTTAAGCATGGCGGTGCTGTTTACTGCTCCAGATGGCTGTGATGAGTGATGACGCCTATGATGATTTCATATCTTCAACAACCACCAGAGGTGAAAGAACTTGCTTGTTTTTATACCCATGCGGTAAGTGCATTATACCCAATGGAATAGCGCTTATTATTTTTTAGCAGCAATTCTAGCAGGTTAACCAGACCTAAAGTTTTCAGCATTTCTGTTTTAATGACATCAACTTCATTTTGATCAACTGAAGATACAGAACGTCACAATATCTTGTCTTTTTGGCCAACGATTTATAATAGGTCGTTAATAATGATGAAGTCCGGTAATATTCATCAACACCACGTGATTCGCATCGTCATATTGCAATGCATTGCCACAACACAAAGAAACACCGGCAAACACAATATATTTAACAATCATACAAAATAATGAACCGAAAAAAACACCCTAAAAAATAACAAGCAAATGATAAGCGACTCCATGCAAAAAATCATGAAATTATATTCAATTATCCAAATATTATTACAATCATCTGATACCGGCAATCAAAGCACAGCTGCAATATTTGTTATGTTTTGTCCATACATGTGTATGAATATTACTCTGGTAATGGTAGCTGTTAGCAAAGTAAATGTCAAAAACTATGAATGTGGGACAATGGGTGATTCCCTTTCTCAATGCGACAAATATCTCTCCCAAATAACAAAGGATGTAGTCACGTGCATTTTTGTTGATAACAGCATTGACTAGCAATAGACAAAAAAAACCTGTCAAGTCAGTTAATTCAAGTTCACCTAAACATTAGGGTAGCCGGTATTCTTCTAAAACTAACTGCATACATAGTTTCCTGATAAACGTATGAATGTACAGAATACTGGGGAAAGGAATTAATATGTTTTGCAATGCTATTTGGTTAGGGTACAAAAAGTCCGCCTTATGAATAATCTAGAGGCTGACATATGCTGCTCCGTCAATATATCACAATAGTCGGGTTTGAGACTAAAGGAATAATAATGTGGGATCCGCAGTGCGCCGCATCAGTGCGCCGCATCAGTAATAAGCAGATCTTAGCGTTTTTGCGACTGTGTTACATGGTCATGAATATAAGGCGTTGGGATATGGTTGCAAAACGTTTATTTCCCCAGTTATATTCTAGTTCTAATACATTCTCATTGCACCAATAGATAACGATAAAAAGTGATTTGTGTGTTGTTCTGTGATGTCGCTATTAACCAATATGAAAAAATAATTCTTTATAAAGCTGAATATGATTCTCTTTTTATGAGCATGAAGGACCTTCTATAGGCGGCGTTATGGAATGTATCACAAAGAGCTATAGACAACCAATTATGATATGCATAAGTTAGTTGCTGCATGGTCTGTCAATACCGAGCGTAGGCGTTTGATCATCCTCTAACTGGAAACCATGTAAACATATGGTAGCCAAAAACATGCAATCCACAGTACAGAATACACTCATCCGATCTCGCTGACGTACAATCATAAGATTTATGAATCACCTCATAGCGCTGCA
>CM067347.1:19372345-19437418 GCA_034190875.2 Urechis unicinctus
CAAATACACTACACCAGGAAACGTCATTGAATTGAGAATTACTCACAATGGCGCCACAAATAAAGCAAACTACTGCGTGTGTGAATCCAGCCGTGTGGTTTGCTTCCACTTGCTTGACTGTCTTGCTTGGGAAAGAGCAGTCACCACCACAGACTAATATCACTGTGTGTTGACTCTCTTGTCGTATCTCCTTTATGTATATGTCTGTCTATACACTAAGGACTCTAGCCAATGTAGAAATAGTACTGCCGAGCGGTCATGGGTTTTTATAACGCCACGAGTAAAACCATACCAAACGTTTATTCGACATTCCGGAAAATACCCGAGCACACATATTATTCGACACTTTCACTCAAAATAAAACAAAATGCACTCTCACGCTCCCTTATTACTCAACTGGGCCAGCAACTGCCTTGCTACGATTTGTTTTCAATGGGCTTCATCTGATGAATGCGTCATGGATTTTAATTACGAACGAGCAAGTTTGTTATTTAAACATGATCCTTATCCAGTTTTTCTCCGCATTGTAGTTAACTGCAATCCAGAAGTTTGCTTATCCTCATGACTTACATGCATTAATTACACGATTTAAAATGGTTTGATTTAAATGTTCACACTATTACAGCGCCCAATCTGGACAGGAAGGGTAGCACGCAATCGACTGCAATATATGTGCTTTTGGCACAATGAGTATGCTCAGCTAAACTCATAGATGTTTACACTTTCTACCATTCAACGTGGGCGTTAGGGTTAATTATTCGCCGGTCTGCCATGATGCTTATGTGTCGGAGCATTATTGTGACCTCGGGTGAGGGCAATGCTTGTTGATGTGCAGGGGAAGCGAAACCGAAAACATGCAAAAATGCGCCCACACACACGTTTCCCAGAACCGGCTGCAAAACCAACACCGCTGGGACAAGGACAGGGCAATACTATAGAGCTACCGGGTCGGGTGCATCCCCTCTCAGAGACGGGACCGCCATTTAAAGTGATTATCCGGAACCGGCCATCATCAATTATGGAAAGGAGAAATTAAATAGCCATATAGTTTCATACTACCACAGTCAATTGTACAAGGTCTTTACTACTCTAGTAATATCCAGTGTCTTTAAGCAAACAATACAAGATAAAAACCCTGATGTGATTTATGGCCATATATATGTCGTCAACATTTTGCCTAAGATGCATTAAATGAACTAGTGAATAGCAAAGGTATTTGCGGACATTTTAATAAAAACACCTTTCATTCCAGCATGCAACGAATACAAATGTTTGAGGATTATCGTGATGATATAATAAGACTTTTGACTCTGCCCCATCGCGAGCTCATTAATGATAGAATAACCCGCTCTTGCACAAAATATCCATGTGCTAGTTATTGTGCCAAAGATATATCATTCATCGACAGGTAATGCTGCATATGAAGTTTTGAAATCTGTAATGATGAATTCTAGTGTCATTCAAATTGACACCCCCATGGTTGTGAATCATGGATAAATTCCGAACGGATGACAAAACGTATAATACAGGCGAATGATTTGCATAATACAGTGCCTGCAAAGATGAGGACAATATGAATGCCTAAAATGCTTAGACTCGAGCACAACAGAGATTCTAGACTCCACTCCCTACAAAGCGTTTTATTACATCCTCTAAATAGTTTTCGTGATTGTTTTATATGTGATTTAATACATTGAACCAGCAATGAAGATGGTAATGGTGCAGTGTTATGTTCGGTGACCGATAACTATGAAACTCCTGAAATGCAACCAAATCATAAATATGCATGTCACCTCAAAGATTGGTCGTTACTTCTCAAGGCACGACAGATATACAACCGTCTTGAACGATGTTTCTCTGACTTGTATAACATAAAACCATTAAAAGAGAGTATGATGTTTACCTCGTCTCGTAGCTTCCACTTTCGTTCAGTTGGTACAATATATGACCTTGTATTCGTATGAACATTAATTTTCTTGGTACAATTTACCAATTTAAAATAAAATATTTGTATTATAGATTCATTTATGAGCGAGAATAAGCTTAGAATGCATATCTACATTAGAGCATTCATGACTTTATAAATGCAGCAGTTGTAAGCATGTTTAAATATAATGCGCCAACAATAAATGCTAAAAGCAAATCATTGTTGAACAACATGTTGACTACAGAAGGGCGGGGGTTAAATGTTCACCGTGGCTTTTCGGGAAGGGATAAATCACATCGAAATCCGAGCGGTTTTGTTTGATACAACATAAACCCCATACATGTAATGCAGTTTAGCTTTTGACAATGCATGCAACCTATGTGAAAGTTTGTTTTGCCAGCTTTATTTCAAGCAAATCTCATAGTTAGATAGACGATCTGATGCGTGTATGACATATGGACGGTTTGTAGGTTTGTGAATATTACGTGGCTTTTATTTATGTATAGTTGCATTCGCTTGACAATACATACGTCATTAAGACTATGTTTTGAAACTTCGGTCTTGTTACACATACGGTTTTTTTACGAATAAACCATGTTTTTTCTCTTTCCTGATTGGTTTGCTGTAATTATTGAAGCTAGATGGCTTATCCCTATCTATCGGATCAGCGATATGCGGGTTGTAAAATGATACTAGACCGACATATGTCAACATGATTTACCACAATAACATATTATTTATCGCCCTTCTACACCCACAGCTAATATGAAATAGCCACAGAAAAACTGCCGATCTGTGTGTGTGCAAGTTTCTGCTTCTCACCAGTACAATCACTTAGGCATCGTTTTCGTAGGCTTTTAAACCGTGTTGTTATAACTAAATGTTTAATTGATGAAAGGATGTGGCTCATCTGGGGTGTACATTATGCTGATCAATGAGAGCAGCCGCATATTTTTCTTTTCTCCTAGAACCTAGGATCTACTCAAAAAGATGCGGTCTTTTGATTTTCATATATCTTGCTAGCTTACGAATCATGTATGAAACATGAGATCATATTTAGAACTACCATCCTCTCAATGTTGGCTATGGTATTTCTGTCTCTAGACCCGGGTAATCATCATCCTTAAGGCTTAATAATATGCACTTGGCTTTGCCACATGACTGCCATTACCGCCCATCGCAAAGTTAAATCGCTGTTCAGGTCAGCCACTATCGCATTAGTGCGAGAATCAGGTCATCTCTGTTCTGGAACTAAATGGTGGACTTGCCATTAAGAGCGCATGTAAGAATTGTTCGCAGTGCAACTGAAATCACGATCAATTATTGAAATGTGGATTAAACTGTCATACAGGGCACGGATTGAGGAGATGTGTGAGGGATGATATCAACGGTAGGTATTTGCCAATAATTACGTAAATTAAACCTTACTTGATTAATCTAATGTTACAGAACAGATTAACAGTGGGGGGATAGAAAAGCAACTTATTTTTCGCGCTGTTTGAGTATTCAAATACCGAGTAACGACACTGACCATGCAAAAGATATTAGTTGTTCATTGCCCGAAAGAATTGCTCTTTGTGCCACTGTTTCCCATTGGAGTTACTGTCAAACCATTAGGCGCCCTTGACCTAGCGACCACTGGCTTTGAGGGAAGTGGAAATCAATGGTTTAGAACAGCGTTATTCACCTTAATATAGTCAATGTAGGTTATGAGATTACAATAAATTTCATACGTGTGGAAACGACAAATCACACATAGCTTCGCAGTCACCTAGGCGTTGACCACCCCTGTATTAGTGAAATATTTGCAGCGTACGTAATGTCGGAGATTATCCCTATTACCGGCGTTTGTCAGCTAATCTGCATGCAGGGTATTACGGTCTGTCGAAATATTATCATATATGTATAAAACATCGCTTACGTCCTGTCAACCTCTATAAACGGAACTAACCATGTCAAACGGTTTATCTCCAATATCACCCACCATATATATTTCTTATCGCACTATAGAAAGTCCATAATTCATATGTAGTTCTGCTGGGTTAGTGCAATGATTCATTAATATTTCTATCACTAAAATGCAAATATACCTTCACACAAAGGATAGTTACATATCAACATAATAGATAAAAATATTGTTGTCACGGATCATATACTTAGCAAAACAACAATGGCACCCAAAAAACAAACAACTTGCGAATGGGTTACGAGTTTCAATTTCATTATTCGGTGTCTTTATTTCCATTCAGTTTGGTGGCAGTTGAATTAATGTCCGACATGCGCATATCCCATTATTTGGTGCCCGAGCAGTTTTGGGCAAAACTGTTGCCACGGGCCTGAAACGTGCTGGATATCATTGCCTTGTCACATGCACGGTAAATATACTGAGTTGTGAGACGAAACTTTCAATACAAAATTCCGCGGCATCATGTATTCAGGGGTGTTATGCGTTTTTGTACATTACATGTCTATGGTTGCACGCTTGTGGCCCATGTTAACTTCAGTGTTGCTCAAGTTAGATAGAATAGTAAGCTGTAGGATTCACGTAATGACTCCATGTAGCATAGGACCCAGGAACAATTTTGCTTTTCTCATCGACACAAGCTAAACCCTTCTTCACAAATGCATCTGATGGGAGCAAATACATTTAGCAGTCAACCAAATTAAGCAAATAGTGGACATAGTAAGCAACTAACTTATTTAATGAATGGCATCATTGGTGAATGTTGGTAACACTGATTCGCGGTGGTAATGATAAAACACGTTCTGCTAATCAATAGCGCAAATATCGCAATCCGCCTTCCATAGGTTTGCTGGTGGTTCTGACTTAGCAAGTCCTATGCGGCGGCGGCGGTGGCGACAAGCACTCGCAGTATTAAGCAGCTTCAGTTCACGTGCATTGCATCTCCTTATTCAATAGGGGGTCATACGATGTTGACAATGTAATAAACATATGCCATCTTTTGTTTCAATTGCATGCTCACACAGATGATACTGTTACATCGCTATTCAATGAATTTGTCGGATGGATAATCGTGGCCCTGTATGATGTCATCATCGCGCTATTTAACCAGGCACCAGAGGCAACAATCGGCTTTGCTCAGTCATAATAGTAGTAATTATTAGGCGATTGCGCTTGGCGTGATATTCATCTTCCATTCTTCATTTGCTTTCTTTGTTGTATATCAAAGGGTCGAGGAGTGTAAGCATGTTTAATAATGATAAAATCTGTTTAGGGCCTACCTGATCCATACGGTTATAACAGTTTAATCATACGTGCAATTGATTCAATCATACATATTGATATTTAAGTCGATTTATATATACTATTTATACATGTACATACTAAACTTGCTCCCTGTCAGTAATTGACAATTGCTGATAATCCTTTGAATCGAAAATAATTTTATTAAAAATGTGCGTAAAAATATATGGTGCGAGATTAATGGTCAGTGTTGAGCAAGACAGATTTTAGCAGCCGCTGTTAGGGCTTGGTAGTCTGTCGCCTGTTTTATGGCACGTGAATAATATGTTTGTGCTAGGGGAAATGGGGAAAGATATTGGGAGATGGCTCCCAGATTCCATCAAACGTTGAAAATCATTTAAGAAGCGTGAACTGTATCTACTGGTGATGAGGGCCTAGACAGAGAATCGTTTGTTTAGTGTAAGATTTCATGAAATTTGTTCAGCGGCTATATTCATAGAAAATGAATACTGTCAGCTGCTGTCATGGGCGTAGCATGTCTAGGGCTTTGGAATCTGTCCCTCGTTAGATGAGAATATATGTACCAATATGGCATGAAAATAGATGTCCGTGTTATGACGTTGCTGAAGGTGTTGTACGGACAATAGCCAAACCCTACTAATGCAATGCATACAACTGTGACCGTCCGATGTGTTAGTATATACAAATATACATGTGTAATGTAAGTAAATAAATTATATAACATTCAGCAGGTAATAAACTGACAACTGGAAAGCGTCGTAAAAGAAACTTTATGGACGAGTTAGACACATACAGATTTTCAATGCCTTTTAGGAAGCATGAACAGTACTTACTGTGACAATTACCGCACATTTACAAAAACAGTTAATTCGGATGGGTGGGTGTTTCAGCAAACGATGAATAATGATAATGTTTGTTGGTAGAAATTTTTAGATAAACATGTGTTTTGACCCTGTGAAATTTTTTTATTTACCACAATTTAATTTGTCCGGAGAGCCTACCTAATATAACTGTATAATGGGCTACTTTCAGCAAGAACATAAACGAGGCCAGTTAAGCTTTGAGACCACAACCAAACGCCTTACAAGCATTCTGATAACAACGCCACAACAAAGCTCAGACCTGCTTATCACGGATACAGCAGAATTGCAGATATTACATTATTATTCATTATGGGTGAAACCTGACCATTATGATATACTGACGGGGTAGCATGTGTCAGACGGTAGATTATTCATAATGCTACCTTTTTGTGATCACACCAAAGCGCATTGCAAAAACAAATCAATTCTTTTTCACTATATGAAGTATATTCATACCTCTATCGGGAAGCAATTTTTATGCACTGCTATTGTTAGCGCTGGGGTACGTTTTTCTACCGGTTCCATATTTGACAAGTAACAGGGTGTTATCTTTATAGAATGATTGAGCTCATGACCGACGTTTATCAGTGTAACATAGCTTATAATATACTGTTATGAGTCATATAATGATATGCGACATGCCGTTTTCAGCGGCGCTCAGCCTGTGGGAACCACTTCAAGCAATGTTTATGAGCATCATTATGACCTTGCGTGTGACATTAGCGCTTGATTATATTCAGGGAACGATGAATTAAGAAGCAGCCATGATTGAGGAAATACTTGTCTCGTCCTTCATGTCCCCAAGCCCGATTATACTGTCATTATGTGGATACCACTACGACGTTAACCAACTGATGTGTTTTTGGCCACGCTTTTTGGCCTCTCTACATAAATTGCTAAACGTGTGGGTATTGTTGTAAAACAATTCTATATTTTAACGGAAACTTTATTGTTGCCTTTGTTGACCAAGATACGCAGATTGCGATGGACAGCCGATATCTAACATCTTTCTAATATTCTTCTGTTTCTTCCAAGCTGTATGCATGTAATTCTAACAACCTGACCACATCGAGTGAGCAGTACGGGATATATTATTCATCGACGATTGGGCCATGAGAATTATAAAGCGCATGAAGGAGTAATGTATTTCCACGGTATGAGAAGCATATACAATAAAGTGCACTTTCAAATATAACCCTAACTTACCGAGAGATCATCTGCCGTGGCTGATAAGCAACCATACATGGAATAAGGTACATAATGTCGGGAAAACATCATAGTTTGGCAGCCATTAAGCTGAGTACGAATTTGTCATTGGCATAGTAGGCAGAGTTATTGCAAGAGATCTGTATCGGACTTGGGCTTCCCAAACCAGTGCAAACAATGCATGTCTTCAGGAAGTATACCGCCCTCAAACACATTAAGCACGAAAATGCGAACCCACTCTATCTATGGTACCTTGGTAGAGCTTGTTTTATTTTGGCTTTCCCATATTCTCATTTGCTCGACACACAATCTGCATTGCGCTATAGTCGTGGGAATTGATCATGCATCGCTTCTTACCAAATAACTGAAGAAAGCAAGTTAATTTTTGATCCAGGTTTTCTGCAAGCTTTGTAGAATTAACTAATGATATTTTCTGATTTTATCTCATTAGTGTGTACATACAATATGACAGCAGTAATTCATCATTTTTTATGACATTATACAACAAATATATGCAACATTCATGCATGCATGCAAGCATGAATATGATATGTACATAATTTATCTAAAAGCACATATAGTGCCTGTGTTCCGTACTGTTGCGGGGCAAACTGTAGAAGTTGGTGCTATCTTCATTTCCATTAACCTATGCGCAAAATATGCTAGGGTTTTTATGATGACGCAATCTACAAATCGTACAAAGGGCGGGCGATCTGGTGACAACGTCTAGCGATGCTGCAATGCTCAAAATGCACACCGTTATGGAAAATAAAGTTAGATTGACGACTATGCTTACGGAACAATGCGTGCACTTACCAATACCATTTTCACATAATAGTTTCCTATCAATATGTCGTTGTTCTCCTGTATTAACTCACAGTTTAGGTAATAGTACTTTATTCGTCTGAGGATCAGCACTCAGCCTATCATATTCAAAGCAGGGAGGATTCCAATGCCTGAATTGCAAATCATGACACATCAATACGCTCCTGTTGTACAGTGTCTCTATCATATTAACCAGCGACAGCATATATGATTCAGGCCATTAAGTATACACAACTACAACATGCCCTCTGTATTGAGGTAATTGATAACCAGGAAAGTGACTCTCATGCCTAAAGCATGTTGGTACACTCAAGCGCCGCATGAACTAGATCGATATGTGTTGCAATCACTTTACAATCTGTTGATGCAAGCGCGGCTGAATACGTCATTGGCCAGCGGCATCGTCTCACACAGCATGAAGAGTGCCAAAGTCATGTCATTGCTCAAAAATGCTTGCCTGGATGCGGCGAAACCTCCAATTACAGGCCTGAAAGTAACTTGAAATGTATTCCCGAACTGGGTTTGACAAAGAATGTGGCGGCTGCTTGGCTAGAGCATAATCTCAATTTTAATATCATGCATTGTGACAGGCAGTCTGCACACAGGAAATACCAATGAAACGAATCGCTTACGGTGAAAACTATTTTGCTGTATGATGATAGGTTGTAAATTGGACCAACCTTCCACCCCTCGTGTCTGGACTAGTCTAAATCGCAAATGGGAGGCACGAGACATTTATGCAAATACACTACACCAGGAAACGTTATTGAATTGCGAATTACTCACAAATGCGCCACAAATAAAACTACTGCGTGTGTGAATCCAGCCGTGTGGTTGGCTTCCACTTGCTTGACTGTCTTGCTTGGGAAAGAGCAGTCACCACCACAGACTAATATCACTGTGTTTTGACTCTCTTGTCGTATCTCCTTTATGTATATGTCTGTCTATACACTAAGGACTCTAGCCAATGTAGAAATAGTACTGCCGAGCGGTCATGGGTTTTTATCACGGCACGAGTAAAACCATACCAAACGTTTATTCGACATTCCGGAAAATACCCGAGCACACATATTATCCGACATTTTCACTCAAAATAAAACAAAATGCACTCTCACGCTCCCTTATTACTCAACTGGGCCAGCAACTGCCTTGCTACGATTTGTTTTCAATGGGCTTCATCTGATGAATGCGTCATGGATTTTAATTACGAACGAGCAAGTTTGTTATTTAAACATGATCCTTATCCAGTTTTTCTCCGCATTGTAGTTAACTGCAATCCAGAAGTTTGCTTATCCTCATGACTTACATGCATTAATTACACGATTTAAAATGGTTTGATTTAAATGTTCACACTATTACAGCGCCCAATCTGGACAGGAAGGGTAGCACGCAATCGACTGCAATATATGTGCTTTTGACACAATGAGTATGCTCAGCTAAACTCATAGATGTTTACACTTTCTACCATTCAACGTGGGCGTTAGGGTTAATTATTCGCCGGTCTGCCATGATGCTTATGTGTCGGAGCATTATTGTGACCTCGAGTGAGGGCAAGGCTTGTTGATGTGCAGGTTAAGCGAAACCGAAAACATGCATAAATTGTGGAAGTCAATAATGAAAATCGTAATGGTAAAATTGGGATTTAGAGTCGCTTTCAACAGCGAGGAGATATCGTGACGGTGATGGATGAGAATAGTTGTGATGCTTCGACAGCTTCTCTTAAGTGCCAGCGCCCACACACGCGTTTCCCAGAACCGGCTGCAAAACCTACACCGCTGGGACAAGGTACAGGGCGATACTATAGAGTTACCGGGTCGGGTGTATACCCTTTTCAGAGATGGGACCGCCATTTAACGTGATTATCCGGCAACCGGCCATCATCAATTATGGAAAGGAGAAATTAAATAGCCATATAGTTTCATACTACTACAATCAAATGTGCAAGGTTTTTACTACTCAAGTAATATCCAGTGTCTTTACAACAAAACAATACATCATAGAAAACCCTGATGTGATTTATGGCCATATATATGTCGTCAACATTTTGCCTAAGATGCATTAAATGAACTAGTGAACAGCAAAGTTATTTGCGAACAGTTTAATCAAAACACTGTCATTTCAGCATGCAATGAATACCATTTTGCAAACGAAATGTTTGAGTGTTATCGTGATGATATAATATGACTTTTGACTGTGCCCCATCGCGAGTTCATTAATGATAGAATAACTCGCTCTTGCACAAAATATCCATGTGCTAGTTATTGTGCCAACGATATATTATTCATCGACTGATAACGCTGCATATGAAATTATGAAATATGTAATGATAAATTCTATTATCATTGACACCCCCATGATAGTGAATCATGGATAGATTCCGAACAGGATGACAAAACGTATAATACAAGCGAATGATTTGCATAATACAGTGCCTGCAAAGATGAGGACAATATAAATGCCTACGATGCCTATACTCAATCTTGAGCACAACAGAGATTCTAGACTGCCGATCCTCTACCTACAATGCGTTTTATTGCATTCTCTAAATAGTTATCGTGGTTGTTTATAAGTGTGATTTAATATATTGAACCAGCAATGAAATTGACATGGGTGCAGTTTTATCTTCGGTGGCCGATAACTATGAAAATCATGAAATGCAACCACATCATTAACATGCATGTCACTTCAAAGATTTGTCGTAACTTCTCAAAGCACGATAAATGTACAACCACCTTGAACGATATTTCTCTGACTTGCGTAGCATAAAACCGTTACAAGAAAAGATGATGTTTACATCGTCTCGTGGCTTCCACTTTCGTTCAGTTGGTACAATATATGACCTTGCATTCGTATGAACATAAATGGGTCGTTACTTGATACAAATTTTAAAAACATCATTTGTATTATAGATTCATTTATGAGCGAGAATTAGCTTGGAGGGCATATATACATTAGATCTTTCAAAACTATATAATTGCAGCAGCTGTAAGCATGTTCAAATATAATGCGCTTACAATTAATGCGAAATACAAATTAATGTTGAACAACATGTAGACCACAGAGGGGCGGGGGTTAACATTTTCGCAGTGGATTTTCAGGAAAGTATGAATCACATCGAAATCCAAGCGGGTCTGTTTGATGCAACATAAATCCCTTAAAAGTAATGCAGTGTAGCTTTTGACAATGCTGGCAACCTATGTTAAATTTAGTTTTGCCAGCTCTATTACACGCAAATTTCGAGGTAAGATAGAAGATCTGATACGTGTATGAGATATGGACGGTTTGGAGGGTTGTGCGTATTACGTGGCTTTTAATTGTTTATAGTTGCATTCGCATGAAAATGCATACGTCATTAAGCCTAGGTTTGGAAACTTCTGTCTCTGTTACACATACGAGTTATTTTACGAATAAACAATGGTCTTTCTCTTTCCTAATTGGTTTGCTGTAATTATTGCAGCTAGATGGCTTATCATTATCGATCGGAGCTGCGATATGTGGGCTATAAAAATGATACTAGACCGACATATGTCCACATGATTTACCACAACAACATATTATTTATCACCTTTCTACACCCACAGCTAATATGAAATAGTCACAGAGAAACTGCCGATCTGTGTGTGTGCAAGTTTCTGCCTCCCACCAGTACAATCACTTAGGCATCGTTATCGTCGGCTTTTAGGCCGTATTCTTATGACTAAATGTTTAATTGATGCAAAGGATGTGGCTCGTACGGGGTGTAAATTATTCTGATCAATGAGAGCAGCCGCATATTTTTCATTTTTCCTAGTACCTAAGATGCGGTCTTTTGATTTTCAAATATCCTGCTAGCTTATGAATCATTTGCGGAACATGAGATCATATTTATAACTACCATACTCTCAAGGTTGGCTATGGTATTTCTGTCTCTGGACCCAGGTAATAATCGTCCTTAAGATTTAATGATAGGCACTTGGCCTTGTCATATGACTGCCATTACCGCCTAACGCAAAGTTATACCGCTATTCAGGTCAGTCACTATCGTATTAGTGCGAGAATCAGTTCATCTCTGTTCTGGAACCAAATGGATGACTCGCCATTAAGAGCGCCTGCATGAATTGTGCACAGTGCAACTGAAATCACGATCAATTATTTAAATGTGGATTAAACTGTCATACAGGGCACGGATTGAGAAGATGTGTGAGGGATGATAGCTACGGTAGGTATTTGCCAATAATTACGTTAAATAAACCTTGCTTGATTAATCTAATGTTACAGGACAGATTAACAGAGGGTAGAACCAACTTATTTTTCGCCTGTTTGAGTATTCAAATACCGAGTAACGACACTGAACCATGCAAGAGATATTAGTTGTTCATTGCACGAAAGAATTGCTTTTTGTGCCACTGTTTCCCATTGGAGTTACTGTCAAACCATTAGACGCCTTGACCTAGCGACCACTGGCTTTCAGGGAAGTGGAAATCAATGGGTTTAGAACTGCGTTATTCACCTTAATATAGTCAATGTAGGTGATGAGATTACAATAAATGTCATACGTGTAAAACGACAAATCACACATAGCTTCGCAGTCACCTAGGCGTTGGACCACCCCTGTATTAGTGAAATATTTGCAGCGTGCGTAGTGACGGAGATTATCCCTATTAGCGGCGTTTGTCAGCTAATCTGCACAGGTAATTACGTTCTGTCGAAATATTATCATATATTGGATAAAACATCGCTTACGTCCTGTCAACCTCTATAAACAGAACTTTGCAACCATGTCAAACGGTTGATCTCCAATATCACCCACCATTTATATTTCTTATCGCACTAAAGAAAGTCCATAATTCATATGTAGTCAGCTGGGTTAGTGCAATGATTCATTAATATTTCTATCACTAATGATGCAATATAACTTCACACAAACGATTGTCACATATCAACATAATAGATAAAAATATGGTTGTCACGGATCATATACTTAGCAAAACAACCATGGCACCCAAAATCACAAACAACTTGCGAATAGGTTACGAGTTTCAATTTCATTATTTGGTGTCTTCATTCCATTCAGTTTGGTGGCAGTTGAATAAATGTCCGACATGCACAAATCCCATTATTTGGTGCCCGAGCAGTTTTGGGCAAAACTGTTGCCACGGGCCTGAAACGTGCTGGATATGATTGCCTTGTCACATGCACGGTAAATATACTGAACTCTGACGTCTGCACCACACTTCGACGAGGTTGTGAGACGAAACTTTCAATACAAAATTCCGCGGCATCATGTATTCAGGGGTGTTATGCGCTTTTTTACATTACATGTCTATGGTTGCACGCTTGTGCCCCATGTTAACTGCAGTGTTGCTCAATTTAGAATGGATAGTAAGCAGTATGATTCACGTAATGACTCCATATAGCTTAGGACCCAGGAACAATTTTGCTTTTCTCATCGACACAAGGTAAACCCTTCTTCACAAATGCATGTGATTGGAGCTAATACATTTAGCAGTCAACCAAATTAAGCAAATAGTGGACATAGTAAGCAACTTACTTATTTAATGAATGGCATCATTGGTGAATGTTGGTAACACTGATTCGCGGTGGTTATGATAAAACACGTTCTGCTAATCAATAGCGCAAATATCGCAATCCGCCTTCCATAGGTTTGCTGGTGGTTCTGACTTAGCAAGTCCTATGCGGCGGCGGCGGCGACAAGCACTCGCAGTATTAAGCAGCCTCAGTTCACGTGCATTGCATCTCCTTATTCAATAGGGGGTCATACGATGTTGACAATGTAATAAACATATGCCATCTTTTGTTGCAATTGCATGCTCACACAAATGATACTGTTACATCGCTATTCAATGAATTCGTCGGATGGATAATCGTGGCCATGTATGATGTCACCATTGCGCTATTTAATCAGGCACCAGGGGCACCGATCGTCTTTGCTCAGTCATAGTAGTAGTAATCATTAGGCGATTGCGCTTGGCGTGATATTCATCTTCCATTCTTCATTTGCTTTCTTTGTTGTATATCAAAGGTTCGAGGAGTGTAAGCATGTTTAATAATGATAAAATCTGTTTAGGACCTACCTGATCCATACGGTTATAACAGTTTAATCATACGTGCAATTGATTCTATCATACATAGTGATATTTAAGTCGATTTATATATACTATTTATACATGTACATACCAAACTTGCTCTCTGTCAATAATTGATTACACTTTTGACAATGGCAGATAATCCTTAGAATCGAAAATAATTGTATTAAAAATGTGCGTAAAAATATATGGTGCGAGATTAATGGTCAGTGTTGAGCAAGACAGATTTTAGCAGCCGCTGTTAGGGCTTGGTAGTCTGTCGCCTGTTTTATGGCACGTGAATAATATGTTTGTGCTAGGGGAAAGGGGGAAAGATATTGGGAGATGGCTCCCAGATGCCATCAAACGTTGCAAATCATTTAAGAAGCGTGAACTGTATCTACTGGTGATGAGGGCCTAGACAGAGAATCGTTTGTTTAGTGTAAGATTTCATGAAATTTGTTCAGCGGCTATATTCATAGAAAATGAATGCTGTCAGCTGCTGTCATAGGCGTAGCATGTCTAGGGCTTTGGAATCTGTCCCTCGTTAGATGAGAATTTATGTATCAATATGGCATGAAAATAGATGTCCGTGTTATGGCGTTGCTGAAGATGTTGTACGGACAATAGCCAGACCCTACTAATGCAATGCATACAACTGTGACAGTCCGATGTGTTCATATATACAAATATCCATGTGTAATGTAAGTAAATTATATAACATTCAGCAGGTAATAAACTGACAACTGGAAAGCGTCGTAAAAGAAACTTAATGGATGAGTGTGACACATGCAGATTTTCAATGCCTTTTTTGCTGGGAATTGGCAGGCGGCTGCCTATCGTCTATGAAACCCGCAATGACCTTTTTAGGAAGTATGAACAGTACTTACTGTGACAATTACTGCACATTTACAAAAACAGTTATTTCGGATGGATGGGTGTTTCAGCAAATGATGAATAATGATAATGTTTGTTGGTGGAATTTTTAAGATAAAGATGTGTTTTTGACCCTGTGATTTTTTTTTTATTTAGCACAATTTAATTTGTCCGGACTCAGATGTTACAAGAGCCTACCTAATATAGACGGAGAGATAACAAAAAGTAACGGCTACGCTGTGCAGCACGAGAGTCTATCGAAACGAAGGCGTCGAATGATGTTGGAATTCAATTAACCTGGGCATAATCAATTATGCCAATCACCAGACGTGCCTATTCATTCGTGACACCAGGGTGTTTGCAGAAAACGGAAAAGTTATTAAGCTGTTCACTTTGTGCGTATATAGTCTAAGAGGTCATCATTGCAATCAAATATATTTTGTATTCAAGGTGTTGAATGGTGAAGGGTATTTACTGACAACATATCATCCTTCAAGAGCCAAAGAAACTGCTTGATATTTGCTTGATATAATGTTGCAAAAAATTTGAATGTGTTTGTTTGTTGGTTGGTTGGTTTGTTTGTAGGTTCGTTTGTTTTTTGTTTGTTGGTTGGTTGGTTGGTTTGTTGGTTTGTTTGTAGGTTGGTTGGTTGGTTGGTTGGTTGGTTGGTTGGTTGGTTGGTTGGTTGGTTGGTTGGTTGGTTGGTTGGTTGGTTGGTTGGTTTGTTGGTTGGTTGGTTGGTTGGTTTGGTCATCGAACCGAAATAGTATTGTTGAAATTCCCGCTCATAAAACCTTTATGACAAGTATATCTTGTCCAACAGAACAGAGCATCTTCTCATGAATATTTTGTAGATGATCCAAGGTTACATATGGTACAATATTTGGTTGAGACCATCAGTCAGCATAATTGATTGCTTATTGTGTCCCCAGTCGATGCTATTTGTCTGGCATCCACCCTAACGAACAATCTGTATTACTTATTTTCCATTAAAAAGATTGAGTCTGCTAGATAAAGTGGTCGGGCATGCACTTTGACTTAGGGCATATTGTAGCATACACTTGGCATAACACGATTGAAAGCAACCACAACATTATTAGATTGCTATCCCCTTTCGAGCATAAATAGTTTTGGTAAAAATATCATCTATCAATGTTGGTTTGCAGCAGAATGTGTATTTTCCTTATTGCATTTTCTAAATCCCTTCATCTACTCATCATATCACACTGGGTTATAAATAGGAATTTTTCAAGTTAATAATAACTTATTAATACATGCAAGTCCTAATGTCAAGCTACTACATGGGGTGCATTTGCACACAAAACAAAGCTCTCTTTCGACAAATATCGCAGCCGGTGTGCAATGGATGACGCCTCGGCAGCATAAAATATAGAAATGCTGATACATCAGCTATTTTCAAGGCAGACATTTGAATTTTGATATATGCCTTCACCAAGGTTTCGTTTTAAAATCTATTAACCATAAAATCTGCCGTCCTAACAGCAAGGGTTTTACAGCCCCGTAATGGATACTGGTTTTGTGATATCTAAGGGAAGTTGTCATTGAATCAAAACCATCCCCATCAATCACCGTCACCATGTTTACTATGAATGTTGCGTAAGACCGTAGTGTTTTTTATGGCAGAGCAAGAAAACAATATTCTGCTCCCACCAAATCCTGCAGCAGTATTAAAGTCCAACGGGCGGTATCTACGCTGCTCACTCCAAGAGTCATCCAATCTACACTCTATTTAGCTTATGCAGTGAGTATTTTCAGAATGCCCACAGATATGTTGCGCTGCTATAAAATCAACAAAAACACATTAGATTGATGTTTATGTTTAAGTATTGGAGATATTTTATTTGTCGAGCCGACATCGCCTTCAATTTTCATCGTTGTTTTAAAATAGACCTTAAGAAACAAGTAGATGTGGTGTGATCTACTTTTGAGGGAAGTAAGTTATCTTAACATAGCTATAAGTAATGTTATTCTGCTGCATCCGAATATTCATAAGGGCATGTTCAATCTCCGTGCCAAACCCAGCTTGACCACTCCACGGCAAGGTAGCGGCCCGAATTGTCCTCTGCTGTGAGTGGCAAGGTCATGGTGCTACCTTGTGCTATGCCCCATCAGTTTTATGTGATGTCATCAATGACCTGCGTGTAAATACGATCGTTGATGCTATAATTATGACTAAAACACAAACATGATTAGGGCGACTCAACCGGCAGAAGCAGCATCTGATCAACGCATGTTCTTATCCTACGCCCAATATACCAGGCCTGCGTACGTTCTGTGGACAGAGGCTGAGAAACCGGATTATTGCGTTTGTCTTGGCAGGTGTTAATGGCATGTGACCAGAGATTTTAAGTCATGACATTTTATACATCGGCTGTGCACAGTAATCGACCATTTAATGCCATTGACCGGGAACAATATCTTATCGCCCTGACAAACGCGAGGAGTTCAATTGGCTTTGATATAAATAATCATATTTATATAGCTGAATTCTGAACGCAATTGCAATAGCGGTCGTCTAATACTCGGGACAAGTTTGGCTTCATCAGCAATTAAGTCTCTTGTAGAAAGGGAAATGCATTTAATGTGAATGGACGTGTGCTACATAAATGTAGCGCCCACATACATTGGCGGTTTAGCTGCGTGCGTAATCATATCCTGGACAAAACGCAGTCTTAATTATGGCGTTGATCAGTCTTTTAACTTTATTTGCTTTGAAGTGATAAATTGCTCCTCCATATTGGTCCACTTATTTGAATAGATTATGAAAAAATTGCTCGGTTTGCCTATTTTACATCATCACATCATCTTACACGACTGTATTGACGCCTTCATTATCCCGCAATGTTTTGCCTTGATTTGATGCCGGTCTGTACACGCTCAATTTATATTAATTAATTGCAAAACGGTTTGCATGAACGTTGGAAAACCGTATAATTAGCTTCCTGCATTGGCTTTGTTATTTAGCACAACTACATAATTTTGGTGAATCAAATGTCTCCATGACGCGAACCTGGAAAACATGTGAATCCATAATTGAAATATACATCAAGGGATCATTACAATAATGCATGAACATACTAAGAAGTTAAGAGCATACAACAAGTATGTATGCATTTTCACGATAGAGGGTAATGGGGTGTAGGGAGTTGGAAATTGCACAGCTTCCAAGCAGGCATCGATGTATGCCATCAGATAACTCATAAACCTTATTGTGTGGCAATCATTCCAGATTATATTTAGCTCAATAGGAAGGTGGCCGATAATGCCCCGCTGATTAACTTGAGATGGCGTGCTCAGTAACGCCCAGGGGACATTATGGTATCCTATTGAACCTACTTTGTACAATGTTTATGAGCATCATCGTGACCTCGCGTGTGACATTAGTGTTTGATTAAATGCAGGGAATAGTGCATTAAGAAGCAGCCATAATTGAGGAAATACTTGTCTCGTCATTCATATCACCTACGCTAATCATGCTTTCATTGTATGGATACCATCAGCGATACGACATTAACCTTGTACATAATATATTGTTATAGATACAAAATGTAAATAGCCAATAATATTGCTGACGTTTTAACGTGAATAATGTGCGTGTGTGTATTGTTTCATGATACTTTTATAAGATAACAGGAACTTTCTTACGATTTATCAATAAAGCATGTTTATACTATCAGTAGGCATTACAGTGGCATGGATTCTTTTGATATTATTTCCTTATTGGTTGATTGTTCATATGTTATAAGTTTATAGTTGATCTGTTTTTCTTGACTAAAATATTTGAAATCGATCAGTGGCCGCATTATAAGCCTGATCAAGTTAATAGACTATGTTTAATACTAAGCAAGGTGGAAACATAGCCCGTCGCAGCGATGCAAGCGGATCTCTTGTAGGGCGCTATATTGCTGACAACAATCGTCAGCCGCTCATTCAACCCTTTCGCACATCTCCCTGTTTCTTTCCAGCTATGTATATATATATATATATATATATATATATATATATATATATATATATATATATATATATATATATATATATATATATATATATATAGATATATAGAGAGAGAGAGAGAGAGAGAGATAGAGAGATCTATAGAGATATATGTCTATATAGAGATATGTCCCTAGATCTCTCTATATCTCTCTATCTCTATAGAGATATATCTCTCTCTAGATCTCTCTCTCTCTATCTATCTATAGATCTATATCTATATCTCTCTATCTATATATATATATATCTCTCTCTATATCTCTATCTATATATATATATATATATATATCCCCCTCAAACAAACTGATCACATTGGGTACGTAGAAAGGGGCCAAGATTGGGACATTGTTACTCATACTGCACAGGGAGTAGCAATGGAATGGTTCTGGTCCGCTTTTTAATAATCTCACTAATGGAACTGTAACATTTTGAGAACCTGTTCGTGTATTGATATGCAACCATACAAGGGAATGAGGATAGATATCCGATCAAGCAGAATAGCCAGTACATTGTTAAAAGCACGAACGATGCATTTATTTTACCGGTTTACTGCATTTAAACATGCATAATCCCTGTTTGGAAATCACTGTGAATATTTTCTTGTTTGTTTATGATACTGCTGGATATATAGTATTCTTAAGCATATAAGAAAATGTGAGTGAGTTCGCAAACAAAGTGGGGCAGTCGATGATGCAGCACGTAAGCAAGTGAATGAATGTTTTAGTGAATGAGTGTGTAAGAATTCTAGAGTTTACAAACGATGCTTCTAAAAAGGAAATGCATTCTGATTTAAGGTTGCAGAAGGAAAGACAATTTCTCTCAATGGATAGATATGTTTACATTAATCCAGACGTGAACCGACCCTTCAATTATCAGGCATTTATGGTATGTATATACATCTTACTGTCGTATCTGTAATGAAATATCATTGCATTTTTGCCTTGCCTATATCACAGGTTTGTGACGCACCTATATGTAGCTTCTCTATTGTGATGGTGATTATTTGCAAATATTCGAGTGTTTCATGAACGGAATACTCGGCAATGAAAAATGAAAATATATTAATAAATAAGAAGTGGCATGGCACAGGCAACTTTAATTAGCTGATTGATTTGCTTTCATATTACTTGTGATGCCATTTCTTCCCTCAAAAGCATTAAAAGCTCTCGTCATTGGTTCAATGGATTTCAAATACATCATCATTATATATTGTGCTCTTGAGTTGACTATTATGAGCCGATAGAGTCAAACACAAACAAAACACAAACTAAACTAAATTTGCAAAACCAAAATAACGACGATGCGGTTAATAATATTTCATAACTTGGTTTAGCCATTGAATGTTGTGGGAAGTATATAGAATATGTAACCCGTTCGTTACCAGTACATCCCTCTAACAGAACATGACACATACTCATGAGAAATACAAGGTGACATATGGTGCAATGACTTATGGAGGTCATCATTCAGCATAATTGATGGGGAATTGTGCGTCCCCAGTCGATGTTATTCGCAACATCACCCACACAAACAATATGTTGCCAGCTAATGTGACACTCTGCACAAGCAAGCATCATCATTGTTGCTTATCCTCCATAAAGAAGATTGAGCTTACACCTGGGATTCCATGAGGACGGCCATGGGCATACTACGGCATACACTCAGCATCAGGCAATCGCAGGTGACTGCAATAGTGACTTTAGTGCTGCCGAGTTCAATTGGAATGGGTTAAATTTTATTAATTTACCAGGTCTGGGAGCAGTATTTGTATTTTCCATGCAGCATTTTTCTAATCCCTCGATGTATTTATTCTATCACACCTGGTTATGAACTCATGAACATGATTAGCGCAATTCCACCTATTATTCACGTCAGTCGCGTATTGCAATTAAGAAATAACAGTGTGTATGGGCAACATATTCGACAACAACATCACTAAAGGTTACAGAACGCCACGCAGTGGAAAGCGATGGTAATTACTGGACAACACGTCTTACAGTGTGAAATGGTGGCCCGAACCTTTAAAATGTATTTGCCCAATGTTATTCACCTTCTCATGGTAACCATTTAACTGAATCTTGGTAGAAAGTCTTACAGCGGAGTCGTGTCAGGGAACTTCATGACGTGTATCTGCCAAAGAAGAATTCTTCTTTGTTATGGATGTCGTCATGACACATAATAAAGGAAACCAGGAACAGTATATTGAAGCGTTTGTGGACCACACAACTCTGGGTTTCTCTATTTATGAAGCGGGCAAGAGAAAAAGCGACACTGGGACGATAGCGCCTCTGAAAACCAGCTATGTGAAGGGGTGAATACGAGAAGTTGAAGCGATCGTATTCGTTGTAGAATACAGTAAATAATGTTTATGAGCGCTGTCATTAGTAAGCGCAAGGATAAGATCTGCTTAATGACCAATTAGGTCGGGCGATAATTGAAAATGCACCTACCGCGTCCCTTATGAGGCGACATCCATCCTAATATTTAGAATATTACGAAAATGTACTTTCTTTTGACCCCATTGTCTGCCTATTATGATTAATGAAGAGTAATTTATACTTAACAGAGTGAAAAATATCCCTCAAAGAGAATCAGAATGCTTGTATATAAGAAATATAATTTTTAACTTATTGACAGAGGGCATTTACAGAAACCACGGTCACAAGCATGGGAATAATTTGACATGTGGTGAAATAAAATGAAGCATTGAGGTTTAACGCCACTTGCAATAACTAGATAATATAACGCCTGCTCATTGTCCCTTCAATATCTTTGCACACTCGGCACATCGTTGGTCTAACCTTCGACGTTGTGAGTACAATTTAAAAAGGGCAATACGCGACAGAAAACAGCCGGTCGCAGTAGCGTGGTGGTTTACTGTAAAAGATCCTCTGAGGACGACATGTTAAAAGTGTGAGCAATTGTATTAATGACGCCAATAAGTCCCAAATGTTCTGTGTAAAATGATAAATTATCCGGCGCAACTTTCTCCAGGTGAGGTAATTGGGATACGTGTGCTAGGCAATTGGAAGAAACACAAGGATGTGCTACATTGATTAGTGTATTCAATATACACTCAACGGCCACTCCAGGTATGGTAATACATCCAAGCTGGGTGATGTAATTTAAGGAGGAAATACGTTGGGTGCTTTATAAAAGCCATCTGCTGTTATATTAATAAGCATCTGTTCTATATTAATAAGCATCTGGTATTGATATTTCAACAACTAATGAGACGGCTGATAAAAACATTCCATTATGGTGCGTAGGTAAGAATAACAATCAAGGTATTTGAATATAAATTGACGCAACTTACAAAAGATTGGTAAGCTATATTGGATACGCTCAAAAACATTTTCACAGTATACCAAACAAATTCAAGATCCTAAAAGACCCAAGATGAGCAAGGTAGTTATTTTGGCTGATGAGACCACCTGCTTTGACATATTTCCTTTGAACGATATGTAACTGAAATACAGTTTGATATCAATAAAGTTTGTTGAAAGGAAAGAGATTAAATGGAAATACACACAAGGACCATTGACATTTCTAGGTGTAAGCGGGTATGTGTTTAAGATCTGCAGGTGGCAAATATGAATCGGGTGCAGCGGAGGTGTCTTATTCAGTAGAATAGACCTAACAGAATATAAAATTGATTTCTCTGCTTTCTTGGCAAAACTGTTACTGTGACTTAGGAAAACGCAAATTTCGTTTTCTATTTAGACATTGGAATAATTGGCTTTTGCAGGTGTCCGTTATTGCCTACGTCCCTACAAGTTATATGGACACTCAAGCTGTGTGCAAAAAAACACCTGGGGTTGGGTCACCCTCTAAACGTGACGTATAACACGTTTCTACAACGGCAGGGATCATCAAACCACGTAAGGAGGGTCTGCAGTTTCTTTATGCAGCGCCTTATCTATCATGTCAGCGTTGGAGCAGCTTTAAATCAGTAGACCACGAAGCATCGATGATAATATTTTTTCCTTAAACAGATCGCTTAATGCTATTTCATATAAGGAGCGTTTATTGATTGTTACTTTTTATGCACAATTTGCAAGAAACGTGTAGATCAAGAGGGAGTCGCAAAGATTTGTGTTTCAAGCACCCTCAGGTTAAACAGACGTGGAAATTGATCATAAATTGATTAAGATCGACGTAGTAATAGCATATGCTCCGGCAATCGAGCTCAAAAATGCGCATTGTGATTGATGTTTATGCAAACCAACATTTGTTCGTTATAGAATACTTTAATGACCAATGACGCCACATATCATTTGATTCTTTTAAAAAGCTACATATATTTTTGCTTGGAATGATTTCTCTTTTTTCATGTGATCATAAGCATTTTTTGGGATCGCTCTGATCTCGTTCGTAAACCTGGAAGCGTCGACTATGAATGCCACAAGGACATTAGTCTCATGACTATCAAATACACCCTTCCCTTCCCGCAATGGTGTCCGTAAATTACTTCTCATATTCACTGAAGCTTGGTGCGAACTGTCACATGGTACAATTCTCTTGAGATCAGCAACTACACGGTGGAGAGGAGACCCACAGACATGACGCTCATAGCTTATCTCCAGCAATCTTTGCGCGGATCATGACGTCATTGGCAGTGCAATGGGGTGGGTCATAAATATTAACACAGTCCTTCTCTGCTGTGACATATGCATTTCAGATCTGCGAATGAATGTTTCGATTAATTGATGGTTATCAAATCTCCAGTGCGACGATCCTCATACTACCTGCGCTCAGTTTGGTTAAGTTTACCTGCAGAACCGCTGCAGTCATCTTGTCTGACCATATGTAGCATAACAACCTACATCTGTTCTGTAAGGGTACGCCGATAGATCATGCAGGAACTAACTTATGCATTCCAAAAGAAATGATTCGGCTCTTAGTTTCATGTGTTAAAAAATTCGTCACTATAACTCCATTGATGTTCACCGAAAAGGATTGCATATTGCTTGTTCAAAGAGAGGCTCAACTCATGCTACAGAAGTGATTAGTAGCAAACTTAACAGACGTATACGCAGTGCACTTCTTAACTTGGTTTGGGCGACATATAACTGTATAATGGGCTAGTTTCAGCAAGAACATAAAAGAGGCCAGTTAAGTTTTGTGCCAACAACCAAACGCCTTCCACGCATTCTGATAACAACGCCACAAAAAAGCTCAGACCTGCTAATCACTGATACAGCAGAATTGCAGATTTCACATTATTATTCATTATGGGTGAAACCTGACCATTGTGATATACTGACGGGGTAGCATGTGTCAGACGGTAGATTATTCATAATGCTACCTTTTTGTGATCACTCCAAAGCGCATTGCAAAACAAATCAATTCTTTTTCACTATATGAAGTATATTCATACCTCTATCGGGAAGCAATTTTTATGCACTGGTATTGTTAGCGCTTAGGTACGTTTTTCTACCGGTGTCATATTTGACAAGTGACAGGGTGTTATCTTTATTGAATGATTGAGCTCATGACCGACGTTTATCAGTGAAGGGCTTCACATAGCTTATAATAGACTGTTATGAGTCATATAATGATATGCGACATGCCGTTTTCAGCGGCGCTCAGCCTGTGGGAACCACTTCAAGCAATGTTTATGAGCATCATTATGACATTACGTGTGACATTAAGAAGCAGCCATGATTGAGGAAATACTTGTCTCGTCCTTCATGTCCCCAAGCCCGATTATACTGTCATTGTGCGGATACCATAAGTGATACGACGTTAACCAATTTATGTGTTTTTGGCCACGCTTTTTGGCCTCTCTACATAAATTGCTAAACGTGTGGGTATTGTTATAAAACAATTTTACATTTTAACGGAAACTTTATTATTGCTTTTGTTGACCAAGATACGCAGATTGCGATGGACAGCCGATATCTAACATCTTTCTAATATTCTTCTGTTTCTTCCAAGCTGTATGCATGTAATTCTAACAACCTGACCACATCGAGTGAGCACTTGTATACCACGATTGGGTCATGAGAATTATAAAGCGCATGAAGGAGTAATGTATTTCCACGGTATGAGAAGCATATACAATAAAGTGCACTTTCAAATATAACCCTAACTTACCGAGAGATCATCTGCCGTGGCTGATAAGCAACCATACATGGAATAAGGTACATAATGTCGGGAAAACATCATAGTTTGGCAGCCATTAAGCTGAGTACGAATTTGTCATTGGCATAGTAGGCAGAGTTATTGCAAGAGATCTGTATCGGACTTGGGCTTCCCAAACCAGTGCAAACAATGCATGTCTTCAGGAAGTATACCGCCCTCAAACACATTAAGCACGAAAATGCGAACCCACTCTATCTATGGTACCTTGGTAGAGCTTGTTTTATTTTGGCTTTCCCATATTCTCATTTGCTCGACACACAATCTGCATTGCGCTATAGTCGTGGGAATTGATCATGCATATTGCTAGGTTATCGCTTCTTACCAAGTAACTGAAGAAAGCAAGTTAATTTTTGATCCAGGTTTTCTGCAAGCTTTGTAGAATTAACTAATGATATTTTTTGATTTTATCTCATTAGTGTGTACATACAATATGACAGCAGTAATTCATCATTTTTTATGACATTATACAACAAATATATGCAACATTCATGCATGCATGCAAGCATGAATATGATATGTACATAATTTATCTAAAAGCACATATAGTGCCTGTGTTCCGTGCTGTTGCGGGGCAAACTGTAGAAGTTGGTGCTATCTTCATTTCCATTAACCTATGCGCAAAATATGCTAGGGTTTTTATGACGACGCAATATACAAATCGTACAAAGGGCGGGCGATCTGGTGACAACGTCTAGCGATGCTGCAATGCTCAAAATGCACACCGTTATGGAAAATAAAGTTAGATTGACGACTATGCTTACGGAACAATGCGTGCACTTACCAATACCATTTTGACATGATAGTTTCCTATCAATATGTCGTTGTTCTCCTGTATTAACTCACAGTTTCGGTAATAGTACTTCATTCGTCTGAGGATCAGCACTCAGCCTATCGTATTCAAAGCAGGGAGGATTCCAATCCCTGAATTGCAAATCATGACACATCAATACGCTCCTGTTGTACAGTGTCTCTATCATATTAATCAGCGACAGCATATATGATTCAGGCCATTAAGTATACACAACTACAACATGCCCTCTGTATAGAGGTAATTGATAACCAGGAAAGTGACTCTCATGCCTAAAGCATGTTGGTACACTGAAGCGCCGCATGAACTAGATCGATAAGTGTTGCAATCACTTTACAATCTGTTGAGGCAAGCGCGGCTGAATACGTCATTGGCCAGCGGCATCGTCTCACACAGCATGAAGAGTGCCAACGTCATGTCATTGCTCAAAAATGCTTGCTTGGATGCGGCGAAACCTCCAATTACAGGCCTGAAAGTAACTCGAAATTTATTCCCGAACTGGGTTTGACAAAGAAGGTGGCGGCTGCTTGGCTAGAGCATAATCTCAATTTTAATATCATGCATTGTGACAGGCAGTCTGCACACAGGAAATACCAATGAAACGAATCGCTTACGGTGAAAACTATTTTGCTGTATGATGATAGGTTGTAAATTGGACCAACCTTCCACCCCTTGTGTCTGGACTAGTCTAAATCGCAAATGGGAGGCACGAGACATTTATGCAAATACACTACAACAGGAATCGTCATTGAATTGCGAATTACTCACAAAGGCGCCACAAATAAAACTACTGCGTGTGTGAATCCAGCCGTGTGGTTTGCTTCCACTTGCTTGACTGTCTTGCTTGGGAAAGAGCAGTCACCACCACAGACTAATATCACTGTGTGTTGACTCTCTTGTCGTATGTAGAAATAGCACTGCCGAGCGGTCATGGGTTTTTATAACGGCACGAGTAAAACCATACCAAACGTATATTCGACATTCCGGAAAATACCCGAGCACATATTATCCGACACTTTCACTCAAAATAAAACAAAATGCACTCTCACGCTCCCTTATTACTCAACTGGGCCAGTAACTGCCTTGCTACGATTTGTTTTCAATGGGCTTCATCTGATGAATGCGTCATGGATTTTAATTACGAACGAGCAAGTTTGTTATTTAAACATGATTCTTATCCAGTTTTTCTCCGCATTGTAGTTAACTGCAATCCAGAAGTTTGCTTATCCTCATGACTTACAGGCATTAATTACACGATTTTAAAAGGTTTGATTTAAATGTTCACTCTATTACAGCGCCCAATCTGGACAGGAAGGGTAGCACGCAATCGACTGCAAGATATGTGCTTTTGGCACAATGAGTATGCTCAGCTAAACTCAAAGATGTTTACACTTTCTACCATTCAACGTGGGCGTTAGGGTTAATTATTCGCCGGTCTGCCATGATGCTTATGTGTCGGAGCATTATTGTGACCTCGGGTGAGGGCAAGGCTTGTTGATGTGCAGGGGAAGCGAAAACATGCAAAAATTGTGGAAGTCAATAATCGTAATGGTAAAATTGAGATTTAGAGTCGCTTTCAACAGCGAGGAGATATCGTGACGATGATGGATGAGAATTGTGATGCTTCGACAGCTCCTCTTAAGTGCCAGCGCCCACACACGCGTTTCCCAGAACCGGCTGCAAAACCTACACCGCTGGGACAAGGTACAGGGCGATACTATAGAGTTACCGGGTCGGGTGTATACCCTTTTCAGAGATGGGACCGCCATTTAACGTGATTATCCGGCAACCGGCCATCATCAATTATGGAAAGGAGAAATTAAATAGCCATATAGTTTCATACTACTACAATCAAATGTGCAAGGTTTTTACTACTCTAGTAATATCCAGTGTCTTTACAACCAAACAATACATCATAGAAAACCCTGATGTGATTTATGGCCATATATATGTCGTCAACATTTTGCCTAAGATGCATTAAATGAACTAGTGAACAGCAAAGTTATTTGCGAACAGTTTAATCAAAACACTGTCATTCCAGCATGCAACGAATACCTTTTTGGAAACGAAATGCTTGAGTGTTATCGGGATGATAAAATAAGACTTTTGAGTGTGCCCCATCGCGAGTTCATTAATGATAGAATAACTCGCTCTCGCACAAAATATCCATGTGCTAGTTATTGTGCCAACGATATATTATTCATCGACTGATAACGCTGCATATGAAATTATGAAATATGTAATGATAAATTCTATTATCATTGACACCCCCATGATAGTGAATCATGGATAAATTCCGAACAGGATGACAAAACGTATAATACAACCGAATGATTTGCATAATACAGTGCCTGCAAAGATGAGGACAATATAAATGCCTACGATGCCTATACTCAATCTTGAGCACAACAGAGATTCTAGACTGCCGATCCTCTACCTACAATGCGTTTTATTGCATTCTCTTAATAGTTATCGTGGTTGTTTATAAGTGTGATTTAATACATTGAACCAGCAATGAAATTGACATGGGTGCAGTTTTATCTTCGGTGGCCGATAACTATAAAAATCATGCAATGCAACCACATCATTAACATGCATGTCACTTCAAAGATTTGTCGTAACTTCTCAAAGCACGATAAATGTACAACCACCTTGAACGATGTTTCTCTGACTTGCGTAGCATTAAACCATTAAAAGAAAAGATGATGTTTACATCGTCTCGTGGCTTCCACTTTCATTCAGTTGGTACAATATATGACCTTGCATTCGTATGAACATAAATGGGTCGTTACTTGATACAAATTTTAAAAACATCATTTGTATTATAGATTCATTTATGAGCGCGAATTAGCTTGAAGGGCATATATACATTAGATCTTTCATGACTATATAATTGCAGCAGCTGTAAGCATGTTCAAATATAATGCGCTTACAATTAATGCGAAATACAAATTAATGTTGAACAACATGTAGACCACAGAGGGGCGGGGGTTAACATTTTCGCCGTGGCTTTTCGGGAAAGTATAAATCACATCGAAATCCGAGCGGGTCTGTTTGATACATCATAAATCCCTTTAAAGTAATGCAGTGTAGCTTTTGACAATGCTGGCAACCTATGTTACATTTAATTTTGCCAGCTCTATTACACGCAAATTTCGAGGTAAGATAGAAGATCTGATACGTGTATGAGATATGGACGGTTTGGAGGGTTGTGCGTATTACGTGGCTTTTAATTGTTTATAGTTGCATTCGCTTGAAAATGCATACGTCATTAAGTCTAAGTTTTTAAACTTCTGTCTCTGTTACACATACGAGTTATTTTACGAATAAACAATGGTCTTTCTCTTTCCTTATTTGTTTGCTGTAACTATTGCAGCTAGATGGCATATCATTATCGATCGGAGCTGCGATATGTGGGCTATAAAAATGATACTAGACCGACATATGTCCACATGATTTACCACAATAACATATTATTTATCACCCTTCTACACCCATGGCTAATATGAAATAGTCACAGAGAAACTGCCGAACTGTGTGTCTGCAAGTTTCTGCTTCTCAACAGTACAATCACTTAGGCATCGTTATTGTAGGCTTTTAGGCCGTATTCTTATTACTAAATGTTTAATTGATGCAAAGGATGTGGCTCGTACGGGGTGTAAATTATTCTGATCAATGAGAGCAGCCACATATTTTTCATTTTTCCTAGAACCTAAGATGCGGTCTTTTGATTTTCAAATATCCTGCTAGCTTATCAATCATTTGCGGAACATGGGATCATATTTATAACTACCATACTCTCAAGGTTGGCTATGGTATTCCTGTCTCTGGACCAAGGTAATAATCATCCTTAAGATTTAATGATAGGCACTTGGCCTTGTCATATGACTGCCATTACCGCCTAACGCAAAGTTGTACCGCTATTCAGGTCAGTCACTATCGTATTAGTGCGAGAATCAGTTCATCTCTGTTCTGGAACCAAATGGATGACACGCCATTAAGAGCGCCTGCATGAATTGTGCACAGTGCAACTGAAATCACGATCAATTATTTAAATGTGGATTAAACTGTCATACAGGGCACGGATGGAAAAGATGTGTGAGGGATGATAGCTACGGTAGGTATTTGCCAATAATTACGTTAAATAAACCTTGCTTGATTAATCTAATGTTACAGGACAGATTAACAGAGGGTAGAACCAACTTATTTTTCGCCTGTTTGAGTATTCAAATACCGAGTAACGACACTGAACCATGCAAGAGATATTAGTTGTTCATTGCCCAAAAGAATTGCTCTTTGTTTCCCATTAGAGTTACTGTCAAACCATTAGACGCCTTGACCTAGCGACCACTGGCTTTGAGGGAAGTGGAAATCAATGGGTTTAGAACTGCGTTATTCACCTTAATATAGTCAATGTAGGTGATGAGATTACAAAAACTGTCATACGTGTAAAACGACAAATCACACATAGCTTTGCAGTCACCTAGGCGTTGGACCACTCCTGTATTAGTGAAATATTTGCAGCGTACGTAGTGTCGGAGATTATCCCTATTAGCGGCGTTTGTCAGCTAATCTGCACAGGTAATTACGTTCTGTCGAAATATTATCAAATATGTATTAAACATCGCTTACCTCCTGTCAACCTCTATAAACAGAACTTTTCAACCATGTCAAACGGTTGATCTCCAATATCACCCACCATTTATATTTCTTATCGCACTATAGAAAGTCCATAATTCATATGTAGTCTGCTGGGTTAGTGCAATGATTCATTAATATTTCTATCACTAATGATGCAATATACCTTCACACAAACGATAGTTACATATCAACATAATAGATAAAAATATGGTTGTCACGGATCATATACTTAGCAAAACAACCATGGCACCCAAAATCACAAGCAACTTGCGAATGGGTTACGAGTTTCAATTTCATTATTCGGTGTCTTCATTCCATTCAGTTTGGTGGCAGTTGAATTAATGTTCGACATGCACAAATCCCATTATTTGATGCCCGAGAGTTTTGGGCAAAACTGTTGCCGAGGGCCTGAAACGTGCTGGATATGATTGACTTGTCACATGCACGGTAAACATACTGAACTCTGACGTCTGCACCACACTCGACGAGATTGTGAGACGAAACTTTCAGTACAAAATTCCGCGGCATCATATTATCAGGGGGGTTTATGGGCTTTTTTTTTTTACACATAACATGTCTATTGTTTGCACGCTGTGGTCCGTGTTAACTTCAGTGTTGCTCAAGTTAGATAGGATAGTAAGCTGTATGATTCACGTAATGACTCCATGTAGCGTAAGTCCCAGGAGCAATTTTGCTTTTCTCATCGACACAAGGTAAACCCTTCTTCACAAATGCATCTGATGGAAGCAAATACATTTAGCAGTCAACCAAATTAAGCAAATAGTGGACATAGTAACCAACTAACTTATTTAATGAATGGCATCATTGGTGAATGTTGGTAACACTGATTCGCGTTGGTAATGATAAAACACGTTCTGCTAATCAATAGCGCAAAATATCGCAATCCGCCTTCCATAGGTTATGCTGGTGGTTCTGACTTAGCAAGTCCTATGCGGCGGCGGCGGCGGCGGCGGCGACAAGCACTCGCAGTATTAAGCAGCTTCAGTTCACGTGCATTGCATCTCCTTATTCAATAGGGGGTCATACGATGTTGACAATGTAATAAACATATGCCATCTTTTGTTGCAATTGCATGCTCACACAGATGATACTGTTACATCGCTATTCAATGAATTTGTCGGATGAACAATCGTGGCCATGTATGATGTCATCATCGGCCTATTTAACCAGGCACCAGGGGCAACAATCGTCTTTGCTCAGTCATAATAGTAGTAATCATTAGGAGATTGCGCTTCATTCTTCATTTGATTTGTTTGTTGTATATCATAGGTTCGAGGAGTGTAAGCGTGTTTAATAATGATCAAATCTGTTTAGGGCCTACCTGATCCATACGGTTATAACAGTTTAATCATACGTGCATTGATTCTATCATACATAGTGATATTTAAGTCGATTTATATATACTATTTATACATGTACATACCAAACTTGCTCTCTGTCAGTAATTGACAATTGCTGATAATCCTTTGAATCAAAAATAATTTTATTAAAAATGTGCGTAAAAATATATGGTGCGAGATTAATGGTCAGTGTTGAGCAAGACAGATTTTAGCCGCCGATTTTAGGGCTTGGTAGTCTGTCGCCTGTTTTATGGCACGTGAATAATATGTTTGTGCTAGGGGAAAGGGGGGAAGATATTGGGAGATGGCTCCCAGATTCCATCAAACGTTGAAAATCATTTAAGAAGCGTGAACTGTATCTACTGGTGATGAGGGCCTAGACAGAGAATCGTTTGTTTAGTGTAAGATTTCATGAAATTTGTTCAGCGGCTATATTCATAGAAAATGCTTTGGAATCTGTCCCTCGTTAGATGAGAATATATGTATCAATATGGCATGAACATAGATGTCCGTGTTATGGCGTTGCTGAAGGTGTTGTACGGACAATAGCCAGACCCTACTAATGCAATGCAAACACCTGTGACAGTCCGATGTGTTCAAATATCCATGTGTAATGTAAGTAAATAAATTATATAACATTCAGTAGGTAATAAACTGACAACTGGAAAGCGTCGTAAAAGAAACTTTATGGATGAGTGTGACACATGCATATTTTCAATGCCTTTTTTTTGCTGGGAATTGACAGACGGCTGCCTATCGTCTATGAAACCCGCGATGACCTTTTTAGGAAGTATGAACAGTGTTTACTGTGACAATTACCGCACATTTACAAAAACAGTTAATTCGGATGGGTGGGTGCTTCAGCAAATGATGAATAATGATAATGTTTGTTGGTGGAAATTTTTAGATAAAGATGTGATTTTGACCCTGTGAATTTTTTTATTTAGCACAATTTAATTTGTCCGGACTCAGATGTTACAAGAGCCTACCTAATATAGACGGAGAGATAACAAAAAGTAACGGCTACGCTGTGCAGCACGAGTGTCTATCGAAACGAATGCGTCAAAATGATTTTGGAATTCAGTTAACCTGGGCATAATCAATTATACCAAGCACCAGACGTGCTTATTCATTCGTGACACCAGGGTGTTTGCAGAAAACGGAAAAATACCTTCGTATTGAGATGAAGTTAGAAGTTATTAAGCTGTTCACTTTGTGCGTATATAGTCTAAGAGGTCATCCTTTTAAAAGGAGGACGCTGCACACCTTTAACATCCAACCACCTAATAGAAATGGGATAACTGATCAGGCGTGTCAGGCAATGAGTCGCTTAAAATATTAATTACCCACCGTCTGAAGACATATAACGTCGTAACCTACCATCCGGAACATTCCGCTGAAAGTTAAACCTGGCCTACGAAACAACGTAAGCACTTAATTGCACATAATTGTTAATTATGCCAGTATAGTGCTCTACTGTCATAGTTGGTTAATTACTTTTCAGCTCGCTAATCATGAGTTGGCAGCATGTCAGAGGCAATAATACTAACTGCAAATAATATCAGCTCAACGAAAAAAGCACTATTAGGAGATATGTCCGCGGCGGCCTCATGATTTTGGCTGTACATTGTCAGAATAAGTGCTATAGCGTTATCTTTGTTGTATGATTGAGTTTATGGTCAACGTTTATTGGTGTAGGGACAGAATAACAATAATTCCAGAAGCACTTAGATGTCTATTCCTATAATTTGGGACATTATTTGGCCAATAAATACTAGGGATTATGTCCATTCATTAAGCCAATATGTTACCGTTATGGAAGCCATGCGATACTCTGTCAGCTGTAATTCACTTCATGCTGCTGGTCCACTGGCCATGTATGACAAGTAAACTAATCATTTGAAGAGCACTGGTCAGTGTAAAAGCTTGCGCTGGGTTCGTTTATCTGGCTTTGATGGCCGAAAAATATCATTCATGTGTTTTTCGTTGTTTTGTGAACACATTGCAATAACCGTCGTCTTATCCCGCATTGCCATAATTATACTCGGGGCATGTTTGGCAAAAACAACAATTCGTTGTAAAGTGTATTCAGATGTTAATTGAAGACGCCTAAATAAATTGACGGAATAGCTGTCCTATAAGGACGTATCCTGCACTAAAACCAGTCAAAATGGCGTCGTTGATCAATCTTTGAGCTATATTAAGCTTGACAGACAAAGCAATTTCATATGATTATAACCTATTTATAAGAACAGATAATTCGATGATGAAAATTCGTCTTATTGGAATCATGGCTTGCACGTATGTAATTGATATCCATTTATCGCAAAACAGCTGGGTAATAAATTATATGAACTCATTGATGGGTGTATAAATGGCTATTACGTATCTTGCTTTATTCGTTTAAAGCATACTTAATGAATACCCCAACGCAAGTATACATTTGCTTGATAGGGGATAAAAATAGGTCTATTGCACAACTTTCCAGCAAGAATAAATATATGCAGCCAGATTATTCATAAACATTATAACAGGGCAATCATTCCACATTATATTCAGCTCAATGGGAAGGAGTTTAAACATGCTCCGATGATTGAGTATAAATAATGATAGTCGACATCGCATGTTTAGCGGCGACAAGTGGATTTCAAAGTGTTCTGTGGAACCTACTTAATGAAATATTTATGAGCATCATTGTGACCTCGTGTGACATTAGTGTTTGATTTTATTAAGAAGCAGCGATGATTGAGGGAACACTTGTCTCCTTCTTCATATCCCCAAATCCAAATTATGCTAACAGTGAGATTAACCTTGTACATTATTTATTATGATGGACACACTATGTAAAGTGGCCATAATCATGTTGGTTTCGCTGAGAAAGTTTTTATGATCACTTAATAAACATAAACTGGTGTAATGAAGTCATATACAAGTTTTTCAGAATAATTATTAGCGAAATGGTATCTGATTAACAGAAATTATCTCAACCAGCACGTAGAAGCCAATTAACAGATGTCAATACCAGTTGCGTAGGTTTTTTTTCTCTACGTTATTTTTGCGCTGTGCGTATATGGCAAAACGTGTATGTAATGTTCCAAGAAAAATAACAGAAACATTTTTTTCAACAATTTTTAATTCGGTGCCGCGATATGATCTTGCTTAAAATTAAAAAGTTAGGCCAATAGTATTAGTCGGTTGGTTGGATGGTAGGTTGTTTTGTTGTTTGGTTGGTTGGTTTGTTGGTTTGTTGGATGGTTGGTTTGTTGGTTGGTTGGTTTGTTGGTTGGTTGGTTGGTTTGGTCATCGAACCAAAATAGCATTGTTGAAATTCCCGCTCATAAAACCTATATGACCAGTATATCTTGTCCAACAGAACAGAACATCTTCTCATGAATATTTTGTAGATGATCCAAAGTTACATATGGTACAATATTTGGTTGAGACCATCAGTCAGCATAATTGATTGCTTATTGTGTCCCCAATCGATGCTATTTGTCTGGCATCCACCCTAACGAACAATCTGTATTACTTATTTTCCATTAAAAAGATTGAGTCTGCTAGATAAAGTGGTCGGCCATGCACTTTGACTTAGGGCATATTGTAGCATACACTTGGCATAACACGATTGAAAGCAACCACAACATTATTAGATTGCTATCCCCTTTCGAGCATAAATAGATTTGGTAAAAATATCATCTATCAATGTTGGTTTGCAGCAGAATGTGTATTTTCCTTATTGCATTTTCTAAATCCCTTCATCTACTCATCATATCACACTGGGTTATAAATAGGAATTTTTCAAGTTAATAATAACTTATTAATACATGCAAGTCCTAATGTCAAGCTACTACATGGGGTGCATTTGCACACAAAACAAAGCTCTCTTTCGACAAATATCGCAGCCGGTGTGCAATGGATGACGCCTTGGCAGCCTAAAATATAGAAATGCTGATACATCAGCTATTTTCAAGGCAGAAATTTGAATTTTGATATTTGCCTTCACCAAGGTTTCTTTTTAAAATCTATTAACCATAAAATCTGCCGTCCTAACAGCGAGGGTTTTACAGCCCCGTAATGGATACTGGTTTTGTGATATCTAAGGGAAGTTGTCATTGAATCAAAACCATCACCATCAATCACCGTCACCATGTTTACTATGAATGTTGCGTAAGACCGTAGTGTTTTTTATGGCAGAGCAAGAAAACAATATTCTGCTCCTACCAAATCCTGCAGCAGTAATAAAGTCCAACGGGCGGTATCTACTCACCCCAAGAGTCATCCAATCTACACTCTATTTAGCTTATGCAGTGAGTATTTTCAGAATGCCCACAGGCGCTGCTATAAAATCAACAAACACATTAGATTGATGTTTATTTTTAAGTATTGGAAATATTTTATTTGTCGAGCTGACATCGCCTTCAATTTTCATCGTTGTTTTAAGATAGATCTTAAGAAACAAGCAGATGTGGTGTGATCTACTTTTGAGTTAAGTAAGTTATATTAACATAGCTATAAGTAATGTTATTCTGCTGCATCCGAATATTCATAAGGGCATGTTCAATCTCCGTGCCAAACAAAGCTTGACCACTCCACGGCGAGGTAGCGGCCCGAATTGTCCTCTGCTGTGAGTGGCAAGGTCATGGTACTACATTGTGCTATGCCCCATCAGTTTTATGTGATGTCATCAATGACCTGCGTGTAAATACGATCGTTGATGCTATAATTATGACTAAAACACAGACATGATTAGGGCGACTCAACCGGCAGGAGCAGCATCCGATTAACGCATGTTCTTATCCTACGCTCAATAAACCAGGCCTGCGTACGTTCTGTGGACAGAGGCTGAGAAACCTGACTATTGAGTTTGTCTTGGCAGAAGTCAATGGCATGTGTCCAGAGATTTTAAGTCATGACATTTTATACATCGGCTGTGCACAGTAATCGACCATTTAATGCCATTGACCGGGAACAATATCTTATCGCCCTGACAAACAGACCTGCTAGAGGCATATTTATGCGAGAGGTGACCATGTTCTCCAAAGATAACCCTGTTCATTTATCCCTTACCGCTTCGTATGATAAGAAATCATTAACCAATCCAAGTAAGATCAATTATTTACCAAGCGTTATGATGACTTGCATTTAACCGTTTGTCTGCCCATTTATGCTTATCCTAACTTTGCATACCCACTGGGTTTATTGGCTTGTGCAACAAACTGTACGCGTTCTGGATCACCAAATAAATCGCAAGCACGATCAGGAAAACAAAAGATTTCACTTTAATGTACTTTGATTCCATGCCTTCCAACTTGTGGAGAGAAGTGCTTTGGGGGTGGGGAGGTGGAGCATTTCAATATATATGTCACCGTCTAAATTGGTGCTTTAAGTTTCTTTCGCCCAGAATAATAAGCATCATATTCATGGTTATTAAAAAAGTAGGGCTATGCCAAAATTTTGCTGCTGAATTCATCTAACTGAAGTGAGATCATATAATTGACATTCACAAATCCATATTTCTGTGCTGCATTTCTAACAACAAGTGTGCTTGAATGACCTAGTTGAAAGACATTTGTCAATGTTATTCGTCAAAATCTAGAAGAAAAAATCTCAAATGCTAGACAAACTTCCACATGTAACAATAGCTGCATCCTCATTGCATTAAATGTTATGTTATTCGGGTAGCATACCCATTAATACCAAGTTCTCAACATACTTGGCACGGCGACTCAGGTCGCAGGGTATCTCTCATCGATCCAACATCACATAACATGGCTCCATTTCCCGGAATCGTGATTTCAACAACTGGTACTGTGACTCTGCAAACCTGTACAATGTGTCTTTCGCCTCATAACATGGCTTTACCTTACCGCTTTATCCGCCCTGAACAATAGCTGTACCGCCCTGCACCATCCATGTAGCATGGCTCGTCCACCTTGTACCATGGCTCTACCACTTGGCTCTACGTCAATGTTTTATAATGGATCGTACTGTAGTGTTTTCTTTGTTATTCTTTTGTAGCTGCGATTCAACTGGCAGATTATTGCTACTGCCCATATGAGACTAACTAATAATCTGAAGAGCGCTGTATCATATAAGAGATCGCGAGGAGTTCAATTGGCTTTGATATAAATAATCATATTTATATAGCTGAATTCTGAACGCAATTGCAATGGCGGTCGTCTAATACTTTGGGACAAGTTTGGCTTCATCACTTATCAGCAATTAAGTCTCTTGTAGAAAGGAAAATGCAATTAATGTGAATGGAAGTGTGCTTCATAAATGTAGCGCCCACATAAATTGGCGGTTTAGCTGCGTGCGAAATCATATCCTGGACAAAACGCAGTCTTAATTATGGCGTTGATCAGTCTTTTAACTTTATTTTGCTTTGAAGTGATAAATTGCTCCTCCATATTGGTCCACTAATTTGAATAGGTTATGAAAAAATTGCTCGGTTTCCATCTTACACGACTGTATTGACGTCTTCAGTATCCCGCAATGTTTTGCCTTGATTTGATGCCGGTCTGTACACGATAAATTTATATTAATTAATTGCAAAACGGTTTGCATGAATGTTGGAAAACCGTATAATTAGCTTCCTGCATTGACTTTGTTATTTAGCACAACTACATAATTTTGGTGAATCAAATGTCTCCATGACGGGAACCTGGAAAACATGTGAATCCATAATTGAAATATACATCAAGGGATCATTACAATAATGCATGAACATACTAAGAAGTTAAGAGCATACAACAAGTATGTATGCATTTTCAAGATAAAGGGTAATGGGGTCTAGGGAGTTGGAAATTGCACAGCTTCCAAGCAAGCAACGATGTATGCCATCAGATAACTCATAAGCCTTATTGTGTGGCAATCATTCCACATTATATTTAGCTCAATAGGAAGGTGGGCGATAATGCCCCGCTGATTAACTTGAGATGGCGTGCTCGGAGACGCCCAAGGGACATTATGGTATCCTGTTGAACCTACTTTGTATAATGTTTATGAGCATCATTGTGACCTCGCGTGTGACATTAGTGTTTGATTAAATGCAGGGAATAGTGCATTAAGAAGCAGCGATAATTGAGGAAATACTTGTCTCGTCATTCATATCACCTACCCTAATCATGCTTCCATTGTATGGATACCATTAGTGATACGACATTAACCTTGTACATAATATATTGTGATAGATACAAAATGTAAATATCCAATTATATTGCTGACGGTTTCACGTGAATAATGTGCGTGTGTGTGTATTGTTTCATGATACTTTTATAAGATAACAGGAACTTTCTTACGATTTATCAATAAAACATGTTTATACTATCAGTAAGCATTACAGTGGCATGGATTCTTTTGATATTATTTCCTTATTGGTTGATTGTTCATATGTTATAAGTTGATAGTTGATCTGCTTTTCTGGACTTAAATATTTGAAATCGATCAGTGGCCGCATTTCAAGCCTGATCAAGTTAATAGACTATGTTTAATACTAAGCAAGGTTGAAACAAAGCCCGTCGCAGCGATGCAAGCGGATCTCTTTTAGGGCGCTATATCGCTGACAGCAATTGTCAGCCGCTCATTCACACCTTTCGCACATCTTCCTGTTTCTTCTCAGCTATATATATATATATACCTCGAACAAACTGATCACATTGGGTACGTAGAAAGGGACCAAGATTGGCCCATTGTTACTCATACTGCACAGGAAGTAGCAATGGAATGGTTCTGGTCCGCTTTTTAATAATCTCACTAATGGAACTGCAACATTTTGAGAACCTGTTCGTGTATTGATATGCAACCATACAGGGAATGAGGATAGATATCCGATCAAGCAGAATAGCCAGTACATGCAGATTGTTAAAAGCACGAACGATGCATTTATTTTACCAGTTTACTGCATTTAAACATGCATAATCCCTGTTTGGAAATCACTGTGAATATTTTCTTGTTTGCTTATGATGCTGCTGGATATATAGTATTCTTAAGCATATAAGAAAATGTGAGTGAGTTTGCGAACAAAGTGGGGCAGTCGATGATGCAGCACGTAAGCAAGTGAATGAATGTTTTAGTGAATGAGTGTGTAAGAACTCTAGAGTTTACAAACGATGCTTCTAAAAAGGAAATGCATTCTGATTTAAGGTTGGAGATGGAAAGACAATTTCTCTCTGGATAGATATGTTTACATTAATCCAGACGTGCACCGACCCTTCAATTATCAGGCATTAATTGTATGTATATACATCGGTATCTTACTGTCGTATCTGTAATGAAATATCATTGCATTTTTGCCTTGCCTATATCACAGCCGGTTGGTGACGCACCTATATGTAGCTTCTCTATTGTGATGGTGATTATTTGCAAATATTCGAGTGTTTCATGAATGGAATACTCGGCAATGCAAAATGAAAATATATTAATAAATAAGAAGTGGCATGGCACAGGCAACTCTAATTAGCTGATTGATTTGCTTGCGATGCCATTTCTTCCCTCAAAAGCATTAAAAGCTCTCGTCATTGGTTCAATGGATTTCAAATACATCATCACTATATATTGTGCCCTTTAGTTGACAATTATGAGGCGATAGAGTCAAACACAAACTAAACACAAACTAAACTAAATTTGCAAAACCAAAATAACGATGATGCGGTTAATAATATTTCATAACTTGGTTTAGCCATTGAAAGTTGTGGGAAGTATACAGAATATGTAACCCGTTCGTTACCAGTACATCCCTCCAACAGAACATGACACGTACTCATGAGAAATACAAGGCGACATATGGTGCAATGACTTATAGAGGTCATCATTCAGCATAATTGATGGGGAATTGTGTGTCCCCAGTCGATGTTATTCGCAACATCACCCATACTAACAATATGGCGCCAGCTAATGTGACACTCTGCACAAGCAAACATCATCAATGTTGCTTATCCTCCATAAAGAAGATTGAGCTTACACCTGGGATTCCATGAGGCCGGCCATGTGCATACTATGGCATACACTCAGCATCAGGCAATAGCAGGTGACTGCAATAATGATTTTAGTGCTGCCGAGTTCAATTGGAATTGGTTAAATATTATTAATTTACCAGTTCTGGGAGTAGTATTTGTATTTTCCATGCAGCATTTTTCTAATCTCTCGATGAATTTGTTCTATCACACCTGGTTATGAACTCAAACATGATTAGCGCAATTCCACCTATTATTCACGTCAGTCGAGTATTGCAATTAAGAAATAACAGTGTGTATGGGCATCCTAATTTTTAAAATATTACAAAAATGTACTTTCTTTTGACCCCATTGTCTGCCTATTATGATTAATGAAGAGTAATTTATACTTAACAGAGTGAAAAATATCCCTCGAAGAGAATCAGAATGCTTGTATATAAGAAATATAATTTTTAACTTATTGATGGAGGGCATTTACTGAAACCACGGTCACTAGCATGGGAATTATTTGACATGTGGTGAAATAAAATGAAACATTGAGGTTTAACGCCGCTTGCAATATCTAGATAATATAACGCCTGCTCATTGCCCCTTCAATATCTTTGCACACTCGGCACATCGTTGGTCTAACTGGGTGCAAACCTTCGACGTTGTGAGTACAATTTAAAAAGGGCAATACGCGACAGAAAACAGCCGGTCCCAGTAGCGTGGTGGTTTACTGTAAAAGATCCTCCGAGGACGACATGTTAAAAGTGTGAGCAATTGTATTAATGACGCCAATAAGTCCCAAATGTTCTGTGTAAAATGATAAATCATCCGACGCAACTTTCTCCCGGTGAGGTAATTTGGATACCCGTGCTAGGCAATTGGACGAAACACAAGGATGTGCTACATTGATTAGTGTATTCAATATACACTCCACGCGCACTCCTGGTATGGTAATACATCCAAGCTGGGTGATGTAATTTAAGGAGGAACTACGTTGGGTGCGTTATAAAAGCCATCTGCTGTTATATTAATAAGCATCTGTTTTATATCAATAAACATCTGGTATTGATATTTCAACAACTAATGAGACGGCTGATAAAAAAATTCCATTATGGTGCGTAGGTAAGAATAACAATCAAGGTATTTGAATATAAATTGACGCAACTTACAATAGATTGGTAAGCTATATTGGATACGTTCAAAAACATTTTCACAGTATACCAAACAAATTCAAGATCCTAAAAGACCCCAGATGAGCAAGGTAGTTATTTTGGCTGATGAGACCACCTGCTTTGACATATTTCCTTTGAACGAAATGTAACTGAAATACAGTTTGATGTCAATAAAGTTTATTGAAAGGAAAGAGATTAAAGGGAAATACACAGAAGGACCATTGACATTTCTAGGTGTAAGCGGGTATGTGTTTAAGCTCTGCAGTTGGCAACTATGAATCGGGTGCAGCGGAGGTGTCTTATTCAGTAGATTAGACCTAACAGAATATAAAGTTGATTTCTCTGCTTTCTTGGCAAAACTGTTACTGTGACTTAGGAAAACGCAAAGTTCGTTTTCTATTTAGACATTGGAATAATTGGCTTTTGCAGGTGTCCGTTATTGCCTACGTCCCTACAAGTTATATGGACACTCAAGCTGTGTGCAAAAAAAATGACCTGGGGTTGGGTCACCCTCTTAACGTGGCGTATAACATGTTTCTACCAACGGCAAGGATCATCAAACCACGTAAGGGGGGCCTGCAGTTTCTTTATGCAGCGCCTTATCTATCATGTCAGCGTTGGAGCAGCTTTAAATCAGTAGACCACGAAGCAGCGATGATAATATTTTTTTCCTTAAACAGATCGCTTAATGCTATTTCATATAAGGAACGTTTATTGATTGTTACTTTTTATGCACTATTTTCAAGAAACGTGTAGATCAAGAGGGAGTCGCAAAGGTTTGTGTTTCAAGCACCCTCACGTTAAACAGACGTGGAAATTGATCATAAATTGATTAAGATCGACGTAGTCGACCATGCTAAGATAATAGCATATGCTCCGGCAATCGAGCATATCGAGCTCAAAAATGCGCTTTGTGATTGATGTTTTTGCAAACCAACATTTGTTCGTAAATGGAATACTTTAAAGCCAATGACGTTATTAATTATTTGATTCACTGTTAAAAAGCCATATATATTTCTGCTTGGAATGATATCACTTTTTTAATCATGTGATCATAAGCATTTCTTTGAATAAGCGCTCTGATCTCGTTCTTAAATCGAGATGCTTCGACTATGAATGTCACCAGGACATAAGTCCCATGACTATCAAATACACCCCTCCCTCCCCGCAATGGTGTCCGTAAATTGCTCCTCATATTCACTGAAGCTTGGTGCGAACTGTCACATGGTACAATTCTCTTGAGATCAGCAACTACACGGTGGAGAGGAGACCCACATACATGACGCTCATAGCTTATCTTCAGCAATCTCGTGTGCGGATCATGACGTCATTCATAGTGCAATGGGGTGGGTCATAAATATTACGACAGTCCTTCTCTGCTGTGACATATGCATTTCAGATCTGCGAATGAATGTTTCAATTAACTGATGGTTATCAAATGTCCAGTGCGACGATCCTCATACTACCTGCGCTCAGTTTGGTTAAGTTTACCTGCAGAACCACTGCAGTCATTCTGTCTGATCATATATATCATAACAACCTACATATTTTCTGAAAGGGTACGCCGATAGATCATGCAGGAACTAACTTATGCATTCCAAAATAAATGATTCGGCTCTTAGTTTCATATGGTAAAAATTTCGTCACCATAATTTCATTGATGTTCACCGAAAAAGAATTGCATTTTGCTTGTTCAAGAGAGGCTCAACTCGTGCTACAGAAGTGATTAGTAGCAACTTCACAGGCGTGTATGCAGTGCACTTCTTAACTTGTTTTTGGCGTAATATAACTGTATAATGGGCTACTTTCAGCAAGAACATAAACGAGGCCAGTTAAGCTTTGCACCTACAACCAAACGCCTTACAAGCATTCTGATAACAACGCAACAAAAAAGCTCAGACCTGCTAATCACTGATACGGCAGAATTGCAGATTTCACATTATTATTCATTATGGGTGAAACCTGACCATTGTGATATACTGACGGGGCAGCATGTGTCAGACGGTAGATTATTCATAATGCTACCTTTTTGTGATCACACCAAAGCGCATTGCAAAACAAATCAATTCTTTTTCACTATATGAAGTATATTCATACCTCTATCGGGAAGCATTTTTATGCACTGGTATTGTTAGCATTGGGGTATGTTTTTCTACCGGTGCCATATTTGGCAAGTGACAGGGTGTTATCTTTATTGAATGATTGAGCTCATGACCGACGTTTATCAGTGTAGGGCTTCACATAGCTTATAATATACTGTTATGAGTCATATAATAATATGCGACATGCCGTGTTCAGCGGCGCTCAGCCTGTGAGAACCACTTCGTGCAATGTTTATCAGCATCCTTATGACCTTGCGTGTGGCATTAGCGCTTGATTATATTCAGGGAACGATGAATTAAGAAGCAGCGATGATTGCGGAAATACTTGTCTCGTCTTTCATGCCCCCAAGCTGATTATACTGTCATTGTATGGATACCATAAGTGATACTACGTAAACCAGTTGATGTGTTTTTGGCCACACTTTTGAGCCTCTCTACATAAATTGCAAAACGTGTGATTATTGTTGTAAAACCATTTTATACAAACTTTATTATTGCTTTAGTTGACCAAGATACGCAGATCTTTCTTAGATTATTCCATTTCTTCCCAGCTGTAATTGTAACTCTAACAAACTGACCCCATTGAGTGAGTAGTACGGGACTTGTATACCACGATTGGGCCATGAGACTTATAAAGCGCGTGGAGTAGTAATGTATTTCTACGGTATGAGAAGCATATACAAAAGGGTCCACTTTCAAATATAACTCTACCTTACAGTGGTTTATAAGCAACCATACATAGAATAATGTACAAATGTATCATTAAACTGAATAGATGGTGCAGGAGAATTGTCAAAAGCAGGAAAGATGCATTGACAGTCCATGGTTGGGAAAAGGGAGGTCCCGCATTTTTATTCTTCCGGTCCCATACATCCATACATGTGTGAAAATCGGCTGGCCAGATTTACCATAGATATATGGAGAAGCATAACTACAAACAGCTCGTGGCGTCTCTAAAAGACGGCCAATTTCTCTCAATGTAAACGTTTGCTACACTAGTCTAGATAGAAATCGGCAGCTATCATTATGTTAATCAGGCATTAATTGCATGGAGAAACCTACCGTCGTACTAAAATAGCAAACATTCCACCTTTGCCTTGCCCATATGGTGCACAGCAGGTTGGTGACACAGCTATTTGTAATTATTGTTTTCTCATTATTTGCAAGTATTGTGGGTTTCTCAGATAGTATTCACACCTTTATGACCCTTGTTTATTTGTTTATTCGATATAATGCCTATTTTCATAATGATGCATAGGCTTGCAATATTGTCATACGTGTAAATAGCTATGGAGGAAAAATATACATGGACATGGAAAACATATCTCTCATTACCAGCCGACAGAGTGTGTAGTTTGGTATCAACTCAGCGTCTTGTAGAATACGAAACACAGCCATAATACAAATATAATCATGTACATTTAGCGCGCAAAATGGTAATTAGTGGAGAGTGTTTTCTGTGTATATTTCATACCATTGTCTCTTTTAAATGCAAGCAGAGTGCTTGGTATCGGTGGAGTGATTCTTCCTGTGGGATTGCTAATGCATCCTCATGATATAATGTCCCCCCCCTTACATTGACAATTATCGGCCAGCAGTATAAAACGCAAACTACAGTGGCTAAAATACAATAACGACGCTGCTGTTAGTAAAACCATATAATTTGGTTGATCTATCAAGCCAAAATAACTTATTGGTACATTATAGTGTGGAGGTGTGACGTTTTGCTAATCATAAACAGATCCATGAAGTCATATGTGTTTATTGTCGAACGAACGGAAACGGAACCAGACATCACGCCGACCGGCGAATGCTTCCACAACAAGTGAAGAGTAGCCATTTGTAATGTGCGGGGATATTGGAAAAGGCACTTCAACCGGCAGAATTGATTTAATTACAGGACAGCAATTCTGACAAAAATATGCCCCTTAGAACTGTGTTTGCTCAATGTCCCTTTCTCGTCGTAACTTTTAGTCTAACAGAGGAGACTTGTCAGGTCACTATATGAGATATTAGCACACCGATAAAAATACACTTCTTTGGCCAAATATCATTGACAGCGTGAAATAGAAGATGTCATGGCAAATTAAAATTCAGGAACCAGGTACAATACGTTGCAACTTTTGCGCACTCTGAAAACTTACGTGCGGTACAACATTTTTAAAGTTTCCCTATTTATGGCGTAGGCAAGAATAATTGCGTAACTGGGCCGAAAGCTCCCATGAAAACCAATTTCGTGATGGGGTGAATACTAGCGGTTGATAGGACTGTTTTGTAAGAGTACAGCGATTGACGTATATCAGCGTTGTCATTAGCATGCTCGAGAACAAGATTTGCTTAATGACCGATCGGGCCGAGCGATAATTGAGGATGCACCTGTATCGTCCGTCGACATCCATCTTGATTGTATGAATACAGCAAATCTGCCTAATCAAGTAGAGTTAACAACTCTGCAGGTAATGGGTTTACTTTATCATCTGACCTGCTATATAAGAAACCTGTTTCACACAAACCTTTATTCAGGCATACTGCGTTCACGAATCCTTTTGAGTTTAGTGTTCGTATTGAGATCATGGCTGACATATTGTGTAATGAGAGATTATCGTCTCTAATCTTACGGGGCCTTAAAACACATATTGGAATGAAAGTTAGAGTGCATGATACGGTTACATAGTATGCACATGCCAACTACCAGAGGACGCCAATAAGTGGAGCTCTGGCCTGATAACAGAAATGTTGCTATGGGGATATCCAATATTCGCATGTATGCCTATTTCACAACAAATAGATTTCCACATACACGCTCGCAGCTCGATGGTAATTTTGACCTAAAGCTTGGACTATACACGCGTTAACCGACCTATGTTTAATAAACTACTAACAATATTATTGGTCATTGTCAACAGCAGCGTCATGTCGTGCTTGTGAACACTATATAGGCCCTAATTGCATCATTTACGCTAGTAATATTCGACGCACAACAATCCCCACTCACTATAGAACAGGTCAATTCAACATGGCGTTAAATAGATTGGTGATGACACGTTAATAGGTCGGACATATAATCCGTTGGACATCTGATAAAAATTCCATTATGGTGAGTTTCTAAGAATATACATCACTTCATTTTTTGTTATATGTGTATTCATATATAAGATAAAAAGCATTTTCAATGATAGAAAATGCTATAGTATTCATTTTGGCTGATCGTATTATTTCATATGAAACCGCATGTAAATCAACATGTAGCATATCTGCTTTGAAAGGAATAGAAAGACCATAATGTTAGAATTCAACGAAAGTTGCCTGGCAGTAATGAGAAGAATAGGTATCACAATGAATGACATTTGATAAATTCTATGGTGTAAGGCGGAGCGTGCTTCAGCTCTGTGGGTAGCAACATGTGAATAGAATAGAATGAATTTGGGTTGCCTGTTTCAGTAAAACAAACCTAACAAAATTTTGAAACGCAAAGGGAGACTTTTTTCATAATCACGGGAGGGAGCGATGAGATTCCGATTCGTGTACGCGCACTCCAGGTATTGGAATTCCTTCAGGCTGTGTGATGTAACGGAAGGAGAATGCTCTATAAAAATCATTTGCTTTATATTTTTACATTGTTACACATCTGGCATTATCATTTCATTAGCGAATGGGGCAATTATGTGAATTAAGAACGACATTTCGTAGTAAAATCATCATTGCTTACTAAACAAATCAGGAATTTCTTAAATCCTGTGAAAATTACATACATACATACATACATACATACATACATACAGACATACAGACAGACATACATACATACATACATACATACAGACATACATACAGACAGACATACACATACAGACATACATACAGACAGACATACAGACATACAGACAGACAGACAGACAGACATACATACAGACAGACATACAGACATACAGACAGACAGATACATACATACATACAGACAGACAGACATACATACATACATACATACATACATACATACATACATACACATACATACATACATACATACATACACACATACATACATACATACATACATACATACATACATACATACATACATACATACATACATACATACATACATACATACATACATACATACATACATACATACATACATACATACATACATACATACATACATACATACATACATACATACATACATACATACATACATACATACATACATACATACATACATACCTGCAAACCAACAACAACATCACACTTTTAGAGATACACTGATATGCTATCAGCATGTTGAAATAAATTCGGAAAGTCTTAATCTTAACCGGGAGTACGCTTTTGGAGTACCATGGCCTCACTAATCGGCGGATTTATACACTAGTTAACCACGAGAGATTCGTATCTATGCAAACCATCGGTTTGTTTTTTGCAGTTGTAGCTGTAGCTGTGACTTCTGAACATGCAAAAATACAAATTCTATTTAGCCCTAAGAATAATTAGCGTTTGCATCCTGAAGTTATATGGACACTAAGACTAGCCATCATTCCTAGGGTGTTGGGTCACCCTGTAAACGTGTCGCTTTTACTTGTGCTGAGCGCCATTTAATCACGCACGAACAATAATAGAACAATGCGATTGAACTCACATTTCTGCTAACAGCAAAGACCACCAAGACCACGTAGGCGGCCATATTTTGTTTTACACAGCTCCTTATCTGTCCATTCAGTGTTGAAGCAGCTTTGAATCAGTGAACCATGAAGCAGCGATAACAATGGACATTACATGATGATTTTGTTTGTTTAGCAGACAGCCGATTGTCCTTTTTTATTTGTTAATCAAGGAACTTGTATTGACGTTCCCTTTTGATGCGCAATTGGCAAAATGAGCGTTGGTTTAGATAGAGTCGTAACAAATTGTATTCCATGGATACTCATTTCAAATATACGGATAATTTGATACTAAGTCGCTTGCGACAATAGACTAAGCAATATGAAAAGCACCAGGACATCACCAGACCAATGACTATGAAATACCTAATAATCGAACACATAACAAAACTCTAAGCGAAGCTATACACCCTTTGGTTACATTGCAAAAGCGCCGTCATTAGAAGTTACTTTATGTTCACAAAAAGAATCGCATTTTGCTGCATCAAACAGAGACTAAGCTCGTGATACAAAACCAGAGGATGCTAATCTAAAATTCGTTACATTGCTCGTCAAAACCGCGTCCTGTGATACAAGGAGGCACCGGTTAGCAGCACCAACATCACGGAATTACACACATATCACATTTTGACGTAATATGAAAGTATCAGGAGCTTGAGTATAACTGGGAAAATTAACGTCTTCCAGCCATAACCCAAAAGCTTACTTGCTTGTTAATGTAGCAAAGTCACAAAAACCCTGCTTAGCACAGATATGGTGACATTGCCGATCCCACATTATTATCCCCTATGGCTGAAAGCTGACCAGTGTGATATATGAACGAAGCAGCATGTGTCAACTGCTACATTATACTTTTTGTAACCTAACCAAAGAGCAACGCAAAGCAAATCATTTTTTGTTTCACTGCATCCAGTATTTTTTTATTTTATTGTGTTGTGTGTGTGTGGGAGGGGGGGGGGCAGATTAGCAACTATCCTCATGTGCATGTGAACTTGAATTAACAGGCGATGATAGTCAGTTGGTTTAGTATCAACATATATGCATTTGCCGGAAAGAACAGTACTATGGTGGACAGCATCAGATGTCTCTGTTTGTTGCGTTCTTTGTTGCATGGACGTGGCATGTCATTTGCTTGTTTTGTTGTGCTTTATGTTTGGGTTCCATACTTGGTATGATTGTTAAATTATGGACCACTTATATTATCTGTGTAAAAAAGTCTGGAAAATAGTTTATATATCTATGTATCTATCTATCTATGTTATGTTTGCCCTTATCTCTGTGTTGTGGCTATGCAGAACATTATGACGAAATGAATCATATAGTGTTGGTGAATATTACATCATAATGAACGACCCATAATGAATCGTTAATCATAAGAGCAGGTATTGTGGTTTGCAGTGAACTTTCATTTAGTATCAATGCAGAAAATTGCTTTGAAACGTTAGGTCCGGTTATCCTGCTAGAACTGCGGCCAAAAATGATGAGCGCTATCATATTAGCATGGGTATAAAGATAGGACGTTACCTAACCTCTGGTGGCTGTTGAAGATACGATATCACTATAGGCAACAACGCTGATCGTAACGATCTGGAGCAGTGAACAGCACTGGATTGTTTAAGGGAGCGTTGATTATCTATCTAGCAGTGATTCAAGAGTTATTGTAATTCAGCAAAAGCTAAATATCTATTTGGTTTGATGAGATGTTAAACACGTTCTCTTGTAGTTCAATTGATAAGCTAATATGACATGATTTGAGGGAGTGTGCAATCTAAGAAGTCTCATGGAGTCTAAGATTTCTGTATTTGGTCTCATTAAGAAATTGGCCAATCAAAGCCTGGCCATAAACATATCAAGTAGCCAGGGACACCATTTGGACTCGACAGATATTGATGACATTTGAAACGTTTCTTGGGTATATTTTTAAGTTAAGCAAATTGCAGAATCACTAATGGAATCACCAATCTTCACATCAATGTGCTTGGCTGTGATGTACGATATATATGTCGTCAACATTTTTCCTTAGATGCATTAAATGAACTAGTGAATAGCAAAGGTATTGGTAGACAGTTGATCGAAACACCGTCATTCCAGCATGCAACGCATACCATTTTGGAAACCAAATGTTTGAGTGTTATCGTGATGATATAATATGACTTTTGACAGTGCCCCATCGCGAGTTGATTAATGATAGAATAACCTGATTTGGCTGATGTATTATTCATCCACAGATAACGCCGCATATGAAGTAATGAGATCTGTAATGATTGTTAAATTATATTATTATTCAAATTGACACTATCATGATAGTGATTCATGGACTAATTCCAAACGGATGACAACACTTATGATACAAGCGAATGATTTTTTATATAGAGTGCCTGCAAAAATGAGAACAATATGAATACATTAGATGCTTTAACTCAATCGTGAGCACAAAAAATATTCTGGACTGCCTACCTTCCCCTACCATGCATTTTATGGCATTCTCTAAATAGTTATCTTCATTGTAATATGTGTGATTTGATACATTGAACCAGCAATGAAGATAGCATGGGTGAAGTTTTATGATCGATGGCCAATAACGTATGCATTTGCTAAATAGTGGGTAATGGGTTGTGGGGGTTGGTAATTGCACAGCTTCGAAGCAAGCATCGGTCTAGGCCATCAGATAACCCATAAACTTCATTGCGTGGCAATCATTCCAGATTATATTTAGCTCAATAGGAAGGCGCGTGATAATGCCCCGCTGATTAATTTGAGATGGGGTGTTCAGCGACGCCCAGCGGACGTCATGGTATCCTGTTAAACCTACTTTGTACAATATTTATGAGCATCATTGTGACCTCGCGTGTGACATTAGTATTTGAATAAAGTCAGAGAATGGTGCATTAAGAAGCAGCGATAATTGAGGGAATACTTGTCTCGTCATTCATATCCCCAACCCTAATCATGCTTTCATTGTATGAATACCAATAGTGATACGTCATTAACCTTTTACATAATATGTTATGATAGATACAAAATAAAATATCTAATAACGTTGCTGACAGTGTCACTGGGAAAATGTGTGTGTGAGTGAGTATGTGTGTGTATTGTTGCAAGATACTTTAATAAGATAACAGGAATTTTCTTACAATGTATCAGTGAAACATGTTTATACTATCAGTCACCTATCCAGTGGCACTGATTCTTTTGAAATTATTTCCTTATTGGCTGATTGTTCATATGCTATATGTTGATAATTAATCTGCTTTTGTTTACCAAGATAAATTAAATCGACCAGTGGCCGTATTTCAAGCTTAATTATATGGATGAAAATATAGCCCGTCGCAGCAATGCAAGCAAATGTGTAGTATCGGGCAACTAAATATGGCGCCATATTGCTGACAGCGATCGTCAGCTGCTCATTCAAACCTTTCGCACATCTTCCTGTTTCTTCCCAGCAATACAAATATGCCTCAAACAAACTTATCACATTGAGTTAGTAGAAAGGGACTTGGCAACCAAGATTGGGCCATTGTTACTCATACTGCACAGGGAGTAGCAATGGAATGCCAAAGTATGAGTAGTATGTACAATGAGGGTTCTGGTTTGCTTTTTAATATATCCCTTTCTCACTTATGGAATAGTTACATTAACATTTGGAGAACGTGTTCGCGTATTGATAAGCATCCATACAGGGAACAACGATAGATCTCCAATCAAGCTGAATAGCCAGTACATAGAGATTGATAAAAGCACGAAAGATGCATTTATTTTACCATGCTTAATCACTGTTTGGAAATCATTATGGATGGCCAGTTTTATTATATCTATACATTATTCAAAAACAAGGCTATTGTACTACAAGTATTGTGCTAGAGTATACTATTGTGCGTTGATGATGCTGCTGGACATATAATATTCTTAAGCATATAAGAAAATGAAGTGAGTACACGAACAAAGTAGGGCAGTCGATGATGTAGTATGTAAGTGAATGAATGTGCGAGTGAATGAGTGTGTAAGCATGCTAGAGTTTACAAATGATGCTTCTAAAAAGGAAATTTATTCTGATTTAATGTTGCAGATGAAAAGTCAAATTTTATCTACGTATAGATTTATTTACATTAATCCAGACGTGAACCGGCTCTACAATAATGTTCATCAGGCATTAATTGCATGTATACCTACTGTCGTATCTGTATTGAAATATCATTGCACTTTTGTGTTGCCTATATGATGCACAGCAAGTTGGTGACACATCTTTATGTATTCACTCTTTTGTAATGGTGATTATTTGCAAATATTCGGGTGTTTCATGAATGGTATATTCTCTTACCGGGATGGTAAAAAACCCGTCAATGCAAAATGAAAATATATCAATAAATAGGAAGTGGTATGGCACAGGCAACTCTAATTAGCTGATTCATTTGTTCAGTCATCGATAACATGAATATGTTAATAAGAATAATTTTAGTGCAGAGTGTTTCCATAGTACTTGTGATGGCATTTTTCCCTCAAAGGCAAAGAAAGCTCTTGCCATTGGTTTAATGGATTTCAAATAACCAACCAAAATAACGACGATGCTGTTAATAATAGTTCATAACTTGGTTTAGCCATTGAACGTGGTGGGAAGCATACAGAATGCATAACCCGCTCTATACCAGTACATCCCTCCAAAAGAACATGACACGTACTCATAAAAGATCCGTGAGAGATACAAGGCCACATATAGTGCAATGAATTATGGAGGTCATCATTCAGCATAATTGATGGGGAATTGTGTGTCCCCAGTCGATGTTATTCGCAACATCATCCATCTCAACATTATGGCGCCAGCTAATGTGACCCTCTGCAGAAGCAAGCATCATCATTGTTTCTTATCCTCCATAAAGAAGATTGAGCCTACACCTGGGATTCTATGAGGCCGGTCATGTGCATACTACGGCATACACTCAGCATCAGACAATCACAAGTGACTGCAATAATGATTGTAGTAGTGCCGAGTTCAATTGGATTGGGTAAAATGTTATCAATTTACAAGTTCTGGCAGTAGCATTTGTATTTTCCAAACAGCCTTTTCCTAATCCCTTCATGTATTTGTTCTATCACACCTGGTTATGAACTAAAGCATGATTTCCACAATTCCACCTATTATTCACGTCAGTCGCTCATGCAATTTAGAAATAACAGTGTGTATGGGGAGCATATTCGACAAAGACATCACTGAAGGTTACAGCACGCCGTTAGCCGGCAGTGGAAAGCGATAGCAATTACTGGACAACACGTCTGATGGTGCGAACTTTTAAAATGTATTTGCCCAATCTTATTCTCCTTCTCATGGTACCATTTAACTGAAACTAGGTAGAATGTCTTACAGTAGAGTCGTGTCAGGGAACTTCATGAGGTGCATCTGCATAAAGAACAATTCTTCATTGTTATGAATGTCGTCATTACACATAATAAAGGAAGCCAGGAACAGTATATAGAAGCGTTTGCGGACCACAAAACCGTGGATTTCCCGATTTGTCGAGCGGGCAAGAGAAATTTCGCAACTGGGACGATAGCACCTCTGAAAACCAGCTATGTGAAGGGGTGAATACGAGAAGTTGGAGCGATCGTATTCGTTGTAGAATACAGTAAGTGATGTTTATGAGCGCTGCCATTGGCAAGCGCGAGGATAAGATTTGCTTAATGACCAATTAGGACGGGCGATAATTGAGCATGCACCTGCCGCGTCCCTCATGAGGCGACATCCATTCTAAATATTAGAATATTACGAAAATGTATTTTTTTTGGGACCCGACTGTCTGCCAATTATAATTAATGAAGAGCAATTTATACTTACCAGAGTGAAAATTATCCCTCGGAGAGAATCAGAATGCTTGTATATAAGAAATAAAATTTTTAACTTATTAATGATGGGCATTTACAGAAACCACGGTCACTAGCATTTGAATGATTTGACATGTGGTGAAATAAAATGAAGCATTGATGTTTTAACGCCGCTCGCAGTATCTACATAATATAACGCCTGCTCATTGTCCCTTCAATAACTTTGCACACTCGGCACATCGTTGGTCTAACTGGGTGCAAACCTTTGACGTTGTGAGTACAATTAAAAAAGCGCAATACGCGACAGAAACCCTATCAATAATATTGCATTAGATGCAGGGACGGATGTTGAGGCTAAACACCGCCTGACTTAACCAAATTTAAAATTGCCATTATGGTGCGTAGGTAAGAATATCCATCAAGGTATATGAATATAAATTGACTTCCAACAGATTGGTAGGCTATTTTGGACCCAAAGACTTTTCACATTATGCCAAATAAATTCAAAACCCTAGAAGAGGCACTGAATATCAAACGACCAAGATGAGTATGGTATTTATTCTGGCTGATCACTTCAAACATTATTTCGTTTGAGACCACCTGCATTTGACATATTTCCTTTGAATGAAATGTAGCTGAAATATGGTTCGATATCAATAAAGTTTGTGGAAAGGGAAGAGATGAAAGGGAAATACACTGAAGGACCATTGACCATTATAGGTGTAAGCGGGTAAGTGTTTTAGCTCTGCATGTGGCAACTATGAATCGGGTGCAGTGGAGGTGTCTGATTCAGTAGAATATACCGAACAGGATATAAAGTTGATTCTTCTGCTTTCTTGGCTAAACTTCTACTGTGTTCGTTTTCTATTCAGACATTGGAATAATTGGCTTTTGCAGGTGTCCGTTATTGCATACGTCCCTACAAGTTATATGGACACTCAAGCTGTGTGAAAAAAACACCTGGGGTTGGGTCACACTCTGGACGTGGCGTATAACACATTTCTACCAAAGACAAGGATCATCAAACCACGTAAGGGGGCCTTATCTATCATGTCAGCGTTGGAGCAGCTTTGAAACAGTAGACCACGAAGCAGCGATAACAATGATTTGGTCCTTAAACAGATTGCCAATTGCTATTTCGTATAAGGAACGTTAATTGATTGTCACTTTTTATGCACAATTTGCAAGAAACGTGTAGTCTACGAGTTGCAACGGTTTGTATTTCAAGCACCCTCAAGTTAAACAGACGTGTAAATTGACCATAAATAGATTAAAATCGACGTTGTCGGCCATGCTATGATAATAGCATATGCTCCGGCAATCGAGCATTGCGAGCTCAAAATAGCGCATTGTGATTGATGTTTATGCAAAGCAACATTTGTTCGTTAAAGGAATACATTAAAGCCAATGACGCCATTAATTATACAGCCACACATATTTCTGCTTGGAATGATGTCGCTTTTGTAATCATGCGACCATAAGCATTTCTTGAAATAAGCGCTCTGATCTCGTTCTAAAATCGAGATGCTTCGACTATGAATGTCACCAGGACATTAGTCCCACGACTATCAAATACACCCCTCCCTCCCCGCAATGGTGTCCGTAAATTACTTCACAAATTCACTGAGGCTTGGTGCGAACTGTCACATGGTACAATTCTCTTGAGATCAGCAACTGCACAGTGGAGAGGAGACCCACAGACATGACGCTCATAGTTTATCTTCAGCAATCTCTTGTGCGTATCATGACGTCATTTGCAGTGCAATGGTGTGGGTCATAAATATTACGACAGTCCTTCTCTGCTGTGACATATGCATTTCAGATCTGCGAATGAGTGTTTCGATTAACTGATGGTTATCAAATGTTCAGTGCGACGATCCTCATACTACCTGCGCTCAGTTTGGTTAAGTTTACCTGCAGAACCGCTGCAGTCATTCTGTCTGACCATATCTAGCATAACAACCTACATCTTTTCTGAAAGAGTACGCCGATAGATCATGCAGGAACTAACTTATGCATTCCAAAAGAAATGATTCGGCTCTTAGTTTCATATGGTATAAAATTCGTCACTATAATTTCATTGATGTTCACCGAAAAAGGATTGCATTTTGCTTGTTCAAAGAGAGGCTCAACTCGTGCTACAGAAGTGATTAGTAGCAACTTCACAGGCGTGTACGCAGTGCACTTCTTAACTTGTTTTTGGCGTAATATAACTGTATAATGGGCTACTTTCAGCAAGAACATAAACGAGGCCAGTTAAGCTTTGAGCCCACAACCAAACGCCTTACACGCATTCTGATAACAACGCCACAAAAAAGCTCAGACCTGCTAATCACTGATACGGCAGAATTGCTGATTTCACATTATTATTCATTATGGGTGAAACCTGACCATTGTGATATACTGACGGGGTAGCATGTGTCAGACGGTAGATTATTCATAATGCTACCTTTTTGTGATAACACCAAAGCGCAATGCAAAACAAATCAATTCTTTTTCACCATATGAAGTATACTCATACCTCTATCGGGGTGCAATTTTTATGCACTGGTATTGTCAGCGTTGGGGTACGTTTTTCTAACGGCGCCATATTTGGCAAGTGACAGGGTGTTATCTTTATTGAATGATTGAGCTCATGACCGACGTTTATCAGTGTAGGGCTTCACATAGCTTATAATATACTGTTATGAGTCATATGATGATATGCGACATGCCGTTTTCAGCGGCGCTCAGCCTGTGAGAACCACTTCGTGCAATGTTTTTCAGCATCCTTATGACCTTGCGTGTGACATTAGCGCTTGAATATATTCAGGGAACGATGAATTAAGAAGCAGCGATGATTGAGGAAATACTTGTCTCGTCTTTCATATCCCCAATCTGATTATACTGTCATTGTGAGGATACCATAAGTGATACTACATTAACCAATTGATGTGTTTTTGGCCACACTTTTGAGCCTCTCTACATAAATTGCAAAACGTGTGATTATTGTTGTAAAACCATTTTATACAAACTTTATTATTGCTTTAGTTGACCAAGATACGCAGATCTTTCTTAGATTATTCCATTTCTTCCCAGCTGTATGCATGTAACTCTAACAAACTGACCACATTGAGTGAGTAATACGGGACTTGTATACCACGATTGCGCCATAAGACTTATAAAGCGCGTGGAGTAGTAATGTATTTCCACGGTATGAGAAGCATATACAAAAGGGTCCACTTTCAAATATAACCCTATCTTACAGTGGTTGATAAGCAACCATACATAGAATAATGTACAAATGTATCATTAAACTTAATAGATGGTGCAGGAGAATTGTCAAAAGCAAGAAAGATGCATTGACCGTCCACGGTTGGGAAGAGGGAGGTCCCGCATTTTTATTCTTCCGGTCCCATACATCCATGCATGTGTGAAAATCGGCTGACCAGATTTACCATAGATATATGGAGAAGCATTACTACAAACAGATAGTGGCGTCTCTAAAAGACCGCCAATTTCTCTCAATGTAAACGTTTGCTACACTAGTCTAGATAGAAATCGGCAGCTGTCATTATGTTAATCAGGCATTAATTGCATGGAGAAAGCTAACTTGTACTAAAATAGCAAACATTCCACTTTTGCCTTGCCCATATGGTGCACAGCAGGTTGGTGACACAGCTATTTGTAATTATTGTTTTCTGATTATTTGCAAGTATTGTGGGTTTCTCAGATAGTATTTACACCTTTATGACCCTCGTTTATTTGTTTATTCGATATAATGCCTATTTTCACAATGATGCATAGGCTTACAATATTGTCGTACGTGTAAATAGCTATGGAGGAAAAATATAAATGGACATGGAAAACATATCTCTAATTACCAGCCGACAGGGTGTGTAGTTTGGTATCAACTCAGCGTCTTGTAGGATACGAAACACAGCCATAATACAAATATAATCAAATACATTTAGCGCGCAAAATGATAATTAGTGGAGAGTGTTTATTGAGTGCTTGGTATCGGTGGATTGATTCTTCCTGTGGGATTGCTAATGCATCCTCATGATATAATGTGCCCTTACATTGACACTTATGGGCCAGCAGTATAAAACGCAAACTGTAGTGGATAAAATAAAAAAACGACCCTGCTGTTAGTAAAACCATATAATTTTGGTTGATCCATCAAGCCACAATAACTAATTGGTACATTATAGTGTAGAGGTGTGACGTTTTGCTAATCATAAAAAGATCCATGAAGTTACATGTGTTTATTGTCGAACGAACGGAAACGGAACCAGACATAGCGCCGACCGGCGAATGCCATACTTCGTTTAGGCGGCCATACTTCGTTTTACACAGCGCCTTATCTGTCCTTTCAGCGTTGAAGCAGCTTTGAATCAGTGAACCATGAAGCAGCGATAACAATGGACATTACATGATGATTTTGCTTGTTTAGCAGAAGGCCGATTGTCCTTTTTTATTTGTTAATTAAGGAACTTGTATTGACGTTCCCTTTTGATGCGCAATTGGCAAAATGAGCGTTGGTTTAGATAGAGCCGTAACAAATTGTATTCCATGGATATTCATTTCAAATATACGGATAATTTGATACTAAGTCGCTTGCGACAATAGACTAAGCAATATGAAAAGCATCAGGACATCTCCAGACCAATGACTATGAAATATCTAATCATCGAACACATAACAAAACTCTAAGCGAAGCTATACACCCTTTGGTTACATTGCAAAAGCGCCGTCATTAGAAGTTACTTTATGTTCACAAAAAGAATCGCATTTTGCTGCATCAAACAGAGACTAAGCTCGTGATACAAAACCAGAGGATGCTAATCTAAACTTCGTTACATTGCTCGTCAAAACCGCGTCCTGTGATACAAGGAGGCACCGGTTAGCAGCACCAACATCACGGAATTACACACATATCACATTTTAACTGTATGATTGACGTAATATGAAAGTATCAGGAGCTTGAGTATAACAGGGAACATTAACGTCTTCCAGCCATAACCCAAAAGCTTACTTGCTTGTTAATGTAGCAAAGTCACAGAAACCCTGCTTAGCACTGATACGGTGACATTGCCGATCCCACATTATTATCCCTTATGGCTGAAACCTGACCAGTGTGATATATGAAGGGAGCAGCATGTGTCAACTGCTACATTATGTTTTTTGTGACCTAACCAAAGAGCAACGCAAAGCAAATCATTTTTTGTTTCACTGCATCCAGTATTTTTTTTGTTTTATTTTGTTGTGTGTGGAGGGGGGGCAGATTAGCAACTATCCTCATGTGCATGTGAACTTGAATTAACAGGCGATGATAGTCAGTTAGTTTAGTATCAACATATATGCATTTGCCGGAAAGAACAGTACTATGGTGGACATAATCAGATGTCTCTGTTTGTTGCGTTCTTTGTTGCATGGGCATGGCATGTCATTTGCTTGCTTTGTGGTGCTTTTTGTTTGGGTTCCATACTTGGTATGATTGTTAAATTATGGACCACTTATATTATCTGTGTAAAAAAGTCTGGAAAAAAGTTTATATATCTATGTATCTATCTATCTATGTTATGTTTGCCCTTATCTCTGTGTTGTGGCTATGCAGAACATTATGACGAAATGAATCATAAAGTGCGGGTGAATATTACATCATAATGAACGATCCATAATGAATCGTTAATCATAAGAGCAGGTATTGTGGTTTGCAGTGAACTTTCATTTAGTATCAATGCAGAAAATTGCTTTGAAACGTTAGGTCCGGTTATCCTGCTAGAACTGCGGCTAAAAATGATGAGCGCTATCATATTAGCATGGGTATATAGATAGGACGTTACCTAACCTCTGGTGGTTGTTGAAGATACAATATCACCATAGGCAACAACGCTGATCGTAACGATCTGGAGCAGTAAACAGCACTGGATTGTTTAAGGGAGCGTTGATTATCTATCTAGCAGTGATTCAAGAGTTATTGTAATTCAGCAAAAGCTAAATATTTATTCGGTTTGATGAGATGTTAAACACGTTCTCTTGTAGTTCAATTGATAAGCTAATGTGACATGATTTGAGGGAGTGTGCAATCTAAGAAGTCTCATGGAGTCTAAGATTTCTGTATTTGGTCTCATTAAGAAATTGGCCAATCAAAGCCTGGCCATAAACATATCAAGTAGCCAGGGACACCATTTGGACTCGACAGATATTGATGACATTTGAAACGTTTCTTGGGTATATTTTTAAGTTAAGCAAATTGCAGAATCACTAATGGAATCACCAATCTTCACATCAATGTGCTTGGCTGTGATGTACGATATATAAGTCGTCAACGTTTTTCCTTAGATGCATTAAAGAACTAGTGAATAGCAAAGGTTTTGGTAGACAGTTGATCGAAACACCGTCATTCCAGCATGCAACGCATACCATTTTGGAAACCAAATGTTTGAGTGTTATCGTGATGATATAATAAGACTTTTGACTGTGCCCCATCGCGAGCTGATTAATGATAGAATAACCTGCTTTTGCTGATAATATCCACGTGCAATTCACTTTGCCTATGATGTATTATTCATCCACAGATAACGCCGCATATGAAGTAATGAGATCTGTAATGATTGTTAAATTATATTATTATTCAAATTGACACTATCATGATAGTGATTCATGGACTAATTCCAAACGGATGACAACACTTATGATACAAGCGAATGATTTTTTATATAGAGTGCCTGCAAAAATGAGAACAATATGAATACATTAGATGCTTTAACTCAATCGTGAGCACAAAAAATATTCTGGACTGCCTACCTTCCCCTACCATGCATTTTATGGCATTCTCTAAATAGTTATCTTCATTGTAATATGTGTGATTTGATACATTGAACCAGCAATGAAGATAGCATGGGTGAAGTTTTATGATCGATGGCCAATAACGTATGCATTTGCTAAATAGTGGGTAATGGGTTGTGGGGGTTGGTAATTGCACAGCTTCGAAGCAAGCATCGGTCTAGGCCATCAGATAACCCATAAACTTCATTGCGTGGCAATCATTCCAGATTATATTTAGCTCAATAGGAAGGCGCGTGATAATGCCCCGCTGATTAATTTGAGATGGGGTGTTCAGCGACGCCCAGCGGACGTCATGGTATCCTGTTGAACCTACTTTGTACAATATTTATGAGCATCATTGTGACCTCGCGTGTGACATTAGTATTTGAATAAAGTCAGAGAATGGTGCATTAAGAAGCAGCGATAATTGAGGGAATACTTGTCTCGTCATTCATATCCCCAACCCTAATCATGCTTTCATTGTATGAATACCAATAGTGATACGTCATTAACCTTTTACATAATATGTTATGATAGATACAAAATAAAATATCTAATAACGTTGCTGACAGTGTCACTGGGAAAATGTGTGTGTGAGTGAGTATGTGTGTGTATTGTTGCAAGATACTCTAATAAGATAACAGGAATTTTCTTACAATGTATCAGTGAAACATGTTTATACTATCAGTCACCTATCCAGTGGCACTGATTCTTTTGAAATTATTTCCTTATTGGCTGATTGTTCATATGCTATATGTTGATAATTAATCTGCTTATGTTTACCAAGATAAATTAAATCGACCAGTGGCCGTATTTCAAGTTTAATTATATGGATGAAAATATAGCCCGTCGCAGCAATGCAAGCAAATGTGTAGTATCGGGCAACGAAATATGGCGCCATACTGCTGACAGCGATCGTCAGCTGCTCATTTAAACCTTTCGCACATCTTCCTGTTTCTTCCCAGCAATATAAATATGCCTCAAACAAACTTATCACATTGAGTTAGTAGAAAGGGACTTGGCAACCAAGATTGGGCCATTGTTACTCATACTGCACAGGGAGTAGCAATGGAATGCCAAAATAAGAGTAGTAAGTACAATGAGGGTTCTGGTTTGCTTTTTAATATATCCCTTTCTCACTTATAGAATAGTTACATTAACATTTGGAGAACGTGTTCGTATATTGATAAGCATCCATACAGGGAATAACAATAGATTTACAATCAAGCTGAATAGCCAGTACATGGAGATTGATAAAAGCACGAAAGATGCATTTATTTTACCATGCTTAATCACTGTTTGGAAATCATTCTGGATGGCCAGTTTTATTATATTTATACATTATTTAAAAACAAGGCTATTGTACTACAAGTATTGTGCTAGAGTATACTATTGTGCGTTTATGATGCTGCTGGACATATAATATTCTTAAGCATATAAGAAAATGAAGTGAGTACACGAACAAAGTAGGGCAGCCGATGATTTAGTATGTAAGTGAATGAATGTGCGAGTGAATGAGTGTGTAAGCATGCTAGAGTTTACAAATGATGCTTCTAAAACGTAAATTTATTCTGATTTAATGTTGCAGATGAAAAGTCAAATTTTATCTACGTATAGATTTGTTTACATTAATCCAGACGTGAACCGGCTCTACAATAATGTTCATCAGGCATTAATTGCATGTATACCTACTGTCGTATCTGTATTGAAATATCATTGCATTTTTGTGTTGCCTATATGATGCACAGCACGTTGGTGACACATCTTTATGTATTCACTCTTTTGTTATGGTATATTCTCTTACCGGGATGGTAAAAAACCCGTCAATGCAAAATGAAAATATATCAATGAATAGGAAGTGGTATGGCACAGGCAACTCTAATTAGCTGATTCATTTGTTCAGTCATCGATAACATGAATATGTTAATAAGAATAATGTTAGTGCAGAGTGTTTCCATAGTACTTGTGATGGCATTTTTCCCTCAAAGGCAAAGAAAGCTCTTGCCATTGGTTTAATGGATTTCAAATAACCAACCAAAATAACGACGATGCTGTTAATAATAGTTCATAACTTGGCTTAGCCATTGAACGTGGTGGGAAGCATACAGAATACATAACCCGCTCTTTACCAGTACATCCCTCCAATAGAACATGACACGTACTCATGAAAGTTTCGTGAGAGATACAAGGCCATATATGGTGCAATGAAAAATGGAGGTCATCATTCAGCGTAATTGATGGGCAATAATGTGTCCCCAGTCGATGTCATTCGCAACATCATCCATCCCAACATTATGGCGCCAGCTATATGACATTCTGCAGAAGCAAGCATCATCATTGTTGCTTATTCTCCATAAAGAAGATTGAGCTTACACCTGGGATTCTATGAGGCCGGTCATGGGCATACTACGGCATACACTCAGCATCAGGCAATCGCAAATGACTGCAATAATGATTGTAGTAGTGCCGAGTTCAATTGGATTGGGTAAAATGTTATCAATTTACAAGCTCTGGCAGTAGCATTTGTATTTTTACAAACAGCATTTACTAATCCCTCGATGTATTTGTTCTATCACACCTGGTTATGAACTCAAGCATGATTTCCACAATTCCACCTATTATTCACGTCAGTCGCTCATGCAATTTAGAAATAACAGTGTGTATGGGGAACATATTCGACAAAGACATCACTAAAGATTACAGCACGCCGTTAGCCGGCAGTGGAAAGCGATGGCAATTACTGGACAACACGTCTGATGGTGCGAAATGGTGGCCCGAACTTTTAAAATGTATTTGCCCAATCTTATTCTCCTTCTCATGGTAACCTTTTAACTGAAACTAGGTAGAAAGTCTTACAGCGGAGTCCTGTCAGGGAACTTCATGAGGTGCATCTGCATAAAGAACAATTCTTCATTGTTATGGATGTCGTCATGACACATAATAAAGGAAGCCAGGAACAGTATATAGTAGCGTTTGCGGACCCCAAAACCGTGCGTTTTCCGATTTATCGAGCGGGCAGGAGAAATTTCGTAACTGGGACGATAGCTCCTCTGAAAACCAGCTATGTGAAGGGGTGAATACAAGAAGTTGGAGTGATCGTTTTCTTTGTAGAATACAGTAAGTGATGTTTATGAGCGTGGTCATTAGTAAACACGAGGATAAGATCTTCTTAATGACCAATTAGGTCGGGCTTTAATTGAGCATGCACCTGCCGCGTCCCTCCTGAGGCGACATCCATTCCAAATTTTAGAATATTACGAAAATGAATTTTCTTTTGACCCGACTGTCTGCCTATTATAATTAATGAAGAGTAATTTATACTTACCAGAGTGAAAAAATCCTTCGGAGAGAATCAGAATGCTTTTATATAAGAAATATAATTTTTAACTTATTAATGATGGGCATTTACAGAAATCAGGTTCTCTAGCATATGAATGATTTGACATGTGTTGATGTTTTAACGCCGCTCGCAATATCTAGATAATATAACGCCTGCTCATTGTCCCTTCAATAATTTTGCACACTCGGCACATCGTTGGTCTAACTGGGTGCAAACTTTGACGTTGTGAGTACAATTGAAAAAGCGCAATACGCGACAGAAACCCTA
>CM067347.1:19445395-19515395 GCA_034190875.2 Urechis unicinctus
GGGTAAAAACGAACCAAATTTATATCATATATTGATGAGAGAACAATGAGGGCGGCGCCTCTTTAACATAACCTAATAACTTCAGTTGGCTAAGTTTGCTACTTTGGTCTAGACAGAAAACACTACTATTAGAACGGTTGACCATTTATTCATCGCCAGCTAAGATTGTAGAAACACCTTGTCTTATCTGTATTAACAATGAACTACCCAATGGAATCTTGCCAGCCTGCTGTTCATCAGATTTGTAAGAAACAAAATAGTTCCTCTGTGATTCCTTTCTCGTTTTGCCTATAGTTCTCAAGTTGTACCCGTCATATTAAGTTCATATTCATATTGGGCACATAGTTGATTATAGTGTTTCTTGCATTAGTCGTTCCGCTAAGAACAAACTGTCCAATTTGCGCGAATCAAATGTGTTCATCACTGGAATGTTATTTTCTATTATAGAAATTAAGGCACGTTAAAATAGTGCATGATCATGCAGAGGAGTTTAAAGCATACTAAATAAATACCCGAACGCATGTATGCATTTACTTGAGAGGGGATATAAGGAGGTCCATAGGCAACTGCACAGCTTCCAAGCAAGCATAAATATAAGCGGCAAGATCACTCATAAACATTATTATCGGGCAATTATTCCAGATTATATTCAGCTCAATGGGAGGGCTCTTGAACATGCTCCGATGATTAAGTATAAATAATGATAGTCGACATCGTGTGTTCAAGTTGATGTCAAAGTGTTTTGTGGAACCTACTTAATACAATGTTTATTAGCATCAGTGTGACCTCGCGTGTGACACTTATGTTTGGTTATATTAAGAACAGCGATGATTGAGGAAATACTTGTCTCGTTCTTCATATCCCAAAATCCAAATTATGCTTTTAATGCATGGATGCTAATAGTGAGATTAACCTTGGACATTATTCATTATGATGGACATACTATGCTGGTTTCACTGAGAATAATTTTCAGAATAATTATTTTCGAAATGGCATCTGATTAACAGAAATTATCTACACTAGCATGATGAAGCCAATTTGCTGATGTCATAACCAGTTGCTATTTTTCCGTTGTACATATATGGCAAAACGTGTATGTAATGTTTCACGAAAATTTACAGAAAGATTATTCTCGTTGATCAATGAAACATTTCTATAACATCACTAAGGTTATTACGGTGTTCTGTCAAGATCCTTTTCTCATTTTTTGATTATATATATGCTATGGTGATAGTTGAGCTGCTTTTGTTTACCAGGATGCGTGTAATCGACCAATCAAGAAAAACTATCGAAATCACTGGGTCTTATATCAAGCAAGGATTGAAATAAACACCTGCCCACATTTGTGGACAGCTATGCAAGTGGAAATGTGGCATAGGGCAAAGTGTGACGTCAGTCACTGATAGCAATCATCAGCCGCTAATTCGCACCTTTTCTCGCAACCCTCGGTTTGTCCCCAGCTATATACATGCACCTCAGACAAATTGTTCACATCAGGGCGGAACTTGAGGAGGTATATAATTCCACGCTGGCGAGTCTGGTTGGTCAAATTGCAGCTACGAGATTGTGACTTACTGGCGACCGCCTTCACTGTTTTCCACCATGCTACGAGAGGATATGTTCCGCGTTATCTGCTTTGGCTGGAGGCAGTATGAGCTTGTGCGGCGTACATTATGTTCTCCAATACACTTTAGGAGGAGGATCACGAGAGGTCCAAAACTTATGTAGGCATGCAATGCCACTATGTGTATCCCAATTAACTGACGTTATGATGTACGATATCACTTTTTAACTTGCTTGATTCACTGAATAGTGGCTTCTTTGTCACTGCATAAAGGGTGTATTCGTTAGGTTCGTTATCAATCACAGAGACCGCGCCAACCGCACAATGTTGATATAAATACCGAGCTGTAATCAAATAACTGGTCTGACGAATAGCAAAGCATGTTTACATTTCAGCCAATCATACCAATTACATTTAGTTAGTAAGTGAGTGACCAAATGAATGGGTGAGTGATTACGCGTGTGAATGATTGAATTATGTTTCAGTTTAAATTGTAATTATGTGCATGAATATATTTAGGTGTGAATGATTCAATATATGAGTGAGTGAATACATCTTTGAGTGGGTGATTGAATACGTAAGTGGATTCGTGGTTCATGAAAGCCAGACGATCTTTTTGTACCCGATAGAGGAAATATAGAGACTTTGTTTGATAAAAAGGATATATATTCGTCTTATTTAGAGAAATGCATTTGGCGCGTTTAAGAGACAGCAAATTCTCTCAATGGATAGGTCTTTCACCGAAGTCTAGACAGAAACCGGCCCTTTAATTATGCACATCAGTCATTAATTGCATGGAGAGCCAGCGGAACATACTTTCGCATTTGGATTGAAACATTAATCCTTGAAATACAATGCATCTTCTCATGAATGATTTGCAGATAATCTAAGGCCACAAATGGTGCAATATTCGGTGGAGGTCATCAGTCAGCATAATTGATTACTCATTGTGTCCCCAGTTGATGATATTTGGCTGGCGTCCACCCTAACGAACAATCATTATTAAATATTCTCCGTTAAAAAGATTGAGTCTGCTAGATAATGTTGCCGGGTATGCACTTTGACTGAGGTCATTTTGTAGAATACACTTAGTATAACACGATTGAAAGCGACCACAGCATTATAAGATTGCTATCCCCTTCCGAGACTAATTAGATTTGGTAAAATAATATCGATTAAGCTTTGTTTGCAGCAGAATTGGCATTTTCCCTGCAGCGTTTTCCAATTCCCTTGATCTATTCATTATATCAAACCGGGTTATATATTTAGGTGAATAATAACTTTATTAATTCATGCAAGTCCGTAATAAGCCGCCATCAGAACGTGGTGGCGGCTACAGGACTGTAGTCGGACAGTGCAAACGTTTTACCTAGAAAAAACTTTTAAATTGCGCTTGCTTAATTTCACACTAATTCTTGTGGTATTAAATAACGCTTTGTTGGATTCTTGGCAGAAGGTCAAACCGCAAAGGCGTGTCAAACTACTACATAAGGTGCATCGTCACACACAACAAAGCCATCTTACGACCAATATCGCAGCTGGTGTGCAATGGATGACCTTATATATATATATATATAATATATATATAATATATATATATATAGTGACTGCTAAACATATATAATTATGCATACATCCATGCATCCATGCATACATGCATATATACATTCATTCATACATACATACATACATACATACATACATACATACATACATACATACAGACATACATACATACATACATACATACATACAGACATACATACACAGACATACATACATACATACATACATACATACATACATACATACATACATACATACATACAGACATACATACATACATACATACATACATACATACATACACATACATACATACATACATACATACATACATACATACATACATACATACATACACATACACATACATACATACATACATACATACATACATACATACATACATACACATACATACATACATACATACATACATACATACATACATACATACATACATACATACATACATACATCTCAAGCAATCTCCAGAGACGATCTTAACGTCATGTGCAGCGCTATGAGGTGGCTCATGAATCTTATGATTGTACGTCAGTGAGATCGGATGAGTGTATTCTGTACAAAGGATTGCATGTTTTTGACTACCATATGTTTACATGGTTTCCAGTTAGAGGATGATCAAACGCCTACGCTCGGTATTGACAGACCATGCAGCAACTTACTTATGCATATCATCGTGTGTTGTCCATAGCTCTTTGTGATACACTCCATAACGCCGCCTATATAAGGTCTTTCATGCTCATAAAAAGAGAATCACATTCAGCTTAATAAAAAATTATTTTTTCATGTTGGTTAATAGCGACATCACAGAATAACACACAAATCACTTTTTATCGTTATCTATTGGTGCAATGAGAATGTGTAAGAACTAGAATATAACTGGGGAAATAAACGTTTTGCAACCATATCCCAACGCCTTATATTCATGACCATGTAACACAGTCGCTAAAACGCTAAGATCTGCTTATTACTGATGCGGCGCACTGATGCGGCGCACTGCGGATCCCACATTATTATTCCTTTAGTCTCAAACCCGACTATTGTGATATATTGACGGAGCAGCATATGTCAGCCGCTAGATTATTCATAAGGCGGACTTTTTGTACCCTAACCAAATAGCATTGCAAAACATATTAATTCCTTTTCCCAGTATTCTGTACATTCATACGTTTATCAAGAAACTATGTATGCAGTTAGTTTTAGAAGAATTCCGGCTACCCTAATGTTTTGGTGAACTTGAATTAACTGACTTGACAGGGGTTTTTTGTCCATTGCTAGTCAATTCTAGTATTAACAAAAATGCACGTGACTACATCCTTTGTTATTTGGGTGAGATAATCGTCGCATTGAGAAAGGGAATCACCCATTGTCCCACATTCATAGTTTTTGACATTTACTTTGCTAACAGCTACCATTACCAGAGTAATATTCATACACATGTATGGACAAAACATAACAAATATTTCAGCTGTGCTTTGATTGCCGGTATCAGATGATTGTAATAATATTTGGATAATTGAATATAATTTCATGATTTTTTGCATGGAGTCGCTTATCATTTGCTTGTTATTTATTAGGGTGTTTTTTTCGGTTCATTATTTTGTATGATTGTTAAATATATTGTGTTTGCCGGTGTTTCTTTGTGTTGTGGCAATGTGTTGTGACGATGCGAATCACGTGGTGTTGATGAATATTACCGGACTTCATCATTATTAACGACCTATTATAAATCGTTGGCCAAAAAGACCGGATATTGTGACGTTTTGTATCTTCAGTTGATCCAAATTGCAGTTGATGTCATTAAAACAGAAATGCTGAAACTTTAGGTCTGGTTTACCTGCTCGGAATGCTGCTAAAAAATAAAAAGCGCTATTCCATTGAGTATAAATGCACTTACCGCATGGGTATAAAGATAAGCAAGTACTTTCACCTCTGGTGGTTGTTGAAGATATGAAATCATCATAGGCGTCAGCACTCATCACAGCCATATGGAGCAGTAAACAGCACCGCCATGTTTAAGGGAGCGTTTATCATCTATCTTGCGGGGAAGACTGGGTTTCCGCAATTCCATGGAGTCAAACAAATAGACCCTCTACCAAGTGAAGTTAATAATAGTGTTCTTACAAGTCGACCATCAGGTTTGATGAGATTTTGAATTATAAAGAGATTATCAGTGGCAATGACCTTAGCAACAAGTCGCAATCTCTTTTACGCAATGTGTGTACCTGATATTCTAAAGTGGCAAGTTCTGTCAATATTGCTTGTGGAATCTTTTAAATGCACTTAAATGCATTGAATAGGCCAATGCGACATGGCATGATTTTAGGCTCTGTGAGCTTTTAAGTTGCTTCATGTTATTCGGGTACAATTACCCAACCTTTCTAATAGCATACCCATTATCCTTGGCTCAATTGACTACTTTTTAAGTAACAAGTGCTCAACATACTCGGCACGATGGCTCAGGGTACCAGGTAACTCACATCCAGTAGCATGGCTGCACCATCCTGAACCTTGGCTGCACTGCCCTGTTTCGTGGATCCAACACAACATAACATGGCTCGAAAACCCTGTACCGTGATTCCAACAACTGGCACTTTGACACTGCCTATCCGTGCCATGTTCTTTTCGTCCCATATCATGTCTTCAACATCACGTGCGTTGGCTCATCCGCCTTGTTCCATGGCTCTACCGCCAGGCATCATTGCTCCATCACCCTACACCATGGCTCAACCGTCCTGTACCATTCCTCGACCACAAAGTACCATGGCTCGTCCACCTTGTACCATTGCTTTACCACCTGTTAATATTCTTTGAAAATGCATCGTACTGTAGTGTTTTCTTTGGTAGCTGCGATTCAACGGGTGGATTACTGCAACTTGCTCTGTCTTATATAAGTAATCGCGAGGAGTTTGATTGGATTTAATCAAAAACGTCATGTTATTACGACTGAATTCTCAAAAAAATTGCGGTCGTCGAATCCTAACCAATACTCGGGGCAAGTTTGGTGTCAACAGCAATCTTGTTTTTTGTAGAAAATGCATTTTATGGGAATTGACGTGTGCTAAATAAATATGGTACCCACATAAATTGGCGGTATAGCTGCATGCGAATTTTTTCCTGGACAACCGCAGTCCTAATGTTGGCGTTGATCAGTCTTGTAACCATACTCAGCTTGACAGACAAATCACTTAGCTTTTAAATAATAAATCTTCTATATTTGCTCTTCTATATTTGCCTACTTATTTGAATGGGTTATAAAAAAAGGCAATTGCTTGGTGTACACATTTTGCATCATAACATCGTCTTTCGCGACAGTAGTGATGTCATCCTTATCCCATAATATTTTTCCTTGATTCAATGCCGGTTTGCGCACGCTTTATCTATATCAATCAATTGCAAAACAGCTTGCATGAACGTTGTGAAACACTGGTTATATGCTTCCCGCATGTGCTCTGTTGTTTAGCACTACTGCCTAATTGTGAAGAATCAATTGTCCCCTGAACTTGAATTTGATAAACATGTGAACTCATAATAGAAAAATTCATCAAGAGCTCATAGCAATAATGCATGAACAAACCAACAAATTAAAAAGCATACCACACAAATACCCGAACGTTTATGTGCATTTGCTAGATAGGGGGTAATACGGAGGGGGTTGTAGAGAAGCAAGCATCGATGTTTGCCATCAGATAACTCATAAATCATATTGCGTGGCAATCATTCCTGATTATATTAAGCGTTTAAACATGCTCTGATGGTTAAGTATAACAAATGATAGTCGCCATCGCGTGTTCAGCTGCGCCAAATGGATGCAATATGGGGAAACTACATAATGCAATGTTTATGAGCATCACTGTGACCTCGCGTGTGACAGCAGTGTTTGATTATATTACGAAGCTGTGATGATTGAGGAAAAGCTTGTCCCATCCTTCATATCCCAAAATCGATCAATGAATACTAATAGCAAGATTACCCTTGTACATCATTTATCATGATGCTCATAATGATATTATGTGGCGCTCAAATCGAGAGTTTGGCAAAAAGTGTGGGTTAGCTGATAGGTTTGTTGGTTGTTTTTTTGGTTATTTTTTTGTTGGTTGTTTGGTTGGTTGGTACGCTGGTTAGCATGTTGGTTGGTCAGTAAGTGGGTTAGTTGGAAAGTGGGTAGGTAACCTGGTGGGTTGCTTGGTTTACACCTGAGTCAACTTGCTACAGTTGCCGGTAATGCACTTTAATGCAAAATACGCTTTGCCAAAAGCCATTGCAGACGATCGTAAAATTTATTTTGACTTCGACCGAGCTTGATAAGATTAAGTACAATGTTATATGTTGACAGGTTCTGTTTGCAGTATCATTTCTTCATTCCTCGCAGCATTTTCCCACTTGGTGTATACATACACACATACATGTATCTGCACACTGACAAAGTCATCTTTTTTGGCCCACGTGGTACAGATCGCGTGTAGCTTCCATGACAATTATCATGAAACGACGTCTTTCTGACAGCGAGTATAAATGATATCATCAAAGATCCTTATAGGTGGAGTCACACAATATTCGCATTTGTCTTCAAAGGGCTGCTGTAGATTTGGCGATTTGTATTGTCACCAGAGGGCAATACCGACACCACATGGTCACGGTCGTTGCCAATGTCAGCCCCGAAGAACGTTCGGCTAGGTTTATGCTGCTACGGAATCGATTATCCGCCACGATATTGTCCATCATGCTGTCGGTTTTCTCCGTTTGGTAAATGTCATGTCGCCTTGCTACTCAGCTTCCCTTCTTGCAACGTGTCGCAGATTATAAATGAATGAAATTGTGGGAATTCAAGTTGCTGCAAATCTCTGTCGTTAGTAGCGCTGAAACCGTGTCTTTCGATGGTGCTTTGCGACTTGTCAAAGAAAGTTGGACCACATTTAGATAGATATATCTAAACAAGCATCACACACATGAAATTATAAGGACCTACCTTACAGCTACACATGTTTGTCTCAGCACATGCAATTCTTTTGCATAATTGTACATATTTTGCATTACACAGGGTTTTACTGCATAGATTTATATTGGAGGATGTCTCATTACTACCTCACCAATTCATTGCACAGGATAAAACGGCACAAAAATCTTATCAACAACCCCTTAGCACACAGAATCCCACTGCACACATTAAGCACATGGTTGCCAGATTACATATATTCTTCCCTCCACAGAATATAATGCCACAGAGCTATCGAAGCAGTAATGTTTCATCAATGATTGAAAAGTAACATGCAGGCAACACCTTCCATACCCTTCCTCTCAGTATTGCCAATTCACAATAAGTTACACCGTGTGGTAATTCATTGATCTAAACCTAGATCAATCATTCAACAGCTCTAGCTAATTACGCTTTGATCTGAGTTTAATTTTAAAAGCGCAATACGCGACAGCAACCCTATCAATAATATGGCATTAGATGCAGGGACGGGTCTTGAGGCTATACACCGGCTGACTGAACCATAGCTTATGTAACAAGTGGTAGCAATTGTATTTATGACACCGATAATTACCAAGACCCAAATTTATAATGTTCTGTGCAACACGATAAATTATCCGACGCAACTTTCTCCGGGTTAAGTAATTGGGATACGCGTGCTAGGCAATTGGAAGAAACATAAGAATGTGCTACATTGAATAGTGTATTCAATATACACTCCACGCGCACTCCAGATACGGGATTACCTCCAAGCTTGGTGATGTAATTTAAGGAGGAACTAGGCTGGGTGCATTATAAAAGCCACCTGCTGTTATATTAATCAGCATCTGTTTTATATCAATAAGCATCTGATATTTCAACTAATGAGACATCTGATAAAATTCCTATTTTGGTGCGTAGGTAAGAATATCCATCAAGGTATATGAATATAAATTGACGCAACTTCCAACAGATTGGTAAGCTATTTTGGATATGCATTATTTGCGATATGAGAGGGAAATATGTTGTTTTAATCAGTGTAAGCAATAACCCTGCCCCAAAGCATTTTCACATTATACCAATTAAATTCAAGACCCTAGAAGAGGCACTGAATATCAAACGACCAAGATGAGTGTGGTATTTATTCTGGCTGATCACTTCAAACATTATTTCGTATGAGAACACCTGCATTTGACATGTTTCCTTTGAACTAAATGTAACTGAGATATAGTTCGATATCAATAAAGTTTGTTGAAAGGAAAGAGATGAAAGGTAAATACACTGAAGGACCATTGACATTTATAGGTGTAAGCTGGTAAGTGTTTTAGCTCTGTAGTTGGCAAATATAAATCGGGTGCAGTGGAGGTGTCTGATTCAGTAGAATAGACCGAACAGAATATAAAGTTGATTCATCTGCTTTCTTGGCAAAACTGTAACTGTGACTTAGGAAAACGCAAAGTTCGTTTTCTATTTAGACATTAAAATAATTGGCTTTTGCAGGTCCGTTACTGCCTACGTCTCTACAGGTTATATGGACACTCAAGCTGTGTGAAAAAAACACCTTGGATTGTGTCACCCTCTGGCGTTTCTACCAACGACTGGAAACTGCCGTTTCTTAATACAACGCCTTATCTATCATGTCAGCGTTGGAGCAGCTTTGAATCAGTAGACCACGAAGCAGTGATAATAATGATTTTTTCCTTAAACAGATTTCTAAATGCTATTATATGCTCCGGCAATCGATCAAAGCGAGCTCAGAAATTCGCATTGTGATTGATGCTTCTGCAAAGCAACTTTTGTTCGTTAAAGGAATACTTTAAAGCCGATGACGCCATTGATTATTTGATTCACTGTTAAATGATGTCGCTTTTTTAATCATGTGATCATAAGCATTTCTTTGAATAAGCGTTTCGATCTCGTTCATGAATCTGGATGCGTCGACCATGAATGCCACCAGCACATTAGTCCCGTGTTTATCTAATACAATCGCAATGGTGTCCGTAAATTACATCTCATATTCACTGAGGCTTGCTGCGAACTGTCACATGGTACAATTCTCTTGAGACCAGCATCTGCAAAGTGGAGAGGAGACCCACAGACATAACGCTCATAGCTTAGCTCCAGCAATCTCTTGAGCGGATCATGACGTCATTGGCAGTGCAATGGGGTGGGTCATAAATATTAACACAGTCCTTCTCTGCTGTGACATATGCATTTCAGATCTGCGAATGAATGTTTCGATTAACTGATGGTTATAAAAATATCAAGTGCGACGATCCTCATACTACCTGCGCTCAGTTTGGTAAAGTTTACCTGCAGAACCGCTGCAGTCATTCTGTCTGACCATATGTAGCATAACAACCTACATCTGTTCTGAAAGGGTACGCCGATAGATCATGCAGGAACTAACTTATGCATTCCAAAAGAAATGATTCGGCTCTTAGTTTCATATTGTATAAAATTCGTCACTATAATTTCATTGATGTTCACCGAAAAAGGATTGCATTTTGCTTGTTCAAAGAGAGGCTCAACTCGTGCTACAGAAGTGATTAGTAGCAACTTCACAGGCGTGTACGCAGTGCACTTCTTAACTTGTTTTTGGCGTAATATAACTGTGAGAATTGCTACTTTCAGCAAGAACATAAACGAGGCCAGTTAAGCTTTGAGCCCACAACCAAACGCCTTACAAGCATTCTGATAACAACGCCACAAAAAAGCTCAGACCTGCTTATCACGGATACAGCAGAATTGCAGATATTACATTATTATTCATTATGGGTGAGTCCTGACCATTGTGATATACTGACGGGGCAGCATGTGTCAGACGGTAGATTATTCATAATGCTACCTTTTTGTGATCACACCAAAGCGCATTGCAAAACAAATAAATTCTTTTTCACTATATGAAGTATATTCATACCTCTATCGGGAAGCAATTTTTATGCATTGGTATTGTTAGCGTTGGGGTATGTTTTTCTACCGGTGTCATATTTGACAAGTGACAGGGTGTTATCTTTATTGAATGATTGAGCTCATGACCGACGTGTATCGGTGTAGGGCTTCACATAGTTTATAATATACTGTTATGAGTCATATAATGATATGCGACATGCCGTGTTCAGCGTTGCTCAGCCTGTGCGAACCACTTCGTGCAATGTTAATCAGCATCCTTATGACCTTGCGTGTGACATTAGCGCTTGATTATATTCAGGGAACGATGAATTAAGAAGCAGCGATGATTGCGGAAATACTTGTCTCGTCTTTCATGTCCCCAAGCTGATTATACTGTCATTGTGTGGATACCATAAGTGATACTACGTTAACCAATTGATGTGTTTTTGGCCACACTTTTGAGCCTCTCTACATAAATTGCAAAACGTGTGATTATTGTTGTAAAACCATTTTATACAAACTTTATTATTGCTTTAGTTGACCAAGATACGCAGATCTTTCTTAGATTATTCCATTTCTTCCCAGCTGTATGCATGTAACTCTAACAAACTGACCACATTGAGTGAGTAGTACGGGACTTGTATACCACGATTGGGCCATAAGACTTATAAAGCGCGTAGAGTAGTAATGTATTTCCACGGTATGAGAAGCATATACAAAAGGGTCCACTTTCAAATATAACTCTATCTTACAGTGGTTTATAAGCAACCATACATAGAATAATGTACAAATGTATCATTAAACTGAATAGATGGTGCAGGAGAATTGTCAAAAGCAGGAAAGATGCATTGACAGTCCACGGTTGGGAAGAGGGAGGTCCTGCATTTTTATTCTTCCGGTCCCATACATCCATACATGTGTGAAAATCGGCTGGCCAGATTTACCATAAATATATGGAGAAGCATTACTACAAACAGATAGTGGCGTCTCTAAAAGACGGCCAATTTCTCTCAATGTAAACGTTTACTACACTAGTCTAGATAGAACTCGACGCTATCATTATGTTAATTAGGCATTAATTGCATGGAAAAACCTACCGTCGTACTAAAATAGCAAACATTCCACTTTTGCCTTGCCCATATGGTGCACAGCAGGTTGGTGACACAGCTATATGTAATTATTGTTTTCTGATTATTTGCAAGTATTGTGGGTTTCTCAGACAGTATTTACACCTTTATGACCCTTGTTTATTTGTTAATTCGATATAATGCCTATTTTTACAATGATGCATAGGCTTACAATATTGTCGTACGTGTAAATCGCTATGGAGGAAAAATATAAATGGACATGGAAAACATATCTCTAATTACCAGCCGACAGGGTGTGTAGTTTGGTATCAACTCAGCGTCTTGTAGAATACGAAACACAGCCATAATACAAATATAATCAAATACATTTAGCGCGCAAAATGATAATTAGTGGAGAATGTTTTCTGAGTGCTTGGTATCGGTGGAGTGATTCTTCCTGTGGGATTGCTAATGCATCCTCATGATATAATGTGCCCTTACATTGACAGTTATGGGCCAGCAGTATAAAACGCAAACTGTAGTGGATAAAATAAAATAACGACGCTGTTGTTAGTAAAACCATATAATTTGGTTGATCTATCAAGCCACAATAACTTATTGGTACATTATAGTGTAGAGGTGTGACGTTTTGCTAATCATAAAAAGATCCATGAAGTTACATGTGTTTATTGTCGAACAAACGGAAACGGAACCAGACATAGCGCCGACCGGCGAATGCTTCCACAACAAGTGAAGAGTAGCCATTCGTAATGTGCGGGGATATTGGAAAAGGCACTTCAACCGGCAGAATTGATTAAATTACAGGACAACAATTCTGACAAAAATGTGACCCTAAGAACTGTGTTCGCTCAATGTTTCTTCTCGTCGTAACTTTTAGTCTAACAGAGGAGTCTTGTCAGGTCAATATATATGAGATATTTGCACACCGATAAAAATACACTTCTTTGGCCAAATATCATTGACAGCGTGAAATAAAAGACGTCATGGCAAATTAAAATTTAGGAACCAGGTACAATACGTTGCAACTTTTGCGCACTTTGAATACTTACGTGCGGTACAACGTTTTTAAAGTTTCCCTATTTATGGCGTAGGCAAGAGTAATTGCGTAACTGGGCCGAAAGCTCCTATGAAAACCAATTTCGTGATGGGGTGAGTACAGTAATTGATGTTTATTAGCGCTGTCATTAGCATGCTCGCGAACAAGATTTGCTTAATGACCGATCGAGCCGTGCAATAATTGAGGATGCACCTGTATCGTCCGTCGACATCCATCTTGATTGTATGAATACAGCAAATCTGCCTAATCAAGTAGAGTTAACAGCTCTGCAGGTAATGGGTTCACTTTTTCAACTGACCTGCTATATAAGAAACATGTTTCACACAAATCTTTATTCAGGCATACTGCGTTCACGGATCCTTTGGAGTTTAGTGTTCGTACTGAGATGATGGCTGACATATTGTGTAATAAGAGATCGTCGTCTCTAATCTTACCAGGCATAATAACATATATTGGAATGAAAGTTTGAGTGCGTGATACGGTTACATAGTATGCACATGCCAACTACCAGTAGACTCCTAATGAGCAGAGCTCTGGCCTGATAACAGAAATGCTGCTATGGGGATATCCGATATTCGCATGTATGCCTATTTCAAATGCACGCTCGCAGCTTGGTGGTAATTTTGACCAAAAGCTTGGACAATATTTAATAAACTTCTAACTATATTATTGGGGAGCGTCATGCCGTGCTTGTGAACACTACATAGGCCCTAACTGCATTGTTTACACTATTAATATTCGACGCAGTACAATCCCCACTCACTATAGAACAGGTCAATTTAACATGGCGTTAAATAGAATGGTGATGACACGTTAATAGGTCGGACTTATTATCCGTTAGACAACTGATAAAAAAATCCATCATGGTGCGTATCTAAGAATATACATCACTTCATTTTTTATATGTGTATTCATATCTAAGATAAAAAGCATATCCAAAGATAGAAAATGCTATAGTATTCATTTTTGCTTATCGTATTATTTCATATGAAACCGCGTGTAAATCTACATGTAGCATATCTGCTTTGAAAGGAATAGAACGAAGATAATGTTAGAATTCAAGGAAAGTTGCCTGGCAGTAATGAGAAGAATAGGTATTACACTGAATTACATTTGACATTCTATAGTGTAAGGCAGAGCGTGCTTCAGCTCTATGGGTAGCAACATGTGAATAGAATAGAATGAATTTGGGTTGCCTGCTTCTGTAAGACAAACCTAACAGAATTATGAAACGCATGGGGAGACAATTTTAATAATCACGGGAGGGAGCGATGAGATTCCAATTCGTGCATGCCGTTCCAGGTATTAGAATTCTTCCGGGCTATGTGATGTAACTGGAGAAGGAATGACCCTTAATGCTCTAAAAACAAATTGCTTTTTGTTTCATATTATTACACATCTGGCATTAACATTGCAGTAGCTAATGAGGCAATTATGTTAATAAAGAACAATCATCATTGCTAACTACACAAATCAATAATGTCTTAAATCCTGTGAATATATCTCGCAATTACTCTCGCTCAATGACACATGCGTACTTATATACATACATACATACATACATACATACATACATACATACATACATACATACATACATACATACATACATACATACATACATACATACATACATACATACATACATACATACATACATACATACATACATACATACATACATACATACATACATACATACATACATACATACATACATACATACATACATACATACATACATACATACATACATACATACATACATACATACATACATACATACATACATACATACATACATACATACATACATAGCTTGAACAATAATTAGTGTTTGCATCCTGAAGTTATATGGGCACTGAGACTAACCATAATTGCATTCTCTGCGAATGGACGATCAGTCCACAGCCTGTGTGGGACCAGGTGTTGGGTCACCCTGTAACCGTGTCACTTTTACTTGTGCTGAGCGCCATTTAATCACGACCAATAATAGAACAATGCGATTGAACTCAAATTTATGCTAACAGCAAAGGCCACCAAGACCACGTAGGCGGCCATACTTTGTTTTACACAGCTCCTTATCTGTCCTTTCAGCATTGAAGCAGCTTTGAATCAGTGAACCATGAAGCAGCGATAACAATGGACATTACATGATGATTTTGCTTGTTTAACAGACAGCCAATTGTCCTTTTTTATTTGTCAATACATACATACATACATACATACATACATACATACATACATACATACATACATACATACATACATACATACATACATACAAACACACACCCATAAACATACATACATACATACATACATACATTCATACATACATACATACATACATACATACATACATACATACATACATACATACATACATACATACATACATACATACATACATACATACATACATACATACATACATACATACATACATACATACATACATACATACATACATACATACATACATATGTATATATAACCACCAGCCTATTTAGTGCCAAGTGCACAACATACTTTGCGTGTAACATTTGTACACAATGAAACAAACACCACTCTCAATCTCATCTTGCATTCATATAACCATGAACAATAATAAATTCAACACATTTACCAATCGCATTCATGACTTGATTCACAAATATGAGGCAGGTTTATGTAATCAATTTAGAATGTACTAGCAGACAATGCCAGGGTGCAGCATGGAAACTTGACCCAGTTTGGGAAGAGCATAGCAGTTTTGTTCCAGCCTCCCATCTTCAACAAGGTACCCACACTACGGATGTTGGGAGGAGTACGTCCTGTCAACCAATGAGGATAACCAACGATAACTCACAACATCATTAGGATGTTGGTATGGTGCAGTGTTCCTGATGCCAAGCTTCTCAGTGCCAAGCCACTTCCGAATGCTTAGCCCCTATCCATATAAAACTACTAGTTATCACAGAGATTATCATTGGCCCAGCCTCAGCTATCTTCTATACATACCGTAACCTGTATGCATCGAGGCAATGCTTACCTCTGTGCTATTCATATAGATAGCAGCTTGGCGCTCTGATGCATGGAATCAGGGACCGAACACCCGGGATTAAAACAGGCTGTTGCAGGCATTCGTCATATACATGTTTACTTAAAAAGGCTACTGGTGTTCCAAAACTAGAAGTGAGAACATACCATTTACATCCATATTCCTCTCTTAGGTCCACAGGCAGCACAATTTGGACAGTTTAACTGTTAACATTCTTGTCTGGAAATCAAAACACATACGGAATATATTATTGTATCGGGTGCGATTGAATAACCTAGTTGTAAATCAGTGGTCAATATAATAGGTCAATATCCAGCCTGGAAACAGTGGAAGACAAATACTAGCCTTACTAGTGCCAACTCCCACATGCATAATAGTTCTGGCCTCATTGCACTTTGTTAGTCAGGTACAATGACTCCACCTCCCTGATAATATAACCACCAGCCTATTTAGTGCCAAGTGCACAACATACTTTGCATGATGGCTCAAGTTATGGCTGAACCACCATGTACAATGACTCCACTGCCCTGTAACGTGGCTCCATTGCCCTCCACAATGGCACAACATACTTTGCATGATGGCTCAAGTTATGGCTGTACCACCATGTACAATGACTCCACTGCCCTGTAACGTGGCTCCATTGCCCTCCACAATGGCTCAACCACCCTGTACCACGTCTCAACCCAAATCATTAATTTGAAATTTATTGGTAGATGATATGATGTGGTTGTTACTATATACATGTTTTAACTAGTCAACTACGTTCGTACTAGTCGTGTATAAAGTGAATATATCTATGATCCAGCTAACTATTGTCATAAATACACAATCATCACCATTGTACACATTGTAAAGGATAATGCACATCTTGGTATATGGTATGAAGCGTTATTCGATTGTGGGTACAATGGATACATATCAGGAAAAATGAATCGATTGTTATTTTGTTTTTGCATATTTGGCCTGTGCTATTTTGTGATAGGAGCAGCCATATTGGCAATTAAGTGATCTAAACTAATGGTACTGTTGTCAGAATGCCAGTTGGTGTGCTTCAACTATTTGACGAATCTCAAGCAAAAGAAATAGCAATTTGTGGGTTGTGAAATCATACAAATATCGTTATATTTTTAATTACCATATGAATATATATTTTACCACTTTTCTATGACTAATCTCCAAAAACCACAGTTAAACTGACAATCGCTGGGTGTGCGAGTTTCTGTCTCTCACCAGTACTATTTTTTATGCAACGTTATCCAAATGATTGAATGTCTTATTGATTAAAGGAGGTAGCTCATCCAGGTTGTTGATTATGCTGGTCAATTAAAGTAGCCGCATATGATTTATTTTTTCATACAACCTGGGATCTGTTCTAAAAAATGAGCTATGTTGGTTTTCATAAATACTTTTAGCTTTATAATTTTTTACATGACACGCATTCATCTGTACACATATAGTAACTACCATCGTACCGAGGTCGGCTATGGTGTTTATGTCCTTTTACCGGGACCGGGTGACAATAAAAGACAATTGTGGTCAGTGTAACTTCAATCTCGATCAATTACAGTGAGGTGAAAGTCCCATTCAGTTTCTTCCAAGGGCACGGATTGCTGAGCTGTTAACGGCCTCTGTAACCCATTCTGCATCGCATTGTCTGACTTCACAAAATGTCAGCAGCTTTTAGTCAGCAGATATTGAAGCACACAATATCAGCGGCATAAGGGAATATTTGTGTTCTGTTATGGCACATTCCGGTTGCAAGGATTATATTGCCGAAATTGTTTATCTCCAGTTCGCAGCACTACAAGTTCCTTATACTGCATCAAACGAACGTGCAATATTGGACATAAACAATTTACAGTATCTTTATACGCTACAACTGTCTTTATTTCAAGGATTTGAGTAAAGGAGATATCAAATTTCCCCATAAGTTAATACCTTGCAACGTACGCGGTAAGATGTAACATCTTATCACGTCATTGAGTATGATGACACCACATCGTGATTGCCTGTATACTGCTTAACAATTGTATATACTTTAAATACAATGCCACTAGCCAGCACTGTAATACATTCTAGAATTGACTAACTGGATATTGTGACTATGTTGATATTATGTATCGCGCCAAAAACAAATTGGACAGTAATGATATCTGCTTCCATACGCGTAATCGTTTGTAGAAGCAACGACTTTGCCCGACAACAGACATGGACTCTTTTGAGAAGATATGCATGTATATGCATCCCCCAAGGTGAATGCGTGGATTACAAAGTCTTTGCTTCTGTCTTCATTCAAGAAGCTATGGGACCATTGTTAGATGCAGCATCTAGTTAGCCGGTCATCATTCTTTACTTTTGAATAAATCGACTATGCACTTTGTGCGCTTAATGCTCATTGCGCTGTACACATTTTACGTGTTTTTTTAAAATTAAGTGATTCGTGTCATCGGACCCATGGAAGAAAATTATAAGAAACATTGATTCTGAATTTACATCCATCTGGTACCATTACTTGCAGTGGCTAACAATTTGGAACCGACAATCAACATAGTGAACGCTGTATTCCAATAAGATATCAGACAGCATTAACCATTATAAGTAATATTATGAAACGTTCAAAATGTTAATCTTATATTTATGAATAGGCTAAGCAATCTAATCAATGTTTTTAAAAGTTTAAGGAAAGTGTAATATTAAAACAATGCTCCCATAAATTATCGTCTTTTCACATCATCTTTAGACGAGCTTCCCGATGTATAAGTATATTCCACTTTGCACACGAGCAATGTTTAATCGCTATTTCATTTAGGACGGAGATGGTTTTGCCAGGAATATTTCTTATTGAATACCATCAAGATATCCCGGAGGATGAGGAAAAGGGGCAAGACAGTGACATTATGGCAGATGCATCTTCGATGGCAGCGTTATAATAAGAACATCAACGCAATAAGTATGAATATTGTACAATCCCTAATTAGTTGATGTATGTGCTTAATCATTTCTGCGTAGTTAACTGCATTTCACATAACCCGTTTTATTACGAATTATATGACTATTATATACATATAAATACTCATATATATATATATACATATATGTATATATATATATATATATATATATATATATATATATATATATATGCTACAAGTATCATAATCTGCAGTGTTTGTGTTCAGCTCTTTGCTTAATTGTGTGAGCATTTACACATTTGAATGTAATTTGAAGCATATGGTAATTATAATTATGTAGTTAAATAAGCCAGCTACTTAATATGAGTAACTGAAGAGGGTTATTTGAATGTCTGTAGGCATCAACGTGCATTTTAGGTTTTATGCTCATGTATATGCAGTGATTGTTTTAACGGAACCATTCTGCCCTTATGCAAATGGTGAAAGGTAATATAAATTACGAATGCTTCCGTTTTCTACGCTATGTGCTGAGCATAACACTTGTAACACTTTCACATTCTTCCAATGCGTGCAAAAACATCCCAATGATTCCCAAATATTTACAAAGAGATAAAAGTAAACAGAATGTTAGCTTCAGCACATGAATATAAATACCTCAGTAACAATTATCAGCTCGAAAGTATCAATATAACAAATCCGTGATGCTGATACTATCTTGATAGTATTTTTTGCGATAGTGATTCTATCGTGATTGTAAAAATTAAGCTCGATGGTCAACCCTATTGAGATGTATCCTATTGCGCACTCTTACTTTGTATAACGAATATGGCTTGCTCGGCAACAAAATCTGGCAATGTCTTTCAAGATCCGTAAACAGTAGTTTGAAGTCTTCGTCGTAGTCAACAACGAATATTGGACAAAATAGGGCATGCTTATGACACGTCCATGCATATATCTTAACACTATATTCTGCAAAACATAAGTGTTACAGCACTTACCATAAGGTAAAAGCTAGAACAATAATATGCATCAATTGCAATTTGTAAAGCTGTTACCTGGATCAAAATATTATGATCGCAGCATAGCATCTTAACATGGTGACATCAGGCTACCCAGGAACAATGAATAGAGTATCAGGCATTGGTCTGAACAGAATTGTTGCTGTTGTGCTACATTCCTTGTGACACAATCAGACACGGATAATACTCTTAGGTAGACAACCCTGAGAGAGTTTATACGTCAAGGCACTTCTGCTAATTTGCGACTGGAGTCTTTCGTCACTTATAATGTAAAGTTAACCAGTGGTTGTGGAAAAACATGTACAAAAGAATATCTATTGTTGCAACTATCTAACAAGGGCACTTGTTCGACAATTTGTGCCTCGGGCAAATATTGAGAAAAATAGCTCTAATTTATGCTAATGCTTATCTGATACTATTGAGAGGGCAAGCATTAAGGTTGCGCGTAAATCAGTTAGATATCATAAATAAAATCGAGCTACACATCAATGGTCACAACTCTGTGCTAGATTGAAATGTTTGTTACTTGACAGAATCATTTTGTACTGCAACAAATGCAGTTGAGCTATCTTATTACTTGGTTCCTTGTATTAACGCATCGCCTTTAAAGAACTAAAATAAGTTACGTTTGGAAAATAGGCAATCGTTATCATATGTGCTGTATTGCTATTACAATTGCATTCAAATGTTAAAAAGTGGCAAAAGCATAGTACAGACTAGAATCATACACAGACACGAGGTCCTTAACCTATTCAGATGACGCAAAGAAGACGTAAATCGATTATTTTGTTGGTTTTGTTCGACTTTATAGTTGTTAAAGAGTGATAATTATCAGAATATAGTAATAAACGATATGTATGCTTGAGCCACAGGGATAACATTATGTCTACCTAAGGCGACCAGGGAACGGGTTCGGACAAGGTGCGCGATGATAATTATTCATCATATAATGCCGAAAATGATGCACAATTTTAGACCATGATATGATCATACAAGTAATAGCAAAAGGATTAATTCGATAAACAGATGTCTATTTGTAATACGACGATGGAAAAAAGTGCATCAGTCATGTTCAGAATAATAAACAACCTCCTGTACGTGCAAATCTAAAGGCTTTACCCTTTAGGGTTGAATGCATAATGGTGAAAAAGGAAGTTTTTCGGCCACGAAAGTTTACCGCTTACAAAACTACATGCATAGATTTACTGTAACTCTTGCATCGTGCACGAGTTGATTTCTACCAGTAATGAAATGGTTTTACCGACATTAAGCTAGCCAAAGATGTTGGGTGCACATACTCGTTTGCTGTGAAACCATTATTATAAATTAGTTTGCATCAACTTAGAGGGGTTATTCCATGGGACTATTTATTCGATTTATTGGGAGGTATTCTAACCCTTCGTGCTCTTTTCTGATTGAACTGTTTGTCAGCGGTTTTTTATCAATACGATGTATGTAGTAATTATATTAGCGGGTGCGTAGTTTTTATTCTCGGACGTTTGAGATATTAAAGATGACCGCCGTCCGGTTCTGCACAAATCACAACACAGATTGCCATTATTTCCAAATCCGGGTTTTTTGGGATTTTATATCGCCCACTCCCAATTTTTAAAGTATTTTATAAATGGACATAGAGTCATGAAGTTTTAAGTACGCGTAGTGGTTTTCGCAATGGTAAGAGCAAAGGTATATATTTTTTTATCAATGGTTATTTTTGATGACCTATTTAGCAGCTGTTACCTGAGGCAGTGATTATGTTCTCGTTAATTGCGGAATTGTAATAACGTGAAAAGCTTTCCTCATTAAATATAGCAGGGTTTTACTAATTGAAAAAAGATGATGTATTCAAACTGAAGTAGAGCACTGGCGCAAATGATAACAGTTTGCAGAGGAATGATGAACATCGAGTAAGATAGAGCAGCTTTTTGAATGATATTTGCATAAATGATAACCTGATGATTTTATGGCAAATAGATTAAATAATTAGAGCCTCTCGATCGCCCCATTTTAAGAAAGTATGCCTGCAACCTGACTCAAATGAATATTTTTGTAACAACTTTTATTGCAAAGATCATTGCATATTGTAAATAAACTGCATTAATGAATTTACAATATGCATATAATTGGTTCAGAGCTGATACAAATTCGATTTCACTAAAGATGCTTTTAATAAACAATTCGGTTTAGTGCGAGATCCCCCGTCTTATGCAATTAAGTCCCTCAGGTATATAACGTGTATGTAATGACCTTGTCCTGTAATGGATATTCCAGATGTGGATGACACATGTTTGTTATCTTTCCTGATTGGTTTGCTGTAATTATTGCAGCTAATTGGCTTATTCTAACCTATCAGATCAGCGATATGTGGGTTGTAAAATGATACTAGACCGACATATGTCAACATTATTAACCACAATAACATATTATTTATCACCCTTCTACACTCACGACTAATATTAAATAGCTACGGAGAAACTGCCGATCTCTGTGTGTGCAAGTTTCTGCTTCTCACCAGTGCAATCACCCAGGCATCGTTATCGCAGGCTTTTAACCCGTGTTTCTATAACTGATTGTTTAATTGATCAAAGGATGTGGCTCATCCGGGGTGTAAATTATTCTGATCAATTAGAGCAGCCGCATATTTTTCATTCTACCAAGAACCTAGGATCTAACCAGATAGAGGGGGTCTTTTGATTTCATATATCCTGCTAGCTTACGAATAATTTATGGAACATGAGATCATACTTAGAACTACCATGTTCGCAAGGTTGGCTATTGTATTTCTGTCTCTAGACTCGGGGAATAATCATCCTTAAGGTATAATAATTGGCATTTGTCTTTGCCACAAAACTTATTTTTCGCGTCTTTGTGTACTAAAATGCCGAGTAAAGACACGGAACAAGGCAAGAGATATTAGTTGTTCATTACCCGAAAGAATTGCTCTTTGTGTCACTGTTTCCCATAGGAGTTACTATCAAACCATGAGGCGCTCTCGACCCAGCGACCACTGGCTTTGAGGGAAGTGGAAATCGATGGTTTAGTACTGCGTTATTCACCTTAATTGCTCAATTTAGGTGCTGAGATTACAATCAATATCATACGTGTAAAACGACAAATCACACATAGCTTCGCAGTCACCTAGGCGTTGGACCACCCCTGTATTAGTGAATATATTTGCATCGTACGTAATGTCAGATATTATCCCTATTAGCGGCGTTTGTCAGCTATTCTTTTCGTGCACAGGTTATTGGGTTCTGTCGATCTATTATCAGATATATATATAACATCGCTTACGTCCTGTCAACCATGTAAAACGGTTTTTATCTCCAATATCACCCACCATTAATATGTCTTATCGCACTGTAGAAGGTCCACAAATCGTTTGTAGTTTGCTGGGTTAGTGCAATGATTCACTAATATTTCTATCACTAATGATGCAATATACCTTCACACAAACGATATTTACATATCAACATAATAGAAATGAATATTGTTGTCACGGATCATATACTTAGCAAAACAACAATGGCACCCAAAATCACGAAGTCTTCTTATAAAACTATCGATGGGAAGCAAATACATTTCTTCTCACCTAAATTGGCAAACAGTTGACATTAGTTTGAAACATAATTGATCCCGGAATTAAAATTCATTGTTGCTAAATTAAATAATAGGAGGACACTGATTTAGGGATGGTATGATTGCAAGGCAGGTTCTGAGCGAATGCAAGACTCCCCCAATATCGAGGCCTGAAACGTGCTGTTAAACAGCTAGATATGACTGCCTTGTCAAACATTATATGAAATGTAGGTAACTAATACTGAAATGTTGCACCGACGCCTGCACCACACTTGACCAGAATCCTGAACGAAACTTTCAGTACAAAATTTCCGCATCAGGCGTCCCATGATATTGCCTTTTGGTTCTTCTTATCCATCCGAGGCTTTGGACCTCGTACGATGTTGTTCAAGCGATTTCATTCGTAGGGGCTACAAAAAAAATACGTTCTGTATGATTCTATAATACATGTGATATTTATGTCGATTTTATATACTATCATATCATCGGAGGGGTGTTGTCACATGCTATGGTGCGCTTTTGTGCGACTTCACATAACAGATATCACGTCTGTATGTTGTTTTGTAGCTTGTGCTATTGGGAGATTTGCATCGGATGTTAACTTCAGTTTGGTCAAGAAGATAGAATAGTCAATGTATATACATATCATCATTGTTATGGGCTTTTTTCACATAAAATATCAACGGTTGTTTGCTTGTGCTCCGTGTTAACTTCAGTGTTGCTCAAGTTAGATAGGATAGTAAGCTGTATGATTCACGTAATGACTCCATGTAGCGTAGGACCCAGGAACAATTTTGCTTTTCTCATCGACACAAGGTAAACTCTTCTTCACAAATGCATCTGATGGGAGCAAATACATTTAGCAGTCAACCAAATTAAGCAAACAGTTGACATAGTAAGAAACCAACTTATTTAATGAATGACATCATTGGTGAATGTTGGTAACACTGATTCGCGATGGTTATGATAAAACAGGTTCTGCTAATCAATAGCTCAAATATCGCAATCCGCCTTCCATAGGTTTGCTGGTGGTTCTGGCTTAGCAAGTCCGAGGCGGTGGCTGCGGCGGCGTCAAGCACTAGCAGTATTAAACAGCTACAGTTCATGTGCATTTCATAACTTTATTCAATAGGGGGTCATACGATGTTGACAATATGAAAAACATATGACATCGTTTTTTGCAATTGCATGCTCACACAGATGATACTGTTACATCGCTCTTCAATGAATTTGTCGGATGGATAATCGTGGCCATGTATGATGTCATCATCGCGCTATTTAACCAGGCACCAGGGGCACCAATCGTCTTTGCTCAGTCATAGTAGTAGTCATCATTAGGCGATTGCGCTTGGCGTGATATTCAACTTCCATTCTTCATTTGCTTTGATTGTTGTATATCAAAGGTTTGAGGAGTGTAAGCATGTTAAATAATGATAATATCTGTTTAGGGCCTACCTGATCCATACGGTTATAACAGTTTAATCATACGTGCGATTGATTCTATCATACATAGTGATATTTAAGTCGATTTATATATACTATTTATACATGTACATACCAAACTTGCTTTCTGTCAGTAACGTATTTGTTACACTTTTGACAATGGCTGATAATCCTTTGAATCGAAAATAATTTTATTAAAAATGTGCGTAAAAATATATGGTGCGAGATTAATGGTCAGTGTTGAGCAAGACAGATTTTAGCAGCCGCTGTTAGGGCTTGGTAGTCTGTCGCCTGTTTTATGGCACGTGAAGAATATGTTTGTGCTAGAGGAAAGGGGAAAAGATATTGGGAGATGGCTCCCAGATTCCATCAAACGTTGAAAATCATTTAAGAAGCGTGAACTGTATCTACTGGTGATGAGGGCCTAGACAGAGAATCTTTTGTTTAGTGTAAGATTTCATGAAATTTGTTCAGCGGCTATATTCATAGAAAATGAATGCTGTCAGCTGCTGTCATGGGTGTAGCATGTCTAGGGCTTTGGAATCTGTCCCTCGTTAGATGAGAATATATGTATCAATATGCCATGAAAATAGATGTCCGTGTTATGGCGTTGCTGAACGTGTTGTACGGACAATAGCCAGACCCTACTAATGCAATGCATACAACTGTGACAGTCCGATGTGTTCGTATATACAAATATCCATGTGTAATGTAAGTAAATAAATTATATAACATTCAGCAGGTAATAAACTAACAACTGGAAAGCGTCGTAAAAGAAACTTTATGGATGAGTGTGACACATGCATATTTTCGATGCCTTTTTTGCTGGGAATTGACAGACAGCTGCCTATCGTCTATGAAACCCGCAATGACCTTTTTAGGAAAAATGATGAATAATGAACAGTACTTTTTACTGTGACAATTTTTTTTATTTAGCACATTTTTATTTGTACAAAAACATGTTAATATCGGATGGGTGGGTGTTTTGCAGCAAATGATGAAACGAATGCGTAATGATATTGTTTAACCTTGTGGAATTTTTTTAGATAAAGATGTGTTTTTGACCCTGTGATTTTTTTTATTTTAGCACAATTAAGCTTTCAATTTGTCCGGACTCAGATGTTACAAGACGGAGAGATAACAAAAAGTAAAAGGCTACGCTGTGCAGCACGAGTGTCTATCGAAACGAATAGCGTCAAATGATGACAAATTCAGTTAACCTGGGCATAATCAAATATACCAAGCACCAGACGTGCTTATTCATTCGTGTCAGGCACCAGGGTGTTTGCAGAAAATTAAAAATACCTTCGTATTGTGATGAAGTTAGAAGTTATTAAGCTGTTCACTTTGTGCGTATATAGTCTAAGAGGTCATCCTTTTAAAAGGAGGACGCTGCACAGCTTTAAATCCAACGGAATGACAAATAATAGCAAAATGGGATATGCCAGATCAGGCGCGTCATAGCAATGAGTCGCTTAAAATATGAATTCGCTACCCACCGTCTGAAGACATATAACGTCGGTAACCTACCATCCGGAACATTCCGCTGTAAATTAAACCTGGCCTACGAAACAACGGAAGCACTATTAGGAGATATGTCCGCGGAGGCCTCATGATTTTGCCTGTACATTGTCAGAATAAGTGCTATAGCGTTATCTTTGTTGTATGATTGAGTTTATGGTCAACGTTTATTGGTGTAGGGCTTCATGTAGCTGATAACAGATTGTTATTGGGACAGAATAACAATAATTCCAGAAGCACTTAGATGTATATTCCTATAATTTGGGACATTATTTGGCCAATAAATACTAGGGATTATGTCCATTCATTAAGCCAATATGATACCGTTATGGAAGCCATGCGATACTCTGTAAGCTGTAATTCACTTCATGCTGCTGGTCCACTGGCCATGTATGACATGTAAACTAATCATTTAAAGAGCACTGGTCAGTGTACAAGCTTGCGCTGGGTTCGTTTATCTGGCTTTGATGGCCGAAAAATATCATTCATGTGTTTTTCGTTGTTTTGTGAACACATTGCAATAACCGTCGTCTTATCCCAACACCATTGCCATAATTATACTCGGGGCATGTTTGGCAAAAACAACAATTCGTTGTAAAGTGTATTCAGATGTTAATTGAAGACGCCTAAATAAATTGACGGTATAGCTGTCCTAAAAGGACGTATCCTGCACTAAAGCAAGTCAAAATGGCGTCGTTGATCAATCTTTTAACTATATTAAGCTTGACAGACAAAGCAATTTTATATGATTATAACTTATTTATAAGAACAGATAATTCGATGATGAAAATTCGTCTTATTGGAATCCTGGCTTGCACGTATGTAATTGATATCCATTTATCGCAAAACAGCTGCGTAATAAATTATATAAACTCATCGATGGGTGTATAAATGGCTATTACGTATCTTGCTTTATTCGTTTAAAGCATACTTAATGAATACCCCAACGCAAGTATACATTTGCTTGATAGGGGATAAAAAGAGGTCTATAGGCAATTGCACAACTTTCAAGCAAGAATAAATATATGCAGCCAGATTATTCATAAACATTATAACAGGGCAATCATTCCACATTATATTCAGCTCAATGGGAAGGCGTTTAAATATGCTCCGATGATTGAGTATAAATAATGATAGTCGACATCGCGTGTTCAGCGGCGACAAGTGGATTTCAAAGTGTTCTGTGGAACCTACTTAATGTAATATTTATGAGCATCATTGTGACCGCGTGTGACATTAGTGTTTGATTTTATTAAGAAGCAGCGATGATTGAGGGAACACTTGTCTCGTTCTTCATATCCCCAAATCCAAATTATAGTTTCAACGCAAAGATGCTAACAGTGAGATTAACCTTGTACATTATTTATTATGATGGACACACTATGTAAAGTGGCCATAATCATGTTGGTTTCGCTGAGAAAGTTTTTATGATCACTTAATAAACATAAACTGGTGTAATGAAGTCACATACAAGTTTTTCAGAATAATTATTAGCGAAATGGTATCTGATTAACAGAAATTATCTCAACCAGCACGTAGAAGCCAATTAACAGATGTCAATACCAGTTGCGTAGTTTTTTTTCTCTACGTTATTTTTGCGCTGTGCAAAACGTGTATGTAATGTTCCAAGAAAAATAACAGAAATATTATTCTCGTTGATCAATGAAACATTTCTATTACATCACTTAGGTTTTTACGGAGTTCTGTCAAGATCCTTTTCTTATGGTCGATTATATATATGCTATATAGTGGTAGTTGAGCTGCTTTTGTTTACCAAGATACATGTAATCGACCAATCATGCAAAGCTTCTGAAAACATCAATGGCCGCGTTTAAAGCCCTATCACAATAAATAATATCAAGCAAGGATGGAAATAAACACCTGCCTGCTATTGTTTACAGCTATGTGAGTAGAACTGTCGCATAGGGCAAAGTGTGAAGTCAATCCCTGATAGCAATCGTCAGTCGCATTAGGGCGGAACTTGACTAGAAGTATAATTCCATGCTGGCATGTCTGGCTGGTCAAAATACAGCTACGATTTACTGGCCGCCGCCTTCACTCCACATCGTATGTGTTTTCCACCATGCTTCACGAGGGAATGTTCCATGTTACCTGCCTTGGTTGGAGGCGGTATGATGTTGTGCGGCGTGCATTATGTTCTCCAATACACTTAAGGAGGCGGATCACGAGAGGTCTAGAACTTATGTAGACATGCAATGCCACTATGTGTATCCAATTAAGTGAAGCTATGATATACGATCTCACTTTTTAACATGCTCAACACTTATTCACTGAATAGCTTCTTTGTTACTTCATTTAGGCCTAATACGTTAGGTTCGTTATCAATCACAGAGACCGCAAAAACAGCACAATGATAATATTAATACCTGGCTGGTATCAAATAACTGGTCGTGAAGCAAGTTTACATTTCAGCCAACCATACCAATTATTTTTAGGTAGTAAGTGAGTGAGCAAATGTGTGAGTGAGTGACCTAATGAATGAGTGAGTGAATACGCGTGTGAATGATCGAATTATGTTTGAGTTGAAATTTTAATTTTCTGAATGAATAGATTCAGGTGTGAAAGATTAAATATGTGAGTGGGTGAATACATCTTTGAGTTTATGATTCAATACGTAAGTGGATTCGTGGTTCACGACAGCCAGACGATCTATTTGTACCCAAAAGAGGAAATATAGGGACTTTTACAAACGACGTTTTGTTTGATTGAAAGTTGCAAGAGACACCGTCAGATGAAAATAATAAACGAGTGTTAAACACAACTCTCTCCTCACAAGCCTAAAATCTGCGCGGATTATGTCAATTCAGCGTCATTAAAAATAAGAACCAATGCACAATTTCATTGCAATCAAATATATTTTGTATTCAAGGTGTTGAATGGTGAAGGGTATTTAATGTGTTTGTTTGTTGGTTGGTTGGTTTGTTTGTAGGTTTGTTTGTTTGTTTGTTGGTTGGTTTTGCTTGGTTGGTTTGTTGCATAAAATTGGTTTGGTTGGTTTGTTGGTTGGTTGGTTGGTTGTTGGTTTGTTGGTTTGTTTTGGTTGTTGTTTGTTGGTTGGTTGGTTGGTTTGTTTGTTTTGTTGTTGGTTGGTTGTTGTTGGTTGGTTGGTTGGTTGGTTGGTTGGTTGGTTGGTTGGTTGGTTGGTTGGGGTTGGTTGGTTTGGTTGGTTGGTTGGTTGGTTTGGTCATCGAACCGCCCTTCCCGCTCATAAACCTATATGACCAGTATATCTTGTCCAACAGACAGAACATCTTCTCATGAATATTTTGTAGATGATCCAAGGTTACATATGGTACAATATTTGGTTGAGACCATCAGTCAGCATTAATTGATTGCTTATTGTGTCCCCAGTCGATGCTATTTGTCTGGCATCCACCCTAACGAACAATCTGTATTACTTATTTTCCATTAAAAAGATTGAGTCTGCTAGATAAAGTGGTCGGGCATGCACTTTGACTTAGGGCATATTGTAGCATACACTTGGCATAACACGATTGACAGCAACCGCAACATTATTAGATTGCTATCCCCTTTCGAGCATAAATAGATTTGGTAAAAATGTCATCTATCAATGTTGGTTTGCAGCAGAATGTGTATTTTCCTTATTGCATTTTCTAAATCCCTTCATCTACTCATCATATCACACTGGGTTATATATAGGAATTTTTCAAGTTAATAATAACTTATTAATACATGCAAGTCCTAATGTCAAGCTACTACATGGGGTGCATTTGCACGCAAAACAAAGCTCTCTTTCGACAAATATCGCAGCCGGTGTGCAATGGATGACGCCTCCGCAGCAAACAAATATAGAAATGCTGATACATCAGCTATTTTCAAGGCTGAAATTTGAATTTTGATATATGCCTTCACCAACGTTTCTTTTTAAAATCTATTAACCATAAAATCTGCCGTCCTAACAGCGAGGGTTTTACAGCCCCGTCATGGATACTGGTTTTGTGATATCTAAGGGAAGTTGTCATTGAATCAAAACCATCCCCATCAATCACCGTCACCATGTTTACTATGAATGTTGCGTAAGACCGTAGTGTTTTTATGGCAGAGCAAGAAAACAATATTCTGCTCCCACCAAATCCTGCAGCAGTAATAAAGTCCAACGGGCAGTATCTACGCTGCTCACTCCAAGAGTCATCCAATCTACACTCTATTTAGCTTATGCAGTGAGTATTTTCAGAATGCCCACAGATATGTTGCGCTGCTATAAAATCAACAAAAACACATTAGATTGATGTTTATGTTTAAGTATTGGAGATATTTTATTTGTCGAGCTGACATCGCCTTCAATTTTAATCGTTTTAAGATAGATCTTAAGAAACAAGCAGATGTGGTGTGATCTACTTTTGAGGGAAGTAGGTTATTATAGCATAGCTATAAGTAATGTTATTCTGCTGCATCCGAATATTCATAAGGGCATGTTCAATCTCCGTGCCAAACAAAGCTTGACCACTCAACGGCGAGGTAGCGGCCCGAATTGTCCTCTGCTGTGAGTGGCAAGGTCATGGTGCTACATTGTGCTATGCCCCATCAGTTTTATGTGATGTCATCAATGACCTGCGTGTAAATACGATCGTTGATGCTATAATTATGACTAAAACACAAACATGATTAGGGCGACTCAACCGGCAGAAGCAGCATCCGATCAACGCATGTTCTTATCCTACGCCCAATATACCAGGCCTGCGTTCGTTCTGTGGACAGAGGCTGAGAAACCTGACTATTGCGTTTGTCTTGGCAGGTGTTAATGGCATGTGACCAGAGATTTTAAGTCATGACATTTTATACATCGGCTGTGCACAGTAATCGACCATTTAATGCCATTGACCAGGAACAATATCTTATCGCCCTGACAAACAGACCTGCTAGAGGTATATTTATGCGAGAGGTGACCATGTTCTCCAAAGATAACCCTGTTCACTTATCCCTTACCGCTTCGTATGATAAACTAACGCAAGTAAGATATGATTAACCAATCCAAGTAAGATCAATTATTTACCAAGCGTTATGATGACTTGCATTTAACGTTTGTCTGCCCATTTATGCTTATCCTAACTTTGCATACCCACTGGGTTTATTCGCTTGTGCAACAAACTGTACGCGTTCTGGATCACCAAATAAATCGCGAGCACGATCAGGAAAACAAAAGATTTTACTTTAATGTACTTTGATTCCATGCCTTCCAACTTGTCGAGAGAAGTGCTTTGGGGGTGGGGAGGTGGAGCATTTCAATATATATGTCAACGTCCAACTTGGTGCTTTAAGTTTCTTTCGCCCAGAATAATAAGCATTATATTCATGGTTATTTAAAAAGGTAGGGCTATGCCAAAATGGTGCTGCTGAATTCATCTTACTGAAGTGAGAACATATAATTGACATTCACAAATCCATATTTCTGTGCTACATTTCTTACAACAGGTGTGCTTGAATGACCTAGTTGAAAGACATTTGTCAATGTTATACGTCAAAATCTAGAAAAAATCTCAAATGCTAGACAAACTTCCACATGTAACAATAGCTGCATCCTCATTACATTAAATGTTATGTTATTAGGGTAGCATACCCATTAGTACCAAGTTCTCAACATACTTGGCACGGCTCAGGGCGCAGGGTATCTCTCATCTTATATCATCCCTTGGCTGCGCCATGGTTATGCTGTCATGTTTCATCGATCCAACATCACATAACATAGCTCCATTTCCCTGAATCGTGATTTCAACAACTGGTACTGTGACTCTGCAAACCTGTACCATGTTTCTGTCGCCTCATAACATGGTTTTACCATTGCTCCACCACCCTGTACCATGCCTTTACAACCATGTAGCATGGCTCGTCTACCTTGTACCATGGCTCTACCACTTGGCTCTACATCAATGTTTTATAATGGATCGTACTGTAGTGTTTTCTTTATAATTCTTTTGTAGCTGCGATTCAACTGGCAGATTATTGCTATTGCCCATATGAGACTAATTAATAATCTGAAGAGCGCTGTATCATATAAGAGATCGCGAGGAGTTCAATTGGCTTTGATATAAATAATCATATTTGTATTGCTGAATTCTGAACGCAATTGCAATAGCGGTCGTCTAATACTCGGGACAAGTTTGGCTTCATCAGCAATTAAGTCTCTTGTAGAAAGGGAAATGCATTGAATGTATATGAAATTGTGCTACATAAATGTAGCACCCACATAAATTGGCAGTTTAGCTGCGTGCGAAATCATATCCTGGACAAAACGCAGTCTTAATTATGGCGTTGATCAGTCTTTTAACTTTATTTGCTTTGAAGTGATAAATTGCTCCTCCATATTGATCCACTAGTTTGAATAGGTTATGGAAAAATTGCTCGGTTTGCCTATTTTCCATCATCACACAATCTTACACGACTGTATTGACGTCTTCATTATCCCGCAATGTTTTGCCTTGATTTGATGCCGGTCTGTACACGTTAAATTTATATTAATTAATTGCAAAACGGTTTGCATGAACGTTGGAAAACCGTATAATTAGCTTCCTGCATTGACTTTGTTATTTAGCACAACTACATAATTTTGGTGAATCAAATGTCTCCATGACGGGAACCTGGAAAACATGTGAATCCATAATTGAAATATATATCAAGGGATCATTACAATAATGCATGAACATACTAAGAAGTTAAGAGCATACAACAAGTATGTATGCATTTTCAAGATAGAGGGTAATGGGGTGTAGGGAGTTGGAAATTGCACAGCTTCCAAGCAAGCATCGATGTATGCCATCAGATAACTCATAAACCTTATTGTGTGGCAGTCATTCCAGATTATATTTAGCTCAATAGGAAGGTGGGCGATAATGCCCCGCTGATTAACTTGAGATGGCGTGCTCAGTGACGCCCAGGGGACATTATGGTATCCTAATGAACCTACTTTGTATAATGTTTATGAGCATCATCGTGACCTCGCGTGTGACATTAGTGTTTGATTAAATGCAGGGAAAAGTGCATTAAGAAGCAGCGATAATTGAGGAAATACTTGTCTCTTCATTCATATCACCTACCCTAATCATGCTTTCATTGTATGGATACCATTAGTGATACGACATTAACCTTGTACATATTGTGATAGATACAAAATGTAAATATCCAATAATATTGCTGAAGGTTGCACGTGAATAATGTGCGTCTGTGTGTATTGTTTCAAGATATTTTTATAAGATAACAGGAACTTTCTTACGATTTATCAATACAACATGTTTATACTATCAGTAAGCATTACAGTGGCATGGATTCTTTTGATATTATTTCCTTATTGGTTGATTGTTCATATGTTATAAGTTGATAGTTGATCTGCTTTTCTTGACTAAAATATTTGAAATCGATCAGTGGCCGCATTTCAAGCCTGATCAAGTTAATAGACTATGTTTAATACTAAGCAAGGTGGAAACATAGCCCGTCACAGCGATGCAAGCTGATCTCTTGTAGAGCGCTATATTGCTGACAGCAATCGTCAGCTGCTCATTCAAACCTTTCGCACATCTTCCTGTTTCTTCCCAGCTATATATATATATATATATATACCTCAAACAAACTGATCACATTGGGTACGTAGAACGGGACCAAGATTGGGCCATTGTTACTCATACTGCACAGTGTAGCAATGGAATGGTTCTGGTCCGCTTTTTAATAATCTCACTAATGGGACTGTAACATTTTGAGAACCTGTTCGTGTATTGATATGCAACCATACAGGGAATGAGGATAGATATCCGATCAAGCAGAATAGCCAGTACATGTAGATTGTTAAAAGCACGAACGATGCATTTATTTTACCAGTTTACTGCATTTAAACATGCCTAATCCCTGTTTGGAAATCAATGTGAATATTTTCTTGTTTGTTTATGATGCTGCTGGATATATAGTATTCTTAAGCATATAAGAAAATGTGAGTGAGTTCGCGAACAAAGTGGGGCAGTCGATGATGCAGCACGTAAGCAAGTGAATGAATGTTTTAGTGAATGAGTGTGTAAGAATTCTAGAGTTTACAAACGATGCTTCTAAAAAGGAAATGCATTCTGATTTAAGGTTGCAGATGGAAAGACAATTTCTCTCTGGATAGATATGTTTACATTAATCCAGACGTGAACCGACCCTTCAATTATCAGGCATTAATTGTATGTATATATATCGGTATCTTACTGTCGTATCTGTAATGAAATATCATTGCATTTTTGCGTTGCCTATATCACAGCCGGTTGGTGACGCACCTATATGTAGCTTCTCTATTGTGATGGTGATTATTTGCAAATATTCGAGTGTTTCATGAATGGAATACTCGGCAATGCAAAATGAAAATATATTAATAAATAAGAAGTGGCATGGCACAGGCAACTCTAATTAGCTGATTGATTTGCTTTCATAGTACTTGTGATGCCATTTCTTCCCTCAAAAGCATTAAAAGCTCTCGTCATTGGTTCAATGGATTTCAAATACATCATCACTATATATTGTGCCTTTGAGTTGACAATTATGAGCCAAAAGAGTCACACACAAACTAAACACAAACTAAACTAAATTTGCAAAACCAAAATAAAGACGATGCGGTTAATAATATTTCATAACTTGGTTTAGCCATTGAAAGTTGTGGGAAGTATACAGAATATGTAACCCGTTCGTTACCAGTACATCCCTCCAACAGAACATGACACGTACTCATGAGAAATACAAGGCGACATATGGTGCAATGACTTATGGAGGTCATCATTCAGCATAATTGATGGAGAATTGTGTGTCCCCAGTCGATGTTATTCGCAACATCACCCATACTAACAATATGGCGCCAGCTAATGTGACACTCTGCACAAGCAAGCATCATCATTGTTGCTTATCCTCCATAAAGAAGATTGAGCTTACACCTGGGATTCCATGAGGCCGGCCATGGGCATACTACGGCATACACTCAGCATCAGGCAATCGCAGGTGACTGCAATAATGATTTTAGTGCTGCCGAGTTCAATTGGAATGTGTTAAATGCTATTAATTTACCAGGTCTTGGAGCAGTATTTGTATTTTCCATGCAGCATTTTTCTAATCACTCGATGTATTTGTTCTATCACACCTGGTTATGAACTCAAACATCATTAGCGCGATTCCACCTATTATTCACGTCCGTCGCGTATTGCAATTAAGAAATAACAGTGTGTATGGGCAACATATTCAACAACGACATCGCTAAAGGTTACAGAACGCCACGCAGTGGAAAGCGATAGTAATTACTGGACAACACGTCTTACAGTGTGAAATGGTGGCCCGAACCTTTAATATGTATTTGCCCAATGTTATTCTCCTCATGGTAACCATTTAACTGAATCTTGGTAGAAAGTCTTACAGCGGAGTCGTGTCAGGGAACTTCATGACGTGTATTTGCCAAAGAAGAATTCTTCTTTGTTATAGATGTCGTCATGACACATCATAAAGGAAGCCAGGAACAGTATATTGAAGCGTTTGCGGACCACACAACTGTGGGTTTCCCGATTTATGAAGCGAGCAAGAGAAAAAGCGAAACTGGGACAATAGCACATCTGAAAACCAGCTATGTGAAGGGGTGAATACGAGAAGTTGGAGTGATCGTATTCGTTGTAGAATACAGTAAGTAATGTTTTTGAGCGCTGCCATTGGCAAGCGCGAGGATAAGATTTGCTTAATGACCAATTAGGACGGGCGATAATTGAGCATGCACCTGCCGCGTCCCTCATGAGGCGACATCCATCCTAATTTTTAGAATATTACGAAAATGTACTTTCTTTTGATCCCATTGTCTGCCTATTATGATTAATGAAGAGTAATTTATACTTAACAGAGTGAAAAATATCCCTCGAAGAGAATCAGAATGCTTGTATATAAGAAATATAATTTTTAACTTATTGATGGAGGGCATTTACTAAAACCACGGTCACTAGCATGGGAATAATTTGACATGTGGTGAAATAAAATGAAGCATTGAGGTTTAACGCCGCTTGCAATATCTAGATAATATAACGCCTGCTCATTGCCCCTTCAATATCTTTGCACACTTTGGTCTAACTGGGTGCAAACCTTTGACGTTGTGAGTATAATTTAAAAAGGGCAATACGCGACAGAAAACAGCCGGTCCCAGTAGCGTGGTTGTTTACTGTAAAAGATCCTCTGAGGACGACATGTTAAAAGTGTGAGCAATTGTATTAATGACGCCAATAAGTCCCAAATGTTCTGTGTAGAATGATAAATCATCCGACCCAACTTTCTCCGGGTGAGGTAATTGGGATACGTGTGCTAGGCAATTGGAAGAAACATAAGGATGTGCTACATTGATTAGTGTATTCAATATACACTCAACGCGCACTCCAGGTATGGTAATACCTCCAAGCTGGGTGATGTAATTTAAGGAGGAACTACGCTGGGTGCGTTATAAAAGCCATCTGCTGTTATATTAATAAGCATCTGTTTTATATCAATAAGCATCTGGTATTGATATTTCAACAACTAATGCGACGGCTGATAAAAAAAATCCATTACGGTGCGTAGGTAAGAATAACCATCAAGGTATTTGAATATAAATTGACGCAACTTACAACAGATTGGTAAGCTATATTGGATACGCTCAAAAACATTTTCACAGTATACCAAACAAATTCAAGATCCTAAAAGACCCAAGATGAGCATGGTAGTTATTTTGGCTGATGAGATCACCTTCTTTGACATATTTCCTTTGAACGAAATGATACTGAAATATAGTTTGATATCAATAAAGTTTGTTGAAAGGAAAGAGATTAGAGGGAAATACACTGAAGGACCATTGACATTTCTAGGTGTAAGCGGGTATGTGTTTAAGCTCTGCAGGTGGCAAATATGAATCGGGTGCAGCGGAGGTGTCTTATTCAGAAGAATAGACCATAACAGAATATAAAGTTGATTTATCTGCTTTCTTGGCAAAACTGTTACTGTGACTTAGGAAAATGCCAAGTTCGTTTTCTATTTAGACATTGGAATAATTGGCTTTTGCAGGTGTCCGTTATTGCCTACGTCCCTACAAGTTATATGGACACTCAAGTTGTGTGCAAAAAAAACACCTGGGGTTGGCGTATAACACGTTTCTACTAACGGCAGGAATCATCAAACCACGTAAGGGGGGCCTGCAGTTTCTTTATGCAGCGCCTTATCTATCATGTCAGCGTTTGAGCAGCTTTAAATCAGTAGACCACGAAGCGATGATAATATATTTTCCTTAAACAGATCGCTTAATGCTATTTCAAATAAGGAACGTTTATTGATTGTCACATTTTATGCACAATTTGCAGTACACATGTAGGTTTGATGAAGTCGCAACGGTTTGTATTTCAAGCACCCTCAAGTAAAACAGACATGGAAATTGATCATAAATTGATTAAGATCGACGTAGTCGGCCATGCTAAGATAATATCATATGCTCCGGCAATCGAGCATATCGAGCTCAAAAATGCGCTTTGTGATTGATGTTTATGCAAACCAACATTTGTTCGTTATAGAATACTTTAATGACCAATGACGCCACTAATCATTTGATTCTGTTAAAAAGCTACATATATTTTTGCTTGGAATGATATCGCTTTTTTAATCATGTGATCATAAGCATTTTATGGGATAAGCGCTCTGATCTCGTTCGTAAACCTGGTAGCGTCGACTATGAATGCTACAAGGACATTAGTCTCATGACTATCAAATACACCCTTCCCTTCCTGCAATGGTGTCCGTAAATTACTTCTCATATTCACTGAAGCTTGGTGCGAACAGTCACATGGTACCATTCTCTTGAGATCAGCAACTACACAGTGGAGAGGAGACCAACAGACATGACGCTCATAGCTTATCTATAGCAATCTCTTGCGCGGATCATAACGTCATTCGCAGTGCAATGGGGTGGGTCATAAATATTAACACAGTCCTTCTCTGCTGTGACATATGCATTTCAGATCTGCGAATGAATGTTTCGATTAATTGATGGTTATCAAATCTCCAGTGCGACGATCCTCATACTACCTGCGCTCAGTTTGGTTAAGTTTACATGCAGAACCGCTGCAGTCATTCTCTCTGACCATATGTAGCATAACAACCTACATCTGTTCTGTAAGGGTACGCCGATAGATCATGCAGGAACTAACTTATGCATTCCAAAAGAAATAATTCGGCTCTTAGTTTTATATGGTATAAAATTCGTCACTATAATTTCATTGATGTTCACCGAAAAAGGATTGCATTTTGCTTGTTCAAAGAGAGGCTCAACTCGTGCTACAGAAGTGATTAGTAGCAACTTCACAGGCGTGTACGCAGTGCAACTTGTTTTTGGCGTAATATAACTGTATAATGGGCTAGTTTCAGCAAGAACATAAACGCAGCCAGTTAAGCTTTGAGCCCACAACCAAACGCCTTACAAGCATTCTGATAACAGCGCCACAAAAAAGCTAAGACCAGCTAATCACTGATACAGCAGAATTGCAGATTTCACATTATTATTCATTATGGGTGAAACCTGACCATTGTGATATACTGACGGGGTAGCATGTGTCAGACGGTAGATTATTCATAATGCTACCTTTTTGTGATCACACCAAAGCGCATTGCAAAACAAATCAATTCTTTTTCACTATATGAAGTATATTCATACCTCTATCGGGAAGCATTTTTTATGCATTGGTATTGTTAGCGTTGGGGTACGTTTTTCTACCTGTGTCATATTTGACAAGTGACAGGGTGTTATCTTTATTGAATGATAGAGCTCATGGCCGACGTTTATCAGTGTAGGGCTTCACATAGCTTATAATATACTGTTATGAGTCATATAATGATATGCGACATGCCGTGTTCAGCGGCGCTCAGCCTGTGAGAACCACTTCGTGCAATGTTTATCAGCATCCTTATGACCTTGCGTTTGACATTAGCGCTTGATTATATTCAGGGAACGATGAATTAAGAAAGCAGCGATGATAGAGGAAATACATGTCTCGTCTTTCATGTTCCCAAGCTGATTATACTGTCATTGTGTGGATACCATAAGTGATACGACGTTAACCAATTGATGTGTTTTTGGCCACACTTTTGAGCCTCTCTACATAAATTGCAAAACGTGTATTTATTGTTGTAAAACAATTTTATACAAACTTTATTATTGCTTTAGTTGACCAAGATACGCAGATCTTTCTTAGATTATTCCATTTCTTTCCAGCTGTATGCATGTAACTCACAATGAGTGAGTAGTACGGGACTTGTAAACCACGATTGGGCCATACGACTTATAAAGCGCATGGAGTAGTAATGTATTTCCACGGTATGAGAAGCACATACAAAAGGGTCCACTTTCAAATATAACTCTATCTTACAGTGGTTGATAAGCAACCATACATAGAATAATGTACAAATGTATCATTAAACTGAATAGATGGTGCAGGAGAATTGTCAAAAGCAGGAAAGATGCATTGAAAGTCCACGGTTGGGAAGAGGGAGGTCCCGCATTTTTATTCTTCCAGTCCCGTACATCCATACATGTGTGAAAATTGGCTGGCCAGATTTACCATAGATATATGGAGAAGCATAACTACAAACAGCTCGTGGCGTCTCTAAAAGACGGCCAATTTCTCTCAATGTAAACATTTGCTACACTAGTCTAGATAGAAATCGGCGCTATCATTATGTTAATCAGGCATTCATTGCATGGAGAAACCTACCGTTGTACTAAAATAGCAAACATTCCACCTTTGCCTTGCCCATATGGTGCACAGCAGGTTGGTGACACAGCTATTTGTAATTATTGTTTTCTGATTATTTGCAAGTATTGTGGGTTTCTCAGATAGTATTCACACCTTTATGGCCCTTGTTAATTTGTTTATTCGATATAATGCCTATTTTCATAATGATAGGCTTGCAATATTGTCGTACGTGTAAATAGCTATGGAGGAAAAATATACATGGACATGGAAAACATATCTCTCATTACCAGCCGACAGGGTGTGTAGTTTAGTATCAACTCAGCGTCTTGTAGAATACGAAACACAGCCATAATAGAAATATAATCAAATACATTTAGCGCGCAAAATGGTAATTAGTGGAGAGTGGTATTTCATACCATTGCCTCCTTTAAATGCAAGCAAAGTGCTTGGTATCGGTGGAGTGATTCTTCCTGTGGGATTGCTAATGCATCCTCATGATATAATGTGCCCTTACATTGACAGTTATGGGCCAGCAGTATAAAACGCAAACTACAGTGGCTAAAATACAATAACGACGCTGCTGTTAATAAAACCATATAATTTGGTTGATCTATCAAGCCAAAATAACTTATTGGTACATTATAGTGTAGAGGTGTGACGTTTAGCTAATCATAAACAGATCCATGAAGTCACATGTGTTTATTGTCGAACGAACGGAAACGGAACCAGACATAGCGCCGACCGGCGAATGCTTCCACAACAAGTGAAGAGTAGCCATTCGTAATGTGCGGGGATATTGGAAAAGGCACTTCAACCGGCAGAATTAATTAAATTACAGGACAACAATTCTGACAAAAATGTGACCCTAAGAACTGTGTTTGCTCAATGTCTCTTTCTCGTCGTAACTTTTAGTCTAACAGAGGAGACTTGTCAGGTCACTATATGAGATATTAGCACACCGATAAAAATACACTTCTTTGGCCAAATATCATTGACAGCGTGAAATAGAAGATGTCATGGCAAATTAAAATTTAGGAACCAGGTACAATACGTTGCAACTTTTGCGCACTCTGAAAACTTACGTGCGGTACAACGTTTTTAAGGTTCCCTATTTATGGCGTAGGCAAGAGTAATTGCGTAACTGGGCCGAAAGCTCCCATGAAAACCAATTTCGTGATGGGGTGAGTACAGTAATTGAGGTTTATTAGCGCTGTCATTAGCATGCTCGCGAACAAGATTTGCTTAATGACCGACCGAGCCGTGCAATAATTGAGGATGCACCTGTATCGTCCGTCGACATCCATCTTGATTGTATGAATACAGCAAATCTGCCTAATCAAGTAGAGTTAACAACTCTGCAGGTAATGGGTTTACTTTTTCAATTGACCTGCTATATAAGAAACCTGTTTCACACAAACCTTTATTCAGGCATACTGCGTTCACGAATCCTTTGGAGTTTAGTGTTCGTACTGAGATGATGGCTGACATATTGTGTAATAAGAGATTGTCGTCTCTAATCTTACCAGGCATAATAACATATATTGGAATGAAAGTTTGAGTGCGTGATACGGTTACATAGTATGCACATGCCAACTACCAGTAGACGCCTAATGAGCAGAGCTCTGGCCTGATAACAGAAATGTTGCTATTGGGATATCCGATATTCGCATGTATGCCTATTTCAAATGCACGCTCGCAGCTTGGTGGTAATTTTGACCAAAAGCTTGGACAATATTTAATAAACTTCTAACTATATTATTGGGGAGCGTCATGCCGTGCTTGTAAACACTACATAGGCCCTAACTGCATTGTTTACACTAGTAATATTCGACGCAGTACAATCCCCACTAAAACAGGTCAATTTAAAATGGCGTTAAATAGAATGGTGATGACACGTTAATAGGTCGGACTTATTATCCGTTAGACATCTGATAAAAAAATCTATTATGGTGCGTATCTAAGAATATACATCACTTCATGTTTTATATGTGTATTCATATCTAAGATAAAAAGCATTTCCAAAGATAGAAAATGCTGTAGTATTCAGTTTTGCTTATCGTATTATTTCATATGAAACCGCGTGTAAATCTACATGTAGCATATTTGTTTTGAAAGGAATAGAACGAAGATAATGTTAGAATTCAACGAAAGTTGCCTGGCAGTAATGAGAAGAATAGATATCACACTAAATGACATTTGACATTCTATGGTGTAAGGCAGAGCGTGCTTCAGCTCTGTGGGTAGCAACATGTGAATAGAATAAAATGCATTTGGGTTGCCTGCTTCTGTAAGACAAACCTAACAGAATTATGAAACGCATGGGGAGACAATTTTAATAATCACGGGAGGGAGCGATGAGATTCCGATTCGTGCATGCGCACTCCAGGTATTGGAATTCTTCCGGGCTATGTGATGTAACTTGAGAAGGAATGGCCCTTAATGCTCTAAAAACAAATTGCTTTTTGTTTCATATTATTACACATCTGGCATTAACATTGCAGTAGCTAATGAGGCAATTATGTTAATAAAGAACGACCTTTGGAAGAACAATCATCATTGCTAACTAAACAAATAAGTAATGTCTTAAATCCTGTGAATATATTATCGCAATTACTCTCGCTCAATGACACATGCGTACTTATATATATACATACATACATACATACATACATACATACATACATACATACATACATACATACATACATACATACATACATACATACATACATACATACATACATACATACATACATACACATACATACATACATACATACATACATACATACATACATACATACATACATATACATACATACATACATACATACATACATACATACATACATACATACATACATACATACATACATACATACATACATACATACATACATACATACACATACATACATACATACATACATACATACATACATACACATACATACATACATACATACATACATATATACATACATACATACATACATACATACATACATACATACACATACACATACATACATACACATACATACATACACATACATACATACATACATATGTATATATAACCACCAGCCTATTTAGTGCCAAGTGCACAACATACTTTGCGTGTAACATTTGTACACAATGAAACAAACACCACTCTCAATCTCATCTTGCATTCATATAACCATGAACAATAATAAATTCAACACATTTACCAATCGCATTCATGACTTGATTCACAAATATGAGGCAGGTTTATGTAATCAATTTAGAATATACTAGCAGACAATGCCCGGGTGCAGCATGGAAACTTGACCCAGTTTGGGAAGAGCATAGCAGTTTTGTTCCAGCCTCCCATCTTCAACAAGGTACCCACACTACGGATGTTGGGAGGAGTACGTCCTGTCAACCAATGAGGATAACCAACGATAACTCACAACATCATTAGGATGTTGGTATGGTGCAGTGTTCCTGATGCCAAGCTTCTCAGTGCCAAGCCACTTCCGAATGCTTAGCCCCTATCCATATAAAACTACTAGTTATCACAGAGATTATCATTGGCCCAGCCTCAGCTATCTTCTATACATACCGTAACCTGTATGCATCGAGCCAATGCTTACCTCTGTGCTATTCATATAGATAGCAGCTTGGCGCTCTGATGCATGGAATCAGGGACCGAACGCCTGGGATTAAAACATGTACATATACATGTTTACTTAAAAAGGCTACTGGTGTTCCAAAACTAGAAGTGAGAACATACCATTTACATCCATATTCCTCTCTTAGGTCCACAGGCAGCACAATTTGGACAGTTTAACTGTTAACATTCTTGTCTGGAAATCAAAACACATACGGAATATATTATTGTATCGGGTGCGATTGAATACCCTAGTTGTAAATCAGTGGTCAATATAATAGGTCAATATCCAGCCTGGAAACAGTGGAAGACAAATACTAGACTTACTAGTGCCAACTCCCACATGCATAATAGTTCTGGCCTCATTGCACTTTGTTAGTCAGGTACAATGACTCCACCTCCCTGATAATATAACCACCAGCCTATTTAGTGCCAAGTGCACAACATACTTTGCATGATGGCTCAAATTATGGCTGTACCACCATGTACAATGACTCCACTGCCCTATAACGTGGCTCCATTGCCCTCCACAATGGCTCAACCACCCTGTACCATGTCTCAACCCAAATCATTAATTTGAAATTTATTGGTAGATGATATGATGTGGTTGTTACTATATACATGTTTTTACTAGTCAACTACGTTCGTACTAGTCGTGTATAAAGTGAATATATCTATGATCCAGCTAACTATTGTCATAAATACACAATCATCACCATTGTACACATTGTAAAGGATAATGCACAGCTTGGTATATGGTATGAAGCGTTATTCGATTGTGGGTATAATGGATACATATCAGGAAAAATGAATCGATTGTTATTTTGTTTTTGCATATTTGGCCTGTGCTATGTTCTGATAGGAACAGCCATATTGGCAATTAAGTGATCTAAACTAATGGTACTGTTGTCAGAATGCCAGTTGGTGTGCTGCAACTATTTGACGTATCTCAAGCAAAAGAAATAACAATTTGTGGGTTGTGAAATCATACAAATATCGTTATATTTTTAATTACCATATGAATATATATTTAACCACTTTTCTATGACTAATCTCCAAACACCACAGTTAAACTGACAATCGCTGTGTGTGCGAGTTTCTGTCTCTCACCAGTACTATTTTTTATGCAACGTTATCCAAATGATTGAATGTCTAATTGATTGAAGGAGGTAGCTCATCCAGGTTGTTGATTATGCTGGTCAATTACAGTAAGCCGCATATGATTTATTTTTTCCTACAACCTGGGATCTGTTCTAAAAAATGAGCTATGTTGGTTTTCATAAATACTTTTAGCTTTATAATTTTTTACAGGGCACGCATTCATCTGTACACATATAGTAACTACCATCGTACCGAGGTCGGCTTTGGTGTTTATGTCCTTCTACCGGGACCGGGTGACAATAAAAGACAATTGGCTTAGTCTGATGACTGCCATTACCATCTAACACCAAGTTAAATCGACGCTCAGGTCAGCCACTGCCGTATAATAAAATCAGGTCATCTTTCTTCTGGAAGCTACTGGTCGACCTGCAATTAAAAGTTTCGATATAAATTGTGGTCAGTGTAACTTCAATCTCAGTGAGGTGGAAGTCCCATTAAGTTTCTTCCAAGGGCACGGATTGCTAAGCTGTTAACGGCCTCTATAACCCATTCTGCATCGCATTGTCTGACTTCACAAAATGTCAGCAGCGTTAAGTCAGCAGATATTGAAGCACACAAATACAGCGGCATAAGGGAATATTTGTATTCTGTTAAGGCACATTCCGGTTGCAAAGATTATATTGCCGAAATTATTTATCTCCAGTTTGCAACACTACAAGTTCCTTATACTGCATCAAACGAACGTGCAATATTGGACATAAACAATTTACAGTATCTTTATACTCTACAACTGTCTTTATTTCAAGGATTTGAGTAAAGGAGATATCAAATTTCCCCATAAGTTAATACCTTGCAACGTACGCGGTAAGATGTAACATCTTATCACGTCATTGAGTATGATGACACCACATCGTGATTGCCTGTATACTGCTTAACAATTGTATATACTACTTAAATACAATGCCACTAGCAAGCACTCTGATACATTCTAAAATTGACTAACTGGATATTGTGACTATGATGATATTATGTATCGCGCCAAAGAAATTGTACAGTAATGATATCTGCTTCCATACGCGTAATCGTTTGTAGAAGCAACGACTTTGCCCGACAACAGACATGGACTCTTTTGAGAAGATATGCATGTATATGCATCCCCCAAGGTGAATGCATGGATTACAAAGTCTTTGCTTCTGTCTTCATTCAAGAAGCTATGGGACCATTGTTAGATGCAGCATCTAGTTAGCCGGTCATCATTCTTTACTTTTGAATAAATCGACTATGCACTTTGTGCGCTTAATGCTCATTGCGCTGTACACATTTTACGTGTTTTTTTAAAATTAAGTGATTCGTGTCATCGGACCCATAGAAGAAAATTATAAGAAACATTGATTCTGAATTTACATACATCTGGTACCATTACTTGCAGTGGCTAACAATTTGGAACCGACAATCAACATAGTGAACGCTGTATTCCAATAAGATATCAGACAACATTAACCATTTTAAGTAATATTATGAAACGTTCAAAAGGTTAATCTTATATTTATGAATAGGCTAAGCAATCTAATCAATGTTTTTAAAAGTTTAAAGAAAGTGTAATATTAAAACAATGCTCCCATAATTTCTCATCATCTTTAGACGAGCTTCCCGATGTATAAGTATATTCCACTTTGCACACGAGCAATGTTTAATCGCTATTACATTTAGGACGGAGATGGTTTTGCCAAGAATATTTCTTATTGAATACCATCAAGATATCCCGGAGGATGAGGAAAAGGGGTAAGACAGTGACATAATGGCAGATGCATCTTCGATGGCAGCGTTATAATAAGAACATCAACGCAATAAGTATGAATATTGTACAATCCCTAATTAGCTGATGTATGCGCTTAATCATTTCTGCGTAGTTAACTTCATTTCACATAACCCGTTTTATTCCGAATCATATGACTATTATATACATATAACAAATCCGTGATGCTGATACTATCTTGATAGTATTTTTTGCGATAGTGATACTATCGTGATTGTAAAAATTAAGCTCGATGGTCAACCCTATTGAGATGTATCCTATTGCGCACTCTTACTTTGTATAACGAATATGGCTTGCTCGGCAACAATATCTGGCAATGTCTTTCAAGATCCGTAAACAGTAGTCTTCGTCGTAATCAACAACGAATATTGGACAAAATAGGGCATGCTTACGACACGTCCATGGATATATCTTAAAACTATATTCTGCAAAACATAAGTGTTACAGCACTTACCATAAGGTAAAAGCTAGAACAATAATATGCATCAATTGCAATTTGTAAAGCTGTTACCTGGATCAAAATATCATGATCGCAGCATAGCATCTTAACATGGTGACATCAAGGAGATTCAGGCTACCCAGGAACAATGAATAGAGTATCAGGCATTGGTCTGAACAGAATTGTTGCTGTTGTGCTACATTCCTTGTGACACAATCAGACACGGATAATACTCTTAGGTAGACAACCCTGAGAGAGTTTATACGTCAAGGCACTTCTGCTAATTTGCGACTGGAGTTTTTCGCCACTTATAATGCAAAGTTAACCAGTGGTTGTGGATAAACATGTACAAAAGAGTATCTATTGTTGCAACTATCTAACAAGGGCACTTGTTCGACAATTTGTGCCTCGGGCAAATATTGAGGAATAAAGCTCTAATTTATGCTAATGCTTATCTGATACTATTGAGAGGGCAAGCATTAAGGTTGCCCGCAAATCAGTTAGATATCATAAATAAAATCGAGCTACACATCAATGGTCACAACTCTGTGCTAGATTGAAATGTTTGTTACTTGATAGGATCGATTTGTACTGCAACAAATGCAATTGAGCTATCTCCTTACTTGGTTCCTTGTATTAACGCAACGCCTTTAAAGAATTAAAATAAGTTACGTTTGGAAAATAGGCAGTCGTTATCATATGTGCTGTATTGCTATTACAATTGCATTTAAATGTTAAAAAGTGGCAACAGCATAGTACAGACTAGAATCATACACAGACACGAGGTCCTTAACCTATTCAGATGACGCAAAGAAGACGTAAATCGATTATTTTGTTGGTTTTGTTCGACTTTATAGTTGTTAAAGAGTGATAATTATCAGAATATAGTAATAAACAATATGTATGCTTGAGCCACAGGGATAACATTGTTTACCTAAGGCGACCAGGGAACGGGTTCGGGCAAGGTGCGCGATGATAATTATTCATCATATAATGCCGAAAATGATGCACAATTTTGGACCATGATATGATCATACAAGTAATAGCAAAAGGATTAATTCGATAAACAGATGTCTATTTGTAATACGACGATGGAAATACCATAATCAAAACTCAGGTCACGCTGATCACAGCGGTCTATGTTGACATCAGGGAGGTCTCACTAAATTGCATAATGTTGCGGAATTGTAATAACGTGATAAGCTTTCCTCATTAAATATAGCAGGGTTTTAATAATTGAAAAAAGATGATGTATTCAAACTGAAGTAGAGCACTAGTGCAAATGATAACAGTTTGCAGAGGAATGATGAACATCGAGTAAGATAGAGCAGCCTTTTGAATGATATTTGCATAAATGATAACCTGATGATTTTATGGCAAATGAATTAAATAATTAGAGCCTCTCCATCGCCCCATTTAAAGAAAGTATGCCTGCAACCTGACTCAAATGAATATTTTTGTAACAACTTTTATTGCAAAGATCATTGCATATTGTAAATAAACTGCATTAATGAATTTTCAATATACATATAATTGGTTCAGAGCTGATACAAATTCGATTTCACTAAAGATGCTTTTAATGAACAATTCGGTTTAGTACGAGATCCCCCGTCTTATGCAATTAAGTCCCTCAGGTATATAACGTGTATGTAATGACCTTGGCTTGTAATGGATATTCCAGATGTGGATGACACATGTTTGTTATCTTTCCTGATTGGTTTGCTGTAATTATTGCAGCTAATTGGCTTATTCTAACCTATCAGATCAGCGATATGTGGGTTGTAAAATGATACTAGATAGACATATGTCAACATTATTTACCACAATAGCATATTATTTATCGCCCTTCTACACTCACGACTAATATTAAATAGCTACGGAGAAACTGCCGATCTCTGTGTGTGCAAGTTTCTGCTTCTCACCAGCGCAATCACCCAGGCATCGTTATCGTAGGCTTTTAACCCGTGTTTCTATAACTGAATGTTTAATTGATCAAAGGATGTGGCTCATCCGGGGTTTAAATATATTCTGATCAATTAGAGCAGCCGCATATTTTTCATTCTACCAAGAACCTAGGATCTAACCAGATAGAGGGGGTCTTTTGATTTCATATATCCTGCTAGCTTACGTATAATTTATGGAACATGAGATCATACTTAGAACTACCATCTTCGCAAGGTTGGCTATTGTATTTCTGTCTCTAGACTCGAGGAATAATCATCCTTAAGGTATAATAATTGGCATTTGTCTTTGCCACATAACTTATTTTTCGCGTCTTTGTGTACTAAAATGCCGAGTAAAGACACGGAACAAGGCAAAGGATATTAGTTAATCATTACCCGAAAGAATTGCTCTTTGTGTCACTGTTTCCCATTGGAGATACTATCAAACCATGAGGCGCTCTCGACCCAGCGACCACTGGCTTTGAGGGAAGTGGAAATCAATGGGTTTAGAACTGCGTTATTCACCTTAATATAGTCAATGTAGGTTATGAGATTACAATAAATGTCATACGTGTAAAACGACAAATCACACATAGCTTCGCAGTCACCTAGGCGTTGGACAACCCCTGTATTAGTGAATATATTTGCATCGTACGTAATGTCAGATGTTATCCCTATTAGCGGCGTTTGTCAGCTATTCTTTTCGTGCACAGGTTATTGTGTTCTGTCGATCTATTATCAGATATATATATAACATCGCTTACGTCCTGTCAACCATGCAAAACGGTTTATCTCCAATATCACCCACCATTAATATGTCTTATCGCACTGTAGAAGGTCCACAAATCGTTTGTAGTTTGCTGGGTTAGTCCAATGATTCACTAATATTTCTATCACTAATGATGCAATATACCTTCACACAAACGATATTTACATATCAACATAATAGAAATGAATATTGTTGTCACGGATCATATACTTAGCAAAACAACAATGGCACCCAAAATCACGAAGCACCGGCGAATGGATTACGAGCTCCAATTTCATTGTTCGGTGTCTTCATTCCATTCAGTTTGGTGGCAGCTGAATTAATGTTCGACATGCACAAATCCCATTACTTGATGCTTGAGTTTTTGGTAAAACTATTGCCGAGGCCTGAAACGTGCTGGATATGACTGCCTTGTCACATGCTAGGTAAATAAACTGAACTCTGACGCCTGCACCACACTTGACGAGATTGTGAGACGAAACTTTCAGTAAAAAAATCCGCGGCATCATATCATCAGGGGTGTTATGGGCTTTTTTCACATAACATATCAACGGTTGTTTGCTTGTGCTCCGTGTTAACTTCAGTGTTTCTCAAGTTAGATAGGATAGTAAGCTGTATGATTCACGTAATGACTCCATGTAGCGTAGGACCCAGGAACAATTTTGCTTTTCTCATCGACACAAGGTAAACCCTTCTTCACAAATGCATCTGATGGGAGCAAATACATTTAGCAGTCAACCAAATTAAGCAAACAGTTGACATAGTAAGAAACCAACTTATTTAATGAATGACATCATTGGTGAATGTTGGTAACACTGATTCGCGATGGTTATGATAAAACAGGTTCTGCTAATCAATAGCTCAAATATCGCAATCCGCCTTCCATAGGTTTGCTGGTGGTTCTGGCTTAGCAAGTCCGAGGCGGCGGCTGCGGCGGCGTCAAGCACTAGCAGTATTAAGCAGCTTCAGTTCATGTGCATTTCATAACTTTATTCAATAGGGGGTCATACGATGTTGACAATATGAATAACATATGACATCGTTTTTTGCAATTGCATGGTCACAAAGCTTATACTGTTACATCGCTCTTCAATGAATTTGTCGGATGGATAATCGTGGCCATGTATGACGTCATCATCGCGCTATTTAACCAGGCACCAGGGGCACCGATCGTCTTTGCTCAGTCATAATAGTAGTCATCATTCGACGACTTCACGTGGCGTGATATTCATCTTCCATTCTTCATTTGCTTGACATTTTGTATACCAAAGGTTCGAGGAGTGTAAGCATGTTTAATTATGATAAAATCTGTTTAGGGTCAACTTAATCCATACGGTTATAACAGTTTAACCATACGTGCAATTGATTCTATCATAAATAGTGATATTTAAGTCGATTTATATATACTATTTATCCATGTACATACCAAACTTGCTTTCTGTCAGTAACGTTTTGATTACACTTTTGACAATGGCTGATAATCCTTTGAATAGAAAAAGATTTTATTAAAAATGTGCGTAAAAATATATGCTGCGAGATTAATGGTCAGTGTTGAGAAAGACAGATTTTAGCAACCGCTGTTAGTGCTTGGTGGTCTGTCGCCTGTTTTATGGCACGTGAATAATATGTTTGTGCTAGGGGTAATGGGAAAGGAAATGGGAAGATGGTTCTCAGACTGATATTCATCATCTCGTATCCGAGGTATATGTTTGAGTGTGGGGGGGGGGGGGCGGCGTTGTTATGTTAGATTATGATGAAACCCGTTCAAGCGTAAGACTAGACCAGATACGTTGCAATGGAATTCAGCATTCATAATCATATTTTTGTGAGTTTATGCTGTTTCCCGATGTTCATACGAAGCAATTTCGCTACCAGCACCAGAGTTGTGACGTAGACAGAGAATCGATTGTTTAGTGTAAGATTTCATGAAATTAGTTCGACGGCAATATTTATAGAAATTGAATGCTGGAGTCTGTCCCTCGTTAGATGAGTAAATATGTATCAGTATGGCATGAAATGGCATGTCCGTGTTATGGCATTGCTGAAGGTGTTTCAAGGACAGTAGTCAGACCCTACTTATGCGATGCAAACAACTGTGACAGTCAGACTGGTTCGTATATACAAATACTCATGTGTAATGTGAGTAAATAAATTATATAACGTTCAGCAGGTAATAAACTGACAACTGTAAAGCGTCGTAAAAGAAACTTTATGGATGAGCGTGTCACATGCAGACTTTCAATGCCTATTTTGCTGGGAATTGGCAGACGGCTGTTTATCGTCTATGAAACCCGCGATGACCTTTTTAAGAAGCATGAACAGTACTTACTGTGACAATTATCGCACATTTACAAAAACAGTTAATTCGGATGGTTGGGTGTTTCAGCAAATGATGAATAATGATAATGTTTGTTGGTAGAACATTTTAGATAAAGATGTGTCTATGGCCCTGTGAATTTGTTTTATTTAGCACAATTTAATTTGTCCAGACAGATGCTGCATGAGCCTACCTAATGTAGACGGAGAGATAACAAAAAGTAACGGCTACGTTGTGCAGCACGAGTGTTCATTAAAATGAATGCGTCGAATGATGTTGGGATTCAATTAACCAGTGCATAATCAATTATGCCAAACACCAGACGTGCCTATTCATTCGTGACACCAGTGTGATTGCAGAAAACAGAAAAATACTTTCGTACTGAGTTGAAGTTAGAAGTTATTAAGCTTTTCACTTTGTGCGTATATAGTCTAAGAGGTCAACTTTTTAAAGGGAGGACGCTGCACACCTTTAACATCCAACCATCTCATGAAAAATAATAGCAAATGGGATATCTGATCAGGTGCGTCAGGCAATGAGTCGCTTAAAATATGAATTCTCCATTGACTGAAGACATATACCTTTGGCAACCTATCATCCAGAACATTCCGCTGAAAGTTAAACCTGTCCCATGAAACGACGGAACACATAATTGCACATAATTATTTATAATGCCAGTATAGTGCTCTACTTCCGTAATTGGCTAATTACTGTTCAGCTCGCTAATCATGAGTATGCAGCATGTCAGAGGCAATAATACTCACTGCAGGTAATATCGAAATGACGAAAAAAGCCAAATTGGGAGATATGTCAGCGGCAGTCTTATATATTCATACCATTCATGGGCATAATCTTCAATTCCTTTGATCAAGATTTTACAAAACGTCCTAAGCATAAGGCTTTACAACAGGCTGTTTATGTGAAAGCAAATAATGTTTTGCTTTTGGAAGGAGCGGAAAGGTTCAACTAAGCTACAGTTCATGTTCTATCTAGATAGAATATTACTAAGTGTCGTTTTCGATATACAAGCCCCTGATAATACCAAATGATGAAGCAATGGGTAGGTACCAAGTTTTCATGGTTTGACGATGTCAGTTACCACTATGAGTTATGTAACATATCTGCTGATTCGCGCCTGGACGCCTTAGCTCAGCCTGCAGCAGAACACAAACAACAAACAAAGCGAAACATCGATTGTCGATTTGCTCGCCAAAGCAACAGTTTTGTGCAAAGTTGGCGATATCTGGGCGTGGGATTTAGTCTATACTTGCCCGCTAATGGTCGTTAACCCTCAAAATGATTTAGGCTGTACATTGTCAGAATAAGTGCTATGGTGTTATCTTTGAATGATTGAGTTTATGGTCAACGTTATTGGTGTAGGGCTTCATGTAGCTGATAACAGATTGTTATAGGGACAGAATAACAATAATTCCGAATGGTCTTAGATGTCTATCCCTATAATTTGGGACATTATTTGGCCAATACATACTAGGAATTACGTCCATTCATTAGGCCAATATGTTACCGTTATGGAAGACATACGATACCCTGGCAGCTGTAATTCACGTTCATGCTCCTGGCCCACTGGCCATGTAAGACATGGCCAAAACTAATCATCTGAAGAGCACTGGTCAGCATAAAAGCTTGCGCTGGGTTCGCATATCTGGCTTTGGTGCCCAAAAATATCATTCAATGTTTTTCGGAACACATTTCCATAACCGTCGCCTTATCCCGTCACCATTGCCATAATCATTCTCGGAGCATGGTTGGCAAGAACAACAATTTGTTTAATTGAATAACAGAGACCCGGTATAAATTGGCGGTATTGCTGTCCGCGAAGGACTTATCCTGCACCAAAACCAGTCAAATTGGTATCGTTGATCAATCTTTTAGTTATATTAAACATGTCAGACAAAGCAATTTCTAAACATTATTATTTATTTACAAGAATAGAAAATTCTATGGTCACATTCGACGACATAGATGCTTCCGCCATCTCGTGTTGTTCGTCTTATTTGAATCCTGGCTTGCACGTGCGTAATTGATATTCATTGATAGCAATACGACCTGGGTAATACATTATATAAATACATCGATGGGCACATAAATGACTATTATGTTTCTTGCATTAGTCGTTCCAATTAGCTATACTGCCCAATAGCGTGAATCAAATGTGTCTATCGCTGGAATTGTAGTTTCTATTGTAGCAATAAAGGCACGTTAGAATAGTGCATGATCATGCAAAGGAGTTAAAAGCATACTAAATAAATGCCCGAACACATGTATGCATTTGATTGATAGGGCATATAAGGAGGTTCATAGGCAACTGCACATCTTCCAAGCGAGCATAAATATAAGCGGCTAGATGACTCATAAACATTATTAGCGGGCAATCATTCCAGATTATATTCAGCTCAATGAAAGGGCGGTTTAACATGCTCCGATAATTAAGTATAAATAATGATAGTCGGCATTGCGTGTTCAGCGGCGCCAAGTGGATGGCAAAGTGTTCTGTGGAAACCTACTTAATGCAATGTTTATGAGCATCATTGTGATCTCGCGTGTGACATTAAAGTTCGATTATATTAAGAAACATCGATGATTGAGGAAATACTTGTCTCGTCCTTCATATCCCCAAATCCAAATTATGCTTTCATTGCATGGATGCTAATAGTGCGATTAACCTTGTACATTATTGATTATGATGGACACACTATGCAAAGTGGCCATAATCATGTTGGTTTCACTGAGAATACTTTTATGATCACTTCATCAACATTAACTGGTGTAATGAAATCAAGTTTTTCAGAATAATTACTTGCGAAATTGTGTCTGATTAAGAGAAATTATCTCCACCAGCACGTAAAAACCAATTTACAGATGTCATTACCAGTGGCGTAGTTTTTTTCTCTATGCCATTTTTCCGTTATGCATATATGCCAAAACGTGTATGTAATGGTTCACGAAAAACAGAAAGATTATTCTTGTTGATCAATGAAACATTTCTATAACATCACTCAAGTTTATACGGAGTTCTGTCACGATCCTTTTCTTATGGTTGATTATATATATGCTATATGGTGATAGTTGAGCTGCTTGTGTTTACCAAGATACATGTAATCGACCAACTAAGATGAGCTTGAAAAACATCAATGGCCGCGTTTAAAGCACAATCAAAATCACCGGGGCTAATATCAAGCAAGGATTGAAATAAACACCTGCCCGCTATCGGTGGCACCTATGCGATTCGAAATGTCGCATGTGGCAACATGTGACGTCATCACTGATAGCAATCGTCAGCCGCAATTTCGCACCTTTTCTCACAACTTTCGGTTTGTCCCCAGCTCTATATATCCTCCTCAGACAAGCTTAACAAATCAGAGCGGAACATGAGTAGGAATATAATTCCATGCTGGCATGTCTAGTTGGTCAAAATGCATCTGCTAGATTGGTACTAACTGGCGGCCGCCTTCACTCCACATCGTGCGTGTTTTCCACCATGGTTCGTGAGGATATGTTCCGCGTTATCTGCTTTGGTTGGAGGCGGTATGAGTCAGTGCGGCGTACATTATGTTCTCCATTACACTTAGGGAGGAGTATCACGAGAGGTACAAAACTCGTGTAGGCATGCAATGCCACTATGTGTATCCCAATTAAATGACGTTTTGATGTACGATATCACTTTGTAACTTGCTCGACATTGATTTACTGAATGGCTTCTTTGTCACTGCATTAAGGCTTAATTCGTTAGGTTCGTAATCAATCGTGCAAACAGTACAATAATAATAATATTAATACCGGTCTGATATCAAATAACTGGTTTACATTTCAGCCAATCATACCAATTATGTTTAGTTAGTGAGTGAGTGAGTGAGCAAACGTGTGAGTGGGTTACCTGATGAATGGATGAGTGATTACGCATGTAAATGATTGCATTATGTTTGAGTTTGAATTTTAATTATGTGAATGAATATATTCAGGTGTGAATGATTGAATATGTGAGTTGGTGAATACATCGTTGAGTGGGTGATTGAATACGGAAGTGGATTCGTGGTTCATGACAGCCAGACGATCTATTTGTACCCGATAGAGGAAATATAGGGACTTTTACAAACGACGTTTATAAAAAGGATACATATTAAAGTTGCAAGAGAAATGCAATTGGCGTCTTTAAGAGACAGCAAATTCTCTCAATGGATAGGTTTTCCACCCAAGTCGCGAGGGAAACTGCTCCTATGATTATGTACATCTGTCATTAATTACATGGAGAGCCAGCGGAGCATAATTTTGCAATAATTTGTATGTAATTGTGATTATATATACCACTAAAACTTCAATTTTTATTTAGTTTTGCAAGTATGAGGTTTTGTATATTCGTTTATCCGGATCGTTAAAAATAAATGAAAATGCATATCCATGAAAAATAACGGCATTGTTCAGGAAACCATAATCGGCTGGTTTATCACTTCAGTAACCACATTTTCCTTATATAAGAGAAAGCGACTTATTTAGTTTCTTTGTGTACCCGTTACGTGGCGAACGAAGAAAACAATAAACGGGTATTCAACCCAGCTCTCTCCTCACAAGCCGAGAAGCTGTGTGGATGATATCAATTCAGCGTCATTAAGAATGAGAACCAATGCACAGTCACAATTTCATTGCATTCAAATATATTTTGCATTTGAGGTGTTGAGGTGACGGGTATTTACTGACAACATATCATCCTTCAAAAGCAAAAGAAAACGCTTGATAGTTGCCCAATGATTTTTAATTTAGTGCCGCGATATAAAGTTGCATGAAATTAAAATGTTGGCCAATAGTGTTGGTTAGCAGGTAGATTGGTTGCTTTTTCGGTTGGTTGTAAGGTTGGCTGGTTGGCTGGTTGGTTGGTTGGTCGGTTGGTTGGTTGGTTGGTTGGGTTGGTTGGTTGGTTGGTTGGTTGGTCGGTTGGTTGGTTGCATAGTTGTTATGTAAGTTGGATGGTTTGTAGGTTGTTTAGTTGGTTGGTTGGTTGGTTAGTTTTTAGGTCTGTGGGTTTGTTGATTGGTTGGTTGGTTTGTTGGCCGGTTGGTTGGTTTGTTGGTTGGTTAGTTGGTTGGTTTGGTCATGGAGCATTGTTGAAGTTCCCGCTCATAAAAACTATATGACCAGTTAATCCTGTCCAACAGAACAGAACAGCTTCTCATGAATATTTCGTAGATGACCCAAGGCCACATATGGTGCAATATTTGGTGGAGGCATAATTTGTTGCTCATTGTGTCTCGAGTCGATGCTATTTGTCTGCCATCCACCCTAACGAACAATCATTATTACATATTCTCCATTAAAAAGATTGTCTGCTAGATAAAGTTGTTTGGCATGCAATTTGACCAAGGGATGAATTTGCTTCTGTAAGCGTAAACACATAAACATATACATACTTGACTGCCTGCATACAAATATAAATATATACATACATGCATAAATACATGCATACATACATACTGAATACATGCATGCAAATAAGCATACATAAGACCTGCTTATTACTGATGCGGCGCACTGCAGATCCCACATTATTATTCCTTTTGGCTGAAACCCGACCATTGTGATATATTAACGGAGCAGCATATGTCAGCCGCTAGATTATGCATAAGGCGGACCTTTTGTCAGTGGGTCTAGTATCAACAAAAATGCATGTGACTAAATCCTTCGTTTATTGGGTGAGATAATCTTCGCACAAACAATGTCCTTCATTTATAGTTTTGGACATTTACTTTGCTAATAACTACCATTACCAGAGTAGTATTTATAAACACGTATGGACAACACATAACAAATATTGCAGCTGTGATTGTTGCATGGCTACGCCTATCATTTGCTTGTTTGTCTTTGGCAGGGATTTTTCAGTTCCATATATTGTATGATTGCTGAATATATTGTTTGCCCTATTTATTTGTGTAGTAGCAATGCATAACAATATGGCGATACTTTGAGTTATCATCAAACCCGATGGTCGACCTGTATCCATACAATGAAAGCATGATTTGGGTTGGAGATATGAATGACGAGACAAGTATTTCCTCAATTATCGATGCTTCCTAATGCACCATTCCATGCGTTTAATCAAACACTAATGTCACACGCAAGGTCACAATGATGCTCATAAGTGGATTCAGCAGGATACCACAATGTCCCCTGGGCGTCGCTGAACACGCCATCTCAAGCTAATCAGCGGGGCATTATCCTATTGAGCTAAATATTATCTGGATTGATTGCCACGCAATAAGGTTTAAGAGTTATCTGATGGCATACATCGATGCTTGCTTTGAAGCTGTGCAATTTTCTCTCCCGCAATCCATTCCCCCCTCTCTAGCAAATGCATACTTACGTCCGGGTATTTGCATAGTATGCTTTAAATTTACTACTATGTTCATGCATTATTAATATGATCCCTTGTTGTATATTTCTATAATGAATTCACCAGTCATGCAGACAATTGATTCACCAACATTATGTAGTGCTAAACAACAGAGCCAATGCAGGAAGCTTTTTACTTTTCCAGCGTTTATGCAAACGGTTTTGCAATTAATTAATATCAATTAAGCAATTTATTTTTTTTTTAGAGAGGAAATGCATTTAATGTGAATTTACGTGTGCTAAATAAATGTGGCGCCCACATAAATTGGAGGTATAGCTGCGTGCGAAACTATATCCTGGACAAAACGCATTCTTAATTATGTCGTTGATCAGACTTTTAACTTTATTTGCTTTGAAGTGATAAATTGCTCATGCATATTTGTCCACTTATTTGATTAGGAAAAAGGTCGGTTATGAAAAAAACAATTGCTTGGGTTTCATATTTTCCATCATCACACCATCTTAAGTGACTGTAGTGATGTCTTCATTATCCCGCAATGTTTTGCATTGATTTAGGGCCGATCTAAACGTGCTTCATTTTTATTAATTAATTACAAAACGGTTTGCATGAACGTTGGAAAACACAGATAACAAGCTTCCATGTCCGAGCAATCATACAATGCACCCCTCTGGTACAATAGTAGATTGATAGATGCGAATGCACAGGGTAATTCTTAATTTATATAATTAGAATATTTAACTTAAGAAAGATTAATACAGTTATGTCACACATCTCAGTAATATGTATAAATACCTTGAAGACTTGCTGGTACAATATCAACTTAGTGTTTTGTTGAATGTGGTGTTGTCGTTTGGTGGAAGAGAGATAGAAAGTTTGTTATTTATTTTCTAATCTTTCTTTGCAGAGATGTTGGTGGTTGCAAACATGTTGTGGTCTTGGTGAGTGCAGTGGCTGACTTCAATACCAATGCAAAGTCTAACCCAGCATTACCGCCTGATATCGCACGGCTTGCCGCCTTGATTATTTTGATATCTGGCATTTGCAATTACACAGCCTATATAGTTGTCACGTCAGTAATACAACTGGGGGGAACTTTACTGTCACCGAAGGTTTCCTGATTTGTGGAGCGGGCAACAGAAATTTCGAAACTGTGACGACAGCTCCTCCGGAAACATTCTACGTGAAGGGGTGAATACGAGTGAATTGGAGTGATCGTTTTCTTCGCGGAATACAGTTAGTGATGTTTATGAGCGCTGTCATTGACAAACGCGAGGATAGGATTTGCTTAATGACCAATTAGATCGGGCGATAATTGAGAATGCACCTGCCGCGTCCCTCACGAGGCGACATCCGTCTTAATTGTTTGAATATCACGAAAATGTATTTCCTTTTGACCCTACTGTCTGCCTATTATAATCAATAAATAGTAATTTATTCTTACCACAATGAAAAATTCCTCTCTGATAGAATCAGTGAGCTTGTAACTAAGAAATAAAAAATTTAAATAATTAATGATGGGCACAGTAACTAGCATGTGAATAATTTGACATTTGGTGAAATAAAATGAAGCATTGAGGTTTAACGCCGCTTGCAACATCTCGATAATATAAAGCCTGCTCATTGCCCCTTCAATAACTTCGCACACTCGGCACATCGTTTGTATATATATATATATATATATATATATATATATAGATAGATATAGAGAGAGATATATAGATAGATAGAGAGATAGAGAGAGAGATATAGAGAGATAGAGAGAGATATAGAGAGAGAGATAGATATAGATATATAGAGAGAGAGATATATATAGAGATCTCTATAGAGATATATATATATAGAGAGAGAGATATATATATATATCTCTATATATATCTCTATATCTAGAGAGGATCTAGATACAATATATTATATATATATATATATATAGATATATATATGTATCTCTCTCTCTCTATATATATATCTCTCTCTCTCTATATCTATTCTCTCTGTGTGTGTGTGTGTGTGTGTGTGTGTGTGTGTGTGTGTGTGTGTGTGTGTGTGTGTGTGTGTGTGTGTGTGTGTGTGTGTGTGTGTGTGTGTGTGTGTGTGTGTGTGTGTGTGTGTGTGTGTGTGTGTTTGTTTCTAATCTCTACTGAGGTGGGAAAGTGTTTGCTGAAGTTATGATACATCGGTTTACCAAGGTTTCTGTGCTTCCTGCCCTGAACTTGAAGTTGCAGGCGTTTGAGTATCACCTTCAGAGTCTTTCTTGAACAGCTAAATGTCCTGTAGTTGATGTACTTCCGCAATTTCCCCTTCATTGGTAGAAGCACCACAATGTATGTTGTCTCGTCTTTAGACCAACTCCCTGTCTTGAACACAACGTTTCATTTTCTAGTATGTACTTTCCCAAACGGCTATGTGATATATTATTATTAATTCATGGAGATTTGTCATGCTTCAGATTTTTCATGTCTGTTGGATCCTCGCATTCCAGGATATCGGGGTCTTTATCGACCTTCTCTTTCAGCCATTAACGAACTTCCTGTTCTACCGTAATCTGCTAGTTGTACAGCTCAGAGCAGTAAGTGGCACCTTAATGCATTAACTGGCTTCTCAGAAAGCAGGGTGCCATTGGTGTCTTCGAAATTATTCAGTTGGCTCGACTTCTTTAAGGTGAACTCTGTCATTGTGTCATAGGCCACTTTGGTGTTGTTTGTTCGCAAACTAGACTGTACTATGTCAAACTTGGGTTAAATCCAGCTTTTCATCTGGTGGTCAGTTAAAAACAACACACTAATGGTTAGTCACAGACACAAACAGAACTGCTTGACAACAGCCGGGGCTCGTTATTCGAAAACACAAGTATATCCCATCTATTAAGGATATGTTGAACCAAGTTACATATATCTAAACAAGCATCACACACATGAAATTATAAGGACCTGCCTAACAGCTACACCGATTCGTCTCAGCACACGTAATTGTATTGAATATTTGCACATATTTTGCATTACACAGGGTTCTACTGCACAGAATTATATTCAAGGATGTCTCATTGCTACTTCACCATTTCATAGGATAATACGGCACAGAACTGCTATTCACAACTCCTTAGCACACAGAATCCCACCGCACAAATCAAGCGCATGGTTACCAGCTTACATAGATTCTTCCCTTCACAGAATATAATGCCACAGAGCTTTCATAACATTCATCCATACATATACCCATTTTGTGGATGTTCGAAAAAATAATATTGAACTAACAGTAATGTTTCATCAATGATTAAATAGTTACATGTAAAACTGTTGTTGTTGTATTTGTATTTGTATTATTTGAGACAATAAACCATTAACTGTTTCTCTCAGTATTGCCAAGTCACAATAAGTTACACCGTGTGGTAATTCATTGATCTAAACCTAGCTCAATCATTCAGCAGCTCTAGCTAATTAAAGCGCAATACACGACAGAAACCCTATCAATAATATTGCATTAGATTCAGGGACGGATATTGAGGCTAAACACCGGCTGACTGAACCATAGCTTATGTTACAAGTGGGAGTAATTGTATTAATGACGCCAATAATTACCAATACCTAAAATTATGATGTTCTGTGCAAAAAGATAAATTATCCGACGCAACTTTCTCCCGGTGAGGTAATTGGGATACGTGTGCAAGGCAATTGGAAGAAACACAAGGATGTGCTACATTGATTAGTGTATTCAATATACACTCCACGCGCACTCCAGGTATGGTAATACATCCAAGCTGGGTGATGTAATTTAAGGAGGAACTACGCTGGGTGCGATATTAAAGTCATCTGCTATTAACATGCATCTGTTCTATATTAATAAGCATCTGGTATTGATATTTCAACAACAAATGAGACGGCTGATAAAAAAAAATTCCATTGTGGCGTGTACGTAAGAATATCTATCAACATTTCCTTTGAATGAAATTTAACTGGGATATAGTTCGATATCAATAAAGTTTGTTGAATAGAAAGAGATAAAAGAGAAATACACTGAAGGACCATTGACATTTCAAGGTGTAAGCCAGTAAGTGCTTTAGCTCTGCAGGTGGCAAATATGAATCGGGTGCAGTGGAGGTGTCTGATTCAGTCGAATAGACCAAACAGAATATAAAGTTGATTCTTCTGCTTTCTTGGCGAAACTGCTTCTGTGACCTGGGAAAACGCAAAGTTCGTTTTCTATTCAGACAGTGGAATAATTGGCCTTTGCAGGTGTCCGTTATTGCCTACGTCCCTACAAGTTATATGGACACTCAAGCAGAGTAAGAAAACAACCAGCCCTGGTACCTGGTTGGTACCTGCTGTTGGGTCACCCTCTTAACGTGGCGTATAACATGTTTCTACCAACGGCAGGGATCATCAAACCACGTTAGGGACCTCCAGTTTCTTTATACAGCACATTATCTATCATGTTAGCGTGGGAGCAGCTTTGAATCAATAGACCACGAAGCAGCGATGATAATGATTTCTTCCTTAAACAGATTGCCAATTGCTTTTTCGTATAAGGAACTTTTATTGATTGTCACTTTTTATGCACAATTTGCAGTACACATGTAGGTTTGAGGGAGTCGCAATGGTTTGTATTTCAAGCACCCTCAAGTAAAACAAACGTGGAAATTGATCATAAATTGATTAAGATCGACGTAGTCGACCATGCTAAGATAATAGCATATGCTCCGGCAATCGAGCATATCGAGCTCAAAAATGCGCATTGTGATTGATTTTTATGCAAACCAACATTTGTTCGTAAAAGGAATACTTTAAAGCCAATGACGCTATTAATTATTTGATTCACTGTTAAAAAGCTACATATATTTCTGCTTGGAATGATATCACTTTTTTAATTATGTGATCATAAGCATTTCTTTGAATAAGCGCTCTGAACCCGTTTGTAAATTTGGAAGCGTCGACTGTGAATGCCACAATGACATTAGTCTCATGTCTATCAAATACAAGACATTAGTCGAATGACTATCAATTACTGCCCTCCCTCCCAACAATGGGGTCCGTAAATTACTTCTGATATTCACTGAGGCTTGTTGCGAACTGTCACATGGTACAATTCTCTTGAGACCAGCATCTGCACAGTGAGAGGAGACACACAGACATGATGCTCATAGCTTATCTCCAGCAATCTCTTGCGCGGATCATGACGTCATTGGCAGTGCAATGGGGTGGTTCATAAATATCAAGACAGTCCTTCTCTGCTGCGACATATGCATTTCAGTTCTGCAAATGGATGTTTCGATGAACTAATGGTTATCAAATGTCCAGTGCGACGATCCTCATACTACCTGCGCTCCGTTTGGTTAGGTTCACCTGCCCAACCGCTGCAGTCATTCTGTCTGACCATATGTAGCATAACAACCTACATCTGTTCTGAAAGGTTACGCCGATACATCATGCAGGAACTAACTTATGCATTCCAAGAGAAATGATTTGGCTTTTAGTGTCATATGGTATAAAATTCGTCACTATGATTTCATTGATGCTCACCGAAAGCATTTTGCTTGCTCAAAGAGGAGCTCAACTCATGCTACAGACGTGATTAGTAGCAAACTTAACAGACGTATAAGCAGTGCCCTTCTTAACTTGTTTTTGGCGTTATATAACTCTATAATGGGCTAGTTTCAGCAAGAACATAAAAGAGGCCAGTTAAGTTTTGCGCCCACAACCTAACGCCTTACAAGCATTCTGATAACAACGCCACAAAAAAAACTCAGACCTGCTATTCACGGATACAGCAGAATTGCAGATTTCACATTATTATTCATTATGGGTGAAACCTGACAAAATAATGATATACTGACGGGGCAGCATGCGTCAGACGGTAGCTCATTCATAATGCTACCTTTTTTGTGATTAAATCAAAAAGCATCGGAAAACAAATCAATTATTTTGCATTATATCAAGTACATTCGTACCTTTGTTGGGAAGCATTTTGTATGGATTAGTATTGAACGGCAGAAAAGTGGCTGTCATACTGTGTATATTAACTTGAATTAATAGACTGGTTGGGTTTGTAAATGTCTGCTGATAATTGGTCTTGTATCAAACAAAGTACATTCATACGTTTATCGGGAAGCATTTTGTATGGATTAGTATAGTATGCGCAGAAAAGTGGCTGTCATACTGTGTATATTAACTAGAATTAACAGGTTGGTCAAGTTTGTAAATGTCTGCTGACAGTGAGTCTTGTATCAAACAAAATGCAGGTATCTCAATCCTATTTTCATTTGTTTCAGATAATGAAAACGTATCATCACATTGTCACCAATTGACATTTTTGCCATAAACATTGATAATAACTACCTCTGAAAAGCTATATAAATCGGCGCTTTCATATACGAACTTTTCAGTAAGCAATTGGATAATTACATATATTGCACGTTCTGTTATATGTACATGGCTATGTATTTACTGGTTAGATTTGGGGTACGTTTTTCTACCGGTGTCATATTTGGTACGATATATATGTACCAGCTTTTGATAGTTTTTATTTATTGGGTGACAATATATATGATGAAATGAATAATATAATGATATGAATTACGTGGAGTCAATCGTTCTTACCGAACAATATCATAACTAACGATCCATAATGAATAGGCGAAGATAAGCGCAGATGTTACGACTTGCTGTGAACCTATGAAATAGACTGCATTTCCATCAACAACAAAAGCTAAAAATGGAAAATGGAATCCTATAATTATTCACTGTGTACAAAGGATGTTTATTAGAACAGCCTGGTGGATTGTGTTCGTTGTATTTCAAATGGTCAATGATGTCATATATTACCTACTCCCTTTTCTCACACGTGTCATACAATATGTTGTCAGTAAATAAAGCACTATAAGGTGTTAATGACAACTATATGTACCACGAATAGCAACGAATGCAGCACATCATAATTAACAAATCGCATTTATGACTTCATACATAAACAAAATGTGGGTTTTGGTTATCAATTTAGAATTAGCTAGAAACCAATGCCACGGACCAGCATGGTATCTTTACCAGTTGGGGAAAACTGTAGCATTTGTGTTCCAGCCTCCCATCTTCAACATGGCAACAACACCACGGATTTTGGAAGATCGTACCCTCAACGATTGGCATTAACCAACAATGACTCACAAGGTCGTAAAAACAGTATGTTAGTCAGGTACGATCACTTCACCTCACATATACCATTGCCAACTGCCTTTTCGCACTATACTTGTTCACCACGACTCAACTTATTTCCAAGTGCTCACAATGCTTGGCACGATGGCTCAGACCACTATGTTTTTACCACCCCACAGCATCAGGTACCATGGATCCGCCAACCTGTACCATGACTACATCACCCTGTACAATGGATCCACTAACTTGTACCACTGTTCCATCGAACAGTACCATGGTCCAACACCCTGTACCATAGATCAACCACCTTGTACCACGACTCAACCGCCACGTAGATTGTCTCCACTATGCTGTACCATGGATCAGCCTGTACTATAGCTTTACCCTCTTGTACCATGGTTCCGACTTACATGGCCAGTATCATCATTATCTGCTCGTCCACAGCGTGTCTATGGCAACCTCCGCATAAACCGACGCCAGCTTCATTACTTAACTGCTGCTAAATACCGCACACATTGCCAAGCATACTCTGAAGTTTTTCCTATTCAAATATAACCTTCTTCTTTTATGTTATTGATAGTATCATCCCATGTATTATATAAGGTCTATAACGGTCACAAACAGATTATAGAACAATTGAGAAGGTAAAATGGATTCATGCCTTGAAGCAGACAACGACCGACAAAGGCGAATGTCGAATAACTGCAGGTTCACATCTGGACACCCAGACGCCGGTGGTAGAAGATATACGATGTTATAAATCTCATTATGTTTTTATCCTTTATAAATCAACCGTTTTATGCATCACTGAAGATAACACGGCGTGCAATGACGTCAGTACTTGTCCCTCAATCAGGACGTTATCTTTATTGAATGATTGAGCTCATGGCCAACGTTTATCTGGCTATGAGTCATATAATGATATGCGACATGCCGTGTTCAGCGGCGCTCAGCCTGTGGGAACCACTTCATGCAATGTTTATGAGCATCCTTATGACCTTGCGTGTGACATTAGCGCTGATTATATTCAGGGAACGATGAATTAAGAAGCAGCGATGATTGAGGAAATACTTGTCTCGTCTTTCATGTCCCCAAGCCCGATTATACTATCATTGTGTGGCCACCATAAGTGACACGACGTTAACCAATTAATGGTTTTTTTGCCACGCTTTTTAGCCTCTCTACATAAATTGAAAAACGTGTGATTATTGTTGTAAAATAATTTTATATTTCAACACAAACTTCATTAATGCTTTTGTTGACCAAGATACGCAGATCGCGATGATCAGCCGATATTTCACATCTTTCTAATATTCTTCGATATCTTCTCAGCTGTATGCATATAACTCTAACAAACTGACACAGTATTAAGTACATTCATACTTTTATCGGTAAGCATTGTATGCACTAGTATTGTATGCGCAGGAAATTAGTTACGGGACTTGTATACCACGATTGGGCCATGAGACTTATAAAGCGCGTGGAGTAGTAATGTGTTTCCACGGTATGAGAAGCATATACAAAAGGGTCCACTTTCAAATATAACTCTATCTTACAGTGGTTGATAAGCAACCATACATAGAATAATGTACAAATGTATCATTAAGATGATTAGATGGTGCAGGAGCAGGAAAGATACATTGAAAGTCCAGTGTTGGGAAGAGGGAGGTCCCTAATTTGTATTCTTCCAGTCCAATACATCCAATCATGTGTGAAAATCGGCTGGCCAGGTTTACCATAGATATATGGAGAAGCATAACTACAAACAGCTTGTGTATACTGCTGGGTATATATGATGCTGCTAGTTAAAAAGGGGTGATTGCATAAGGTTCAATTTGATGGTTAATGATGGTTAAATGTGAATGAGTGAATATAAGATTAGGTGATACAATATGTGAGTGAGTGCATAGGTGATTACTTAAGTGAGTGAGAGATTGAGTGACTGAGTGAGTGTGTGAATGAGTGGACAGGTGATTAAATGTATTAGTGGATTCATGGTTCATGGCAGCCTTTGGTCAGAAAGTTGATATTTGCCAGGTGTTCCAGTGAAACATGATAGAGGAAGGTGCAGGTGTATAAGAAATTGTACATACGATTCTTCAAACAAGTAAATATATTTGCCTGGTTTAATGTTGAAAGATACGAGTAGTTGGCGTCTCTAATAGACGGCCAATTTCTCTCAATGTATACGTTTGCTACACTAGTCTTGACAGAAATCGGCCCTGTCATTATGTTCATCAGGCATTAATTGCATGGCGAAATCTACTGCCGTACTGAAATAGTAATCATTCTACTTTTGCCTTGCCCATTTGGTGCACAGCAGGTTGGTAACACGGCTATTTTTAATTACGATTTCTTGCAAGTATTTGGGGTTTCTTAGATAGTATATAGACCCTAATGACCCTTGTTCATTTGTTCAGTCATCGATATGATGCATATGTTCATACTGATATATGGACGAAAAAATATAAATGGACATTTAAAAAACATATCTCTCATTATCAGCCGAAAGAGCATGAAGTTTTGTATCAACTAAGCGTCTTTGTAGAAAAAGAAATAAAACACAACCATAAAACAAATATAATCAAAAATATTAAGCGCGCAAAATTATAATTAGTTGAGTGGTTTCTGTGTAGATTTCATACAAATGCCTCCTTAAAATGCAAGCAGAGCGCTTTGTGTTGGTGCAGTGATGCTTTCTGTGGAATTATTATTGCATCCTCATGATATAATGTGCCCTGTCATTGACAATTATGGACCAGCGGTATAAAACGCAAGCTATAGTGGCTAAAATAAAACAACGACGCTGCTGGTAGTAAAACCATATAATGCGGTTGATCCATCAAGCCAAAATAACTTATGGGAAGCATACAACAAATACAGAACCTGCTGTAAAACTCTTTTACTAGTATGTGCCCTCCACCAGAACAGGACACGTACTGTTGAATGTTGCGAGGATGATGCAGGGCCATGGTACATTATAGTATAGAGGTGTGACGTTTTGCTAATCACAAACAGATTCATGAACGTACTTGTGTTTTTCGACGAACGAACGGAAACGGAACAAGACAGCGCCACCCGGCGAATGCTACCACTAGAAGTGAAGAGTAGCCATTCGTAATGAGCGGGGATATCGTAAAAGGCACTTCAACCGGCCAAATTGATTAAATTACAGGACAACAATTCTGACAAAAATATGACCCGACGAACTTTAAAACTGTGTTTGCTCAATGTCCCTTTCTCGTCGTAAACTTTTAAACTAGGGTAGCAAATTTAGTCTGACAGAGGAGTCTTGTCAGGTCACTACATGAGGTATTTGCACAGCTATAAAAAAACGTGAAATAGATGATGTCATGACAAATTAAAATTTAGGAACCAGGTATAATAGGTTCCAACTTTTGCGAAAACTTAAGTGCGGCACAACGTAGGCAAGAGTAACTGCGTAACTGGGTCGAAAGCTCCCATGAAAACCAATTTCGTGATGGGGTGAATACTAGCGGTTGATAGGGCTTTTTTCGTGGAGTACAGTAATTGATGTTTATCAGCGATGTCATTAGCATGCTCGAGAACAAGATTTGCTTAATGGCCGATCGGGCCGAGCGATAGTTGAGGATGCACCTGTATCGTCCGTCGACATCCATCTTGATTGTATGAATACAGCAAATCTGCCTAATCAAGTAGAGTTAACAACTCTGCAGGTAATGGGTTTACTTTTTCAACTGACCTGCTATATGAGAAACCTGTTTCACACAAACCTTTATTCAGGCATACTGCATTCATGAATCCTTTTGAGTTTAGTGTTCGTATTGAGATCATGGCTGACATATTGTGTAATGAGAGATTATCGTCTCTAATCTTACGGGGCATTATAACACATGTTGGAATGAAAGTTAGAGTGCATGATACGGTTACATAGTATGCACATGCCAACTACCAGTGGACGCCCAATGAGTGGAGCTCTGGCCTGATAACAAAAATATTGCTATGGGGATATCCGATATTCGCATGTATGCCTATTTCACAACAAATAGATTTCCACATACACGCTCGCAGCTCGATGGTAATTTTGACCAAAAGCTTGGACTATACACG
>CM067347.1:19519346-19552680 GCA_034190875.2 Urechis unicinctus
GACAGAATATTCTATAGGAGTGGATTCTTATTATATTAAAACTATAGAAATAGTTGCTATAGTGTCCTGCATTTATTGTTACAGAACCGAATTCAGATATCTTTCTATGGACGCTTAACAGGTATCAATTCCATGAGGTAAAATCTTTATTTATAGGTAGATCATTGACAGTCATAATAATCCTCAACTTAATATTCAGAGACAAACTTTTGTTGTATTTGTGCGGTGTAGCTTTCCTCTCTGATGATATAAGTGTTGCGTATCTCCCACTACCATCAATGATTTAAGCTGATGCCATTGCCGTTAACATTTCCCATCATTAACTATATACGTGACTTGTATATAGACACTAACAACTAGCATGGATGAGGCGAACTAATATCAAGGAAATCTGAGAGATAAGGAAGGTAAGAGGAGGAAGGCTGCATTAAACTTACTGATCTCTAACCAGCCCAAAATACAAATACCCCTTCCATTTCTTTGGTTTTTGAGTTGCAACAGAGTTATTGCATAAATTACCACACGATACATACATCATTGTACCATGAAAGGGTTGGGAGTCAATTGCAGACAGGCCTGATTTTTCTCTCTTTTAACAAACAGATTATGTGCTACTCCACATGATCATTATGCAAAAGTGCAGAGGTGGAAAGCAATTCTCCACCACCAATTTATCCATGTAGATGGCTGACTTAGGGGTGGGCACACGTGTAAAAATATTGAGCACTGACTCTGGTCAACGGCATTGGATAGAAGGATAACCGATGCATAACACATGGAGAGGTGCAAGAGCATACCCTTTGTGCAGGCTAGTTAAGAAGTTTTGGCAAAAACAAAGACACCTGAAGTTCATACCTTGAACCAATATAAGAGAAATAACGAATTTGCTCATACGCTACTGATATTAATGGGTCCTTCTGTGGTATTTGCAAGTAGCGTCCGTTATTGGGCAGGTACGCTAGTACAATAGACTCGGAATTGACGTCACCCAATCTGACCTGAATAAAAATTTGGCAATTGTGAAATGGACATACTGAATCAACAATCAATCGGCCTCCGTGATCTGTGTGAGCATTTATACAGTAGTAAATATTACAATATAATAATATGAATATAAGGACATTGGAAATAATCGCGCCTTACTTGATGCTCAGCCTTTCCATTTCACGAAGTATTCCTAACCCTTTCCACTGTAACAATTAATTCATAGAATAGTAGTCAACGCGACTGGAGAGGCAGAGGAGTAGTTGTAACAATCGGCCCGCTATGGTGACAGAAAGTCAACGGGTCGTTCTTTGCCCCGTACCGCGACAACGCAACGGGTCAAGTGACAGGAACAAAATATAAACTTCATGTTATTCCTTTGGCAATAAGAATCATTTGAAAATAGCAGTTCCCATGGAGTTTAAAACTCAAGTCGACGTTTCTGACCTTTCGAAAACCCTTTCCCGTCGACGTTTCTGACAATGCTCATTTCTGCGCGCGAAGCCGAACCAGCAGAATTTTCCCTTCAGGGGCACTTTATTTAAAAAAGATCTGAAAGTTCATAAGACTTTTTCATACCACGAAAATTTAATATGATTTGTATTTAACGCCTCTGCAACATCATAAGCTAATATCGCTCCCGAGGACACTTCTGCGCAGCTCCTTCGGAAATAGATCGATATAGATGAGATAGAGAGAGAGAGTACGAGAGAGAGAGAGAGATAGAGATGTAGAGATATAGAGATAGAGATTTTTTTGAGAGTGATCCAGTCATATTATAGACAAATTTAGTATATACAGGTATAGATGTCTGAATATCTATACATCTGAGATATAATAGTATATGTAGATGGATCATGGATTAGATTTGATATTATATATATATCTTAGCATGATTTTATAGTAGATATGGCTTCCGTAAAGTCTCCGGAAATAATAGTATATAGATAATAGATATATAGATTTATATAGTATATAGATACGATATCTAGATATGATCTATTGTATTAAATATATATACGTATGCAGACTATGAAGTCATATAAGACTTTTCCTAGATATATAATAAACAACGAAACTATATTATACAAATATGATTTTGCTATTTAACACCATTCCGCCTGCTATAGAGAACTGACCTATCAGCCGGAATATAAATTCCCTTAAATCATCTCCCATCTCTGATTGGTCACCAGAAAGCCACTCTGTTGTAAACAATTTGTCTGTGTCGGTTTGAATGCGTATTTCGAGTAAATAACTGTTAAAATGGATAGAATTTGTTGGGGCCTTGTGCAACTTGATTAGTTTTTTATCAAACGCGTTTGTGAAGGATGAACGAAATCAAACGAGGCCTGTTCTGATTGAGAACAAAAAGAAGAAACATCACAGCTATGGACTAGGAGGCATGTTTAAAACGTCAATTATGTGGCCGGCCTAAAATCTGGTGGCAGGCCTAGACAATGCAACTCGCCCCTGGTGTTTTGATGATCTGATGCCACCTTAGGATTAGGGTTACAGCTCGGATGTGAGAGATCGAAAGTAGTAAATAGCGCGTAGCTGTCAGAGGCGTAGTTTCTTTGCCTAGTGGTAGTCCCAGCGGGGTCACTTTAGTGTAGAGGTAGCATTCATGTGCCGCACGACGGAGTATGTTTTTTCGGCCTCTCGGCATGTTCGACGGGTTTTGTTGGGCCGCGTACTTGTACGACGGGGTATGCTTTTCATCTGCAATCTGTACGACGGGTTTTTTTGGGGGCTTCGTCTTGTACGACGGGGTATGTTTTTCTCTTCCTATCTGTACAGCGGGTTTAATATATATTTTGTATCAGTATGTCGCGATATTCTCCCGGGATTTCCCATCGATCGTTGACAATGCAAATGCAATGAATGGTCCCTTAGGGACGCACCGAGCATCACACGCTCGACCGTGCAAACGCGAAGTTGTTACTGCATGTAATCAGAAATCAGCTGATCAGATTTTGAGATTTGACGGACATTTTTATCCTGCTTACGACGGGTTATACGTTTTTTTGCCATTTTCACCTTGTACGACGGGTTATACATTCGCATAATACCTTGTGCGACGGGGTCGTGGAAGACTAACTGTACGGCCGTAGTCACTTCCTCCTTAATAGAGTTTATATCCGATGTTTTAGTATGGTTGAATAAAATCTTATCAGAAACCGAGATAAAAGTAAGAATGACAAGAAAATCACAGATATTATGCTGCTTTGAAATTCATATTTATCGGACACCGCTAAGAATTAAAGCTCCTTCATATGTCATTTTTAAGGGATACCACTTCACATTGACTCAATGCGTTTCTTTTGCAACAAACACTTCCAATAAGTTTCTGATGTGCTGTTTAAATTATTCTCTTAACAATAGACATTACTTAAAAAACGTAATACTAAATCACTGTCAAATAACAAGTAAGGCTTTATTATTACTGTCTAGTTCTGACACATATTTTCTTGTGAAAAAGATTAATGCCTAGCAGAACGAATGCCACCAGATAACAAGATGACAAGAACAGCATGCCACTTGGACAGTAAACACCAGTGCGTTCTTTTAGCATACCTGCAACAAATAATTTTAAATCTCAATTATAAATCATTAAATTTTTAGTAGCATATTGGAAATGTTACTGTAATTATGAACTATAAATGCCTGGTATTGAAACAACATGTCAATTTCGGATCAGTCAGCATGATGCATATAAATGCATAAGCTGTATAAGCTAAAGGGACTCACTGACTATCGGAGGTCCGACCGTCGCTCCAAGCCCACTGATGAATGGAAATAAACCCACAGCGCTGCCCATCTTATTCCCAGGTACGTGTTCTAATAGCATGGGTATTATCAAAAAGAAACAAAGAGGCCACCTAACGCCCCGATGACTACCGCATGCGTCAAAAGCATGGATTTGGATGGCATGAAAACTCAATACGAATCCAGACATAGCTGACACATGAAGCTCAATAATAGAATAACAGATTTCATATCAGGATACCTGTCTATTGTCAAACCCACCAATATCCTGCTGAATAATTCTACAATGCTACAAGTGGACAGGACCTGGGAGACCAACGATTTGTGTAAGTCAGCTTCAACAATTACAGGCGGTAAAAGGAAAAAACTGTGTGTAATAAGCAATGCTGGAAATGACGAAAGTTACTATAAGTTCTGGCAAGCCCGGAGAGCACAAAAATCCCAATAGTCCTTTATTATAAACAGAAATCCCTTTTGGTCGGTTCGTTGGTTTGGGGTGACTGACAGAGATGGAGTCACTTGGTTTAGCTCGTCATGATTCTGGAAAGAGAGAGCAACATCGTCTGGACCCTTTACCTGTTCAGATTTCTCTGCACCTGTACTAATACTTTGACATTCTTTGATCTCAACAGCAAGACTTAATTCCATTTGGGTAAAATGACGATCTTTGCGAGACAGAGGTCTTAGAATACTGGCCACAACAAGAATATGGAGCCAAATACCAGCCAAAATCACAAGAGCTCCCCTTATTCCGTATACCTTGACGGCCCATAATAATACCGGAGGTAATACAAAACCTCCAACACTGCTGCCTGAAAAGGCGATTGCATTAGCCAGAAAACGTCGCCGTATGAAGTATATCCCTACGGAACTCAGGATTGGGGCGTCAATTGCTGCGGAGGCAACACCTGAAAATGTACTTTAGATATATAAAAATAAAATAGTTATAGTATACATAGATTTTCCGGATAAAAAAAATTTCGCTCACCCACAACAAGGCCAAATATTATTATGGCTTGAAACGTGGATTGAGTCCACGCAGAGGCAAATATACCCCCCGCAGCAATGAATGTTCCCACTACGATAATGAGACGAGACGATGAATGTGAGCTCATATCCTTCAAGAGACCCGAAAGTGGGGCTAGAAAAAGGAAAAACACAATGATTTATCTGAAGTAGTCAAGACTTAAACAGGCGTGTGTGTGTATCGTCATTGATTTAAGCATGCTTACCGAACAGGAACAAAGTTAAGCAGAGAGATGCACTGATCCAGCTTGCCGCGGAAGGATTGCCATCGAAGAGTGCCAGGAACTCGACATAGAGTACACCGGAACTCTTGATAGTTCCGGCAATTATCATGTTCCATAAAGCGATAGCTGCAGCGGAAATATAATTACATCATCAAGTGCACTATTTATACATGCCCACAATTAAATCTAGACAATATAGGGATAACGTATAGCACCTGCTTTCCAAATTTCCAATTCCACTTTTTTCTCGTCTTGAAAACTCGATCATTTACGTTAAGAAGCATTAATGACTACCGAATGAATACCCGATGAGGTAAATCTATCAGTGATTACATTTTTATTGTACTATGGGTTGTCTTGATTTTGAGTCTGTCGTGTGCTTAACAGATATAGTATACCGTGATCACCAAGTTAACGGTCTGATTACTTTACACCATGCTGTGTTAAGAGCTTAAACATTGCCTATGAACATGTGACTTACCCAAAGCCACCAACCATGCCCATCCACGATCCACAGACGTTCTCTTCTCAGTAACTCGCTGCTCATCTCTCATTTTAGCTGAACACGTGCTTTTGATATAAACCTGCGCACAGGGAATCTGATCTCATTGCCCATCTAGGTGACCAAACTCTTCATCTTTGCTACCAAATACGAAAACCGCTCTCTGGTGCCACCGAATGACAGTCTGGTTCAACATAGTAGTCTGCTTGTATGCTATAAACAGTTATAAATGTGCCGTGCATAATCTACGACTTAGGCGAATATGGGTAGTTATCAAAAAACAATTTACTATTTAATAATCTTGGAGTAACCCCACCGTAATCCACAGGCATCCCACGCATCAGCAGGTTAATCATTTGCGGCATAGCCCCGGGGGCATAGCAAGGTCGCGACTCCACAAAATACGTAAAATGGATAAAAGAGACTAACCCATGTATTCTAGTGTTCTTGTAGCTGTTTGATTTATCATATGCTCATCCTGACAAATTACAGCCTTATAATCTTTAGTAGAATACAAGCTCTTTGGGATTAGCTGTTGAAGTGCAAGCCTCAGTAGTTTCCCTTGTGGACGGCTCTGGCTGCGCTGAAATCTTAACATTCGTTCTTTTCCAGGGCAGAGACATCTGACTGCAGATCGACTGCGCGCGAAGAACACCTGTTATTTGCTCTTCCAGGCTTCCAGGATTTATTAACTAGCTTGACTAACCTTCCATGCAGCTCGCAGAATCGACCGGTAGGCTAACCTGCTGTCAGTCTTTGAGGGTCGATAGCGGGTAGGCGGTGTTGGCACAAGCAGGGTTTTTGATCCTGTTTTTATCTTCGTCAATGTAATACACTAAAACACAATAATGCCGATGGTTTGTCTATGTTTTCTTAATCTTACTCGCCCAAAAGACCGGTGGATTTCTGCCTGTATGACCGAGGATCACCGTATAGTTAAGTCGGGGATGGTGATGAGCGACGAGAGACGATTATTCGTAGGTCGCCGACGTTATTGTAGGTATCTGAGGGTTGATGTCCTGATAGATAATACCCGAGACTTAATATGAAGTTCTATTGCGCTTTATTTGCCTCCAATGACAGGCACGCTCTTTCTTAGTGTTCTGTGACTTGTTTAGTATTGCCTCGTCTATTTTCTGGGTTTCTCTCTCTGTATGGATCTTCTGTGTGTGTTTCTGTATATTCTCTTATTGTTTTCGTGTGTCTGATGCTGTCGTATTTAAAGTGAAAGCTGGGGGTGGCTTGATGTGGTGAGCTGTGATTGGCTAATCGGATGCTTGCGGTCATTCCACTGACTGAGCTTTAATTGGAGATCAAACGGGTCTATGTTAATTGTTATGGGAATTGACGAGATTCAAATGTTTACTTCAAAGGGTTGTATTTACTAAACCGGTATTATTTAACTTGAAAGGATTTCAAAGGTAAATTGGACAACAATAAATCTGGTACGAGTGAAAAGGGGTGAATTTCATTTGCCTAAATTGGTTTAGTTTTCATGTCCGAAGTGGCCGAAAAGTTGTCTAACTGAAACTTTTGGGAGGAATGAAAAGCCCACAAACACATTATTCTACCATAGCGCCCACAATGTTTGGCATTAATGTGAGGGAAACTTCACAATATATTTCTATCTTGATGCATGATGGCTTCACAATGATACATCAGACAGATTCATCTGGGTGGGTATTTTATTGGGGGTGGGGTTTAAACCAGATCTCCTTAATACTACCCGTATATGTCTCTATTCAGTGGGTCCTAGCGTAAAACAGGTTCCGACTGAAAAGAGCTTCAATCTGTACGAGGGGTTATACATTCGCATAATACCTTGTACGACGGGGTACATAGTGGCCCTCGATATGGATCCGATCCATCACCCGACGCCACAAAAGAACGAGTTCATATGAATGTGCACAAGTGCGATCGCAAAATGTCGCTTCCAACTTAGCAACAACTACGGGTACCAGACATTTCTGTCGCCATATGCGAGAACCGGACCGTTGTACGGGTGGTGGATCATCACGAAATCAACGACAATCATTTGCATTTCATGGAGATAACATCGGCTTCGTTAATTATTCAGGCATGCGCAATCGCATTCTTTTATTGTAAGACTAAATAGATGGAATTCCTTGTACGCAGGCTTATACCAAGTGTTTTTTAGTATTCTTGTGGTTGTTTGTTTATTCATATGTTGTTCCCTAAACGACAGCTTGGTTATCAGTTAGTAGTTCTCAGTAGTACATGCAATAAGCCGTTGTTGTGCTTGGATTTGAACGAAGTGTTTTTGTGATATGGAGGAATTAATCCACAATTGACAAGAATAAGTGGTGTGTGGTTCATATTTGCCTGGGTGTATAGGCAAAGAGTTTATAGCGTCGCGTAGCTATAAACTCTTTGGTATAGGTGTGAAGTCTTGGATGGATCTACCAAAGACAAACATGAACGGTGAGAGTTTCGTGTCTTGGTCAGGGGTGTGACAGTATTGGAGTACCGCTCACTGGACTGTATCGGTGTCGAGCCGACCATTCGGCCCGGGGGGGGGAGGGGGGGGGGGGCCACTTGGCCTTATTCTGGATAGGGGTGTGCCGCGGGACCTCGAAAACCCGTACCCGTCGTACAAGGTCAAAATGGCCAAAAGCATACCCCGTCGTACAAGGTATTATGCGAATGTATAACCCCTCGTACAGATTGAAGCTCAAAAACATACCCCGTCGTACAAGTATGAGGCCAAAAAACCCGTCGTACAAGTCAAGAGGCCGAAAAAACATACCCCGTCGCGCGGCACATATGTACTACCTCTATACCATTAAGTGCCCCCCCCCCCCCCCCCGGGCCATTCGGGCACGTGTTGTTTGGCATCAGTCGCTTCGCTATCTTCACGCCAGTTTCAGTTTTCACGTTATGATTTAGTCCTGTCATAACGTTTAACAGCCATCAATCTGGCGTACAGATCCACGGCTGAAGCAGTCAACAAAACACGACCCGACAGCCATAACATGGCCGAATATATATTGTAAAAGTTTTTTTTTCCAACACCTCTTATAGGGAGGGTCATTGTGTTCAATATTATTTTATGGTGGAGAGCCATTTACTCAAGTAAAATACTTTCAACAACGAAGCGATATCGCGAAGGTGATTGATGAAGATGATACGTCATCCTTGAACAACTTACCTAAAGCCCAGGAGTATAGATAGATAGATAGATAGATAGGTTTTATTTCAGACATTTCTGCCAGAGCAGTGGTCTATATAAACAAAACAAATGAACAGCAATTACTTTACAAAGTGTACAAAGAGATGATTAAACCAGAGCAGTCTTATTCTAGAATTGTAACGTGAAGTACATAGCAAAATAGATTGAATAAACATATTGTCAGATTGATCTAATCTACATATGAACCGAAAAATTATGTTGCGGATTACAGAAGAGCAGTGTGGTACATCTATACCTGTGCACAGATTGCTAGTACTTTCATATTTAGATAAATTTAACATACATTTGAGCATATTATGGTACGATATTTACTAATATAAGCTGAACTGTATACATAGGTGAACAAAAACAGTAATACTACACATATGAAATTCACGCATTAATATATTTCCATGGGCATAATGCTGCCAACATTGTCTGGCAATATCATCATCGTCATCATTTAAGTTATCATTCTAAACATGACCAAGGGATTTAAAATCCCCTTTAATACACTCTTGGCACTGAAGGGATATTAAACACAAATCATCAGCATTTATACTTCCACTAACCAAATCAATGTACAGATTTAATAGACAGGGAGAGAGAATATTCGCTGCCTCACACCATTTGATACCATGAATGTATTTGAGACTACCTTGCCCCAGCGAACGCAATGATCTTGCTAGTAGGTCACGGAGCATCAAGAAGATCACTCCCACCCCACAGCGCCACGAATGTAAACATCTACAGCCACAGTCTGGAGGGCTGCTGCTGCATTTTAAGATAGTTCAGTGATCACTCCAAGTGCCCTGGAAAGCTGTACTCTCCGGCAAGCTGTACACATGGTCACCCAGCCAGAGCTGGCCCGCATGATCCGCAATCAGTGCATAAGTTGGCTCGTGATTCTGTATGACCATTTGCTCCGCCACAGAAAGCTTGCATACAATAAGAGAGACACACTGTGGAACATCATCCTGAAAGTACCACCTAGCGGCATGAAAGGCATCTTGTTGCTCGTTGAAGACCCAGCCTATTCGTCATTTGCCTGGAAGAACGCAACAAGAACGCTCTGTGACTCGGAAAGACTCCGTGGCGCGTGGAAGAATGTGTCTGAGGGTGTCACTATCCAGATCACCAAGCTAAATGTATGAGATTATGGACACCGAGCTGAACACCAAGGATGGCCAGTTCCTCAACGTAGTCTTCTAATTTTGCGTTTCCAGATGGCCATCGTTTGTGGCCAGACTAGGTGTGAAAAAAACCGTCTTCATGCTACTTGAGGGCGCCTTCCAACGTATTGATATCCTCTGCCTCACCATCCGTTTCAATCAGACCTTTAGCGGCCACCATGCGCAGCAAAGTGTCGCGGTCATAAACTTCAAGAACAGCACTGTGCTGAAAGATCTACGCGAGCAAACCTGCTTGGTCTTGCTCTTTCACACCAAGGACCGTGACTCGTTTGTAGACGTCCTGCATGGAAATGATGTGATCCCAACAAGGGAGGAACGTGTCATAGTACACCAGCTCCTTGCAGAGTCCAAGCACGCAAAGCTGCTGCTTTAGTCTAATCAACTTGCTGCGTATGCCGTTGTTCGGAATGATAAAACTGAACTGAACTGATAGTTTGCGTACAAACTGAAACTATCTAATTACTTCTGACCACGGATGTGGCAGCGGTTGCCTGGTTATCAATGTATTAGACTTCTTGGACGTTTATTAGAAACAGCACGACTGATTGTAAGCAAGATGGATCCCATTAATGATCCACTCATTGCAGAGTCAGACATGGTCCAAGCTGACGAAGCTAGCGCTTCTGGCTGTAGTCATAGCTAGAGTAGTGGTCAGGCCCGTCAGTACCTGGGTGTGCAACACCTGGCCGGGTTCAATCAATGACAGATGAAGATATGAGATGCAACTGCTCCATATGGTGATATGAGCAGCCAAAACATCATGGTTGGTGTCTGATCTGCCGACCTCGGTTTGGTCAAACTTAGCTATCTCGGCATGCGAGAGTGTGACACCCTGTTCAACACATTTAATTTTCAGTAGGGAGGCGAAGATGGTCTGTTTTCATTTTATAACGTTTGACTTACAAATGCAATTCAATGCGTGGGGCCGGTCGTACCAAGCTGTACGATCGCTTGTTTCCATGTCTAGGGTACCGGTCCAGTTGCCGCGACCTTTGCAGCCATGGCCGTGCTGTTGGGACGTGTTCAACAATTTGGAAGCCGTGGGGGTGCTACAGGGGGCTGTGGATGTCCCAACAGCGACTAATAAATCTGTCCCGGGTGCGCCATTGTATATACTACCAGCCCATCGTTACAACCTTACTCAGACTTGGCTGTGAAACCCAAGACACTTGGGCGAATGTACAAATGATAATTCAAAAAATAGTAAGGGAATCAAATTTAGCAAAATAAATCTTTTAATTCGTCTGTTCAGCAGAGGTTATCATATACTGTAGCTAATCCGTAACGCTAACCTTCAGTAGTGGCCTAACGGAGAGACTACAGTTGTTGGCACAGGCACTCGAGTTCGGACATCATGATTTGTAGTGTATAGAGGTAGTCCCGGGGGGGGGGGGGGGGCACTTGGCCTTATTCTGGATAGGGGTGTGCCGCGGGACCTCGAATACCCGCACCCGTCGTACAAGGTCAAAATGGCCAAAAGCATACCCCGTCGTAGCTCCGGTGTAACGGTAACATGAATTTATACCCAGACGTCTTGTAGGGCTAACCCCGTCGTACAAGGTATTATGCGAATGTATAACCCGTTGTACAAGGTGAAATTGACAAAAAAGCATACCCCGTCGTACAAGATATGCATTTGTATTGTCAACGATCGATAGGAAATATGTATATTCAACCCGTTATGTTTTCCGGCTGCAATCTATGCGACGGGTTTTTTTGGGGCTTCGTTTTGTACGACGGTGTATGTTTTTCTCTTCCCATCTGTACAGCAGGTTTGAAATATATTTTGTTTCAGTATGTCGAGATTTTCTCCTTGGATTTCCCGATCGTTGACGGTGCAAAAGCAATGAATGGTCCGTGTCTAAGATTAGGCGCCGAGAATCACACGCTCGACCGTGCAAGTTGTTACTGCATGTAATCAGAAATCAGCGGATCAGATTTTGAGATTTTTCCGACACTTATATCCTGCCTACGACGTACGACGGATTATGTGTTATACATTTGCATAATACCTTGTACGAGGGGGTACGCTTTTATGCCATTTTCACCTTGTACGACGGGTTATACATTCGCATGATACCTTGTACGACGGGGTACGCTTTTATGCCATTTTCACCTTGTACGACGGGTTATACATTCGCATAATACCTTGTACGACGGGATATGCATTTTGCCATTTTCAACTTGTACCACGGGTTATACATTCGCACAATACCTTGTACGACGGGGTTAGCTCCGGTGTAACGGTAACATGAATTTATACGCAGACGTCTTGTAGGGCTACGACGGGGTATGCTTTTTGCCATTTTAGCGACAACCCAACTTGTACAATGAGTACGGGTTTTCGAGGTCTCGCGGGGGTGGCTCTTGGCAAATTTCACCTTGTACGACGGGTATAGGTTTTCGAGATCCCGCTGCACACCCCTATCCTGGATAAGGTCAAGTGCCTCGTACTGAGAGAAATTAAACATTTGACACGATCATTTCCGTTATGATTCGTTAAACTTATTTAAATACATACAATGATCAGTTATGTGAAAAAGAATGGTAAATTTGCACCCAACATAAGCCAACGGCATAATTATACACACAGGCGCTCGGTTTCCGATGCCACGCTTCCGAGCGCCGAGACACTCTCAAAATGTAACTAGAAGGAGTGCAAGGGAAGCTGCGCCACTGCCTCACCCTTCCCCATTTACACATGAAATATCATGCATTACGACCCGTGTTTCCGATGCTCATAAAAATCTTTTCAACAATAAACTATTCCGCCTTCAATAATCAATTTTCAAACTACTAGTATTTTGTGTTTAATCACGGACACGCTTTTCCTGGCACCGATGTTACTCACAAAAATGCGGGGTCTTTTGAGGTTTTGTGAACCAAGTTTTCTTCATGTTACCATTGGGTTAATAACTGACTCTCAGGGTTTCAAGAGTGGAGGAATATTGTGCAGCTGGTCCCCAAATAGTGATGTAAATGTTTAGAATTTGAAATCGGCCAATTAATGTGTTCAATTTAGTGATTGTAGAAAGCTGTAGGAGTAGTATAGGGAGTAGCGGTTCTGGCACACCAGTCTCATATGATTATGACACACCTATCTCATATGGTGCAACCCAGAAAACACACACACACACACACAGGCTGACTCACATGTGCGAGCGGTTCTGGCACACCAGTCTCATATGATTATGACACACCTATCTCATATGGTGCAACCCAGAAAACACACATATACAGGGTGACTCACATGAGCCAGCGAACCGCTCGCACCTCCCCCCCCACCATATGCGCCCAGCCCTTCCAGCCCCTATGGTATAGGCCCACTAAAGAGGGCGACAGCAATGTCAACCATCTACAACAGGACTCTTAGGAATAAGCTCTTCTAAACGACTCACGCGCTCCAAAAGGTCCTCATACTTCGATTCCAATTCCCTCACCTTCTCCTCTACACCAGGACCCTGAGGAATAAGCTCTTCTAAACGACTCACGCGCTCCAAAAGGTCCTCATACTTTGATTCCAAATCCCTCACATCATTCTCAAGGTCCACCTTCTCCTCCCATATATGTTCCACATCTGCTTGCAGCTCGGCCACCCCAATATGTTCATCGGTGCTCATTCTATACCTCAGCCCTCATATGTTCAACATATCGACTCGTGCCCATAGGCCAGAGTGTCTACACCACCTGGAGCTATCCACCGCTTTGAGTCAAAGGGGGAGAGAGACACCTTGTTTACGTGGAGCCCATATATTTTATGGCAGTCACTCCTGAGCATGTTCATTCCGTGGCGAAACTGCTTCTGGTCGAACAGTGACTCCACGTACTGAGCGTGTCGTAGATGCTTCTTCACCACCACCTTCTTCACACCCTTAGCTCTTTTTATCTCGCCCTCATCAGACATCAGGATAGAGTACATCTTAGGGCGCAAACTAACGTACTCCTTGATGGGCACGCCAGCGCACTCATCCTTCATCTTACCCAGACCCTTTTTGTTTTTGTCACTGTGTAGGGCATGAGAAGGGTCAAAGTTACTAGTGTCAAAGAGATGCCCATCCTCCCTCATATCAGCATAGACGTCAGTGGTACGGATCTCAAGCAGCAGCGAGTCTGTGTCTGTGTAAAGCAGGTTAATATTACTGTCATATCTAGCCTTCATGGTATTGTAGTAAAAGTCATACATCAAGTGCTTGGAGAGGTCCAGAATGCACATGCCAACGTAGACCGGGCGGTTCAGCACTAAGCGAGTCTTGTGCATATGCAGGGCAGCTAGATCATCGTCAAACACTTTTGTCGAGCATAGGCGGGGCTGGCAACAAGCCAACGTATTTTTTCTTTTTCCAATGAGCGCACAATCTTAACGTCGACTCGCCTCCGGAGATTCTCCATCGTTTTACCAAAGACGGAGTTATTCATAAGTTTATAGAGATCCTTCTCTAAGTCGCTGTTGGCGGCCTTGTGCAGATCTGTATTCATCCTTATGTAAGGCTCCATCCATGGACTCTGGTCAAAGACAAGCGCACGATGAATCTTGGTGAGTCTCAACCCCAAAGACAGATATAGCTTGAGGTTCCTGTAGTGTACCACATACTTCTCCTTGTTCCGCAGGTTGGGCACCAGCTTTTCAACTCCATTTCCGGTGCTCCCCAATGCACCTAGGAGATCTTTCTGGTAGTCTGACAACCACTCATTTTGCACAAGAAGCCGCTCCGACGCTAGGGGGTAATCGTTGTGTTCGTCATGAAGCGCAGCAGGATACTCCAAGTCAACCTCAAGTATATACCCCCCGTTTCAGCATCATCGGGATGGTCCTGGATCTCTAGGTTCTCAGGCCGTTCCACCCACTCAATACCCGAAGTAGGTAGGGCTTGGCTCATCGCCCACCCATACAGGTTGTTGGCATCGAGGTACTGGATATAGCTCGCTGGCTTATCCTGCTCAAAGCCCTCCACGTATGGGTTGTTCGCTTTAGCGTGGCGATGTGATACCATGCTTATCCCACCGCGCAGCCCCTTCTCAATAAACAGGTGCTTGTCATAATCGGTGAGAAGCTCGAGTTTCACCCCTGTGCTCTTAACAAGCGCATCCCACGACAAACCGGGGCTGGTATAGTAGTGGGCCGGATCCAACCCATATTGCTTAAGACAGGTTTTGCGGAATGTTTCAAACACATCGGCCAGGAGCAGTACATCCGTGTGTAAGTAAAGGTCATGGTAGTCCCCCATGTTTTTACAACCGAACGCGTTCCAGACTTTCTGGGCGTGTTCATAGTCTGCAGCAGATATACCCTGTTCAGAGAGCTTGCTGTAGAAATCATGGATCGGCGGCAGTGGAGCATCAAACTTATCCCAGCCATCCATGAACTCATAAGGATACACTCCCTTACGCAACAGCAAGCGCCGCTTCATCTGGTCTGGCTTGTATTCCGCCGTCACAGCAAAGGCATCTGGGTTGTTAGCAGACACAAGCTTGTCAAGAGAGGCCAGGAGGAACTGTGCACTGTCAATGAAGCGCAACTGTCCGACCGACAGGGAGATATACTTCTCCATGTTATTTGGGATGCAGTTGATATTGCCCTCCACTTTGCTTATACCCTGCATCAAGAGATGGGAGTCGTAGCCCCGCAGGTTATGGAACACCACAGGGATGGGTGTTGTCTTGGGACTCAGCCGAAGTTTCAGGTTACACACGTTATGGGCTGGCCCTCTGTACAAGCCTGTTATATGGCAGTGATCGCGAACAGAGTCACAGCCCAGTTTTTTCTTGCATACATGACAGTGAGTTGCAGCCTTATGTGCCCTTCTATCCTCCCGAGTCATCCGCATAGGGAAAGGCTTGGACAGAACTGCTTTGATCTTTTGCTCCTCCTGCTGCAGAGCCTGTAAGAACTTCTCCACAACATCGCTTCCTCTATAAACCACAGGGGGTTCTGTCTGCCCATCACATCGGACAACCACATAGCCGTAACCACATGGCTCATGTGTTCTCTGCGTGTTGCTCTTACCAGGATTAGGCGCAGGTCCCGGAAGCTTCACTGTGAGTGCCTCAAAGTCGGCATAGATAAGATAGGGGGCAGCAAGCTGTTTCTGCCAGTTCTGGAAGGATAATATGTTCTTCCCTTCCTCAGGCATGTCAACTCGCACAGCAGTCTGCCCGATACCCATGCACTCAGGTTTGTGCGCCAGGAGCAGTTTCTCAGTGGTGTATCCATGCAAGCATCGCTCGCAGAAGAACTTGCGGTGCTCGTACTTACTCTGGTCATACAGCAGGCGGTTCAGGTCTTCGATCTGCGTGTAATGAAACCTACCGTCCTCCTCAATCAGCATGAGGTTTATACATGGACCAGGCTGTCTGCTGATACGGTGAACGATGGTGGCCTTTCCATCCCAGCCAAAGACATTCAAGCCGCCTACTTTAGCATGTTTTTCTATCTTCTCAATCTACGAGATAGGTGTTGGATAGTCCACGCCTTTTCCTTCTAAGAGTCTTAAGAGCGGCTTAATGTTATATTTCGATGGTCGCTGCGGGTTCTTGGCAACCGGGTGCAGAGCCGCTTCAATGGAATATAGAACGCAGTGTGGGTCATTTGTGTTTTTTACGTTTCTAATTGCCTTCTTTACCGCCAGCTTTCTCGGCAGTTTCAGGTAGGAGCCACCTTTCAATGGCTGGTAGTTGGCAATATCAATCCACAGAATTGTGACCGCCTGAAACTCCCAGCCAGAACCTTGGTTGGTCCACTTCTCCAACCGCTCTTGGATATTAGCATTGCACTGGTCCAGCTCATCGTTAATATCTTCTGAGGAGAGAACCACCTGCTGCTTATTACGCAACACAGGCTCAAAATACTCAGTACTTTCATCATCTGAGTGCTTGGAGAGTCTTACCTTAAGGGCAAACTGACACTTGATTCCACCTAGCTCTTCCAGCTCACCAGTCAAAACTTTATGCATCTTCCGACGCATGCCCTTAAAGAACATCATAAGGTCCGAGCTAAGGGGGTGAGACTCAGGAACGTTCATCACCCATCCACGCAAATAGTTTTTAACAGCCCACTTAGTCTTCTTGAAGGCAAGACGCGCTGTGGGGACTGGGGACTGGGTTGTGGGGATGAGTGGGGCAGGGACAGGTCTGCGTGGGGCAGGGACTGGTCTGCGTGGGGCAGGAGTGGGGACAGGGGTGGCACGCACCCCAGCCTTTGATCTAGCGAGAATCTCCTTGTATGTACGGTCATATTCATTACGCACTTGGAGTGCTTTGAGTGCAGCCTTAGAGCGTGGATAAGGAGGCTGAAAACCGTGAATTGAAACATAATCGTTTTGGGCTTCACGTGCTCGCTGATTATGAGTCATGTTTACTATACAGTTCCATTAGTCTAAAAGGGAATTCGTTGATACACAAAAGGCAACAACAATACAGCGAGCGGACTTTGACCTATGCAGTAAACACCCGTTTCTGACAAGGTGCCAAGCTTCGTCGCACCTAGCCGCCAAACCATGTTGTTGACAGCGCCACAAGATTTCTATTTTTATACAGTGGGGAATCCCCGTTCAGTGGCGCCGACTGGCGTGTCCCCAGCCATAGGCCGTTGTGAAGCAATTTTTTTGGCAAGACGAAGACGACTGTGGTTGACTTTATCGAACCCACAATCCATGCACAATCCTACCTTATTATTTTTTATAGCCTTCTGACAACCCGTACAAAGACGATTAATAACACCATGTTTTATCTTATATCTGTGTAAGTTACAAAACTCTTGCTCTTGCGTACAGGGCCTGTTACAGGGGACTTTCTTTCCGAGCAATATCCATGGGCACTTATTGTCAAATACTACCATTGTTATATATATAGATATCTATTAGTCTAATTGGTAATACCGTCTGGCGGTAACTGGGTATCGGGCGGCACAACAAGCAACTCCTCCTTTACAAAGCCACGGAGAGGTCCATCCAGCAAATAGTATAGTACAGGCTCACCAGATTTAGTGACAGAGCTTCCAATCCGGTAAACATTGAGTGACCACACAGGGTCAGTGGCCCGCCGCCGGTGGTCTTGCTCTGCCTCACCAGGCTGGTAGAGGTAGCGAACGCCAACATCAGAGGGAAGCTTTTGCTCTTTGACCCCCAGAGGACGCCCTGGTACGACTGCCGAGGGCTTTTGTGCAACTCGTTTTGCCTTTATAGCATCTTTAGGTTTTTTCCCAGTCAAGCGGGTCACCTCATTATTTATTGCAGAGACTACAGCCTGCAGTCGAGAAACCCACTCAGTCGATCGTTTTCCAGTATCCCTTAACTCTACGGCATACTGGTGACCAAAGAGTCGTTCAGCAAGGGTTCGGTTAAAGGGTTCCACTATACCCTGGTCTCGATGGATATTCACATGGCCACGCCTGACTGATACTCCATGTTTTACTAACAGCTGATTCGCTGCACCCATAAACTCGCGTCCGGGGTCCACCTGAAGTAGTTTAGGCCAATGCAGCGGTCCTCGTTTGTATATCCTCTCAAGTGCACCTGCGACCTCTTTAGCCTCTTTTGTAGTCAATGGCTCAGCCGCTTTGTAGCGCGAGGCCACATCAACCAATGTTAGGGCATACTTGTAAGTCCGGCGCTTCACAACGTCATGAGGAAGAAATAAGAGATCGGCTTGGTGAACCTCATTGGGGACAGGGACATCAAACTTTGGCCTGGGAATGTGTTTTGGCACTGGCAGGTAGATTTGCCATATAGCTTGCTTTGTTAGCCACCCCCTGGCAACTTCCTCAGAAACCCTCGCTTCTGTCGCAAGCTTCTTGATAGCAGTAATGCCTTTCCAGTATCCCTTAGGACTATAGTAGATCTCTTGCATGCGACGATCCATATACAGTAAACGTTCGAGTCTCCAAATGACCTACTTAGCAAGCCTGTATGCAACCAGCCCAGTCGCAGCCATACCCAGTATAATGAATGCCACCTCACGCCCCCTCTGTTCATCTGAGGGCTCGTAGAAGTCTGAAAGCTGCGGCTCAGAGCCCAGCGGGTCAACGGTTTTATTCGTAATTAAGGCGTACTCACGCATAGCCTCGTCCGCATCCTTAAAAGTATGCTCGGCGTGGCCCTGGCAGCGCAGTTGCTCATTGATGAAGTCTAAGCGCTCAGTTCTCTTCTTGGCCCATGCTGCCTGAGCAGATTGAAGCTGCTCGATTGCCATATCATTGCGTTTACGTTCCGCGTCCACTTGGCTGCCTCGTAATTTAGAGAATAAAAAGTTGCTCCCAGAGAATGCAAGGGCGTTAACAAGAGCTCTCCCAACAAGTAGAGCAAGTGTGGCCATTACTTCAGTATATCAACTGTTAAGATTCCTTGTTTAATTAGCATATCCTTTGTGGCCATAGCTAGTGATACATCGGCAACAGCCATAGCCAGGTCCCGTGGGGTGAAATCAAGACGTGGCACCCCACCACCCAGAGCCATCTTAGCAAGCTTGGCATAGCCTATTGAAATACCGGAAACAACTACACCGTGGTACAGAGCGTTGACAAGCATTTTTCCATCAGTAATTGGTGTTGTCATCTTATTCCATATAAAACGGATCCTTTAAATGAGCGTCTGGAGGCTTTTGTACCACAACCTGTTTCTTCATCAGACATTGATTCAACCTGGTCAATTGTAAGGCCCTTCAAACCAAGGTACTTACGGCCCTGACCTCCGGATATGACAGCAGCAATCCTATCTCTCTTAGAAGACATATTTACACTAGGGGTGCAACTAGGTTCAGCTCCCCCAGACTTTGTCTCCACTAAGCCAGTCGAGTCCTGTTCAAGGAGTTTATCAATAATCGTATCAGGATCCATGAATATACGTATACGCCTTCGAGCTTCAAAATACTGCACCGCTACCCAGATGAAGAAACCTAAATTGATTACTGAGACAGCGGCTGCTATCAAGGCCAATATCACTTCAATCGACGGCATATGCGGTAGGCTGATCAGTCTTCAGCAGCAGTTTTGCGTGCTTGGTCTTTGCTAGTAGTTGGCGTACTGTGGCTCGTTCCTCCTTTGTTGGAATTACATCATTTTCACGTAAGGGGTCTTCAAACGAGTCACGGTCCTTGGTGTGAAAGAGCACCATCCAGCGAGTCTGCTCACGTAAGTCCGTCAGCACAGAGTTGTACTTTTGGGTGAGGACCCAGACACTTCGTTGCGCATGGCGGCCGCTAAAGGCCAGTTCGGATAACATGTCTTTCTTCTTGGTTAGGGCCTTTGTTGCCGAACAGTCATCAATAATGTACAGGGTTGGCTCGCCCTTAAAACAATGGTAGAAAGCCCTCAGGTGGTCATGGAGCCGCTCCCCTGGATCAACCACGTACACCTCTGAATCATCCCACACCCATGACCGCGTCCGATAGGCCTCGTTGAAACGTATGGTAGGGCAGAGGATTACAATATGCTCGAAGGCACCAAAGAAGGGCCCTTCAAGTAGGTCGAGGATGAATGCGGTTTTCCCACATCCTGTCGGCCCACAAACAATTGCCGAACAGGGACCATCTGGAAATGTAAACTTAGTAGACTGCGCTGACGAACCTGCCATCTTTAATGTTAAGCTGTGCATCCATTACAATATACATATAAACGTTCAATGCACCGGCCACCTCTGCCTTTTTCGTGATGCCCTCAGACGCATTCTCCACAGCCCTGCCACTACCGTGCAGCTGGTCGTCATCACTCGTCCTTAAGTCGAGCCACAGAGCATACTTAGTGGTTAGGTACTCTCCTAGGGACACGTCTGACAATGCCAAGTCTTTTGCAACTATTGCTACACTGGGGTCTCGTTTACTCGTTGCTGCAAAGGCCTTCTTCACCTCGTCCCACTGCTGGTAGCCACGCATGCCCTGGGCATAGAGCTGATTGGGGATGCCCTCAATGGTCACCTCGACCTTTGTAATCTTTGGGTTGTAGAACGACTCTGTCTTCCTGGCGTATGAGACATTGGCTGAGTCTTCAAAGAGCAGTAGGATGCCCTTCATGCTGCGAGCCGGCACGTTCAGGTTGATGTTCCACAGTGTATCTCTTTTATTGTATACAAGCTTCCTGTGACGAAGCACACGGTCATACAGAATCGAGAGTCGACCTGTGTACTGGGTGCGTATCATGCGGGCTAACTCTGTTTGGGTAACCATGTCATACTCCAGCGAGATGCCATCAATTTTGTAGCTTGCAGCGGTGTCGCCTGTTGCGTGAATCACGCGGTTGTAGTCGTTGAACGTGAGCTCGTATTCCAGTCTGTCATTAAGCGCGCTCTGGTAGAATGGCATGTGGCTCTCGAGGAGTTCAAAATCAAGCGGAACGTAGAACCTGTTACCATACACATCGGCTACCGCCTTGTCCTCTTCCTCGGTATCAACCTTGTCTCCTGCCCCCAGTCGTATCTTAGTTGCGTTTGTATCATCTGATGTGTCAATGCCCTGGTACTAAAGGCCCTGTCTCTCCTGTGCTGTCCGCCACAAGTCGTGGTAACAGTGGTACATATCGCTGTCATCAATAGACATGACCTCATTGCCAGAAATCTTGATTGTCATTTTCTTAACCACGGCGCGGCCCAGGTTTTGCACAATGGTGCGGTTAACATCAGTCGAGGTCAGCGTGATTGTAAAGGCCAGCCGTGCTGTCCCTGGAACAATGACGTCTTCTGCACCTAGATTGGGGAAGCGAACCAGCAGTTGTTGGTTCTGATCAATAGTGCTTGGATTGTTTGTAACGACTACAGATTGTCGCACGCCCTTTACCCCAAGGGGTTCGCGTATCCGGCGGTGTGGGTTTAGTTTGCGTCCGTAAGTACTCGCCATGTTGAATGTTTAATTACACTTATATCTTTAACACACAGACATGGAGTTTGATAACCCAGCATTTGACGACCCAGAGGAGGAAGGGGCTATGGGAGGGGATAGGAATGAGACTAGCTTTGATGATGAGGAGACTAACCTGATTGACGAAACTTTAGATACGTCGTACTCGACTATGCCACCATGGGCTATTACTGAAATGCCTGCGGGGTTAACAGAAGATCAGGTGGCTTCCAAAGAAGAAACTGAAGTCTTAGTTAAGAGGTGGGAGAAGGCAGTGTCTAAGCATGGGCTGCAGGCCACTCTGGAGTTTAGATCGTCTCAACAAGGGGACCTTTGGGTTAAGTGGGACCGAGAATGGAAGCTTCTTACATGGAAGAACAATCCAAACAAATTCCTCTCTCCTAGGAGTATCCTAGATTATGGTGGTACACTGCTTGCTCGAGCTCTTGGAGTGACCGCTGAACTATCCACAGAAGCAGTAAAAGCCCTACAAGGCGTTGACGAAGCTGCTGCTTTAGCAGAAGCTGCACTTCCAGATATGTTAGAAATGAGCAGCCTTGAAGCTGTGACAGAGCAAGGTGGTGTGGAAGAAACAAGATTCATAGAGGACGTTCATAACACCATCCAAGACCTAGGTACGCAAACAGACAATGAACTACCACTCAGAGAGCTTATGGGGCTTGATAAGGCTATGCAGACCCAGAGGGGTGAGCTGGTCAATAACCTAGCTAAGATAACTGAGATAGAAAGGAATATAAAACAGCGGGAAGCTAAAATGGCAAGCCTGGAGGAGGAAGGGAGGGGTGATAGTCGAGCATGGAGATTCCAAGCAAATGAGCTTGCAGAGCAGGACCCAAATTAACCGCATCAGGGAAACGATCAACAGACTTCTTAACGAGGACACAACACTAGCTGAGCGTGTACGCGACCTGTTCCGGGAGCAGGGTATAACAATCGCCTCCATACTCACTGTGATTGGATTGGCAATCTCGACCCTTGTAGTTGCTTTGACGGGCGGAGGGAGCACTAGTCCAACCCCGGCACCAACGCCGACACCAGCTGATAAGCCTGGTTTAAAGGAATGGATTAAAAAACAGCTGAACTCCTTAGCAAACGTCCTGAAGGGCCTAGCCGGTAAGGCAGCAGCTGCCCTTCCAGGAAGGAATCATTGGCTCCATCGTATCATGGCTGCTTACGTCAGCTGCAAAGGTGGCTGGTTGGATGGCAGAACATGTATGGGCCGCAGTTGTGGCGGTGGGGGGAGTTATCCTCCTGATACTCCGTGACTTACTACGTAGCAAACCAAAGCACAGCTAAGCCTATAGCGATTCCGCCTACAATAAGAGCGGTTTTCTCATCCTCGTGCGCCCCACGCAGACCGGTCTCGGCCATAGGGGCGGGCCCTGGAGAGGAGAGTTCCGTATCTATATCTGTATCTGACGGATGGTCAAAGCTTCCTCTATCTGGAACAACCGGAACCGCGTTGACATCAGTATTGCTGCCGATCTGCTGCTCCTCAGTTGCGATAGTAATCAGATTGTTGTACCCAGCAACGTCTCCAATGGCGAGGCTCATATCTGATGGAGCCATGTACAGGCCCGTTCCAAACACATAATCAACCTTTGAGGAGGCATTCTGGAGGACGTTCTGATACCGTCGGATGGATGATGGAATATCCACTGGGGAGTTGATGGCATCCTCAACGTTGGCCTGAAATTGTTTTTGGGCATCAAAGGACGTTCCAACACCTAGTATCTCTGAGCGGGGTCTGCGTCTGAGCACTAAGAATGGCCCAGACATAGGTCCGAATGCTGTCGTTAATTGGCTCAACACCGGTCTGTGTAAAGCCCTCAGACGTGTCCAGTATGAAGGTACTCCAGGCCTCGTCTGCTTCAGGTCCCTGTGCTAGATGTAAAACAGCACCCATTCTCTCCTGAAAGGATTGTAGGTTACTCGCGTGGGCAAAACCTGGCTTTGTATCCTTTTCCGCCTCAAAGGCCATCCGTGTAGGGTCATAACGAACGTTTCGACCAGCAACCTTGACGACACTCCCGTAACCATACGCATCATGTGCATATAAGATACCAAGGCCACTATTAGCTACGGTTGCCTTCTGACGCCAGTCTGTGTTTGGTTGAACACCAAAGTTAGTGCAGAGTCTGTCATATGCCCTCTTGTCATATGTATTGTTATAGGGGTCATAGGCATGATCCTGAGGTAGAGGCGCTTGCAGTTCTGCTAATAGGCGACGCACTGTGTAATAAAGGTGAAAGGTGTAGAGAGCTTTCACGAGTGGAATCCCAGCCTCGAGGTGGTCCTGGGAGGACACGCCGCAGCCGGCTGATGCACACCACACTGCAAAGTTTAACTGGTTCTGCCAAAACTGCATTGGATTTGTCAACCAGTCTTTTACTACTGTTACCGGCGGCACCTTATAGTTACTGAATAGATCAGGAAACTTTGCTGTGAATGTACCACCATTGTGAACAACTTGAATTGTTTGTCGGGTTAGTTTATCTCCCACACCATATGTGGCTGGATACACCCCGCCCGCACCATATGGGGTAGCTTTTCTATTGAAACTAAAGGCTTGTTTATTCATAGTGCTATGTATCACACTCTGTCAAATGTTCAAAGCGGCGGCGCTGTGTCCCTGCAAAATCCTATTGACAATAGTGCGGGTGATCTATACGTAGGTCTTAGGTCAATCACGTATACTGTGGGTTGGTATAACATTGAATCAGATGTGCCCCTTCTATGGCTGCCAGATAGTTCTGGCCCAGAGGGGTTAAAACGTTCCAGTCTCCCGCCTGGCCTCTGGAGCTTCAAGCGTATACAGGAGGAATTTGAATTTATAAATCGGGATATTTTAGGTCCTAGTTTGGAGGTTGATGATTCAACAGGGATTGTTACCCTCTCAATTCCTTCTGGGTCTTTACGATGTGACGGTGTGTTAAAAATATTAGGTCTTGATACCGGTCTGGGTGGAGGATGGATTCCTTCAGGTCTTCACAAAGGCGACCGGCCCGTGAACTTTAGCATCTTTAACCCACTTTATGTCCACCTCGATCAAGTCAGTACCACGCACAACATGCTTGATGGTGCGCCCACTACTCTTCTTGAAGTTGTGGGCTGTGGGGGCAGCTCTTTCGGTGATATTATAACCACAAACATTGCTAATCCTGTGTCAAAACGTGTTACTGTCGGAGCTGTGAATGAGTTAAAGGTTCAGATAAGAGATAATAAGGGACGTTTATTGAACAATCACGACCTTCCTATTGGCGTTGTTCTTCAATTTACAAGATGTCAATAAAGGCGAGTATTTATGGAACTCAACTGAAAACGGATCAGGGCGGCGCCGACCTCTCGGAATATGCAACAAAGACCTATGTAGACTCACAAAAAATGGATAAAAGTGGCGGTACTATGACTGGAGACCTTGAAATGGGAGATAATAAAATTGTTCAGTTGGGAGATCCAATATCGCCAACGGATGCTGCTAATAGAAAGTATGTTGATGACAGACATAGACAGCATCGCAGGGACCTGAGAGAACACATAAGCTCCCAAACGAAACATCTCATTACTATTTGGGCAGAAGCAAGTGGTGCCCTTCGCAGAGGATATAAGTGGTCGTTTGGTGATGGGGGTCAAGACTCACTAGACTTAAGTTGTGGATATACCATGTTATCCAATGGTAAGATCATTCGTATGGGTTTGTCGTCTGGTGCGGGCGCTGGTATTGGTGCTATAGCAGTGTTTCCTGTTATAAATGGGACAACTCAATCGGTAGGAATAAGTAAGCCAGCTAACCAACAGGCTGTTGTAATATCTTTAGCACAGCCTTTACAGCTGGAACAAGGCAACGTTATTAACTTTTATACAGCCGCTACAAACAGAGGGGCGACTTGTACTGTAGTATCACTCATAATTGAACTTGACTTATAGACTTATGTGCCTATAACAACAGTATGAAACAACAACCAACGACTGCACCGTTAAATCCGTAGCCTCCTCCATGTGATCTGGGGCACTCCTATCGGCTGAATGAGATCAGTCTTAAGAAGCAATACCTTGAGAAAGAAATTGAAAAATATGGTGCTATGTACAAAAAATATAGGTGTGCAGTAAACTCAGTGGACGCTGTAGACACTGCTTTAGTTGCTGTGGGTATGTGTCTTGGCGCAAGTGGTGTAGGTGTAATGTCTACAATAGTTGCCATTCCTATTGCCACGGTGTTGGGTGCTACTGGAGCCGCTTGTGGGCTACTTGTAATTGCTGGAAAATTCATCAGTAGGCGGCTGACCATTAAGTTAAAAAAGCATGACAAGATCCGCATTCTCGCTCAGAGCAAATTGAATACCATTGCTGACATTGTATCGGCGGCGCTTGAAGATGGGTATATCTCAGATGATGAGTTTAAGCTCGTTTCGGTCGAGATCATGAAATATAGTCAAATGAAAAGTGACATTAAAGCAAATGTTTGAAAGCGGCAGAATCGCCCCCTAGACCTGCTAAGGTATGACCCGGACAGTCCATTTGAAGTGTGGGGGTTGCTAGATATAATGGAGGCGGCGATAAAATCTTTCTGCAACGATCATACTGGAGTCAAACAAAATACGGACCAGTGGGAGACCATGAGGAAGGGCTGCGTTGGGGGAAGTGACTACTCCTCTATCATAGGGCAAAACTACTTCAGCAGCTATAGCAAGAAGCTGACAGAAAAAAACTAGCAACGGGGGTGTTCGCTTTAGCGCACCCTGCCTCTGGGGTACGACTTTTGAGGAGGTTGCAATTGCGGTATTGGAGAAGGTGTACGACACCAAGGTCTACGGAAATAATATCTATATTGATGGCGGCGCGACGGCCTACTCTCCGGATGGCTTTTGTGTGCTCCCAATCCGGCAGGCTGGAGTGGATGCTGTCTGTCTGGGGCATCCTGAGGAGGTTGTGCTGCTCGAGATAAAGTGCCCCTACACTCGGAGTCCTGGGAGGGTGATTCCGAATATGTATAAGCCTCAGGTTCTGTTGGGGTTGTACCACAGTCCGGTGGCGACCATCGGGGTGTTTGTCGACTGTGTTTTCAGGTTGTGCTCCTTTGAGGACCTGGGGAGAGGTGAGACGTATAACCAGGTGTATCACAAGGATCGGAAGAAGTATAAGGAGACGGTGGCTTGGGGGTGGGCGGGGGTGGAGGGGCTTGAAGACGGCAACTATAGTGCGAACGGGAGATTAAATAGTTGCCTGGGCTTGGAACAGGAGCATCACGGTCCTTGGTTGGGAAGACCGAGTGGGACCACAGAGAGGCCGACGGGGGCTTTCTACTGTTGGAAGCTCTTTACGATGAGATTGATAACCGCTCGTCCCGATCCCGACTTTATCGAGAAGAACGACGCTAAGGTTGCCCAGTTTATACAGGACCTCAACCGCGTGAAAAATGGAACTTACAGCGACGGTCGCAGATATTTATCACTCAATAACCTCTACGGTGACTAACTACTGGTGTGGGCCTATACCATAGGGGCTGGAAGGGCTGGGCTGATATGGTGGGGGGAGGTGCGAGCGGTTCGCTGGCTCATGTGAGTCACCCTGTATGTGTTTTCTGGGTTGCACCATATGAGATAGGTGTGTCATAATCATATGAGACTGGTGTGCCAGAACCGCTCGCACATGTGAGTCAGCCTGTGTGTGTGTGTGTGTTTTCTGGGTTGCACCATATGAGATAGGTGTGTCATAATCATATGAGACTGGTGTGCCAGAACCGCTACTCCCTATACTACTGTAGGCTTTTACTTTTTAACTAGATAAATGTCCATACCCTTAAGGCTATATTGCAATAATATTCCATGACACTGTTTCATTGTAGTTTATTCATACATAAATAAAGCAATAAACACACACCCCCATATTATACTGCATTGTAAATACTTTACCCAGGATAAAATACACATGTACAACACTAACAAACAACTCTATTTGTAACCCACTCAGGACATTTCTGTAACTCTTGGTGCTGCGGGAGTGTTGTTGAAGCCCGTTGCATCTGTGATTGCCAACTGGGCATTTAACACTTTGTCTAATACACCATTATCTCTTGTACGCCGATCCAAGTCTTCCATTGTCGTCCACGACATGTCATATTCTAACCTGTAACCAGCCAGGTACTCGTGCGGACAAGTAGCTCCCCATTCCTACAGCCAATAAAATGACGAATATCAATAAACAGGGAAGAATGGAAACAACACTGATGCAACAAATGCATTAACAGACAAACATAATATACAGCATGTCATAGATATAATACATTGACTACCTCAACATATTGCAAACTCGGTTAATGAATGATCACATAAAATTCAAGAGTAAATGAGCAACAAACCTCTGGAGACAGAAGTGAGAGATAGGTCTGACCAGAATCCCGTCTGTACAAATGATAGATAGTGCCAGGCTTTTTCACCATATTACAAGCCGCATGGTGCAAGTCACTGTCTCTTTTGGCATCTTCCAATACCTGAATAACCACCACTAGATGGGTTATTGTTTTAATAAGAGATAACGATGAAAGTTGGTTGGTATTCAATACAGAATTGGCAAGGATACAATTACGACAAGACAAAATTTTGTTTCTACAACTATACCTTTTTGGCCTGCTCTTGCAAATAGCGAATTTGATCTGCAATAACTGTCAACTTGTTTGTGGCATTTGCCCGTATGAAATCATCACCCTATAAACATTAGATGAAGGACATTAATAAATGCTGTAATAAATAAGCAGCTTATAAACATGATTACCATTTAAGACAGCATCACATAGATTAAAATCTAGGGTGAAAGCTAGTAACATATGGAAATAGATCGAGGCAGGTTTACCTTCTGAACTTGATGGGCGAGCTCCACAAGGTCGCCTGGACTTGACATCTTGTTGGTCATGCTGGAGCTTACCAGCTGGACACCCATGGGGCAAGCATTTGCTTCCACAAGTGAAACTGAAAGAATATGTTAACCAAGTAAATGATAATTTTCTAAATTAGAGAAGTTTCAGTTAAGCCGACACAAGGGTTCAAAAGATCAGAAAGTCAATCAAAGAAAATTAAATTTTGGACATGAAAAAAGATTGCTCTGATATAATGCTTTAATCTTTTCACCACCAATTTCTAATTAACCTGAAATCATACCCTATCACCACCGATTCCTGGTTTACTGTGAACCATGCCCTTTTGTCAAGATTTTGCACTATACCGAGAATGTTGAATATTCATGAGAAGACCCTATTCTTATACCATGGTGTTATCAATTGTGTTTGTATCGCTTAGTGGGCGCCACAGATCATGTTCGTATTTATAGTGGCTGCATACCAAGTCAGCTTTCGGGATGTGCACAGATGAAATCTGAGCCGCGTGTTTGTAGGCTATTCACTGGATCTACCACCTGACTGATGACTGTTAGCCCAGATAAGACTATCTATTCATAACATAGGACCCCCCATTTCTTACAAAACCTGATTGCTGAGAAGCACGTAATTAGTTAATACCAAATATTGGCACAGGGTGAATAGCATAGTATTGAAAACAATAAGTATTATTGATTCTTAGCAAATTTACATGATACTGATTATCTATTTGGGAATCATGATAGAAACAAACATTACTGCTTTTTTTGTTTTATAAATCATCGATTGTCAATTATGTGTCTGCAGGAGGCCGGGGAGGAGGGACTGGATTCTAGGTGTTTAGTGTACTAGGTCTAGAGAAAACAAGGTACTGGTGGTGAAAAGGCTAAGAACATAGTGCCCTGGTCAGAAAGAAATAAGTCCTAATGAGACAATGGACTGGACTGGACAGCACATTTAACAATACAGGCAATTTATTTTCCCTATATCGTCTTAGTCGGCTGCATTACAGCTTGTCTCTCTCTCATCTACCAGTATTGATTTTGAGTAGCCCTGCGTGGACATATCATTTTATTACATCCTGGGTCATTTTGATTTGAATTGTGGATAAATGTTCAGGTCAAGTGCATTTACTACTTTTGGGCGAGTGAAAAGTCTCTAGCCCGGTCAGACCGGTCGAAGAGTGATATATTTATATACTATTACATTCCTGCATCGTCATTTTCTGCGCGAATGGGCAATGTATTTTTAATGTCATGCTAGATTTAGCATCTAGAAAAGCTTACCCTGTATTCTAGCTGCGCACGACGGTAATATAAATATATATATGTCAATAAGACGTCGTGCACGGCTACCTTTATTCATGCGGTGCTTTAATAAATGCCATTTAATATGTATTTCCAAGAAATCCAGATTTGATGACCACCATTATCTATTATCTCTCCATTCGCTAGGTGGTCATGGACTCCATCATGGAGTGGGTTTTACTCAGCGTCTCCGGGTGTATCATTATCAAGCAAGACAGTATCGTAGTACAAGACTTATGAACAATTTTATCAAGAAAGCTATTTTCACCGTGAATGTCGTTGTCTTTATGGTCGCAGTGATGAAGACGAGACGTCAATTGAATGGTAACGAGAAAAAGGAGGTTTATTTCAGAATGTTGGGGTATGGTTTCCGTATCCCACAAGTCCGAATATATATATTACAAAACTGTGATATAGAGTAATTGAAGCTTTAATTGAAGATCAAACGGGCTGATGTTAATTGTTATGGGAATTGACGGGTTGGGAATGTTTCCTTCAAAGGGCTCTACTTGCTACACCGGGACTATTTAACTGCGAAACAAACCCGATCGGAATGTTTACTTCAGATATAAAAGTTTGATTATTGATGGGGGGAGTGGGGGAGGGGGATGCATTATGACTCCACACTGGTTGACGACGCTTACCAGGTCAGGGATCACCGCAGATTGACTTATGTCCCTTAAACGAAGGACGTACCTTGATCAACGTACGCCGTACTACAATCGATGGTCGGACAAGATCAGATCAGCCATTCACAGGGTGCTTCAGTAACTCTCTCATATTTTTTCTTACAGCATATTTGATTGGTCAACCGTTTTTGTGACCCTGTTCATGACACATTTAGCTATATTTAGAATGCTAAATTCCCTACCCGCGTCATTTTGGGAGTCTCCATCAGCTGACTGTATGTCAACGCATGCGATCTTTTCCCGATTGTCGTGTCTTTGTTTTATCGTATCTTCTTTTAATCAAACAGTAGGGTATTAATTCTCCTTTCTCCCGATAAAATATTCATTCCTCTAGTCTTTTTAAGTAATTTTAATCAAATTGTATGTCCGCAACTTCAGGTATTGTGGAAATTATAAGTGTACCCGAGGTGCAAAGGTCGCCGTACGTCAAACGAAGGCGTACTTAAATCGAGGTCTGGTTTAACAAATGAGAGTCTCAAGACAGTATTTGCTTCTTTTTAGTTTTTTGTTTACCAAATTCACAAAGGAGAATAGTCCTGTGGAATTATGAATAATATTAGCAGCCAGTAGAAATGCTACCAACACTGAAATGCTCTCTCAGAATGTTTCCATTTGTGTTCCTGTGAATTATCAAAATATGCTATTTTACTTGACTCAACTCACACCTTATTTGACTTTGATTTCATCAACAACAATATAAAGCATTTGATTTAAGTTATGTAACCATCATGTTTAGAAACGTCGAAAGTTATTTCTGTGTTGGATACAAAAAATCTATAAATGTATAATCCCACTTTCTAACGCTTTAAAATGTTTGATTGAAGATTAGGAACTGAACTGAATTCAGTTAATGAAATGAAAGCATGCGGATTAATGATCATTGTCTACAAAATGTGGGAAAATGCAAACATGCTAGCTCATTTTAGCATGCAAAATTCAATGTTTTTGATCCAAATACATGCATGGATCGCATCACTTACCGAGGTGAGGGTGAATATTATGTATAAATAAATAAAAATATCAACAAATGATATGTTGTAACCAAGACAAACGGTCAAAATGCACGTTGTTCATTTATTTGATTCGTACTTGAATCGAGCGACGCAGCGTACGTCGATTGATGTATGACAGTGTTGACTCGACATTTTCATTTGTTCAAAGTCGGTTTTTAAGCTAAGCGGACATACAAATTCAATAAAACTTCGTCAAACAATTCATTAAAATGTAAGTAATTACCAGACACTGTTATTAACATTTAAGAGTCATTTTACGGTCGAATAAACGGCTTCAAACACGGCGATGAGCTCGGACGCAGCAGTGCACTTGACTGAAATCAGCTATTGGGGAACCGCTACGATGCTAGGAGGTCCGTTTCTGGGAGCTAAATTTAGTCAATGATGTCATGAAATTTTTTAAACGAACCCGAGATAATACAAACGTTAGCGAGTCTTCGTAATTTAGATTATTCTCGGGACCGCGCATATTGCAACCGTCCGCCGATTGAAGGACGGCGTACGTTGGACTAGGTACGTCCTTCGTTTAAGGGACGTACGTCAATCTGCGGTGATCCTCGACCTGCTTACTGCAGTTATAACATAATATCTAATTGATAAGGACGGTCACATAATCAACAACCAGTGACAACGTCCTGCTTACATTTAATTCATAAAAGAAAACCGGTGACAACGCTTTTGCGGTGAATATTTTGATGCATGCACGCCGAGGTAAAACTATACTATCGACGCCGAGGTATATAACTTATCTACTGTGAATATCAGGATTATGAATAGCCGCGCACGACGGTTACATAAATATATCAATAACTGAATAAGACGTCGTGCACGGCTAAATAATGGTCAACAAATCTTAAAAGTGCATAATATCGCCCATACAGACAAATTACAGAACCGGACAACTTAAGCAGTGAATTAATTACCTGTTTTGGTGTTTGTTGGCTGGTCCATGGTAATAATTCTAACGTCCTTAACGATTCGTTGCAAATTTCGTCAACCCTACTCTGATGAACTTCGCCGACTAGTCTATATGTAACGACAACAACTTGACCCGCAGATGGCGCTGTTACGGCATGTGGGGGCACTCTGTATATAGTCTTTTCGGATTAGGTAATTTTATCCTCAATTTTATGACCCTTATTTCTAGACACTGGGCGTATTGTGTGACTTTACTGTCCCTCTTTGATTAAGATTGCCGTGTCAATCAACTGCCCGTATTCTTTAAAAAGCAGCAGCACCGATTCGACTGTTACCTCACAATAACATTGTAACCACAAGGTATCCGATCCGACTGTTGGTCTGTTCAAGGAGTTACATATATCCGGTATATGTAACCCCTAGGTCTGTTGGGCTAGTCAGGGGGCCATTTCGTTATCAGCGATGTAAGTAGATAAAGATCACGTGGTTGATAAGCTTACAACCGAACATACAACCAGTTTTTATTTACATGCATTTAATTTAGCAAACAGATCATCCATATGCAAGTTGAATAGAAATGGTGACAGTATGCCTCCTTGTCTGACACCATTGTTAACATGAAAATGTTCAGAGAAAACACTGCCTCATTTAACCACCATATTCTGGTGATATATGAATATTCTAATGAGGTAGTTCTGCATTTTAAGAAATAATTTCTTGTGATTGATTTTATAAATAGCTTTCAAAGCATATAGAAAACATACAAATACAGTGGAGCCTGGGTTATGATAGCTAGCTTGAATCTCTTTC
>CM067347.1:19552780-19580944 GCA_034190875.2 Urechis unicinctus
AAATCGTTTCATAGACCTTAATAAAGATGTCAATCGAGTGGGGGATGGGGAGGGGGTGTCACAGCAACTCCCCTCGGTTTGACAGGGAAAACCCTGCAACGAAATGAATCAAGAGACTGTCAAGATCCACAAGCTGAATCAACTGACAAAGAATGTTTTGTGTTTGTGCTCAGAACGTAGTTGTTACGCATTTACATTGACATGATTTCCATTATGCCATTATAGACCAGCTATCGGCTGGCTATTTTTTGTAAAGACAGATGCCAAATAATATCAGTACATAAGTCAACAACTGCTGGCTCTACTTTGGTTGCATGTATCTGTGTGTAACTGCTCTATATTTTTACAATAGATACATACGGGAGCTTTCAGCAGGAAGGAATATTTTTATTTGCTGATGCATGTAAAACGCTATTGACGCATGGGGATGATCATTTACGACACACTCGTTTGCCCAATCCATGACCCCCATGGTGCAACTTTCAAGATGGTGATCAAAAGTCCCTGCGGGTGCCCCACAGTATGTCATGACTGTTGTCACGTTCTTAGCCTTTGATGCAATACATTATGAAGACAGACATTTAGCATAGAAACAAATGTAGCCAAGATTGTCTTTTTGATGGGAACAGTGCTTGAGATAAAACCACTTCGCGATTATATGAAGAAGACAGGCAAAAGGCCTACATGAATCATTCGTCCAATTTGTACGCTGACTGAAGCATACAACAGTGCACTGGAGTAGACTCAGGCCCTTGCTTCGTTGTTCTGTCTTGGAACCAACTAGGTGACCATCAAGCGGCTTGTGTTTTATTGTATATCCACCAAATACGCGAGCAGATGCAAGTTATTGCATATGTCATTTCAACAACTAACATATAGATTTAGTTTGTGCACTGCTAGAGGCTTAAAACCTGAATGCAGTGTATCATTGTGGCTGCATGTCCGTAGGTAAATGCGTGCTGAGATAAATGGAAAGTCCAGGAATACGCCAGAGGTAAAGTGTTATGTGTTTTCAATTAGTTGAAAATACTCACAAATCCATTGATAGACACAGAGAACAAACCACATATTCTGTAGATAAGATATAACATAGTGTTATCGCTCGGTTTGCATTGAAGCGTTTGCTACAGATTCCACATGATCCTATCAATGACTTACGTTATACGCTTTGCTCGATTAACGTACAAGCCTATATCGTGTTGATGCATTTGCCACATTAAACAGGAATCCAATAGCAATCAGCGATACGACTACTACACAGAATCAGACCAAAATCGACAATGTATTCGATGACTTGTCTGATTGCAAGCTCGGCTCGGCTCGCCTCGCGAAGCTGCAAATTGTCCGCCGATCCAATTCGTTCCGGCGCATCGAATATTTTTGATTACCCACGATAAGCCGTAGGCGCATAGTCTTTCAATAATGCTCGTATGTATTGTGCTTAACCAATCGCCAATCAGTTACGGGATATAGTAAATATGTCTTTCCTTGAAATCTACCAATGCTTCTTACTCGGTTTCCAATAATAGAAGAGCAAACTTAGCATAGAATGCAAAAGACACCTATTTGCGCGCAAAAAAAGTTATTGGCTCTACAATTGGTGTAAATTGTCTCAGACTGATTTGACCCTATTCAATACATATCATCAATAACGAATATTTATGTAATGTATATATTTTAAATTCGAACTCAAGGTACCAAAAAGCGAGAAGCGTGACGTATAGATGATTTACTAGTTCTAAGCAACCTACAGCTGAATGAAAGGGCTAATGAATATGATATCAAGATATCTCGAATCGTAAAATTAATCTTTTTGTGGAGGTATTCATCCCTGATTAATTAGTTATATTAAAAATATTTATATTTTGTCAAAGTACGTATCAGTGGCACGCGCTATTTTAATAATGACTATAAAACAGGGAAAGAAAAGAGCTCTTGTGATCAGGGGACCAGTCGACCAAGTGAATTAAAAATCCATCAGACTAAGTGAGGGTTTATAATTTCTACAATATTTTTAGATTTACAAATCCTTCAATCAACAATATCCACTGTAATATTCTCGTAATGCAGATACAGTCGGTAGAAAAATATCTGTGATACCTTATGATAGGTAGTAGAGGTGTTGTCAAACTTGCAGATCTTGTTCATGGAACTGAAAGGTACAGAAAACCAGACCGAGGGGGAGGAAATGGCCAAAGTGTTCTTACTTTCCCGCCAAAGATGCCATTATTTGTAAATCTCTCAGAGTCAATTTCATTACCCCACGCCTTTTACTCACTCGCTAGCCCACTCTCCTGCTTGAAGACACCGACTTTGCAGATATAAGAGCGTCATTATACAAACGTGTCATCACTGGCAGGGCCCAGGAGATGACCTTGTGACCTCATCCTGCTGACTTCATCCCCATCGTAAAGCTAGATATATATCGCAATGTAAGATATCATCAAGATATCCAATTTACCCGCCAGATCCGTTAATCAGTGACGCCGTTTTATTACTGGCTATATATATTCTTCTATCCGCTCGGTGCTTGGTATCTCCAGTGATTATTTGTAACTGTCTCCTCTATAAATCCAACACACTTATTCCAAATATGTACCGTATGCATATCGAGAGTTCAAAGCGGCGATGACCGCAAGATGTAAGCTAGTGGTTCGCGTTCATCAGCGCGGTACTTTATTGAGGCACAAACAACGATGTACGGCTTTGTGACAACAATAACTCAACCAACAAGGGCAAACGACACTGTTTGATATATATGCATTATATATATATATATATATATATATATATATATATATCTATATATAATATATATATATATATATATATATATATATATATATATATATATATATATATATATATATATATATATATATATATATATATATATATATATGTTTGTGAATGGGTATGTATATCCGCCTATAACCCTTGATAATTAATACTTGTCCATTCGCACTGTTCTTTGCAGTACGTATAGTCTCTCATTTTGGTTGATTATGTGGAGATATATATGCTGAAGTATCGCAATTGAATGCATGGATAGATGTGTTTCCTATGTCTTTTCGACGATGGTAGTCAATTGCGGGTCGCCGTGTTGCTTGGCTACATAAAAACGGTTTTTAGTGTATTCGGTTCAACAAACCGCTCGTTCATTTGTGAAATATTATCAGTTGTCACTATATGGAATTTAAACCGTATAAGATTCAGATCACTGGGCATATCGGTCACCAATGCTCTATTGTTGTTCAGATGAGACTAAGTGTCTCCATACCAGCCTTGCTAAGACGACTAAAGCAATCACTAAGCATCAGCTTGGACCAGTACCTCTAATAACCTGTCGATGGCCGCCAACCATGACAGATATACTACAGCCGAGTGGTCTTGTCGAAAAGTGTCGACAGCAGCACACTATTTTGTCAAACATTCCAACTCTATATCTCGAAGCACAAAGAAATATATGCTTTGGTAATATTGCTAGATACATTCAGGATTGTCCATTTAAATTAAATGATACCCGAGCATATATGTTTTGCAAATAAATACAGTAATTCCTTGACTTTGATTGATATTGATGAGAACGATTATTGATGAGAATATATTAATATATAAAGGGATATTATAATATATACATGCATATAATATATAAAGGGATATTTCTATATATATATATATATATATATATATATATATATATATATATATATATATATATATACATATATATATATATGCACGAGTATATCTATATAAGAATACTTAAACATATACTAGTATATAGTATCACATATATATGCATGTATATATATATACATAAATATATATATAGTTATATAAATATTCAATAACTAGATTAACCTGGACTAGAGTACATAGGTCATGGGTGCAGTTGCAAATAGCAATTTTCAACACTGCGCAGTGTTAATTTTAGACACTCGGTCTAAATATGCCGTGTATAAACGACTTGTGAATTGCTTACGATTGCTATTCGTTGATGAAATATTGTATGAAGAAATGTAACAGAAACAGCTATCCATGATCTTTAACGCCAAATACGCGAGGTGAGTTAGATATAATGAGTGAAAACTTGTTGTAGCATTATTACTATGTCTGATTTAATGAATACTGTTTTCTTGACAACATCATTTGACATGATTTGATATAGCAACCAACATATGCACAATGAACTTCATAACCTTATCGTAGTATGTGATGCATCCTTTTACAAATGATAATTGAAGATTGCTATGCTGCATAATGTAAGCTTTTACCTTTGGAAATGCACCAAGAACTGCTGTTATGGATTGAAAAAGGCAACACAACCAAACAAATAACATATTATCTCTGCTGTAGCAGCGCCACGCATTCGCTGTTTGCGTCGGGGATTCGTGGTTGATGCATCAATACCTTTTACTTGTGTCTAAGTGTGATGCATCCGAACGTGTTTGTTTGCACTCGTACCTCTTCGCAACATTTGAATACTTCTGGACTATTTCATCTTTATCACAAATATGATCACATCGGTTAGAATATCTCAAGCTAACGTTCCAGTAATCGGCGGCAATTAAATGGGTGATGATGAAATGCTTGATGCATCAATGTTTACTGTATATGACATGAAGAAACCTCCATATATTATGAAGACCCTGTGGGTCATATTGTAGATTCTGAACACATGGTCTAAGATGGAATATTCCTGCTACCATGAATATAATAACGTTGAAACAATGGCAACTTACTTACTATCAGCGTTCACGTATCATTGGCCCTGTCAGATACTGTGATTGTTTGTGGTTATTCGTCTTTATCTATGCAGATTACTTTTTCATGGCTGCCAGGCAAGGGTATGATCCCAAAAATGTTCAGCGGTTGTCTTGCCCTTTATGAGCTTACCGCCAAACATCAAGTGATTGCTCGTCGAGAGTTTCTTAAATTTATCTGTACAATAATGTGGGGCTGACAAATGAAACACCTCAACCCATGCCAGTGTTTCAGTTAGAGCTATTACAAGCCGTAACGGATTAATGTGATTGGTCGTTTTCCGTTGCGCCATACCTTACTTGGATGAAGAACGAGCAAACCGCTCGTTTTCGCAAAATGATGAAATAATTTTTGCATTACACAAGTCTCAATTGCATCCTTGCACGACCAGCTAAGCAATTACTGATCACTTTGCAGTGACCGCATATTTTATGGTCATAAGCTACCGGACAACAACGAACAAATTATCATATCTGTTTCTTGCGTGTGTTAAAATCAAGTCAGCACTAATTTGTAATACACGCCCAACAAATGAACAATAAAGGGATATTCCAATGTCACATGTAGATTACTGAAAACCTCCACGGCCTAACAATCATCAAGCTATGAAATATTTGAAAATATCTTGGCAGATATTCTTTTGCACAAGTGATCCATTTTGCATTCCTTTATATTGTGTGTATTTCAGGTTATAATATTGTTAGTCTTAATGATGAAAAACTACATCAGATGATATTAATTTATAATCATTATTAGTAGAAAGCCCTGGTTATCTGCTCAGTCATTAAATAAACTACAGTGGCTGGCAGATAAACACGTAAAACACGTCTATCTTAGTAGAAATCTTTGTTCAGAACTTTGCTTTCAGGTCATACACAAGAGTGTCGTCGTATAAAAAATAGCCTTCTTACGTTGAACCAATATATAAATTATTCGTTAAGCAAATCATTGTTGTCAAGATCAATGCTCGCTCAAAGACCTCGTGGCTAAAGGGTAATAACCACAAAACATCATTACTGAATAAAATCTAATTATATTTTACATTCAAATTCACGTCTTGCGTTGTCCCAATCTATGCCTTACCCATAAAGAAGAAACTGCTTAATCATCGGAAGATTAAACTTTGACTGACAGCAAAAGGACGCCTGTATACGACACAGGGTACCTTGCGCCACGCAGCCTCGTTATCAGCACTCACCAGACAGGACAAGGATTGGTACCTTTATCGATATGTCGACGGTTGCATCTACGTTGGGTATTTTCGATGCCAATTAAACAATGTTGATCTTGTCAGGAGTTGTCATCGGCATGATATATGTCAAATCCGGATGAGAGCAAAATCATTATGATAGATTTGTGGCAAACAATGTGTCATGTTGAAGTAACACATATCGAAAGCAGGTTATGCTAGTAAGCGAAACAACTCACGGACGTTTAGAAATTTGTACGTAGGTTAAGATGACTTAACATAGTACCTGGGCCTCTAGGTCAAGGCTGGTGTGTGTTGTCAGTCCTCATTTCACTTCTCATGGTAAAAGGGGATTGCTTTGTTTATCGCGTATTAAAGGTGGAGAAACTATCTAGCAGAGCTGCTTCCTTTGCATAATTGTGAATTATCTGTGGCATCGATGTCTCCATATCCTGCTAACAGTGATATCCCCCTTCTGGCTTTGGGTCATCCACTGCGACAACATGCACAACCATAAACAAACGTACATACATACTGGATACATACATACACACATACATGCATATATACATACATACATACATACATACATACATACATACATACATACATACATACATACATACATACATACATACATACATACATACATACATACATACATACATACATACATACATACATACATACATACATACATACATACATACATACATACATACATACATACATACATACATACATACATACATACATACATACATACATACACACATACATACATACATACATACATACATACATACATACATACATACATACATACATACATACATACATACATACATACACATACATACATACATACATACATACATACATACATACATACATACATACATACATACATACACACATACATACATACATACATGCATGCATGCATGCATGCATGCATACATACATACATACATACATACATACATACATACATACATACATACATACATACATACATACATACATACATACATACATACATACATACATACATACATACATTCATACATAAATACACATGCATGCATGCATACATACATACATACATACATACATACATACATACATACATACATACATACATACATACATACATACATACATACATACATACATACATACATACATACATACATACATACATATATACATACAGACATACATAAATACACACATGCATGCATGCATACATGCATACATACATACATACATACATACATTTGGTCAGGTGATTGAAAAAAATCACGATAATGAATACCATGCGTGACAAGGCGTTAATGCAGCTGTCCACATTACTAAGAATGAACGCTGCTTGTACTTGGGGTAGCAGCGCAACAAATTATTGTCCACGAGCCATTCCTCGTTGATGCAGTACGGTTATAAAAGTTAATAGAGATAAATGACCTGGGTCACTTTACCTCCACCTAAAGGTGATGTGACCGGTTGCACAGATTGCGAAGGAATTATTTCCGGAACTGTAAGTGTTAACGGATTAATCTGATCTATCACACGGTTAGGTCTGCCAGAGAATGAGAACACTGAGCATACTTAAATGCTGTATCATTTAAAACGAATACCTCGCCATAACTTAAGTAATCCAAACAAAGCATTAGTTGATATTAACTGGCTGCTGATAATCGCAATCGCGGCATGTTATGGGTTGTTATAACATTATGCGTATGCTATGACGCCGCAGAAATAAATTAATTGGTTTAGGGGCATTGGTTCGCATATATAGACTATATTGAGCAAATTGGTTTCCAAAGATTACTTCTCAGGTAGGCAGTTGTCCAACATAACCTTAATCATTCCTTTTCACTATATAACATCTTCTAGCTGGGCGCTATTTGAATGAGGACATTTTTGGCAGTTTTATTGAGAAGTTTGTAAATGGGTATTAAAAGTCAATTAGCGGTAATGGTGTTGAAAGAGAAGTCAAGGATAGCGTTATTGTTAGTGGGAGTATTCACCTTCTGTTCAGATATGAAGACTGTGTTTACGAGGTGATTTGTTGCTATTAACTTCCTTTATCCCATGACATGTGGTGATTTATTGAATTGGTGACCTTAGAATTGTAGAGTTATGTCCTTAGGAAGGTTGGTGACCTTAATAACCTGATGTGATGAATGGGCGGTATTTGGGTGAGGTCATTTTCGATAGTTTTATTGAGGAGATTGTAAATGGCTATTAAAAGTCAATTTTCGTCAGATATGTCGGTCGATTGAAGTTTTCACGTGAATGAATCTTACTAGCATATGAGTCTTACATAGGAGGGAAAAATGACAGATGTCTTTAAGTGTGTTCTAACTCTCATTGAGAATATAACGACAGATGGATTGAAACATGACCATTGGATATTTCTCAAAATGGGGGTGGAGTTATGGGTTACAAATAGCGGATGGTAACTTTACTTCCAAATAATTTTCATCTGAAATATTTCCAAATAGCAACATTGGAGCACGCCAATCATTATTTAACATCGGACCCAACAAAGTCAAGATTTTACGAATCCAGCTATTCTGGTTTAGTCAACGAAACAGTGGAAAATCCAGATATAGAGGAACATTTTGGGATACATAAAACAGTTCATTATAAGCGATTTGAATGTGTAGTTGGAGTCACAGGGGCGTATCCTGGATATATATCGGCACCCACCAAGTGGGTTAAAGTCATCACGAAGGGTGGGTCTCTCATAACAGGCTATCCTATACTGTGAGTATTAGCTTAAAACACGCTATATCATAGTATAGATTCGTTGACTTTTGTATCTGTTATAAGTCTATATTTCTTTGTTTGCAGGGGACCCTAAACATCTTTTACAAAACAGTGAGTACCGCAAATGATTAAGATTCTCTGGAAATTTATTTTGGTTTATTCTTAGAGATTAAAACAAAAATAATTTGTTTTGCTTGTAGGATGAAGATAGAAGAAATTAGTTAGAATTAAATATTTTTAAAATTTAAATAAATATATTAATAAATGTTATACTGGTGTTTGTGTTATTAATCGGACTTGATGAATCTGTGGTATAATTACACAAGCTGGTAATGTGATTTACCGATCGTTGAATTCACAATGCGCATCTATCTTAATTAAATAACGACTCGTGTCAAATGATTTGATAAATTAGTCATTGTGAGTTGCCTCCCCTTAGATTACTCAAGCGTATGTCACTGTCAACCCTGCTGTCGGTCGATTTCGCATTCACCTCAGATATTGTGCTGACATCATTCTATTTTTGGAAAGTGTTTCCGACTGCTGAGCTTTGCGACCTTGGTAATACATTGAGCTGTGCGCTATTTGGATGACATCATTCTATTTTTGGAAAGTGTTTCCGACTGCTGACCTAAGCTAATACCCCATGTGGTGAGGGTCCATATAAAATGCGAGAGTGTCTCAGTTCAGTTATAACCATGGCTGGGAAGAGACAGCTAGAAGCTTTCAATGATGTGAACAAACGCAGTAGACAGATGAGTGATGAGGACTTGTTAAAAGCCGTGGAACAAATCGAGATGGAAAGCAGTAAGTATGATTTTATTTTCTATATCTGAATTATAGAATTACCAGGTATACGTCATTTATTTACTTATTTATTTTTGTTACGCGTGTGTGTTTTAGTGTTGACGGAGACGAAGATATTTTACATACAGCCATGGACGCGTATGTAATCGAACATGCCAATTGAGAATTGAGGAATGATGGAAATCTTTATATTGACAGATTAACGATGATTATGTCGACAGAAGCTGTCTTGGCTGCGAATGAAAGAGCTATACGGACTCATACGCGATTTGGAAGGCTACAAACAGTTTACAATTACAGTTTATCAGAAGTTGTGCCCAACCTCAATCAGTATATATTTGAGGAATGCGATTCAACCTTTAAAATTATTGGGAGTTATGGATTCTTATTACGCAACAAAGAAACAGACGAATTGCGCTATTTTCACTCGTCACCTCCACGGAATAACGACGATTTTGACAGGGCTATGCGTGAAATAACACAAACAGACTTGATCTACGCCCAGAATCAACGACCTGACTCGAGTGTGGAGGCAGTAACAAATTTGACCGTCTTTGTGAACCCAATCGAAGATCACGTGATCGGCTACCCACCACCTGTTATACCGGATCACCTGAAAACAAACAGAGCCATCAACTTGTTAGACCGAAAGAAAAGTAAGTGGCTATTAACTTACCCGAAGGCGGTGCATACACACGCTTTATTGGGCTAAATGAAGTCCAGGTTCAGCGGAGAGACACCACGCGGGGGAATAAACGACCATGGAAGTCGTAAACCCTGGGGGAGGTAAGCTGAGACAATAAAAGGGTGCGCGAGGAATGCGAACGGAGAGAGCGCCAGAGGGGGGTTAAACACCAGAGGGGAAGAGGCTAATTACTTGCTATTAAAGACTCTATAGCACGATAATGAGGTGTTATATATCTCACCTGATGAATCTGTGGTATAATTACACAGTTGAGTGATGTGATTTACTGATCGTCGAATTCACGATGCGCTTCTATGGTCTTTAGGTAACGGTTCGTGTCAAACGATTTGAGTCATTGTGAGTTGCGGCCCCATAGAGATAAAGACTAGTGTATATCATTGTCAACCCTGGGTGTCGGTCGAGCGTGACCCTCAGTTATTGAACAACCTCTCGGGGGTGTTTCTATTCATTTGACATTCGTACATGAAGGTACTGACATACTCATATTATAACTGTAACAGCTGTACCGCGGATCCAGCTGGTTACATATTATGGTACACATCAATATTAACGAAAGCGATTATCGAAAGGAAACACGCAAACATCAGGAGATATACGTGTTCTTCATCGGTCGCCCTAAAACTAACATCGCAAATATCCAAGCCTACGACGACCGCTGGTTGCTGTTGTATATCTACGAGCTTAGGACGACCGTTGTATTCTGTAGTAAAACTTCCGCATATGGACGACCGAACTATCAAGCTATCTTCTCATAGTCATAGTTCTGCTGAGTTGCTCCATAGCGTTAAGATTTAAATGGTTTCATCATGTTGATTTAATTGAATCTACCGGTGCTACCGGCAAACAATGATTTCATAACCCTATTACTGAAATGCAACAATGATGCGCAGCCTCTATGTTAAATATCGTGTAACGGGCAGTCAAGATGCTAAGCATGGAGGGGCGGGGTGGGATGGTGGGTTGATATGGGTCGTTCAACATTTGGTACAGTGGCTGCCTTAGTAATGTGATGCTGGCCTACATAATTTCGATTAACAAGAAATATCAACCTGACCCATGCTCTGCTGGGTGCGGGATTTCGTTAGAGGCTAGTTTTAACCAGACCAAGATCCAGCTGAGATGGACAACACGGCGAGTTGCTAGAGCGTCCCATGTGAGCCGGTGTTGGCGAGATAGAGGTGTACAAATACAAATACCCTCCACACATGACAGAGGAGCCTTATGGTCGCAGTAGAAGTGACACGGTCGGAAAAGGGGAGAATGAAACATGCCCCTAAACTGTACATCCGAAAGTGTCAGCAAATGATTAATAGAGATATCAGTAGATTAGATGGTGGAGCGATCTTCACGGTTACCCAACAGTCCCAGGTTCGAATCTCATAGGAGACATTTTTACCCGGGGGGTCAAAAAAGCTGAAACACCATATCATTACAGTAAAATGTAAAAAAAACAACACTTGTAGCCGGCGACAGTTTGCTGTTGATAGCGAAGTTGCTGCACTTTCCACATAATGTAGCGGGTAAATAGGGTCGCTGTCAAACATCGCAACAGATCTTTTGAGACGGTTACACCTGGGATCGTTCATTACAATTGATATTAAGAGAAAGTCAAGTTTCTATCACTGGAAAATGACCGCTATTATATTTCGACATTGATATAATAATCCTGCCTGGCGGCTAAATGATAGAGCTTGAGGTAATCGGTTAATAACGATTACTTGACATACAGCAGTGACATCCAATGCAAACGGCATTATGTGACCAGCGCTGTACAGACCGGCTCGCGCTGTTTCTTTGATTTCATTTGCTGAGCGGCAGCGACGTTTGAAATCTGACAAAAAACATGGATGGTAACACACTTCAGTGTGCTGTGCATTACTTTCGACAACTGATGTGGAATGCATGGTAAGTGTATCTCTCCATATGGAATCGACTGTCCGTAATCTATTAACGTCACATAGACCTCAAAGATTGCAAACTATAGATATGTATATATAATTGTTGACACTATTTGGTAATGATTTTTATTAAATAATCGCCAGCATCGGAAAACGCTGCGACGAATCTTAATGGGGCATACATGAATATGTATATATAGTTAAAGATATATATGCCCATGTATTTATACTTATATAGATATATCTATATATCCACAAATATATATGTATATATATATATATTTATATATATATATATCCATATCTAATTATGAATACACATATTTGAATATCGATATATACATATATATAGACTTGTATTCCTATATATATATAGATGTAAATTGAAATGAATATTTATAGATAAACGTATATAGATGTAAATATATATAATAAATCATTATATATATGCATATACAGATAATTATATATGTATATAGATAAATATCTATGTATTTTCTAAATGCGCGTCTGTTATAATATAGTTTAAATACATAAACTTATATGTATATATAAATATAAGTATATATATATATATATGTATATGCATATATTTATATGTATATATATATATATAATATATATATATATATTAAGATACATTGCGTGTTTATTTATAGATATATACATCCATACAATTAGTTTACTGATTTATATCGATATATGTAAATGCATATAAATATATCAATACATATACTGGTATAGTAAGGTATATATGAGCATATAAATATATACACATATGACTTTATAAATATCTATTACCTATGTATATATATATATATATACATATATTTATATGTAAGTATATAAGCCTATATAAACATTTATATAAATGAATATATATATATATATATATATATATATATATATTATATATGTATAAATATATATATTTGTATATATAGGCATATATATATATGTATATATATGAATATGAATATTAGTTTTATTATATATATATAAATCTATATATATATAAATACATATATATATAAATATATATATGTATATATATATATATACATATATATATATATGCGCTCGGCAGCGTTATTAAGTTACAAATGATTGCTGCAGTTGTTAAGAAACTATTCACAAGAGAACTATCACCTAATAATTCGACGCATAAATTGTTAATAAATGCAGATGATGTATCGACAGTTAATGGCATGCGTGCCTATCATTAATCCTGAAAGGAGTAACATATGCTACGGACGCACGTTGCATAATCAATTATGCTGACTGATGTTCCCACATTGTGCATCAAACAACATGTGGCATATAACATTACCGTACATTAGGAAGTAGATGTGTCATTTTGATCGGTAAAAAAACAATGAATTTCTCTTTTATTCCTTCAGTAATAACGCAAATGGCAATCACATCTAGCGCTAGTGCTCGATATTTGAGCGCACCGTATTACCACATCATTCAAAACATCATGCGTGGGTGATAAATTATACGGTGACAAAACAATATTCAAGGCATTATGTGGCAAGCTATCGCTGGATACGTTTTGGTTGAAATATTAAAATACACACCGCTTTGCAACGAATTGAATTATTTGCTACATTTGTTATTCATATGGGAGATAGTACGTCATTGACCGACATTAGACGAACATACTATATCTGAGCAACGCACGCTGTTGAATGGCTTTCTAGCGACTATATATACTTCAAAAGGTGAAGCCACGAGTATATGATCAACACTTATCTTTAGCTGGTTATAGCGTGATGTCATTTGTCAGATATATATTTGAATGGTGCTATCTGATTCCAGAAGGACCTGCGCGACGTGCTGCTATTATTAAATACCATGGTTATAAAAAACGGTTTGTGCAATGCGCAATCACTGGATCTTTTTAAATATTTCCATCAGATCATTTCCTTTTTAATTTATAAGCCTCGTAACGATTCCAATGTGTCGAAGTATAGCTAGACGATTGGTATCTTAATATTCCTTATTGGACGCGCTTTGCACCACTGAGCCCCCTATCGAACGTCAACGATAATATATTGCAAAGAATCGTCAAACCTGCATTCAATAAATGTACAAACTATAATGCTTATACACTTGACATAATGCAACACCATTATCACTTTTGCTATTTCATCTACCTAACTTATCATAAACACTAACGTACGTCGCTTTGAACTACGTACAGCAATTAATGATGTCATTTGGCACCAATACCACCTTTGAGTTTCAGCACGTATGTACACAATACCACGTATATGCCCAAGTGCACATCAAAATAGCAGTAGCAAATGTACGGGCCTAATCATGCACTCCACTAAAGTTCTTTTAGTTGTCTGTGTGTGGCATCCAAAACGAATTTATATTTAGCATAATGAATACTGTAAATGTTGAATAATTTATCACTGATTTTTGTTGCATGTTTTATACCAATTTGATCCTATGGATGCGATACATTGTAGCAGCTGTGCCGTTATTGGTCCTGGAAATGAATAGTTGGTGTGTTAAGGGTTGCATTCACAACTGTCATGGTTTGAAAGAGAGCAGGCATATGTTAATGTATTTCACACGTACACACAGTCAAAACTGCTCATATAAGCAGCGATAAAGATGCTATTGTATAATAAAACGGCGAAAAGTTCAGCCCGTTGGTTTTTTGCTGGAGATCACATAGCGTGCATTTTGCTCTTGTCATTCCTTATCTTCCATGCGTAACGAAGATACCGCATTTTAAACATGTAACATATGGTTGTACGAGAGACACGTTATTTTGGTGAAACGCTCTTGTCTATCACTGACGTTGTTATTTCGGAACGAGTATCTGAGGAACACACTATCTCTCTGTCATTGAACGGAAAACAATACCAGCAAATTAAGCAACCCCGGTGTCGACGACAATCAAGAGTGAGTGTATATTTTTAACAATGATGTCGAAACATTTCCACGGACAATCGGGTAAAGGTTTATTGCCAATGAATTGTCGACGGCTGGATGATAGTGTAGTTGTCAAGTGTTTCTGACGACTGGTCAGCGACCCCGAATGTATAATAACTATAGCAACCCGAGTACAATTCCGCAGGCTGCATTCCTTGCTACCACTGTACGGGTCTTTGTCGAATGTTGCATGGAGCGTAGCTGCTCATGAACACTAAGGCATGCTGGAGAACGATATGAGGCTATTATCACCATCCGCATTATCTTAAAACTCTTTGTAAGTCAAGGTTCTATGAGCCAGTTTAGTACGTCATACTATCTGCAACATTTCTGCAACAATCAGGATTTCCATTCAATATCCTTACAATCATTAAAAGATGCAACACATCGATGGCACATGCATACTTTGTATATTATCATTACTGGTTTAAGCATACACAGTGCGACATAGGGTGGAAGGTCCTCGATGTGACTATTATTTGGCAGTGTAACCTAAGTATCTTTCATAAGGGACGGCATTTAATCTCGCCTCGTGTATGCCTGAAGTAAATCCGCTAGGTCAGCAAATATACATTACCATTTGGGGCTTAAGCAATTCGTCATATTGGCGAAGCCTTCAGCATAATGTATATCGCAGTTTTGCTAAATCGTGTGCTTTTATTTCGAATACATCGACGCAAGAAGTTTGCCATAGTCCGCACCATGTGCGTTGGCATAATTCCGATGGTTCATACTTGCATTGCAGTCAATATGTTGAGTTCTGCAATGGCGTCGCAATAAACATAGAGTACCATATAACGAAAGATTCGGCAAAGTGGTGCGGCTAGAATTATTCTGCAGGAAAAGTTCTTATGACATCACCACTTCCGGGTAGAACGCAATATCTTGGCCTCGAATTAGTATATATCTAACATGATGGTGTCATCATTATGATGCATATATATCACAGGGACTGTAAACCACATGGCAAGAATTTTTTTCTAATACATGGCTATTCTTACAAATCCGAGCAAACAACCACTAATGTTTGCTATTGAACATACACATCGTCTTGTGGTTGTTGAGTGTTTATTATGTCGCCATACTTCATGGAACTCAGATATGGAAAAAATCTGTTTACAAGCTACAATACGTTTGTGCTTCAATAGAAATGCAAGCAGCCGTAATCTTAGGTCCGACTCAAACACACGAATTTTGATCTCTGCAATAGCCGGACATAACTATGGATGATGTTTGATTAATACTGCCGTATGTTACCTTGCTAAATTGTCAATTTTCTGAAACCAATATGGTTGCAAACATTTAAAACATTTAGCATTGATGCGCTGCTTAGTGACTACTCCGAAATGTCCTCGGCGACGTAGAAACACAAAATGCACGAAATGTTACCCGTAATTCACCAAAATAATGCAATCTTAAAATATGGAATCAAAACTGTCTTTCGGGAGGGAGGGAGAGCTATGGAGAGTATAGGCGAAGATTATTGCGGCAGTAGAATAATATCCATAGTGCTTGATATGTAGTTTTGTAATCGTTGAACGAGTGATTCTGTCAAACAATACACTTTATGCTGTGCAAAAAAAGACAAACGCTTGTGGATCGTGTCATAGTGAAACATATATCCTCAAACATTTGATAGGTAAACAACAGGACAATGTATAAAAGTTCACAGATGGTACCTGCGTTAGGCCACTTCACCCACAAATAATAAATACTATCAATTCCGCTTATTTATGGTGTAATATATGCTCCGTTAAAGCATAACATTTATTCTGTACGAAAAAGCCGATGCGAGAATATTTATATTTCTGTCCGCTCTCATATAGTTTCTGTTTGTGCAATACATTTGTTCGACATCGCCTACGAAAGAAGCATGCGATATGAAGATCTTGTTTTCGACCGAGATGGATATAAAAGACGTTTAACCTCGTCCGGGTCAGTTATTCAGCTTATTTAGAACGAACCATTGCGCTGCAAAATTGACAAATGCATAACGGATTACATGGAAGTGCGGCCAACATTTATGACTTGTAATCATATGCCAAAACCATAACCAATGAATTTATGTAGCAGATGCTGGTGATAATCAGCGACATTGACATTGCTTGAAGGGACAATAAACATAATTTGCGCAAACAAGGAAACGCTTCTATGACGTTTTGTAATAGCCACAATCGACTTGTGGTTTTCTCATAAAGTACAGGTGCATTTTGGCAACCTCTTAAGATTAGTCTAATCCTGTGATAATGGGAGCATAGTATGCCACACATCAAATGAACTGGTTAGGAGCTAGTTTTAGGTACTGTTTTTAACAAAACAACAACTCTGCCAATGAAATATAATATATTCTGTACAGATCGAGTAGATATGATAATTTGTTAGCAGGGATCTCTAAAAAGCTGTTGCTTGAGTAACATGTCAATATCACCAATAACTGTTAAGTCTCGACTGAAGGGTATCTAAAATGAGAAGGTAATGTAACTTTGCAACTCCATTATGACCACTTACAAATATAAATGGGAATACTAGCTAATACCTTTTTATGTGCTATGCGCAAACCATGTCATTTTGCCAACTTATAGAAGGCTATGGTTGTCTGTCTCGGTAAACTTTCTTTCAGATCACTGCAGCTGCCTTCGACACAACCAATAGATCAGTGCAACATGATTGTTGAAGCGTAATGCCATTCACTGTTGCTGTGGAATTAACCGACAGAGAAGATCTAACTTAAGTTCATTTGTCCACGCTAGTTTTGTATATCTCGTATCATATGTTTGTCCTCCGTCCTATAAAACCCCTAATAGGGCTCGACATACTAGACATATTTACTACGCTCGTTAGTGAATCCAGCACTTCGTGGCAACGGCTAATGCTCTTAGTTGAATTAAACTATTTAATGTTTTCTATATACTCCATGACTCTCTCTGTGATTTTTGCTTAAAACAAACACGATTCACAGATTACCAGAGCGTTTCTATTAACTACCCTTAATCTGTCTGTGTTGACACCTCTCAGTATGGGAATGTTCGATTCCCAACAAAACCACGAATTCGTTCATGCATCGATACTCGACAGCATGGATGAAGGCAGAGAAGATGACCAGCTGGGCATGTACCATTTCCTTTAAGCAGATAATCACTTTCTTTGGATATTCGATCCCTCTATTTGTCAACGTATTGTATACAAGATGAAAACACCCTAGCAATAAGTTATAATGCACATACAAATCTTTTCGTAGCCTAGAAAGAATACGATGTTGTGGTCGATTAGGCAAGATGTAGAAATAGGGGTACTGGACGGGATTCATACGAAGCCACAAATGCATATATCCTATCGCCTCATAAATGGCGGCATTTAGTCAACCGATAATTTGTCATATGACAGAACTATTTTACAAACTATTTTGGCAAAGCGATGGATAGAAAATACTTATGCAGCAAAGTTGCCCCTCCATAATCTTACTACAATTAAGCTGTGAGGTACAAACTTATCAAGAAAAGGAAATTGATATGTTTGGTGAGGATAATCGGGAGCATTACTCTTATCACAATGTACATCATGCCTCATACAAGCACAGAGGTTTGCTTTGGCTTAACTATCTATTCACATCAATACTGACACTATTGTTATAATGTCAGATTAATTGCCATTTGATAAACAACCATACCTAAGTAAAGATTGCAAAATAAATATTCTTTGGGTGGGAGGCTTCAATGATGAAATTTTGGAAGGCATTAAATCATTGTCAAATTATGCGATCGGTTGGGACAAATCAATTTGACGATGGCGTTGGTGTATATTTTACTAACTCTAATCATGAATATGCCGCTTATTGGGGTTTTATCGCCGTGGATATAAGAGACATTCACACATCATATGCCATACAATTATAGATAGTCAGTAGTCAGATACACGTGATCCTGCTCCTTGTCAGAAACTATAAATATCTTCATAGTGCTATATGTTTCATCCCTACAGTCTCAAATGCATGCGGGCCCAAATAAGCTTCCATGGAAGACGTAAATGTATAATTTGTTCAGTCGGGATCAGTCACACCGAGATGCTTTGTGGCCGCGAATCATTCGAACATTCTTCATGAAGCGTTTGATTATACAGTTTTAATCGAGAGGAGAATTGTCGTAAGAAATGGATAGTGCGGGTCTGCCAACCTACTCGTTTTTGTGTAGCGAGCATTTTCGACCTTAATGTTTTTGACCAGGCATTTACATAGAGAAATGCTCACGGATAAAAGTGCATATATTCTCCCAACTACTTTCCCCACCATATTCATGGGAGGTTGCAAGGACTCGCCCCCAGTCAGGTAGAGGAGAACAGAGAGCACCAACAAGTGAGCAAAAGTATCACATTTTTGTTTTTGTTTACCTTGTGAGACAATGGCGCCAATCTTAACAACCCAAGCAGCGACAAAAGGTGGTGTATAAATATATATTTAGGAATCCATTCCGTTTGAAAACACCATCAGTGCTAATTCTGCGAATTCGCCGCGCTTACGGGAGAGTGGACTCCCTAAAAACCAGGATTCAGGTGGCGTCAGTGCAATCTTTCTTCTGTGATCCATAACACAGAAATTATGCTTGTAAATGTATGATGCTCTATAGCCTTGTTCTGATATATGATTAACAGTGCCTATGTGTTGTTAAAAGCTGTGCAGACAGGAAGAAAACAACTTAGATATTAGGACAATATTCCACCCACGAATTGCCAAATGTATCCGGGATACCCATCCAAGCATTACGCATAATTTTGACATTTGACATGTTGCTAAAGGTAGATATATCAAATTCTATATTTTTGTGTCAAGATGAAGAACTGTGCAATTCTGTTACTTCATCCAAGCATCCATCCGGCATATTTCAGACATACAACAAATCTACAGCAGTGGCCATATGTAAAGGTCTGGCGGATATACAAGCGTGGATACAAAACATTGTAAACCATCTCTATTGTTGTGCAAATGCCCCTGCGAAAATGGACAGCTGGTGTTTAACAAGTGGCTCGCAATTCTCGACCACATTTACAATATTCATTTTGGTTTAGGAGGTTTGTTCCAGTCCTGTGTTCCTTGGCCTTTGAATGGTCGAGAGAGACGCAATATGTTGATCAAGCCAGGTGATGCTACTTAGCATTTTAGAGTTAAGATCTGATGAATAAAACAAGAATAGCACTTACCTATCCTGCTTCAAACTGATTGTGAAGGTGCATAACTGATTTCAGATCAATCATTGCAACTATGCATTTCAATGAAAAAATTTGAAATCAACAGCATTTTTACAATATAGGCTATTGTGGAACATCTTTTGGCATCGACAATTAACATAAGCAAACACAGTGATGCAAATGATGAGTAGATTGAAGCACTAGAAACCCAACCGATTCTGAACTCAATTGTCCAGATAAAAGAAACTTCAACATCGGCCATCGTTTACGGTTAAAACTGCGAACAAGTGACAAGTTCATCGAGTGACTTCACGATATGTCGGGCCGAATATTTCGATAATGGCGGCGAGTGCCAAAATATCGCCTTTATATTTCAATTTACGTTATGTTTGGGTGACAAGTTTGACAATTGAAATCCAAAAACCAAGTGAATGCAACTTTATCTTTTATTCGGTATCATAAAACAAACCATGGATAATTGTTGCCACATGCACTCTAATAATTGGTTGCTGACCTGTCAAGAAATATAAACATATTGAACGTGTTTATGAATAGAGCTTTCAGACAAGTCAAATTCACTTTCGCCATTTGGCAAAAGCATTCGATGTGCCGGTGGTCTATACGCTATAAAGGAGAACACGTGGCTGCTTATACATGTTCAACATCATGCTAGCTGTAGAATAAGACATACCTCGCTTGAGTAGTAGAAAAAACAATTTAATATAATCAACGCGATCAAAGGACAACGAGGTATCTAATAATATCACATCGCAAAGAGAGCAACGACGGACCCAATATAGTAACTTGTGAACGGCCACTTCGGGCTTGACATATGTTTATTGATACGCCATATACTCCACATATTGTTGCTAACTCAATCAATATCGCTGGTAAAAATGAAAATAGGACACGCCTTGCTATGTAAATTGTTTCATGGCGCAGAGGTACATATTAGAGTCCTTGGGTCTCTAGTATGAGGTCATTACTAATGTCTGATATCGTAGCGAATTTCGTAAACATTGAAGGGGCTAACAATGCTGTATCGCTTGCCTATTTTCATAATGTGTCACGCCAAAGAGTACCCGATATGTGTGTTTCGTCTGGTTGCTTTATCGACAAGCAACACCATTTGACACTTGATGAAGTAAACAGTAAACGTTATTTCGTGTCATCCAAGTAGTACCTATGAATTTATGAGATGTCGATGACGGAGGCAATACTATGCAAAAGAAGATATAGGGGGCTCCGATGTAACGGGTGAAAGTTGCTCATCTTAATCGTCACTTATCTATAGCCATTCGTCAGGAAAATACCTATGGGGGGCAGTATCTAGAATTATAAATTTTATTGCGATTGCAATATCAAAGAAGTGACCGATGGTTCTCGTAGACACTAAACCATTATCATGTACAGCGCGTAGCTTTAAACGACAATATCAGCATATTTAGGATCGGATAATATAGTAGATTGATAAAGCTATTTGAGTGAAAATGTACGTTTCTTAGAAAGAGTAATACATGCATTATGTGCAATACTATGGAAATGCACTGCTGTTTCTATGCGTTAAGTCAGTTGATGGGCATTTATAACGAAACACTGGTGGATTTGGATTGTATTAATCGCATCATTAGACTGGACGATAATTGAGTAAAGTTATATTCGATGAATATTGTCAGCTTTACCTGTGGTCAAGACCAACCGCACGGGATCTGAAGCTGTTAGGTTGTTGTACGCTGTACACCAACCAGCTCAGACATGTGTGAAATGGACGAGAATGACGAAAATGATGCTATGACAGCAACACATATCTGGATTAATGCGCTAAATGATATATCCGGGGCATGGAGGAGAAATAGCACGCTTCATACAAGGTAATGACAATAGCAGACAGATGTGTGTGACGTTAACACGGACTGCGGGCATTAATTATCAGTACTTCAAGTAAACAGAATCTAGCTTTATGTGAAACACCACACTCATTCAATGGGTAGCAGTGTTCGCGCCGCCGGATTTATTGAATGCGCCGCTGACTGGGAAAATGTAGTCAACACAGACAACCGACAAAGCTGTAATTTGTCGCCGTGTACATCCATCTATTTTGGCTTTCTCATCCCTTTGTATTTGAATGGCTTCCAAAGTTACATCATCTTCAATTGGAAATTTGACCTTCATATCACCCACCAGATCAAAGCAAATGAACTTAAATGACATTGTCGAATACAACCAATCAGTATACTTGAAGCTCATTCAACATTTCTACGTGCTATTGCATCGCGTTTGATGTTAAACAACAAAATTAAACTCCGGTTTAATGTGTGACTTCCTTGCCAATACTCGACCACGGGAACAGAAAACTGTGATTAGACAAAGTGGTTCGGCGATCAATACACTATTAACACCTATAGGTACAGAATAATGCCATAGCGTGTTCGCAGTACGTCGTCTGTCACTCCCTACTCCTCTCTCCCGCAACCCACTACCACTTTGTTATCTGCTGTGTGTTCCAGTTGTCACCCACTGTGTCATTACAATGTTAGCACATTGATTGAGGCACGACTGCGGTCATTCATATTGCATGGCATTTCATATAACATTTATGTAGCTATTTTATCGATTCATAATTCAAACGAGATGGTGTATTGTTATTAGTCAGCTATTAAATTGCTTTTCAATCTCCTTCTATTTACGAGTCAATAGATAAGTTAATGAATGTTGTCGTCAATGTAAACGAGGGGTTGTCTAGGTATTGAACGACATTCCTTACTTTCAGACGTTTTTAGTTTTGCAAAACAAATTGACAATGAAGATAACCAGAACATCCTAAGATAACCTACAGGCACGACTATGCGGTCGTAAAAGTGCCCATGTGCTATAATCTTTTGATGTATCTTAGAATTATGGTATCAATAAAACATTACATTGCCTCATCACCAGATATATGATAGCACATTAGTTCCACCAACATATTTGGCCTAGAGTAAATATCGTCTCTTGGACCCACGAAACAAATGTATACATGTGATATACTAATTCTAATCGAGTAGTAAATTGCCCTATATCGTCGAACTAGATAATGTTTGGTATGTTAAGTAAACATCCTAGCCGCTGCGCAGCATACACCTTAATTCAAGTGAACCATTTCGGCGGGAATGCATCTTATGTTTCAAAATATAGTCATGAGCTATTCGGGGGAAAGTTTGATTAGTTAAGATAAATAGTAGGCGTCCGATTTTACGAAATCAATGTATTACAAATAATGCCAAAGACATTTTCCGGTTCTAAGCATAGCCACGTTCCTGACAGGTAATCTCGTCGTTATCTATATAGGTTATTACACGGAGATCAGGCGGGCATCAATGGATGTTACGAAAGTTGCCACACAATACTACAGAAGACTCTTATCCCTTGTGAACTCATCGTTATACCCGCCATGACCTTATCTTAACCCTATGCTCTTCCATGCTGCTGTCCTGGCCTTATATCCGCCATTACTCGTCCTTAGTCCTCGACAATTTGTCCCTACTTGCTTTATCCCTCAAAAAAAGCTGGAGCATTATTTCAAAATTTCTGTAGAAAATGTAATGTTAATAGTTCAGTCGCATTAATTGGCAAAGCCTTTCTTTAGCATTGATTGACGGCTACCCTCAAAGTGCCCCGATTCAAATGAACAAAGCTATCCTTGATGGTTTCCAAATCTGGGCGGATTTCTCTCAAAGGTCTTGATTAATTACCATATATATTGCAGATCATGCCCGGAAATTTTGCGTGACATTCTCCACCACTTACTGTTCTACGGCTAAAAAATCGCAAGTAGTTTTTGTATCAACCGGATAGAGCTAACAGCCTCTACATCCCAATGCGCAGTTATGAGATGATTGCTGGTACATGATAACGGTAAGCGTATTTCTCCTAACTCGCGTCAACGGAATCGAATCCTAAAATGTACATATATACATCTGTTCACGACGGTTAATGCACTATGGACCAGACTCCTATATTTAGTCAGGTCATTGGTCTTGGTGTGCCTGGTCATTAAGTTGGCCTTCTACGAATTGTTGGTTACCCCATTTGCACTGGTGTGTCATCATTTATGCGCTATTTGGATTAGTTTGACAGATTGGAATGACTTAGATGCATACGGCATAATCACGCCATGAAAAAGAGGAGAATTTTGTAGTCGTCAGATATGATTCGACATACCGATTACGGCGAATTCTACTTTTTTTAATTTTTGCATCAAATAATTGATTAATAAGTGTATTTACCCGAAAATCCGAAATATTCAAATAACCATTAGAGGCGACTTCCATTTTACTAAACTGACAGCTTATACGAGAGAAGAAGCCAGCCAATTCCGAATTCCGGGCATATCAGTAAAACGTTAATGCTGATGTTAACCACATTTATGGTCCATTGTCGTGATTTACCAGTGAGAAAACAATAAATGGTTGAAAGGATTTCAATGTTGTTGGACGAAAAAGACATTTCTCACCCAAATAGCATTATGCATTCAGGAAAATAGTTTCACACTTAGCCTCTTTAGTGTACCAAATTATATACGGATATGAGAAGAAAGTGTTTGATGTCGGCGGAGGGTGCTGGTTATGTGCGCTATATTATGATTTTATAGTGTTTGAGGATTGGCCAACTATCCGTGCAGACATTGTAAAGGTCGCTGTCTTAGATAAAGACCGCTAGAATTTGCAAACAAGCCCCACATTCAATTCTACATAAAAGTACAAGTTGAGCGAAAGAAGAATTACACAGATTATTAATAACATGCTTTAACTTTCTCAATATGCATAGTACAAACCATCAGGCTCCAGCAAATGCATATATTTAAAGTTACTCTTAACATCATCAGCTCAAAGTTACAATATTTTGCGCGGAATAGTACTTAAATCGCGTCAATTGAGAATGATAATTCGCCATTTTTTCATAGTCCCTGTCGTTTGTGCAGACCAATCTTTCAACGCCACAAATTTGATTCTAAAGAGGGTATCAGCCAGCATATCTGCATTTTCTTTACGAAGTGGATGCTAGGAACTGTAGGAACTTGGGGTTTGTTTTTCGATCATATTCTGTCGATATGAAATGTGAATACTTAGCCTGCAAGAAATTAGCAGTGTCATCGCAAATCTAAGATTATGTCATCAGGCACAGTCTAAATACCGCCATAAGGTATGACCCTGTTCATATCAGTCTGAGCTTCTTAAATCTTACATGATCCGCAGAATTAGCGGCTTCGCTTCACTTGAAAAGAAAGAAATGTGAATTGTTTAAAAAAAATTCAGCGGATAGTCTGATTAACGAACTACTGGTTGTGTTTTCGGGCTTAATACCAAAGTAGATCTTCTCTATATCCAAGCAGGTTCTGAAGCTTGAGCTCACTATCTTACGATAAGCCTCCCAGCCATGAAGTCTGAAAGGAGTAACATCTGCTACGGACACACATAACTTAATCAACTATACTGACTGATGCTTAAACATTGTGAATCAGAACACACGTGGCATGTACATTACTGTACATAGAAACTAGATGTGTCATTATGATAGGGTAAAGCCGATGAGCCGATGAAAGTCATTTTTATTTCTGGTATTGATGCAAATGGCAGTGACATTTAGCGCCAGTGCTCTTTATTTGAACGCACCGTATTTCAAATCATTCCATACAGAATGCGTGGTTGATGTAATAACAAATCCATATTGGACGCATTATGTGGCAATTGTCGTGTGGGCAAACTATCGCAGGTAACATTTTAGTTGAAATATTTAAATAACGTACAACTACAACCGCTTTTGAATGAGTAGATCATATGGTTGACTGTACAAAACTATACTTTAGCTGATTTGAGGACAACATACAGAGATGGTCGTGAGTGTAAACGATTAAGATATTTATTGTATTGAAAGCAGTAGGTATAGAGTTGCTTGCTTCGATGTATGGAGAACATCTCAACATTAATGGTGTAGGATTTATTGTGCACAGTTTATCATTTAGCTCTCCAGCACCACCATGTCGTTCGAGGGTATTCTTCGCACTAGATTTCCATATGGTTATTGCAACGTTTAATGCGTTATGTATCCCATGGATATATATTTAAATTATACCCCAAAATCTATTTCACTGATGTGCAAGTACAATACGTCCCCAATCACCCGCACTATTCTACCACCCATCTCGATCATGTTTCGATTTATTGTATTCGAATTGGAGCATCTAATCAGCGGCTTTGATGAGGATGAGTGGATGTTAAGGTATGCGTATGATTTATTACTCATCGGGTACAGCAACCATCCCATAAATAATTGACCCACAATGAAAGATAGTAAGTTGCCAAATAAACTGCATCTTGCTCTCCGTACGCACGTATGAATTCCTTCATGCCGGACCCATCTTAAATCGTTGGTACTCAATGTTGAGCGACTTGTAAAAATACAAGTTAATAATTATATACTGATCAATCATCATACCAACAAATGACGTATCAACACGAGATTGGAGAAGGAGTTCCAAGTCCAAATCGTTTTTCAAACACGTTTTGTAGCATACTAACCAAAACGAGCAAAATGAAACATTGAATCGCGAGAAAACCACCGGAGTGGTCGCATAAGCGTTCCTCGTTGGGACAGTGATCTGAGGGTTTGTGCAAAAGGTCGCCGATGATTTATTCATACTGCTTATGTCTAGGTGCTTGCGCCCGTTTAACTATAACAGGATTAATGTCTTTTACTATTGCCTGTGAAAGAAACGCCAATATGTCGATTCATTGCCTACTCTTAATGCGCTCTGTTGTTAACTTTTTTGCGAAAACACAGCAGGCCGCAACGATTCTGATTGCGATATATTTATCACATGTAGCCACAATCGTGATTCACAAAGCAGCATATGCGTGGTGCATTTACCAGTAATGACTACAAAATATTCTCTAATTTCCATCCAACCTGCTCAGAACAGACATTGGTGAAATATGAGATAATGACTATATTCATAATTACCCAGCACCGTCAGTGAATTCTAGAAAGAAACATATATCGAGAGAAAAAAAACACAATTTAATTAACCTGCTCACTGGCGCATATGATGATCAACTTTAGATACCTGATGAGGCCCGCGATGTCAAAACTATGATCATTATGGGTTTATGGGACGACAAAACGATGACCAATCGGCCCAATGTCATGCCAAACGTAAACATATCCGTAGCACACAAATCTTTCTCGTTGGCTGATGTCGACATCAATAGGCCCGAAAGGTATCTCTCGGCTGGGTATATTCATGAAATATCCAGATAAGCTATATGTCACTTACCAGGCTTTATTTAAATATAAAACTACGACCTCCACTAGCTGCCACTGGTTTTAGCCGCTAAGCCGAGCCATCAAATCTACATACTGCTCATTGAACAATGAACAAATAGCCTGACTCCTAAAAGAATTCTTGCTTTAATGCTTATTGTTTGTAGTGTACCTCTGCCCCAAATGCTTAAACGCATGGTTTATTTATTCGTTTCCAAATACTATCTCTGGAAACATAACCTTTAATGGTAGCACAGGGTTTGTTTTTTGACGTTTGATTGACGCTGTGTTTTTCATTTTGCCTGGCCATCTATTGGGCCAGTCATACCTTCATACTCCAAAAAAATCTATCGTTGATGGCTTTGAAAAAAAATACAAGCTGAATATAAATGGACTATTTGGAGTAATTAAACTACGTTGTATCACTGGGGTTTTTATATCATATTCCAGTCATTTTCGCAGTTTACCTGTAAATTTCATAAACTCAGTATTCATTAAAAGCGTATGTTCCGATTAAATCGTCTAGCACGGTAATGGCTTTAGTACAAAATCGTTTCATAGACCTTAATAAAGATGTCAATCGAGTGGGGGAT
>CM067347.1:19581044-19634888 GCA_034190875.2 Urechis unicinctus
TATGTAGGTATGATGTATGTATGTATGTATGTATGTATGTATGATGTATGTATGTATATGTATGTATGTATGTATGTATGTATGTATGTATGTATGTATGTATGTATGTATGTATGTAGTATGTATGTATGTATGTATGTATGTATGTATGTATGTTATGTATGTATGTATGTATGTATGTATGTATGTATGTATGTATGTATGTAGGTATGTATGTATGTATGTATGATGTATGTATGTATGTATGTATGTATGTATGTATGTATGTGTATGTATGTATGTATGTATGGTATGTATGTATGTATGTATGTATGTATGTATGTATGGTATGTATGTATGTATTGTATGTATGTATGTATGTATGTATGTTGTATGTATGTATGTATGTATGTATGTATGTATGTATGTGTATGTATGTATGTATGTATGTGTATGTATGTATGCATATGTATGTATGGTATGTATGTATGTATGTTGTATGTATGTATGTATGTAGGTATGTGTTGTATGTGTATGTATGTATGTATGTATGTATGTATGTATGTATGTATGTGTATGTATGTATGTATGTATGTATGTATGTATGTATGTATGTATGTATGTGTATGTATGTATGTATGTATGTATGTATGTATGTATGTATGTATGTATGTATGTATGTATGTATGTATGTATGTATGTATGTATGTATGTATGTATGTATGTATGTATGTGTATGTATGTATGTATGTATGTATGTATGTGTATGTATGTATGTATGTATGTATGTATGTATGTATGTATGTATGTATGTATGTATGTATGTATGTATGTATGTATGTATGTATGTATGTATGTCGGATGTATGTATGTATGTATGTATGTATGTATGTATGTGTATGTATGTATATGTATGTATGTATGTATGTATGTATGTATGTATGTATGTATGTATGTATGTATGTATGTATGTATGTATGTGATATGTATGTATGTATGTATGTATGTATGTATGTATGTATGTATGTGTATGTATGTATGTATGTATGTATGTATGTATGTATGTATGTATGTATGTATGTATGTATGTATATGTATGTATGTATGTATGTATGTATGTATGTATGTATGTATGTATGTATGTATTGTATGTATGTATGTATGTATGTATGTATGTATGTATGTATGTATGTATGTATGTATGTGTATGTATGTATGTATGTATGTATGGTATGTGTATGTATGTATGTATGTATGTATGTATGTATGTATGTATGTATGTATGTATGTATGTATGTATGTATGGGTGTATGTATGTATGTATGTATGTATGTATGTATGTATGTATGTATGTATGTATGTATGTTGTATGTATGTATGTATGTATGTATGTATGTATGTATGTATGTATGTATTTAGTATGTATGATGTATGTTATGTATGTATGTATGTATGTATGTATGTATGTATGTATGTGTATGTATGTATGTATGTATGTATGTAGTATGTATGTATGTATGTATGTATGGTATGTATGTAGGTAGTATGTATGTATGTATGTATGTATGTATGTATGTATGTATGTATGTATGTATGTATGTATGTATGTATGTATGTATTGTGTGTATGTATGTATGTAAATGTGTAAGTTGTTTTCAAGCTTGTAATATGTATTCGGTAATATTCCATGTTTGAGGATGGACTCGCACATGATTACTTACGTAAGGATAATATGATTAAGTATTAGGATGGTACTGGCGGCAATTCTTTGTATTACATTCTGAAATTCAGTGATGTAGTGCCAAATGACATAATACATTTGAAGCGAGCAACCTATACAAATATTTATCGACTCCATGTGAGCAGCATCAGTTCAGCAGCTTGCCGCTGGATGCAGCTGTTGGTCCAAATGATGGATCGATGACATTCCTGTGGCGGTTATTGGAGCTATAACATAGCAACAAAAGGTGAAGGCTTTAGTGTAGATAATTTCTTTTTGAGGAGTAACGTTTTGGTTTATCTACGAGTCCCCATATTTAGCAAATCGACGAATATGCAGCTTGACTATACAATATGTGCCACATAAATGCAATCACATGTTCTTTATACATACGTGAACATTTCCTAAACAATTATATGTCCTGCCTGTTGACAGAACGAGGTAATAGTGTATATACAACAAAGGGAGGCACATGTGATAAGGTCCAACCGGATCATTAAGCAAGGCATGACACTCTATTGTCTGGAACTGAAACCATGTATAAGCTCCATCGCTGTCTTCGGTTAAAATGGAGGATGCTAAAAGGAGTTTGCCAAAGTATGTCAGAACGAAAACGAGAGAGCTTCACTGCTGCGCCTATAACTCCTATACTCCCAACAGGGAGACACTGGACTGTTTCGAAAAAGATATCAGAGTATATTGTGTGGGAATAGGCATGTACAGTGATGTCACATGATTTAGATGCGCGTTACTGATATTGCCGCCATGTGAAGCTCAATGACGGGCACCACTAAAGCTGCTTGAGTCAGTTATTATCTTTTATTTTGAACCAGAAAAACCACATGCGAAGTGAACATAGGACAACCAGAAAATCGAATGATTTCGTGCAAGAAATTGAACCATTTCATGTGATAACTTGTTTTGCTCACGGGGTAATATTATTTTTCCCACAAGAATTATTATATACCATAAGCCAATTACCTTGACTGAGTCGTCCCAACAATGTCGTGTCAGTCTTTTCATTCTATTTATGCAATAATCTATTGTGAAGTTTAACGGTGTGAAAAAGCCAATGTTTTGAAATTGTGACGCATCGCGAGGATGCATATGACTTATCAAGGTAGACACAAAGATACAGTCAGCTATAAGCATTTCTTAATAACTGGGATTAGTGGTGGAGAACGCTCTATGCTTATGACCTTGAGTTTGACTAGCGGCACAATATATTCACTGTCAGTAAATCCGTACATGTTGCTAGCCAGGATGTTGATGACTGACTGGTCTACTCGATGACATTTGCCGTAGGTTCTCATGTTGTCATTATCAGGAAAGTCACATTTCAAAGTTTCAGATGGTGAAATGCACGAGACTTTAGCAGCACACAACAACCACCATCGTATTAATCCTTCCCATATCTTCTTCGATCTAACTAGAAATACTATACCACCTGCAGCTTGATAAAGTCTTTTTTGTTGCTCTTGGTCGGTCGGTAGATATTTGTACATTTGTGAGTGAGTTGCAGCAAAGGAACTGTGAGGTGACAGAGCAAAAAGCGCCATTCCCCCATTCTTTTCTACCAGCTTATACACAGCGTTAAAATTGTTGGAATTGAAACGTACAGAAGAATCTACCCACATGACAGATGGGTGACTGGCCATTACATCCCAAATCACATATATCTTCAATGCGTGGTAACGGTTTCTGCCTGTGAGCTCTCTGTATGCTCGGTGGGCGGACAGATTGAAGGGCATCAGTCTGACCTGGCAAAACTGCGTCAGGTCGTGTTGTTGTTCGCTTGACAAGCCCCAGTCATAATAATATATAGTTTTATCTGGGAAGAGGTTCTGAATACTTTCCACAGCACCCAGACTCTCTTCGTAATGATTCTCGGAGCACGCCATGACGAAGACAAACTCGATGATCGATCTAACATCTGCTACAGGCAGGATGAATTGCACATCCGGTACAGTACCATTCTCGTATTCCATTGTCTCGCCAGTAACTATTGTACCATTCCTAAACTGAAACTTGTAAGACATGGCTGACGTATCCGACTCGTCAGACATATTGTCAATATTATCAGTCGGCGTAACGATTTTGAAGCGATCATTGCCGCTATAATTGGATGCAATTATAGGCACACCATGATAAAATGTCATTGTCAGAGTCACAATGAGTATCAGTGTGACACATTTGTAATGGACTGAGGAATTGGTAAGCCGACGCAGGCTGATCTTGTAGGGACGCATGCTATCATACACGGCCAGCTCCCTGACTGTTCTGAGCCGTTATCATCACTTGCAGGTTTGAATTAGGGATGATGCGTCACATCTGCGCTATAACTGTTGCTGGCTGAGTTGCTACTACGTCAATTTACCGAGTGGTAGCGACATCTAAAATTATTTCATAATCTTACTACAATGCGTTCAATACAACCATCACCACTCCCTTCTATCGTGTGCATAAGATACAAGAGCCATGCAATGCGATCAATACAACACTCTCCACTCCCTACTGTAGTATTTCGAGCACAAAGCTATACAGTCCCCATGAAACCCTACATCAAAATCCATTAAGTTGATATATAGCAACGACTTGATAACATACTGTTATCAGAATCGTACCGAGTGCATAAGCCACAAGAGCGATGGTAGGTCCACAGGTTCAAAAAGTGCAGTGCGGCAGATCGAAGTCTTAATGCCACTTTGGCTTTTCAAGTTATTCGGGTACGTGAACAATGTACCTGTCCCATACGTCAGTCTTGTGTTTCGTCTGTTAAGAGTCTCATTCAGCCAACCATGGAGAATCGAGGTGAATACAGACAGACAGACAGACAGACATACAGACAGAACAGACAGACAGACAGGGACATACAGACAGACAGACAGACAGACAGACAGACATACAGACATACATACATACATACATACATACAGACATACATACATACATACAGACAGACACACATACATACATACACACACACACACACACACACATACAGACACACACAGACATACATACATACATACATACACATACATACAGACAGATACATACATACATACATACATACAGACATACATACATACATACATAACATACATACATACATACATACATACATACATACATACATACAGACATACAGGATAGACATACAGAAATGGTACACAGGAGGGTGGGACAGACAGACAGACAGACAGACAGGCGAGTTGTCATGTGTTCCGATTGTTCCTTAGCACACACGAGTCTCGTCACGTGTCTGGCGCGCGGCCTGAATATAAACGCTTTCGGTGTTGACAACAGACCTGAGATGATCTACACAGCAGATGTCACCATTGGGGGATTATACCCGTTATATTGTAATCGATTATATGGCATACAGGCATTACATAACCATCATGTATAAGCATCAATAACCATCGATTACAACTAGCAACTGATGGGAATCTACCGGGGACCAGAAGCGACATGTCTACTTGCAGATAGAGTCCAGTTACTTGTGGTCTTGGCACAGTAAAGACACAATACACGATTGTTGAGCGGGAAGACACAGCACACTGCTGCGGATCCATCGGTCGAACGCGCTGTGTAAAATGCACTGGAACGTTATTGTCAGCGCTAACAACTATTATGAAGACAATTACATTTTGATCGCTCAATTGAATTGATTTCGAACGGTTTGATCCTCGAGACAAAATATGTGTGAGCCATTCGCTCGACCAATCAGAGCACGATTTACAGACAGACAAAAGCCCTTGACGATAACCAGGTGATCGCTCATCTCCCAAAATAGCCACACATGGCAGCAAACAGACGGGGCGTGTGGTTTGTGCAAAATTCTACAATTATTACACACATACATACAACAACGCTGCTAGAACTAATATGCACCCAAGCCATTCTTTAGGACAAACACCCCAGACTCACAGACAACATACAGACAGACAGACCACTCCCTCTCTAAAGTACATGTCAGACCGACAGACAGACATAAACAGACTATATATAGCCTACAGACAGACATACATACATACCTGATACATCTGAGACATCTCTACAGACGTATGGAAGAGCATACATAGATACAACACGGTATACACTTTGAAACTAACTGAAGTCGATTAAATACAGTCAATACATACAGGGTGTCAGAAATACATTTCTAGTTTAATAAGGCACTACAACACGATGCTTGAAATACATAGTAATGTTTCCATTACATACATGCAAGTGTATTCAAGATCTTACAAAAAATGATTTCATACATACATCAATCATAGATCAACCTCACATTATCGAGCACACATTTTTACAGGATGAAAAGAGCAGGACATAATACAGGGTTAATGATCATCCACCCACCCATTCAGACGTACATGCTAGGGATAACATACATCGGTACATCATACATCCACAAGTATTGTACATGACATGCTCGTGGTGACTGGCATTGGCTGTGTCTGCGTGTCACCATTTCGCCATGGCATAGAGTGTTAGGGATAACCATCGGAGAGAATCATGACACCTTTATGATGATGCAATATATACCCATGTTGAATAGTGACAGTTGCGGGTAATCACATGTAGTCGAGTTTCATGTGTTCCGATTGTTCCTTCACAGAGTCTCGTAAACGTGTCAGGCTGTCATCAACCTATGCTTAATCAGCCTTTTCGGTCCTGAAACAGACCTGAGATGATCTACCCAGCAGATGTCACCGTTGGGATTTAGGCCAGTTATATCAGCTCGATTATATGGCATACAACGTTACATAAACTCATGAAGCATCAATAAAGTGCGATTACAGCTGGCAACTGATGGGAATCTACCGGGGTTTGCTTTCGACATGTTGCACTAGACTCTATGAACTGATGGCACAGTAAACTAACAATACACGATCTTTTGCGGAAGAAGCACTGCTGCACATCCACACTCATCGATCTTCATCAGGCACGATTTTTTAAAAGCCCTAGGTGATCGCTCATCTTCCAAAATAAATATATATTGTCAGCGCTATACAATATTATGAATATTATATATATCAATTATGATATCGAACGGTTTGATCCTCGAGATATATATATGTGTGATATACATATCGACCAATCAGAGCACGATTTTTTTAAAAGCCCTTGACGATAACCAGGTATCGCTCATCTCCCAAAATAGCCACTTTGGCGGCAAATGTCGGGGCGTGTGGTTTGTGCAAAATTTATATTGTTTCATATAAAAACGCTATAGAATATAATATGCACCAATTCCCGTCTTTAGGAAAGACCCCCTCTCACTAAGCCGGGAGAGAGGCCGATATAAGTGACAGAGAGAGGATGGGAGAGGGATGAGAGGAAATAAAAATTGTGAGGGGTTTTAAATTATCATTCAATTAACCGTAATAAGTTTTTCGTTGCACGACTGACAATTGTACAAAGAAAAGCAGATATTGAACGACTTCTCTAGTATGTTAAAATTATTATGATTGCTGAAGACTGAGCAAACTTACCTTGTTATCACTGTAAGATGAGCAGCTCTCAGTACATCAAATGAAAATATTGATCAAACTGTGAACTACAACCAGTGGAATAAGTCTATCCCACATTCCCACAGCTTAAAGGTGTATATATGGATTGATCGATCCAGAAGATAATAGCAACTCGTTTGCATGCAACGCGAGACAGTCCAATTCTAGAAAGTCATGTCTAGCTTTCTAATTGATCCGGACCTTCCTATTGTTCGTCCATGTAGCCAGCAGATTGGCTTGAGCTTCTTCATCCGCCAGCTTCATTCTGATGCTGATATCCGACAGATTGGGGACATTAGGCTTATCAATGAGATCTTCGACGAAGTTGTACAGGTTTATATGCGGTGTGTCGAAGAAATCAGTATACTGTATCCAATGCCGAATAAAAACTGGGTTAGTTTCACCGTTTGGTGGTCAGCTTGTGATTCGTGTGGTGGTATTCTTGAAATGCTCCATGTTTTTCCGTGTACCGTATCCTCAGTTTTCGCGTTAAATCACGCAATTTTTTTATTGCCATTCCGTCAGTAGATCTGGTGTTGGAAAACAGTGTGATATTTATCCGATATTGTTCAAATAGACACATCACAAACACCTTGTAGGGTATGTGAGCAATCCCGGTATTTATAGTGTTTGTAAAGTACTCTAAAAGGCAATATTACTGAGCAAGTAACATTATCTGACCTATTTTTGCAAGCAGCGACGTACTGGTACAGATATGTTTTGCATGGACTGGTCGACATTAACGCCTTGAAACATGAATAAACTATCTCCGTGTGGCATTGTATTTTTTTTGTATATAACCACAGAAACTGGGGATAAGTACAGGTCATACCTGTGAAATGTTCAATGATTTAGCATCGTAAAGATTTCCGTGTACCTACCACATTGTTAGATTGCCCTGCAATAAAAAAAGAGACTGGTATTCCACTGGCGCCATCTTCTAGCATTCCATCTCCCCATCTCATATCGTGGAAGCAATGACCAACAAGCTTTTATTGAAGGGTAAATAGCTCAAACATACTAAGACGGATGGAAGCGCACTAAAGTATCAACCGATTTCATTTCAGGGTCATTGATGTTGGATTGGCAGAATTCGGGAATGAGCATCGGATCCAAGATTATTCCATTGCTTTGTTTTTTTGGCAAATGTGTTGGTCAGATGACCATGTCCTGACGGGCTTTTATCCACAAACCTTACACACAGTGGCTGTAATATAGTATCAAACTTGTATCTGTTCTAGGTATAGAACCTCGCTAGAGTCATCGTTTTGTAAACAAGTTGATGCTGTTGACCTTTGTCAAGTGACAGGTTGCCCACCTCAGAGGAACAGCTACAGGGCCTTGCAAACAAAATCAGACAGGTATGGAAAAGTTTCAGTTCATTGCACATATGCTAAAATGAAGCCGAATAAAATGCAATATCTATAGAACTGATTGTACAAAATAGACTGGGGTATGCAAACAGAATGAAGTCACTTGATTGATTCTTTCTGTTTTAACAGAGCAATCCTCCTCGAACTACTCAAAAGACCCAAGTAAACCTTCATCTTAGTCTCCATGCCAGAGCCCACATGCCTCTCACTGGGGTACTCTGGATAGAGCAAACGAGTTGCCTGCATTGCAGATGTCCAATTTGTCAAATACGCTCCTGCTGATATTGAACTCATTGATTCAGATACTAAAGGGCAAGCCAATAACTCAGCCTGGCATGCAATGAGGCTAGGAAAAATCACAGCCTCGGTGTTCCAACCATCATGAACAAACCAGATACTGACCCGTCTGTGCTCATTTCTAAAATAATGGGAACCAAATTATCTGTTACCACTTCAGCTCTCGATTGGGTTCCTACAAAGAGAAATGTGCCCGTTCTTTATACACTACAGTTAATTGAAAGATGCACAGCTTCTTCACCTCAAGCGCAGCAGTGCTTATTACACTCAAGTGCAGGGACAGATAGGAATTTATGGTGTACAGAATTGTGACTTTGTGTTGTACAGAATAAAAGGCTTCCAGATTATCAGTGTACTTTTTGACGAAGAAATGTTTGCGGAAATTGTGTGGCATTTTTCTTTTCATTATTTCTCTTTTGAGAAATAATCAAGTTGGCACAGCAATAGTGTTCTTATTTTTTCTGTGTAATAATGTTTTGATGTATAGTTTGTTTTAAATAATTCGATAAAATTGCTTTTCATGTTCTCGTTCATAATAGCCATAATGTTTATAAATAAATGGTACTCGCTTAAATGCAATGGAAGGGTGTTTATTATTCTTTATTGTAAAATTAATCAGTGTTTTGTAGAGTTGGCAAAGCAACTGCCTTGTTATATTCTGGGGGAAAAATATAAACAAATAGATATAAACTATATTTTTCTTTTTTCATACTTTGAACACAAACATATATTTGAGCCTTGAAAACCTGTTTATGTTTTAATATGGTTATTTGGTTCTTGCTTACTAGTTCTTGCTGCACACACCAGGTTTTTGCTGCTTTGGTTTGGGGTGGGATCAACACAGGATATTACTTTACATGCATGCTTTTCGCATGAAGTTCAGTTTCTGATTGGGAAGTAACATGTTTTGGGTTAGGATGCTCAATTGTTGGACCGTTTCCCCCGATGAAATGCTATGTACAGATATAGGTGCCCTCATTAACCTTCTCTGGCCCAAAATTTTCCCTTCCACTAGCCGCACACGACGGTAATATAAATATATCAATAAGACGTCTTGCACGGCAACCCGTCAACATGCCCTGGCCCACTCTCTACAGCTCTTTGGATTTGAGCTTATCCTTTGAAAAGGAATAAAAGACACGCCATTCATTCATACACGATCTCTATATCGGCAGTCTGAGTTGCACCCACCACAGCAGCAATGTTTCGTGGGCATTCTGGTTCGATGTGATGGTAGATTATTCGGCAAAAACAGATTCAAAACATAATTTACGGTACGCTACAAACTGTTCAGACAGCGTCGCTAAGGAAAAAATTTTACGGTTAGCAACAAGACGGGCACGGGAAGAACTTCCGGGTCACTGGTAAATAGTCTATTGCCATGTATGCACACACATAACGACCATACGAATATTATCACATCCGCCTATTAACAGTCATAATTATAATCTATCATATAGTGAAGGCAAAATCCACCTGGCCATTGCAATGACTGAAGTGTAGACAGCCCAACAGGGATTTATTTATTAGTACAATATATGCAGTATTTTGAAGTGCAAAATAATTCTAGTTCGTATATTCAATACAGTAAGCAGCATATCGATTACTCACCCACCCATTAACTCACGACGCCCGCGCCCACGCACACATACATACATTCGCGCAAACATACACACACACATACACACACGTTACCACACACTCACTCAAACACACCCATGCACATCCACAGATTCTACAAATCATGTTTTCACTTATTAAAGGTCCCATAGCCTGATGGCTGCGGGCTCTGTTAACATGTTACTGATATTCAATAGTCTTGCCATCAAGTCAAGGAAAACATAGCGTCTTGAACTGAACGGGCATCCCAAATTTGGGATGCTCCAATCACAAGCCGTGTCTCTCGGTCTCTCTCGGGTACTTTTGAGTCGTTGTCTCTCATTAGTCAGTTCTACAAGTTCCAAAGAACGAGTAATTTTTATGAGCCGGGCACACATTCTACAACACTCCGATTTGTTGTTTCACGCTGATTGGCGCCGTTAATCACACAGTCGGCGAGAGATGCAGACACACAAATGGTTATTTTTAACTGACAATGACGTAAACATTCTATCGTGAAGCTAAGCGTTTGTTGTGGTGCCAATTTGGACTTTTGAGACGCCCCATAATTAAAGAAGACATTCAATGTGTTCTCATTGGACGCAGACCACAACAATGTCCATGACGTCACATTGAACCTAGGGTGCGTATCACAAGCCAGTTTCATGAGCCAGACAAGCGCAATTAAGGTCAATCCGGGTCAAAACCTTTGCGTTTCTGGGTCAAGAAGATTAACGAACGTGTCTAATGAATACTCGGACGCGCCAGTTTAAGACCTTATCTTGTCGTAGATTCTAGGGCGAGAAGCGTAGCGGAGTGGAGTCTTAACTTATTTTCATAATTCCTCACTCACTTAATCGTTAAGTCACCAACCCATTCACTCAAAAGTAACTAACCGTAACTGATATAACCTGGCTGTACACACAATTTGTCAAGATGTTGCCATATCAGAATCAAATGCTACATTATGAATTCCGTTACCATTTGGTCATTATCATTATATAAATAATTCAAAGATTATGGGATGTGTGGCTCCGCCGATGGTAAAGGTGCTATTCGTTTGTTGTGATGATGGTATGCATGTGGGGTTGGATTAACTCTTAGGCCATCCCATAGTAACAGATGTTATACGACATATGTAGCTATATCACAGAGAGATTAATAACGAAACATCGAATTTATTCCCAAGCAGTATTACGACCAACTGCAGGCTGCAGTTGCAGTATTTGTACGCGCAAGCAGCGCACCACGAATACTGAGATGCCTGTCAGTCACAGATGGACTAGCGTTTGGATATTCTATTCATTACACTCTGGCATAGGTACCTCTTTGTCGCTACAAGTCACTACCACTATCGTCGGTTTGTCTTCTTCAGCCGTCAGTTGTCTGAGAAATAGTGGCACTAATTGTTGCATCAAGCGGCATTAAAAGATGAGTTGCATTCAGTGCAGTCGTCCAGCCATGATCCGTGCCTCCTGAATTATCCAGAGCATCTAACACGGGTGCCCAGGCCTGCGACGCAAAACTTGGGCTGCATATGCTTAACATATCAAATGCATATGTCATGCGTATCCGGGGTCCCAATATGATTCACTCGCCGTCATAATCTATACAACAACACCCGTTTACCGTCACCATTGTCGTACATTTAGTCTGAAGCACAAAAAACGATCAATATGTGTTCGTATAAATATGTATATATATATATATATATATATATATATATATATATATATATATATATATATATATATATATATATATATATATATATATATATATATATATATATATATATATATATATATATATATATATATACATATATTGTATATATGTATATTTATATATGTATATAAATATATAATTATATATGTATGTATTGTATGTTTATATATGTATATAAATATATAATTATATTTTTTCACATGTAAGTATAAATATATATATTAATATATATCAATATATATTATATATATACATATATCGATCTACATATATATACATATATATACATGTATATATATATAGGTAAACGTATATATATATATATGTATATATGTATATATATTTATGTATATATATATGTGTATATATGTACAAATATATATGTATATATATATATATATATATCACTATATATGTATGTTTATAGGCATGCATTATTATTATTTATGTAAGTATGTATATATATATATGTATATATGTATGTGTTCATGCATGAATGTCTTTATGTATGCATGTTTGTATGCATGTAAATATATGTACATATATATATATTTATATATATGCATATATATATATATATATATATATATATATATTTATATATATATATTTATTTATATATATATATATATATATATATATTTATATATATATAAATATATATGCGGGCATGCAAATAGGTATGCTTGTATCTATGTATGTATCTATGTTTGTATGTATGCATAAAAGTATGCATGCATGTATGTATCTATGCATGTAAATATGTATGTATGAATGAATGTATGTGTGTATGTATGTATGTGTGTATGTATGTATGTATGTATGTATGTATGTATGTATGTATGTATGTATGTATGTATGTATGTATGTATGTATGTATGTATGTATGTATGTATGTATGTATGTATGTATGTATGTATATGTATGTATGTATGTATGTATGTATGTATGTATGTATGTATGTATGTATGTATGCATGTATGTATGTATGTTTGTATATATAAACATATATATATATATATATTTATATATATATTTTATCTTTAGATATATATATATTTATTTATGTATGCATGCATGAATAAATATACCACAAACTACGAACTGACGTACACATACATTGACGTACACATATATATGTACGTATATATATATATATATATATATATATATATATATATATATATATATATATATATATAAATATATATATATATATATATATATATATATATATATATATATATATATATATATATATATATATATATATATATATATATATAAACAGAATATAATTAAACAATGAACTGTTAATTAATTATATTAACCGTGTAATATTTCCAATACAACTTGTATCTGTCTATTGTTAAAATTGTTAGTTATTGAGTGCTGGGGCGATATAAAGAGGCGTTGCTAGAAGTGAACCAGAACGAAGAGACATTCATAGAGGTGAAACAGAACAAAGAGGGCACAAGAGCAGTTGTATGTCAACAAAACTGATTGACGCAATGCGGCCGTTTGCAATGACGTCAGCATGACAAGCAGTACGCCCATAGCATTGGTTGCTTTACTGTGGAAAGTCATGCAGCCAGATAGTATTGCACTTCTTGTGTCTAGCTTTGTCAATCGTTAGTGATAAATGTTTGTGCTACATAGCAGGAAAGTATCCTTTCCAACCTACCATGCTGCCATTATTTGTTTATATCTGAAAGCTCTAAAGAGCCCTATACGTAGTTATCATAGAAAAATACCCTGCATTTCTCCGACAATTCCCCGCTGGCGAGTGTCAGTACGAGCGCTGTTGTGACTGTTATGTGTGAACATGGATGTTATACCCTACAACATGTATATGGTGGTATTCATGTGAGTTATAATTACAACAAGTGTCACTCTATTGAAATATAGGTTAAACATTTACGCATAATCAGGAGCGTGTGACAACGTTCGGATCGATTATCGTGGTGGGCAGTGTGATGTGCATTACATGACATTTGTCGTATGTAAAGTGGAGGGGAGTTTCTTTACAAACATCAGCTATTGCAACAAGAAGAGTCGCTTGCATGAATTTCCGGTTAACATTTGACTATTAATAGAATTAATTTTCAAATGTCATAATCGATGATCTCGGTTTAAACTATACTGAGAGTAGAACGGAAGGGAGTGTCACTGTCGAGTGCTCGTAGTTCAGTGATAGCTGCTAGGGGTGGTGGCAACGATCGTCGTATGTAGCTTCAATAACCCCTGACCAAGCCCACCGTGAGTGGTTGCAAGATTTGCATTCGTGAGGTTATTTAATAAATAGGTTCTGGGCGATCAATGCCGCAATACGTCAGATCTCAGTAATAGGGGCATAACGCAGCAGGCGCAACAAATATCATAACGCAGCAGGCTCAACACACAAAAACGCAGCAGGTTCAGCACATATCATAACGCACCAGTTTCAACACATATAATAACGTCGAAGGCTCAACACAATAGGCAAATAAAACTTACTAGCTATTTAGGATTCCCGTATTGCGTGAGCACTATTCATGGTAGTTTACATTTTATGGACAATTTGGACCATTAGCCAATAGTGCTGTAGTAAACACTGATTTGTGCAAAGTTGTTGAAATAACTCAGCTAATAAATAGACGGGCAATTGGAGATATGTAGGCCACAGACGTGAATCGTATTAGACATGACAAGCCTTCGTGGCTAGACAATATATATAACACAATACCAGTGAACAAATTGGATAACAGTCGCGTAGCATTAAATACTGTCAGGCTGCTGTAACTACGACGATCACGTCATGGTCATCTTAACAATTACCGCTGCTTAATGGTATGTCAGTTACACATTCTGTTAAAGTCTATGACATTCTGTTACCTGCATTAACACACGTGCAGGTAACGTGAAGTTATATATATAATATATAACATAGAATGCTATTATCACTTGAGGACTTTGGACCAGCCCCATGTAACAGAGCTTAGCTAACATGATGCACTAGGTAGGCGAGAGGATAAAATGCTCTTGATGCTAAGATATGTAGTATATTACGAGCTAAGTGATAGGATTCTGAATACGTAGAGACCATCGTTAATATACGCCGTTGCCACATGATCTGCCATATGTCTGGATTTACGAGGGTTTCTTGCTTGTCATACATGCAATGTAAGCATTCCTATCTAACTCCACAGCGATTCGTTTTCGCTGACGTCAGCAAAATTGTCGAACGCGATAATATTGAAATCAACCACATGTTTAGTTGTTCTCATGTTTGTAACAAGTTTTAGAGGCCATCAGATCTGGCGGTCGTAAAATGATAAGGTGGATGGTGCCTCTCACACACCTGATCAGTATAGCAAACTACGAGATGGTGCCATTCATCACACTAAGCATATCAAGCCAATATAAGCTCTACAGTCATGTATCAAAATGCTTTTACAGAATATGATGTTCGTCCAGTTTCGTAATGTAACAAATAATTCAAATGTAAATATCAAAGAGGCCATTGAGGCTACGCCCTGAAACGCATCAAACGGAGTTTGGATGGGTCAAGTAACAGCAAGCAGTGTTCATTAAATCGATTATGTGGCACCCTTTGAGTGTTGCATAGTTCTGAATAAACATACAAATTAGAGATATTTAACTTTGTTGGATATCATGGTAATATGTCAAATAATTGTGTAAACAGGGGTCCTATAAACTGTGTACGAGGAAAGACACGTGACATCCTGCTGGTATTCCGCATTGCATCACATTGCAACTGAGAATAGCATAACTTGCCTGCCACAATCATTCTCCCCCCTGGACTATAGGTAGTTCCAGCAGCCACGCTGATTTGATTACACAACGTGTTGTACAGGACGGCCATCGATGACCATATGCTATCACACACAGCAAAGGTATATTGGTTCCGAATTCCGTTCCTCAACTATACATTGTTTGCTAAGTATACACCTTATTAAGCAAATTATTCAGCCTATCCAACGTCTTCTTTTTTTCCACATGAACCGCGGAAGAAGGGTTACATGCAGAGCAGTTGACGCATGCCTGAATTACATATAAGAGTGCAGTGCTTATGCTGCATTAGAACTGTAATGAGTCCCGTGGAAGGGTTCTCTAGAAAAACTCTAGAACCTGATAGTGAATACTGTATTCATGCAATTATATGTCACTTATGCATCAATCTGACTATCTGTATTACAGCCTGCAGTCCTTGTTTTGGGGGACTTTTTGTTTAATTTTTCCTTGACAAACAGGAACCATGCTCTGCTCCATTCAAGTTTCACCCTTTTCATTCACCTTTTGATTCTCAATGGCTAGGTGGCCCTTTCGGGATGTTACATTTTTAGTCTGCGCTCATAATCTTCTGGATTAGGAGAGACCTTTCTGTTGTGACGTGGATCCAAAGCCCTCGGTTGCTAGGAGCAGAAACTTAAGGACACTAAAGGCACGCATATGGGAATGGTCTGAGAATCTACACAGCAGAACACAATGCAATGTGCAGTAAGGCAAGAACAAGATTCCGTTGACAACATCCAAGCAGTAGTTAAAATTGTTCAGGCAATGTATACACTAACATTTTGTTTTGGGGAGATAATTATTATGAGTGAATGTTGTGTATCAACGTTCCTGTGAATGTTGCACTCAGTTTGGAGCAAGCAAACGCAGTGTTTGGGGCCGTTATTCGTACCACCAAATCGCTCGAATTGTGTCTGGCAATTGATTGTCGACAAGTGAAATGTCAGCTATCGCAGCGAAACGAGCATTATAAATCGTTTTAATTACACCCGAGATCTTTGAATGTTCACTGACGGAGAAAACGCGAGGCCTGGCCGAACATTAAGTGTAATATCAAAACTCGGGTTGATTACATTATTATGCATGAAATAAGCAACATTTGTCGCTTTCAAGACAAGTTCATGCAGGCAAGTTATTGCCAGGAGCGTAAAGCAAATCTACTATTCGGCACATGCAATTCTGAATAGTTATCATTCGGTGGCATGCATTTAAATTGTCAATAGCATTAACAACCGACGCAGATGTCTGAAAATGAAATTTGCAAGGTAATAGTTTTATAAAAAGGAAACGTATGGAACAAAAACAATCAATGAATAACTTGGATGCGATGCGAATCCTTAGTGCTTTGCTTATTACCTTGGTTAGTCCCGATGGTCGGCTTATGTGTGTGTGTATGTTTGTTTGTCGTTGGATAAATATTTTAGGAAAGCGATTCAGGTTGCAAATTTTGTTTGAATTACGATTTTTGTTAAAAAGACGCAGCAATGTTGACCTTCACAAGGTCATACAAAATGTAAAAAGCTAAATATCTCAGTGAATTATAGTTTGATTTTTAAAAATAGATTACACCACTTCAAAGCTTAATTCAAATGCAAACTCTCTGAAACATATCATGTTGTAAAAAACACAATTGCTCCATGGGAGGTTTTATAATCGCTACATCATAGAATCCGATGATCGTATCGAAATACTGCTTTAGCCGAATGATGAATTTAATTCTTCTTTGTTGGTTTATAAACACTTTCTTTCGGCAGGTGATTCAGGTAGTATTTTCTTTTGCAATTTCGATATTTCGTTTTTAAAAGTTCGGCAACAATGTTGCACAGAGCCCACACTTTCTATTTGACCTTGACCTCTAACTAAGTTTATGTTAACAAAAATGTAAAAATGTATAATCTCTTATATCTCCGGGGATTATTGTTCGATCTTTAAGCAAATTACACCACTTTGTGGCTTAATTCAATCGCATTTATAAACAAAACAAGTCTAGCTACTAATATTTGTGTTTGTAACGGTTTGATTTTAGCAATATTAGCATATTCCGGAAGCTTCTTTCATTTGCCAACTTTTTCTGAACATATGTAGCTGTAAATAATGCAAAAACAATTCTTGCAGAATGAAATCTAATTCATCCCGTAGGGGTGGGCGCCTAGGGGAGCCATTTGTCACTGTGAGGGGTATTTACTTTTGGATGCATGCCAACTCACTCGTTAAAGTTTAATGAATGTCTTAGAATATATCTATTCATTGCTACAGTTGATGTAAATGCATCTCAATGAATAACTAAGGATGGATGCCCAGATTACGGAGACACCCTAGGCCCAGGATGGCAAAAGGTGTAAGTCATAATGAAATAGTAGCATTTATACTGCTTATCCATCAGTATTCCAGCCATTCCCCAACGCTGAGTGTATTTATCTTAACATCATGTGGTATTTAACTTAGTATCTGAAAAGATGGCAGTAGGTAGGAGGTGAGTGGGGGGGGGGGGGGGGGTGCGGGGGGGTGGTGTTCATTGCCTCTTACGTGTGCATTCCATGTGAGCGCTACGGGCGGATTGCAATGTGAAACCCTTCCGCCACCACCCGATTCTGAAACCTGCAATGCCAAGTAGCGTGTGCAGGTCTCCAACTGCTTAAGCTAATAGACATTGCAGCTGGTCTTATCGTACCATGTGAGATACCTGCATTCGCCAACCAGCGGTGCAGGTGGAACGAGATCTCGTGACGCGAGCGGTGAACTGCGAGATTGGATGCAGTGTGAGTATCGCCACCTAGCGAATGACACTCGTGATCTCCATCTCGTTAATCTCGATAATCGTTTTGCGATCATGGAAAACGCAAGCATGAAATCTGGTATTTTAGTTGCCACATTTTAAAACTTTATTCATGTTTTACTTCAAACCTTAATTTTGGCCCCGGATAAATCTTTTAAATGATCCTTATCTTTATGATCGGTGTTACTATTTATACGCGGTGAACTCATCTAGCAAATTTTTCGGGTTTAATACTGAAATTCGGACATTGGCCATTAATAAATTGCCAATGTTTAACCTAAATAGCCTTACTCGAGGGTTCGTTAAAATTCTACATCTTGTGACGCATTGCCGGTGTACAAGCGGGAGTGATTTCTGGGACAGATTTCTGTCATATACAGTTGGCTGTGTAGTTTTCCTAGGGATAAACATTGTTTTTCCATCCATGTTTTCCATACATCTTATTCATTACAAAATCGATCCGACTGGCCCCTTATCCGTAACAGGTCTTAATGGGTATCTGCAGCAAAAGGCGACATTTTTGGCAACGTCATGGAATCCCCTCTATAGGCCAATCACACGTCTCCGCAGTCATATTATAACCACGACGCCCAGACGGATATACCGGTCTCTGGTGTTGAAAGAGTTTAGGTGGTACATGGCAAAAGCTGCCGAAACCACTCAAATCTGAATAACCAACAACAACATCATGAACATGGGAGAGTTTAGGCTGTCGAATTGTTGAAGTGATTTTGTTTTGCGGATGAAAGCATTATTGGAGATGATATGCGATATCTCCTCGATCCAAAGGGGTCAAGTGTCAATTTCTCGGTAGCATTGTTAATAATTTACAGCGAGTTTTGTCTGAACATTGTGACTTGATATGGGCGATAATAAACAGATAAAGCGATTGACGTGAAATATTGAGTTCGGTAACTTGAAGTGGTCAGGCGCTGCATTAATAAAACAACACGAGTGTTTAATGTACGCGAGTGAGTGAGTTTGAAACTAGTGTTTAATATCATAATATCAACATAAATATTGGTGTGTGAAGCATAGCCGTAGATAAATTTTGAAATGATATGACCCGGGGGGGCGGGGCACTTAAGTGTATAGTCTATAGATAGGGGTGTCAGTGATTTTTTTCAAATTCATTGTATCTCGTTGAAATTTTACATAAAGATAGGTATACTGATGAGGATTCTAAAAAGGTATGTTTCATTTGTTTAAGTCAATTAGTAAAAAAGTTATTGAGGTTTCAAATTTCATGGTATTGCTCGGTTTTGTGCCAGAATTGTACGGTAAGAGATAACAGCCGCTTTATATGTCTTATATTTAAAATATAATAGTAAAATTATACCACAAGAAATGTATAATCTAGAGGATTCTTATAAGCTATGTTTCATTTTTTTTAAGTCAATTAGTAAAAAAAGAAATTGCAGTTTCAAATTTCATGGTATTGCTCGGTTTTGTGCCAAAATTGTACTGTAAGGGCTAACAGCTTCTGTATATGTCTTATATTTGAAATATAATAGTGAAATTATACCACAAGAAATGTATAATCTAGAGGATTCTTATAAGCTATGTTTCATTTTTTTAAATCAAAAAAGTTATTGAGGTTTCAAATTCTATGGAATTGTCAGTTTTTGAGCCAAAATTGATAGGATGACAGCCACTTTTCACTTTTCAAGATACCTGTCTGACATTGTCAAACAATACTAATCTATTGCAACCAGACACCTGTCTGACTTTGCCAAACAATATTAATCTATTGCAACCAGACACCTGTCTGACATTGCCAAACAATACTAATCTATTGCAACCAGAAACATGTCTGACATTGCCAAACAATATTAATCTATTGCAACCAGACACCTGTCTGAAATTGCCAAACAAGGCTTAAACTGTAGCAACCAGACACCTGTCTGACATTACAAGACAATACTAATTTATTGCAACCAGACACCTGTCCTAAATTGCCAAACAATACTAATCTATTGCAACCAGACACCTGAAATTGCCAAACAATGCTAAAACATCAGGTGACCAAAATCTCAAGATCGCCTTCAGAGATGTCGTCCAGACGGTGGTATGTGTACACAGCATCATCCTCGTCATATACTCGCGTCTTAAAGCAAAAATTTGTCAGATAGAGATTCAAATGCGAATTGTTTAACCGCAATGGTTATGAATATTTGGGTGCAATTTCGCAGCTTATATAAGACTGGGGCGAATGATAAACTCGGAATGTACTCCGTGAACGGATCTGACACAAAACGTGGTTAACATAATCTCTTTGATGTGTTAAATCTGGGTGGTGCCCTTGGTGACGAGAAGCTCGAGCAACCGTCGCAGTAACTGTCGGCAGCTCAACATCTACTCCGCGAGCCCTAACTGCCGAATTCCACGCGCCAGCGCAAGCGCATTTTGTCTTTGAAGTTACTGGCCTGTAACGGATATATTTTTGAATCTACAACACCAAATAATTAAGTGCAAGAGTGATCTTTCAAATGACATAATGCTGGTAAGGCAAGCTATGCGCTCTCCCGGCGCGGGTATGACAAAATCGAACATTTTAAAGTTTAAAATTCGACAAAACATTTCCAATCGATTCGAAAATAAACTTTACCAAAGTGTTTCACTAAACTTGAATTATCCCCGTATATAGATGGATGTTAGGGGTCAGACTAAAAAATGAATGAAAATCGACTTTTCTGACGACGCACAATCAACGGTGGTTGCGAGCGTGCGCAGCCGTGTTGAACGAAGGCAAGGTTGACCCTGATACGGGCGCACGCGGAAAGCATGAGATGATTGGACGACATTTTGAAGTGCAAAATACGACAAAACATTACCATTTAATCTGGAAAAAAAACTCACCCATTTGTAACATCATACTTATATTTGTCAAAAGTGAGCACCTATTTCGCGGGTTTCTGATAAAATTGGGAAAAAATACATTTGTTTGCACCGTAATATTTCGTAATTAAATAATATTATTTTCCCTTTGGCCAATTTTTTTAGATTTTATATGATCATGAACATTAGAATGTCATCTTGTCATTTACTAAACAATAAAAACGATAAGAGTAACAAATACGAGCCGATTTAGAGAATTAAAAACGGAGTGAATCTCGAAAAGTCAAAAATGCTCGCCGAGAATTTTAACGTATTGCTCCACAAACACACATTTTTTGATTGATTCAAACGGAGTAAAATGCGAAAAGTAAGACAATATTATTGAAATTCAATACGTTAGCTCTCGTTTGATATATAATTCATCCATGTATCTTAAATATAAATGCCCTTCATAGCAAGTTGAAAAAACTTGGAAATAACATAGAGGCACAAGCGCTGCCGCCCGTGGCGAGGTTCGGCTGACACCCCTACTATAGAGGTAGTATATATGTGCCGCGAGACAGGGTATGTTTTTTCGGCCTCTCAACTTGTACAACGGGTTATTTTGGCCTCAAACTTGTACAACAGGGTTAATTTTTTCAGCTTCAAATCTGTTCGGAGGGTTATACATTCGCATAATACCTAGTACGACGGGGTATGCTTTTGGCCATTTTGACCTTGTTCGACAGGTACGGGTTTTTTAGGTCCCGCGTCACACACCTATTCAGAATAAGGCCAAGTGCCCCCCCCCCCCGGGTATATGAGCGGGCTGATTATATAGTGCTCCCGGTCGTTGTATTCCCCCGAGGCCCTTGAACAGCCCACGCCATTGGTCCACGGTCTCTTGTCAGCCATTAATCAAAGGGATTTGGTACAGGCCACATCATGCTGATAATTAAGGGCTTATAGCTGGAATAGTTTCATAACACACATGCTGCTGATTAAATTATTATATACAACTAGGTTTTTGTGATGTTCACTCTCTCGACAGAATATTCACCTGACCCTAAAATTCCCTTAACAAAAGAATATGTGGTTTTGTCATACCCCAACCACTTTATTAAATAGCTCCACCCTCGTCCTCGTTTCATCCGTTTCAATATGTCTTCCACTTCATATCTCCCATCTTTCTTTCAATACTCTCTTCAAACACCTTCAACTGTACCTGTACTGGTGTCCTCCACAGAATCTACTGTTTCCATTACCTTATTGTGGTCGTCGTCGAAACTTGGCTCTACCTCATTCATTGAGTCATTTCCAACGTGGACCTCCACTGCACCTTCCAAGTTGTTGGTGACCACTGAAACAGTGTTTAATCAAACATAGTTATCCATTATCAATGACGATAACATTTCAAAAGAAACATATGCTACTGATAACATTATTAAATTCAACTGAGTTGACATTAAAGATCCACATATCCAAAATAATGATTGATTATCTCTCTATAAGTTTTTTATGCTTTTCACACACTCAACAGAATATTCGCCTGCCCCAAAATTCCCTTGACAAAGGAATATGGTTCCCATGTGTTTGTATCCTTGCTTTTGTCCTTCACAGCATCTACAGCTTCTGTTTCCATGTCAACAGTTGGCTGGACCTCATTCATGGGAGGGAATTATTTCCAACGTGGACCTACACTGCATCTTGTCGGTGACCACTGAAACAGTGGTGATTTAATCATCAATATGTATGATGTTCTGACTGACTATGATATGTGCTCTTATTGTTTTCAATGATATTGGTATCAGTTACTATAGCTGCATATCTTTTCTATAATACAATATATAATAATAGTGTTCAGTCTGGAACATTGTTGTATGTACCCTCAAACTTTGTCTTTCCTGTGGGACAAAACAGCTTCCAGTTCAATCAGGTTGTAACTGCCTGGTCGCTAACAGACAACCCCAGAAGGCATTTCTAATGCTTGCACCTTGCCAGCTTCCACCTTGGACATTTGCGCAGTGACCCTATTGTTTCAGCTAATGCACTTACCGACAGACCATTCAACATTGCATATCTTAATTAAAAAAGTACAATGCAGGTAAATAAAACGACATAAATACTAATGACACTAAGTTACTCTTGACAGTAATTTTCAAATAGGTATGGTGCTTCACTAACCATATGCCTTGTTAAAGATGTGTTTACCCTTCTTCCTTTTATCTTAGCGGTTCGTTTCAGTTCTTGTGTATGCTTCTGAACAGATATAATATAATATTAATATAATAAGCTAGGTAAACTAGCCCATTGATTCTACTAGCACCCCAATATCAAATCACACAGGACATTACCTTAGAGTCAATATTCAATCAATATTTATTTCATGTAGGTGTTTTCAATTACAAAACCCATATAGCTAGATACTGTCATGAGTGTATTACTTACAGCATAGCAGGAAAATGTCTGATTGTTGTTGTGTGTGTTTAGGTTACTCATTTATGCTCCCTGCATTGATTTGGGGTGAATGATACAGTGGAGAAAATGCTCCTTTCACTACTGAGTAACAGCTTGGCCAGATCTTCCAACTGGGCAAGAAAAGGTCTTGTCAGCGCTGTGTAGGGTTAGTAGATTAATGATAATATTCAGTTGCCATAAATTATCAATAACCTGCATAAAATGTTTAATCAGATGTGGCTAAAATGCTGTCAATTAAGGAGGCAGATGTTGAGGAATGCATCAACAAATGGCTTTTGGTAGCTAGTGACAGGAATGGAGGGTAAAAAAGAAGAAGAAGAAGAAGAAAAGAAGAATTTTTGTCAGTAGATAGTAAAATGTAACCATCATATTTCTGTCGGAGGCTTCAAATTTTGTTTGATTGTTTGTATGTGTGTGTGTGGGTTTGTGGTGCGGGTGGGTGGGTGAAAGGAAACGAGCCAGCATATAAGTGTCTAGGCTTCTCTCCAATATGATAATTCAGTAAAAAACACATTGTTCTGTATTTTTTCTACATTATTTAGCTCACAATTTTGTACTTATGTTTTACAGTGAAACTTGACTCCAAGCAATTACAGCGAGAACTCAGATTCTGGTTCAGAATAAAAATATGACACTAAATAAAGTAGATGTTTTTCTGAGATCTGGTTGTTATTTATTTATACACATGGAAACTACAACTAAATCAGTTCAACCATGTCCACCTAATCGTTGGAACACTAGGTCTGGGACTAGGTAGGCTTGCCAACGTTGACAAAACATTAGCAAGCCTACATTGGTCTGCTGGATAAGACTACGGTGGGCCTATGTTGGTATGCCGACTTGGTGCCAGCAATTTAGCCAGTGTTGGCCCAGTGTTGTAGTGCTATCTGTGTTGCAACAACATTCTGTGACTAACAGTAACGTTGGCGGAACGTTATGTGTTTGCTGGGTATTATACAAAAAATATATATTGAAATACTATTCTTATACAAATTACCACATTTAAAAAGATAAGAAATAGACCTGGCTGCAAAATATCTATTATACTAAGATGTACTTTAGATTTCGGGCACCCAATTTGTATCGCTTTAACATGGATTAAACAAGGTAATATGCTTAATGTTGACGAAACACACCACTTCTAGACAGTTGAAAGTACCCGCTTGTAGGGGTGTTCAGACGCTTGCTGCGCCGTCAACATGTCAAGTCATGCCACGTGCTCAACATACACCTCTGATCCAGGCCGCTGAGATCACCCTATCTGAATATATCAGGCTCTGTGATGGCCCCGTCAATTACAGTCATATATAGGCACTATATCCACATTTTTTATCGCCACCCTGCAATACACGACATTCGATAATCCAGTGAAACAAGCACTACACATAGAGCAAATAATCAGATCTAGGTATGTGGTGATTTCGCCGATGGACTGCAAATTATATTTGAATCTGGTAACTGTTACCATGATATTAATAGTCTACTCGCTATAGGTGGACGTAATAGATTTCAATCAAGATTGTCTCGTTCACCCATATGATAGAATACCCTAATGATGGTCAAAATATACAAAGCAGGGCAATATAAGATACTATGCAATTAATCTCTGGAAAAAATACCAGCATATAATTCTACACATACCGCGTTAAAATTTAATTCTTGGAATGATTGTTATACATCGGGGCCTGTGTTCACTTGTCGGTCACTTTAATAATAACGCCAGAATATTCTCTATCCCCGACAAGAAATCCTAAACATTTAACTACGGTAGTTAGTTTAATCAGGGTAAGGTGTAGCATGTGAGATAAATGAAGCGTTTTCAGATTAGCAGTAAAATGTTATTTTTATCAAAAGCCATCCATATGATATACTCATCTATCATATAAAATCTAGTTGTGTCGGATCTATCCTGTTAAAACCATAAGTTATCATAGGCAGCTGGAATATTTAATATGGATTTAAGTTGGGGTACAGTGGCGGACTCCGAAAGTGTTGTAAAGTTATGCACTCCGTGGTTTCCTGCTCCGCCGTGGACAGCTGATCCGTTAATGTGAGTTTTTACGGGGTATAAACGCCACTCCCTTTGATCCCAAAATAACTGATAAGAGGTGGCGTGAATCTGCCGATTTATCGTGCATAATCAATTGCCATCCCCCTTATGACTCGCGTCCATCAAAATTGGTCTGTGTTGCAAAGCTAGCATTGAAAACCCTTTAAGGTAAAATATAAAAGCGAAGATGAATATATGTTACAATTTACATCAAGTATATTGTCATAGACTTTGGGATAGAATTAGTAGTTAGCTATTGGCGAAATTATAGCAACTTAACATGATTTGCTAAGCGTCTCAGTCTGGGGAAGGACATGAGCTATGGTATCGACAATACCAGGAATCGCATGTGGTGAATTTGCAAAGGTTAATATTTGTCGCCACCTGGGATGTATAAGTTTAGTCAGGGTCGTTCATCAGGTCTGTTTGCAAGATATATTTAAAATATAGAGTTATATCTGGCCGCGTGTCAGGGAACACGATTTAATTTTCGATAAGAACCAACGTGTCCATGACGTCAACGGAACCGCGTCAATCTAATCATTGACTATGGTCTTCACTCGCATTTGTGCTTCTTCTGTAGCACATAGTTATGTCCGGGGGTTATTTTAAATATACTACTAGAACTATCTTTGATTATATATCGACGACCACGAATAAGACTGATATAAATCTTACATGTAAAGAACTAACAAGTGTGACGTCACATCGCTGATTATGACGACATAATTATGTAGCCCCATAAAATAAAGTTATTCATGTTGTTGGGTCCATTGTGGGGGTTTTCGCATCTTTGCGGGGCGCAACATGGGGTCGCACGGGATAATAACGGCATCACTTTGTAGCCTGATATATCCGGTGTCTAAAAGTTCCGTTAGCAAAGCGATGTGGACGCTCTAGCGAGTGCTCTATCGACTGACCTCTATTTCACTGTCATATTCGATTGATTTAATTATAAAGCATATAAATTCACGTCAGAAATTTCCATATTGTAGCTCAAAACGCTATGATATTCATATTTTACTTGCAGACCCAGCACAAATACCAGAGCTATTCTAGTCAATGTTCACATAGCTTGAGGTGGAATAATTCATCATTCCCCTATGTATTTTAGTGCATTCATCGGTTTATATCTTCATGGTACTGTATTGATATTATTGATGGCACAATGAGTCCTTAAGCTTGATAGCCATGCATAAATCAACACTAAATGAGAAAGTTCATAATATCAGGTTATTTTATTTCAGACATGCTGACATGAGTGCAAAAATATGGAGATAATTGAAAAAGAATGTGCAAGATGTTGTAACAGCTTGATGGTGGTTGTCGAGCCTTGTTCTGTAGACCTTGGTTGCATAGTGAATAGAGAACAAACAACCTTGCCAATTTCAGTCAGCTTCTTGTCAAACCTGTAATCAAATACATTTCTGACATTGTTTGCAAAAATACAACTAGATATAAAACATTCAATGAGAGGTCAATATACCTTGGATCTCTTCATCTTTTGGCATGAATTTCAATTTAAAGTAATGACTAGAGGACAATTAATCACTATTATGGTTTGATAAAGTATTTAACGACACACCAGGGTTAAACACTAATTCATAATTTTTTCATAAATAACTCAGCGAAGGTCATGCAGGGCAGATTTTTAGTCTGCAGGGTACAATTGTCACAGGTGGGTCTTTGTGTAATTTGTGCCATCAAAAGTTTACAAACAGACAGGTACTTAGTAAACTCTGCTGAACAGAAGAGCTAAAAACTGTTTATGATAGTTACATACATGGTGAGCTTAGATGTGATCCTCAGGGTTGTGTCTGCATCATCTGAGTCTAGCAGCCCAGACTGGAAATTCAATAAGCCAAGAAACAGGCAATGAAAGTGATATTGGGGCAGCCCTCATCTCCTGCCACAGTTGCGGATTAGTCTGCGTCCCAGACTCTAGGGGTTCCGCTACGCTTCTCGTCCTAGAGACTATTGAATATCAGTAACATGTAAACAGCGCCCACAGGCTTCAGGCTAGGGGACCTTGACTTGTTGTGGATACTCAAGAATCTTTCCACTGCGACTGATACGGAACAGAGTGAAAGATTCCTTTTGTTACACAAAGGGAAATATGAATTGATCACACATATCTTATCTCATTTGTTAATCAATTTTTAAGATATATCACAAATTACCTTGCCCAACTTTGTGTATATCAGTGGAAGTGACAAATGCCTGCACTTAAATCTGTGCCTCAAGTGATAGGCACTGCAGTTGGTCAAGCTACCTTGCTATAACTCCTCGCTTGTTAGGGGTCAGTGACCAGAAGCCATTCCTCAAAAGATTTGTGAGGTCCCTCTCTTCCATGCTGCAACACCAGAGTGGGTGCACCCTGCATAGCTGTAATTTGCACAAATAGAGAGACTTATAAGATATGCATGTACATATACTTAACATTTTTAACCTCAGTTATTGTATTACCATAATATTTATATCAAATCGATGAACCATTCATATGCATTTTTGCTGTGTCAGGTTCAATCAATGTGTGAAAGAAAGCAATGGTTAGGTGCTTGGCTTATTTCGGTTAACTTACTTAAATATTAGTAAAGATGATGATGTGCGTCCGGGGATTCATGAGGATCCTTGATTTGCTTCGAACCCGGGAGATCAGCAGTGATAAAATGGTCGCCCTGAATAGAGTAACACAATGCAAAAAGGACCACAAGTAACTGTCAGCAATAGTTATTTCTTCATTAATAATACATACAGCAGTGGCGCCATACCTGCCACTCATGAATGGGTGTTCAATGCGCCATAGTAGAGTCATATTGCAGACAGGCAATCAGGACAACGATAGGGTGCATCTGTACTGTCACAGCACCAGCAGTGTTGTTATTATATGGTGCTCCCTGTCTGCTATCAATCAACTATTTATGATTGCAACCATTACAACAATATCGCTTACAGCTACAGGGTGAAACATAAACCATCACCTGATTGTCCCTGGCAAATAGGGTAGCCATCGGACAAGTGAAGCTGCCATCTAACTTGTACAATGGGACAAGTCATTTTTCATATTCAACTGGGTTTTAAACAAAGTATATTAAGATCGATCAGCGATACCTGGGAACGTGGGTTCGGTTTACCAAAAAAGAAAACCTAAATTGTCTGTTTGCGACATCAACGTCTAAACTAACTGCATTGCAAGACTCACCGGGTGATCGGCGATTCCGGTAAATTCCTTGTTAGTCATATTTTCAATCGGACTAGTAAAAATTAGCAGGACTTGATTGAAAAACATGAGGAGATGTTAACGAAGTGTTGTTTTACTTACGTCCATATCAGGAACTAAAAAAAATCATGCTAAAATTCCACTTGCTGCAGTAATTTACAAGCTTAGGATGAGCACTCTGGTAGCCCCACTCCCCGGTCTCCAAGGTGTAATTTTAACAGCTATGCTAGCTTAATTATCAGTGCAATATAAAAAAGAAGCTGCGGCGATTAAACAAGCAGGGCATGAAATTGGCAAATATGTGAATTGGCCCTCAATTTTTGTTCAACTGGCTCTTCAACAAAATGAACTGGCCCTGCCAGTATTTAACTGGTCCTCTCAATGGCCTTTTTATTCACAATGCTGAAAGTAGAAGTGAAAAAGCTGAGTGAAGTTGGACTTTTTTCCAATTCATCACAGTTGCAGTCAGGTAAAGGTTTGACAAACTTGTCCATTGTTGTTAAACTTGGGAAAAATATTTTGCGTGAAGTATCAAATCAGAGACTTATAATGCCGGGAACATTCGACACTCATTTGCACTTGACATAGACTGACCAATAAAAACGAGTTATACAAATTCATTGATAATCGTGTGCTTTCGTCAATACACAACCGAAGTACTCTGGATAAAAGCTGAGGTCAAGTCAATTGGGTCAGTTCACAATTTCAAACAATCGCGCTATTGTCAACATGTTTATCTTTTGACGTCGAGCATGGTAACAGAAAAGTTATCGGCCTGGCGGACGACAAATGTGACAAATGAATCCGTGGAATATACTTTTATAACCAATTTCGTGCCCTGACATACTAACTTTGTTAAAAATAAATGTCAGAATTTTACGTTCTAACAAAGGGCAACAACATTGCTGGAAAACGATGAATTAATCAGTTGTATAATATAAATAACAATGCTAGATTTAATACCGCTGCTTTATTAAAACACAAAACGTGTCCTTAAATATAGCAATGCGGTAAAATCTACGCGGATGTATAATTATGCTAATGCTAACCTGACAAACCGCAAAATGACAATGTATATCCTGTTAGGGTTTTCTAGCCATGAAAGTTTTGTCAGATATGGTGACCAATTTATTGCCAGTCGACCCAACTAAAGAACAAAAGCCAATGATGAGTCAACCTCAGTTGACCCTCTGATAGTGCAGATTGAGGAAGAGACCATCCCACTACCAACTACCTGCTTTATTTGAACGTACTCGAGCAAGAAGAGTAAATAAATGTCAGCTGATTAAAGTGGCAACACAGCATTACTGCATTATTATGTGACGGTTACCAATAAATATATAGGACTAATTTTTTCATTAAGCTTAATCAACCTCATCCAACGGGGCTTAGGCCTGCGACCTATACACACCATCGCCCCCTAGTCCTTACCCACACGGGCCACAGCACTCGCCTGAAATTATCAAGCCACTGTTATATTATCGCTCATATCAATACAAAGTGTAATTCTCTGGGTTCACCTCCATGCAAGAGACCAACACGCAATGAGTATATATGAAACAATGCGAGTAAGGTACCTGTCATATACCATGAATATTCTCTGAATTATAACTCGTACAGTCCATTAGAACAGACAGTGCATTGCGTCCACACGTGATATGCGACAGGCTTGTTGATCATTAAACTAGCTCGATAACGGTGCTTCCGCGGCGAACCGCCCTGAAAAGTCGAAGGGGTTTGGATCAATGCTTTTTAAAAATGTACCCATCACTGAAACTTCACTAGGCTAACGTCATCCCCGTCCAAGAACCTAAGCAACGAGCTTCTGAATATGATTCAAAACATGTAACATCTAAAAACTTTATAGCTAAGTTATGGGAATCGTATAACAAGAGTTGAATGACTTTGTGTTGGCCTGAATCAATCAATTATACTCCAATTCATCCCAGAATGCTCTTTCTATAATCGTTTAATTGACCACATCCCATATTTTTAAAATTTATTACTGATATTGGCGTAGCGCTATACCGGTCTTGCATGTCTTTGGTTGCATTTCGACCTGCAACGCTGATTGGCGAATGCAGGTATCTCACATGGTACGATAAGACCAGCTGCAATGTCTATTAGCATAAGCAGTTGGAGACCTGCACACGCTACTTGGCATTGCAGGTTTCAGAATCGGGTGATCATGACCCCTAGCAGTATTATCTTAACAACAGGAATATATCCACTATCATATGTGGCCTGGCTAAGCATAATCGACGTTGTTAAGTCGACTACCAAAATCGTTCGTGATATGCTTTAGTCGACTAAGAACTTTGACGTTTTAACTGAGTCGTCTACGGAAGGATAGACGGCTTCGGACTACGGTCGGCCGGGTACGCGAAATAGGACACAGCAACAACGTCGGACACGCAGGGATATGTTCGTAGCGCACCTCGTGTCGACCACCGGTGTCACTTTTGCACTAATTTCAAGACGTATATTTGGCTGGTCCGCAAATTGGTCAATGCACAAATGTATCATGCAACAAATCGGTTATCTAAAAGCTACGTTTAATATCGAAATATTTGATGGAATAAATGCATACATTTGAAACTCCGTAAGAAGAACAGATCATGAAAAAATACACTGAGTGATTCAAGACAATACCAGTATTGTTATCAATATCTGCTGCAGAAATAAGCGACGTACCATTCGAAAATGTGAGGCGTGGCTACAAGAACGTACTATATTATTTACATCATTATCCAATACTATTTAAACCTCCTAGGAGCTGGTAAGATCATATTCTTATGCGGATATCAACAGCCCCAACCATCCCCAATATTTGCCTTGTCTTTATTTTTGTTAGTCTTGTAAGTCTCACTCTCACAGATTCCAAAGACGTGTCCATAAGATGAAACCCTCGCCCGGAATTAGTTTAAACCAACTTACTTTGATCGACGTCGGCTGAATCTCGGCATACAATGGGATGCTTCCTTAAAGGTGCGCGATGTTTAGAAACTGAAGGGCTCCCACTTACTACCGGGCCAATAGTTTGTGCTGTTTCTGGTGCCACCTTTTACTGGTTTCCCCATTTATATACCTCTCTGTGTCCATGCAGTTTTGTAATCGGTGGTCTGTATTTACTTAACTTTATTGCAGCAATTATCCTCAAACAAGGTAACCCAAGGTAAGGCCGATGCATACACACGCTTTATTAGGCTTAAGGAAGTCCACGAACCCCGCTGCGTAGAGCTGGGGCAAACATGTCGGTTGCCTTGAGTAGGGAAGAGACAAAGAAGATCAGAAGACGGTAAAACTATGAAAGCTGAACGAACGGGTTTTGGAAGCGTGACCCAAACCCTGCGGGAAGGAGCTGAGACAGGAAAATGCACTGCTAATGAGTCAACGAGAGATAGCCCTGATAAAGTCGGAGCACCAAATACCGTGGTGCTAAAGCAGGTCGTAAGACCGCCTGTGCGATAAGCCTCGACGGAGGCCGAATGAAGGGTTGGATTCAACCCCAATGCCGCACAAGCCGTTTGAGGCGGGAGGCAAAGGTTTCATAAGGCTGCCGTGACCGTCGGGGTAAACGAAGGCTCATACAGGGTGTAGGATGTGAGGGATGTAAGCTATGAATATTGTGAGAGATGAGTAGCAATTTTGAAGAATCAGTGTGTGTTGTAAATGGAGCTCGAGTCTGGCTTCAGTGAGACGAATATTTCCATCAGACAAATGTCGACTAGTGGCGAAGGTGCTCTGGGAAGGAGGGACCACATTTCCTTTTCTTAAAGAGACTGTTCAGCCCTATATTTGTAACAAGGTTGCCTAGCAAGCTGCTTGGCAACCGCACCTTGGAAACCGAAAGTGTTAAGTTTTCAGACTTTCAGTCGCTGTGCGGCGCTGCGGTCTCAGAAAATAGATCCTCACTACGGCTGTAGCCATTTATGTGGTCGGAAATTACCCTTCATGGTTGTCAGTCACATTTGTGCGCAATTATGCCCACAACTTTAATGAGTGAAGATTTGATGAAATCTACATATTGTAACCAAAACGGAAGTATACACATCGATTGCGAGGTAGTTATAGAGCGCGTAATGATTGACAGCTAACATTCGTTTGGTTCATGGTTTTAGGGAGGCACCGTTATCGATGAAACGACGCAACTAAATAAAACAGATTTCCACAGTACGTCATGAATATTTCCAGTCAAATAATAATGTTGATAATTTAACAACATGATTTTCGATCAAGTAAACTTGAACTAATTAAAAGAATGCATCATTTGTGTCTGCGTTAAAAAAATCATCGCTGAGTGCCCGAAATGGGGCTGAACAGCCTCTTTAAGAATGGCTGGTAATACAGTCGCGTCTTCCAGCGACGCGTGGTTGGTGTTATGCGTGAAGGCAGAGAGCCAACAAATTTCGAGAGAGAATGGAAGTGGATAGTCCGTGGAACTCGTTTTGATGGTCCGGGGACAAGTGCCACCTGCTAAGATGGTCGGCCAGTTTATTATGTATACCGGAGAACCACGAGGCGCGAGTAGAGCAACAAACTCTCTGTATGTAAGTCAACCAGGAACGACTTGAGTTCAAAGCGGTGATACGGCCTCGTTATCCCCGACTTACACTAAGCGTTGACGCTCCAATAAAGGCCCCCGTAGCTTAGCGCACACAGCTAAGGCCAAAAGTTCTAAGGCGTGGTATACAGTACGATCAAAATCAGTCTGGTGCGAGTGGTAAACAGTACAATCAAAATCGGTTTGGTTCTGTATGGAACCCTATACCAAACATTGTGCCATATTTGAGTATCATATTGAACCATTGGTTCTATATAGAACCCTGCGACAACCATCAATTCGAGGAGTGTAACGTAGGTCACAGGTGGTCGTGTGTTTGACGCTCAATATTGCAGACATTAAATGCATTGTGTAGTTTGCAAACGTAATCAGCGTCGTCAACCTGTTGTAAAGTCCCTTGTCCAATCACAAGCCTCGATGCTTGTAGATGACCACACACATGTATCAATACCCTTTCCCCAAATGTTCAAAAAGAGAAGCATTAAAGCGATGACATTGAATGTCGCGGACCAGGAACGCATGTCATCAGACCAAGGGCAGGAATAGTATTTTCATGTGCTATTCAAAAGCAAAGTCGTCTATACATCCGTCGAAGAAGCTATATTGACCAAATTGACCATATATTCCTTCAAGGGAGTTTCGGGAGCGGGCCCCCATTGAAATTAATGGGCTTCATGACGAAATCTGTACTCACTTTCGAATGCGCTCCGGATAATTACTTTAACTCATAAGCTTTAACGACAGACTTTTGGTAGCATATTTAAATATCTTAGCATTCCCCAAAATGTATAAAATCTTGTATTTAGATATATCTCTTGTTTATTATTTCAAATACAAGTAGGACTTAATACCCGTTGATTAATATTTGGTAGCTTCACTGGTGTGAAGGTCGTTTAATGGGAGTAAAGGATCCGCAAGGTCCTCTCCCTTCCCCCTCTCATGACTGAGATCAAAGCTTGACCTAACGTCTCCGGGTAATAAATGCTTCTGGGCTGCTTGTTTGGTTCTCAATGCTCAGAAAGTCCAACGAACCCCCCCCCCCCCCCCCCCCCCCCTTTTTTTACGGCTGCGTTCAAGCCTTTTTAACACCTCAGAGGGTGTCATTTTATTGTACGCTTTGGCGGCAAGAGCCACGGGGTCGTAGTACAAATTCGCTGGTCCATAACTATTCTGCGCTATCAGCGGGTGTAGCAGTGACACGCGCCTTCTGCTGCACATGAAACACCTCACTTCTGGGCCCCGCTCTCATGACAAGGCCCGGTGATAGGGGACGTCCAGCCGCTCTGTTGTACAAGGTTTTTATCTCCGAGCTCCGGGAAATATTGGGCACTATCATATTCAACCCTGACCTCTACTCGGGACATAGTATCCCTGGGGGCGGTGCCTCTTGGGAGGTGCACCAGGGTCTTCCAGGGGAGGCTATCAAAATTCTAGGCTACACATTACTCTCCCTCTCACAACTTAAACCTTCATTATTAATCCATTTGCCACTAACCTATCCGATTGAATACCATTGGCTCCTGGGGTATTATCTAAAGGAGTTTTCTTTGTTATGCCATATTACATAATAGTGATGATCACTTTGCACTTAAGTTAACGAACTACGATCTTTATGTGATGTTGTATAATAACGTTTTTAATCAATAAATATCCCTTGCTGTCCACTTACATTTGACTTGTTCGTACATTAACTCCCAGAATATATCTGAAGTTAATTGTTGGGGTCAGCACATAAGGATAATACGAACATGGTGTATGCAACAACAGGCATATAAACGAGACTAGATAAAAAAATCTTGGCCGCGTATCTGGCGCGTTGCCGGAACTTAATCGCCATTTATCACATGTAAACCATAAACATCTAATACGTTATGCAATGAACATTATATTAATTCGTACCCTTTTATACATGCATGTGAATTGATAAGAAATATAATTTGAACGAGTTGAATACATGGACGAGACGCAGTGTGGCACAAGCGCGGGCCACTGTCGGCGCCGCATCCCTTGAGTACACGATTACCGGACCTCTAGCAAATGCCCTTACAAATCGTCAGTTTTCATCGTTTTCCCGTCTCGGATACCGCAACGTTGAAGCTATGGATTCATGTCCTTAAGAGTAAGGCGATGTCAAATTTGACGGTGGATCGCATGAAAATCGAAAGCTACCTTCATTATCCCGAGCAGGCTAGAAGAGAGGAGAGACTATAACTTAAGTCAACGTTTACTTCAATATTTACAGCATGCATGTTTCACGGATTATCGTCCACCGAACTCATTATGTAAAATGTAAATGAAACCATTGTATCCATGGTGTGGGCGACTCGGATTTTGATGGCCAATTTACCATCAAACTCTCCGGGACAGCCTGTCGCTTAAGATATAGCAATGTGCTTTGTGCCATTTCCAATAGACAAAGAGCAACCTAGAAAATTATTCATGTAGAACCTCAATTATTTGTAAGTATTCAATATGTGATTTTTAGCGGTAATTGTTGGATTACGCTTATACATGTACATCAACAATTGAAACTCTGTAATCTTATGACGAGTCATTATCGATCTCTTATATTTTCTATTCTCTGATGAAGTAACAAGGTACGGAGTGAATTATATATTAACAGAAAACCCGGTGTCACTAATGGGAAGTTAAACATATTCTTATTTTTCAGTCAGTATGTGGTTTTGATGCTGGGCGATGTAGTAAGGATACATAGATTCCCCGACAGCAATGTTTGTTTAGTAAATCAATTATTCAAATTGACACAATTCATGATGCGTAGCAGTAATTGGTTGTGGAAACGTGCACTGTTTGTTGTCAAACAGAACCCCAAGACCATACCGGGTAAAATCGCATGCGCTCCGTTAACTATTGCGATGTGATGTTAGCGTAGCGTCAAACATGTCTGCCATGGACAGTGACCCCCGGAGGGGGTATAGAGGTAGTATATATGTGCCGCGCGACGTGGTATGTGTTTTCTCGACTTGTACGACGGGTATGGGTTTTCGAGGTCCCGCGTCACACCCCTATCTAGAATAAGGCCAAATGCCCCCCCCCCCCCCGCCCTCCGGGCAGTGACCCCAACCTTGGGTTTACCCGAGTCAAAAGTTAAATTGTCTTGGATCACCTCCTGTTGACAGGGAAGAAGAGGTCGTTAACAGGGGCACCTGGAAGATTGGGTGTCGGAACAACATGTAGAATCCATAGCAGGGAGTCTGGGAGAAAAGACAAACAAGCGAATCTACGCGGAAAAGCGCACAGCAATTCCGGAAGCCTTCGTTGATGTAGCGTTGATCGATGCCTAGAATCTATCCAAATATAAAGCACGGTTGTGTGGTATATATCAAAGCACGCCGTCTCTACACATACCTTTAAGTGACGAACCAGGACAACAGATGGTGCCGCTGAATAGGGCAATTTTATATAATTACGATTTCAGACCTTGTTGTGCAAAAAACAGTTTTTACGAACACCACAACGCCCAATAACATCATAACACATGTAAGAATTGTGGGGTATTATATATACCCCACAAATCTGCCGATACCCCACAACAAAGGTTTTATATTGAAAAATACCCCACATCTGGGATGAATGTCCTTCTATATATATATCTATATATATATATATATATATATATATATATATATATATATATATATATATATATATATATATATATATATATATATATATATATATATATATATATATATATATATATATATATATATATATATATATATATATATATATATATATATATTTAGAATAAATGGCGGTCTCAGTAAAAGGGAAAGGGATCTGCCGTGGTAGAGCAGCGGAGGTCAACGCTGGACTACCGTCATGATTTACCGCGAGCGTTATTACCACCCATCTGTAGTGCAGCAAGCCCCTGTGTGGTTGGTGACGCTTTGAAAGATCGACTTTACATCTGGTGTTTGTGATCAATTAATTACCCTACTTCAATCAGTTACCTTCCGTGGACCACCGTACACTGGTACAGACTTTGTGTCCCATACCGTCTGCCACAGATTTCGTGTCCCCATACCATCATATAAAGACTTCGTGTCCACATACCATCCTGTACAGAATTCGCATACAATCTTGTACAGAATTCCCATACAATCTTGTACAGAATTCGTACGCCGCATCATCCTGTACAGACTTCGTGTCCCCACGCCATCTTGCACAATCTTCATGTCCCCATACAGACTTGTACAGACTGCGTGTTCCGTACCATCTTGTACAGACTTTGTGTCCCCATACCTTCATGTACAGACTTCGTATTCCCATACTATCTTGTACAGAATATGTGTCCCCATACAATCTTGTACAGACTTTGTACGCCGTACCATCCTGTACGAATCGTGTCACCATACCATATTGCACAGACTTCGTTTTACTAAACAATGTAGCGCAAACGTCGTGTCCCCACACCATCTTGTACAGACTTCATGTATTCATACCATTTTGAACATACATCATGACCCCATTCCATCTTGTACATACTTCATGTCCTACTACCATCTTGTACAGAAGAAGTAGATGTAATTAAAAGCATCCCTTCGGAACCTTGGTGATACTTCATTGTTCCACTACAATGACTCTATATATGAGTATCACAGTCGTTGAAATCAGCTTGGATTCGGAGATGTGTTTTCCCAATAAAGTCTGCCAAACAAAACTTGCTATTGTTATGCTCTGTTGTTAATGAAAGTCATGACGCAACACGTGCGAAATGAAATTATAAAATGTTGCTTGAATATTCACATTTAATCGCCAGCAATCGATGGGCTGGGCTTTTAAGATCAATTTCGACGATTTCATTGTCCGTTTGAGCCATTTTTCATTCAACACAAGGGCAACATGGCGCGAACCAATTATAGTTTCACTTTATCGCTTGTTAGTTCACCTGCATGACAAAGGAATTAAGCTTCTTAAGAAACCTTGTTGTTCTGAGGCTTCACGTCCAGGCGATATGGTTCTGGAACCTCAGCTGCCACCTCCCAGCGCTGTCTCCATGCTATGTTCCTCATGAGTTTCATTCACCCGCTCACAATATGTTAAGTTGCTAGTGATGATGTACTCAGTGCGAATTCAGTTCAGACCGACTTATGTATGTCAATCAAGCTCATGGCATTTTTGAAGTCACTCCGTTTTCCGTAGTCGACCGATCATGGTGATTCCACATCATGTCATATCCATGACAACGCACGTTATATCATGGAGGAAATCATCGCCAGCTCCTGTCTATTTCTATCAATCGATTCATCATTTCACGTACCACGACGACTTCACTGCAGCTAGTTCCCTTCCCCGACCGACCCATCCTACTCACGTGTGTCAGGTGTGGAACAAATGCATGATGAATTACACATAGTTAATTATTAAAATAACATTAGCATTTTTTTGCTTCGTCAGCCATTGGATTTATTCACTCCTTGCACTTTTTGTCAATGTAAAGCATGATTCATGTTAAACAGAGATAATGTAATTACAGCTGTTCTGAATACAAACATGAGAGGAGAATCGATGAACACGCTATGATATCTTACATATAGTCAACAACAGAGGAGCAGCCTAAGTAGAGAATATTATCGCTGGTATTTGACCTTTATCTACAGTAGTCTGATTGCCAGGTGTTTGTCTGAACGTGAATGTGACGCCGCCAACCTCAACAGTCTCCTGTCCGTCATCGCCTCACAAAAATAACAAGATAATGAAAGCATGAAAATTTATCTCATGTAGAATCTCATATCATTGATTAACTAATATCATTTATCCGAAATCCAATTAATCCCACATCTCTTATTGAGATAAAGCAATATAAATCTGAAGGCACCACGGCAGTAGGCACTGACATCTCACGTTCAATGTGTATAAGTAGAGCAGGCAAACGTCACGCAGATCCGTTTTGACAAGTTTTAGCTGTCTCGTTTATATAAACACAGTCAGCAAGCGATGGTGTGATACACCTTGCACAACTGATATGCTGTAAATAAAGAAAAGGTCTTTCGTTTGATGCCACTAATATATTTCTAGATGGCCAAAAATAGCGAAACGTTGCGCTTTTGCAATGTTGTTTTTGCGATAAACCTATAGAAAGAAAACCGTTCGTACTATTCTATTCTTCATAGAATTGCTATAAAAATTTCACCAAAATGTGCATTAATGTCACCAAAAGGTAGAAGAATGTAAATGATATACAAGTCCGAGTGAAAATCGATAAAGTTTGGACGTGTTAAACTGCTTAATTGCGATTTTGCAGCTTCAAATCAGGACTGCTCCCCAACCTCCAGCCACATCGGATGACGTCATAGACTACACACCGATCATTCAGAGGTACGTCGCCATTCATGATACGTCATTCCTCGTCGGGATATCCCCTTATGACGTCAGTGAAGGCATCTACATTTCCCTCAGATGAATATTATACCATCACAGTGCGTATGTTATGGCGAAGTGGCAAATATGAGATAATCACAACAGGCCAGTCGCCTCCTGACATGTGGATAACAAAGTTGTCCCACCACACGCGGTTCTCCAGGGAAAACGCCTGTCAATTAAAGTGACCTGTATTTAGTCAATAGCGAGGATGACTACCACTATATAATTCCGATATATTGTCTGTAACCGTTTCCCATCCAAGTCGGCTTATGGTAAACACATATTCCTATGTTGACATGGCAAGTTGATTAATGATCCAGATTATTCGTGATTATAGTTGCTGCTCCAGTATAAATATCTCGGTTATACGTCGTTCACTATTTTTACCTCAAGAGCTGTGTATACATATATGCTATGTAGTAATCTATCTAGAACTGCACTTGACACATCCTCGATATAAGTCCTTCGGATAACAACCTTCAACTTTATTTTACGAGAGGTAGGTGATCATAATGCTCAACGTGAATCATGACGTATTTGCTTATGCTCAATTGTCCGTTCGCAACAACGGAGTGTCCCAATTCCGCAGTATTGACCAAGGATATAATGATCAACTAGAGACATTGACACTTCCTTTTAGTGAGGGATACGCAATGTACATCACACAAGAAGAGATGAATCTCCGTATAGATGAATTTGATGATGAGAGAGATAAACTGGTTATATCTGGTGATTGAGATGACGAGTTTGTGATACCTTGATTATGGTGTTGGACTGGGGTATTTGGTGATTCTAAAGATGAGCTAATTGTATCTTGTGACTGCAATGATGAGCTAATGATATCGGGTGATTGTAGTGGTAATGACCTCGTCATATCTCTGGTGATTGTGGATATGAGCTGATTCATATCGGGTGATAATGATGATGAGCTTGTGATATGCGGTGATGCATGTGGGGTTGATAGGGCATAACACAGCAGGCTTAACACATGTCATAACGCAGCCGGCTTAACACATATCATAACACAGCCAGCTTAACACATGTCATAACGCAGCCGACTTAACACATGTCATAACACAGCCGGCTTAACACATATCATAACACAGCCAGCTTAACACATGTCATAACGCAGCCGACTTAACACATGTCATAACGCAGCCGGCTTAACACATAACATAACACAGCCAGCTTAACACATGTCATAACGCAGCCGACTTAACACATGTCATAACGCAGCATGCTTAGCACAGATCATAACGCACCGGGCTAAACAAATTTTATAACGCCGCAAGCTAAACGTATGTCATAACGCGAAAGGCTCATCTTATAGTGCACAACACGTATCACAACCACACTCGTCCAAACGAAATAATACGCAAAGCCGATTGTGGGAATAGCATCAATTACAAGGGTTGCTAAAAAGGTTGCAATGACTAGATGACTGTTATGCTTTCAGTAAATAATGATGTGTATGAATATATTTAATGGAGAACTGGGTATGTGTTGAATTTGGATTTAACCGAAAGACGACCATTTTACTTATTACTCAACTAGTTGGTGGTTATGTGTACACGTGCTATGCGCGTAATAGTTGCGTTCTATGGGAGTACAAGCTAATGTGGACGAGAAACACTGAAAAGCATTCTATCCGAAAGTTTGCTGTCTATGTATGGAGGGTGGTTTGTTTTAGAATCATTCGGATGTTGGGAAGATATTATTATAATGCAACTCGTCATAACGTTTCCTTATGGAACAAGTTTCGATTACATACAGGTAGACACTTCCTGGTTAACATTACAAGTTCTATAAGCTTCATACGAGAACAGTCTGACCAGCTCTAATAGACTACTGTTTTTGCTGAAATTGAAAACAACAACAGTCGTAAACACTTGATATTATTTAATTCTCTTCTGCTTCGCGAACAGATAACAAACGTAGCGCTCACCAGCACCACTCATCTGTACTTGATTTACCCCACTCACCTGTACTTGATTCTCACTAATCAGATGCACTTGATTCCCCCACTCACATGTACTTGATTTACCTCCACTATCCTGCACTTGATTCTCACCAATCAGATGCACTCGATTTACCAACTCACCTGTACTTGATTTACTTCCACTCACCTATGGGTAAATCAGCTGGTTATATCTGGTGATGTTAGTGATGACTTGATAAAAACTGGTGATGTATTGTGGTTACGAGCAGGATATATCTGGTGATTATTGTGGTGATAAACTGGTGATAAATGGTGATGATTGTGTATTAGGCTGGTGATATCTGGTGATTGTGTAGACGATCTGGTGATATCTGGTGATTGTGTAGAGGATCTGGTGATATCACGTGATTGTGTAGACGATCTGGTGATATCTAGAGATAATTGTGGAGACGGCCTGGTGATATATGTTGTTTGTGGAGACAAGCTGGATATATCCAGTGAACTTGTGGTATCCAGTAATTGATGTGATGAGCTGATTCATATCGGGTGATAGTGATGATGAACTGGTGATACCTGCTGATCCGTGTGGTGATGAGCATGTGATATCTGGTGATGATAGTGGAGATGAGCTGGAGGAGGTCGACGGGTGGTAGGGGCACAGTTACTTTTGTTAGACTAGCTGAATGCTATGGTTTATTTCTTATGGGGTCAAAAAGAAAGCTGTGCTGACGATATGACAATATCTGCCCCAATTGAGGCTGCTCAAGTCGTTCTGTGTATTGTGGAGGTTATTGACCTTTCGCTCCCGCCAATTGATTCACCAATCAGCGCTCAGAACACATCTAAGAAACAAACCCGCCGCCATTTTGAAGACAAGCAAACGCTGTTATCTGTGGAAAGTTGTCTCTCGTATTACCTTCATTTGTAGCGTATCGTTATAATATAACCTTGCAATAGTTAAACGGTGTAAATGAGGCCCGGGGGGGCAGCCTTATTCTGGATAGGGGTGCGCCGCGGGACCTCAAAAACCCGTACTCGTCGTACAAGGTCAAAATGGCCAAAAGCATACCCCGTCGTACAAATGGTATTTTGCGAATGTATAACCCGTCGAACAGATTTGAAGCTGGTCGAAATTGGTCGAAGTTTGTTTAAATAGATTTTTTTTATATTATTCACTTGGTAAGTTGCTGAGTTCTTGCCAGATATGTACTATGACAAACGCCCCTCAGTATTTCGATTCGATTCCGTGCCGTGGCGTGTGCGGCGTGGGACCAGCTTCTTGAAGATCCAACACGGCCTCGAAAAAATCGCCGAAATCGCATTATGTTACGGTTTAATATGGTCTTTAATTATCTTTCACCACTAAAGCATGGTTTCTTATAAATTTCTGCCGGGTTTTAATTGCACTAGACCACTTATTTTATTCACAACTGCCTCTCAAACTTTCTAAATACATGTAAGTCGACATTTTCCGCTTTAGCTTGTCTCCACATAGCAACAGTAACTAAGGTGGGCGGAGCATGGCGAAAGGTCAATTAAAGAGAAGCCTAAATGAAGCCAGTGCGTCAGCTGAAAATACATTGATAGCTGCGATGATTGGTACTAAGCTTTCAGAAAAAGTTATTTTTCCCATCGATTGGTATAATATTGGCCGATAAATAATGAGTTAATACAATTTAACAGATTACAAAACAACGTTTTCTACTAAATAATTCAACAAAATCTGTCAACTTTTAACGATCAACGTGTTTTCCACAGAGTTACCGGAACTGACGTCATCGACATCCATGATTATCTTAAAATGCGACAGACGCTGTCACGGACAACAAACAATATTTTTATTACCTTAGGGCGTGCAAATCCTCACATTTTTTAAAACATTTTTTATTTGAGGCACTTGGGAAGACTGTAGATTTGTGTGCAATTGTTTATACGACTGGATTGTGTTTCAAAATAATGTACATTTGGTAAGGATCGGATGACTATCCAATAAGATATTCGGGATACAACATGTATTCATTTTCAATGTCCTTGACATTTGTTTAAGATCCAGATCAAAACAAAACCTCTGGGCTCTACACATCGTAAATGTCGTCCATGAAAAAATGTACAAACATTGAACAATCAGACATGCAAACGGGATATATCAACATAATATGGGTTTTTTGCCATGTTAGGATGTGTCCGACTTGTAAACCGTGACAGGACGATGACGAGCTCGCTGATTCTTCTCCTTCTTCTCGTCGCCCTCCTTGCCGGTTGATGTGAAGATGTTGATGATGACACATATCGATGACGACTATGATAATATGGATGATGATGTAGACTACGATGATGATGATTACTTCACACAGGACTGTGGCGATGTTATTACTCATGTAAACGAAGATGATTTGGTTGCTGCTGCTGCTGCTGATTTTGTTGTTAATGATGATATTGATGATGATGTTGATGATGAAGATGATGATGCAAGTTAGGCAGCAGCCCAAGCCTGTTGTGGCGATTCACGTTACAGGTGCTCGCATCCTATTATCCCCTTTAAGCTTAAAGTAATTCATTTTCATCATTACTATGACATGACATCTTTTTTTCTCCTGACATTTAAAGCAGATGGTTTCAGGGAACATGCCGTTTTGTGTCATTTAGCTCGTCGAGATCATCCAGGTCGACCTCGCGTTAACATGTCAGCCAGATCCAGCAAGACGTACTCCTCCTGCTCTGGCACACGTCTCTCATCCAGCTACGCGTGCGTATCCTCCTTTACACTTAAGAGAGGGAAGCTTAAACAACGTTTTCTACTAAATAATTCAACAAAATCTGTCAACTTTTAACGATCAACGTGTTTTCCACAGAGTTACCGGAACTGACGTCATCGACATCCATGATTATCTTAAAATGCGACAGACGCTGTCACGGACAACAAACAATATTTTTATTACCTTAGGGCGTGCAAATCCTCACATTTTTTAAAACATTTTTTATTTGAGGCACTTGGGAAGACTGTAGATTTGTGTGCAATTGTTTATACGACTGGATTGTGTTTCAAAATAATGTACATTTGGTAAGGATCGGATGACTATCCAATAAGATATTCGGGATACAACATGTATTCATTTTCAATGTCCTTGACATTTGTTTAAGATCCAGATCAAAACAAAACCTCTGGGCTCTACACATCGTAAATGTCGTCCATGAAAAAATGTACAAACATTGAACAAACAGACATGCAAACGGGATATATCAACATAATATGGTTTTTTGCCATGTTAGGATGTGTCCGACTTGTAAACCGTGACAGGACGATGACGAGCTCGCTGATTCTTCTCCTTCTTCTCGTCGCCCTCCTTGCCGGTTGATGTGAAGATGTTGATGATGACACATATCGATGACGACTATGATAATATGGATGATGATGTAGACTACGATGATGACGATTACTTCACACAGGACTGTGGCGATGTTATTACTCATGTAAACGAAGATGATTTGGTTGCTGCTGCTGCTGATGTTGTTGTTAATGATGATATTGATGATGATGTTGATGATGAAGATGATGATGCAAGTTAGGCAGCAGCCCAAGCCTGTTGTGGCGATTCACGTTACAGGTGCTCGCATCCTATTATCCCCTTTAAGCTTAAAGTAATTCATTTTCATCATTACTATGACATGACATCTTTTCTCCTGACATTTAAAGCAGATGGTTTCAGGGAACATGCCGTTTTGTGTCATTTAGCTCGTCGAGATCATCCAGGTCGACCTCGCGTTAACATGTCAGCCAGATCCAGCAAGACGTACTCCTCCTGCTCTGGCACACGTCTCTCATCCAGCTACGCGTGCGTATCCTCCTTTACACTTAAGAGAGGGAAGCTATATAAGTTTGGAGCATTTGGATAAAAACTTATAATAGTATATGATATCATTATACGGATTCATCATAACGGTAACCCTTTCCAAACATCATTATACGGGATCATCATAACGGTAATCCTTTCCGTACATCATTATACGAGATCATCATGGTATCGGATCAGTTCGCCCCCGGGACGGTTCCTCCCGGGTCAGTTCGCCCCCGCTGGGCCAGTTCTCCCCCGGGTCAGTTCGCCCTCGGGTCAGTTCGCCCCCGCATTTTGAGCGGCCGTCGATTCGGGACGATATGTTTCTTGAACAAAACGCGTACAGATACAGAAACCGAGCACCAGAAGAATGTGTCATATATTTTATGTATGGCAGCATATGTTATAATTGATCACTTCTAAAAATTAGTAAAATAAAACGAGAATACGAAGTAAATAGAGGAATACGAATTTAAAGCGCACACAAAAATACACATAACTCAATACGACACGGGCTCTTTATTCAACACGAATACGAAATGAATAGAGGAATATTAACTATAGGCGAAGGCGAACCGTCCCAGGACGAACTGACCCGCAACCGATCATCATAACGGTAAGCCCTTTAATATATCATTACAAATGATCATCATAACGGTAGGCCCTTCCATACATCATTATACGGGAACATCAATGCACTACGACAACGAACACTACGACTTCAACGGCGATGATGACTACGACATAGGAGAGTGAAGGACTTAATATATAGCAAGCAATTAAATAAAGGAAACAGCTGCGAATAAAATGAAAATGCTCATCATCATGGCGTTATGTTCATCAGTGATTTCATTGTAGTTTCGATGGAAGCTGTGCAGATTTCTCGATAAGCCCCCTACCCCGTTCACATTCACGACTAGCGTTAATCACGTAATGCCTGACCGTCATCAGGAACAAAGACGCTAACGCAACTAGACCCGTCTTTCATGATTCCTAGCATCCGCGCTCGGCGCGTACCACAACAGGGATATAAATGCTCTACATTTACGTGTAAATGGCATGCACTACACATTCACCCACAATAAACTCATTGACTACAATCAATCCATGACTGCTCACTCATATTTCAAGGAATGGTTTCACCAGTTCGCACTCTCTTGCACATATCCCGACATATCCAGCTATGTTCCCTGCTTACCTGATGCAATTCTACTATTATCTGGAGTAACCCCTCATAATTCATTTTTTCGGAGCCAGGTTCAGGAAAGAGTTTGCTTCCGTTTTGTCTAATTGCTTAAATGATTCGTTTGTTATATTTTTAATATATTAGAGACATATCATTGATAATAAGTCGGCGATTTGAAAAAAAGCCTCGTAGCATTGTATTAAAATAATATGCAAATTAGTGACGACCGGTTCATGTAGCTACGCACGCTTAATTACATCATCTTCTGTATTGTCGCCCAAACTCTGTCTAGGAATCGGACCTCTCACAGGCGCCATGAATAGGCGGATTGGATTTAAGGATTTAAATGCTAAGGCCAAATGGGTTTGTGCTCTGTACTCGAATACTAGAACAAGTTTAGTTTCCGTCACATACATTACCCCACACGCTTGGACATAAATACTGGTCTGAAATAAAAGCCTAGATTCTGACCTCACAACATGCGTTTATCATTATAGTTACGATCTCATATCGGTGATTACATCAATCCTACCTGTAACATTTTCCCATTGTTTTAAATTTTTTGGCCACCATTATACTTTTGTAAGTTTACGAGAAAACCGTCAAGAATTTACAACCAAATATATTCAGTTCAGATTGAAATAATGGGCTACCCACGAATAAAGATCTGTGATACGACCATTAATGACGGAGAAACTCCCCGTAAACTTCCGATGGGGATTTTGTTAAACCTTCAACAACCATAAACTCTTAGGATGCGGTTGAAGCAGTGTGACCGTCGGGGATTCGACGATGGCTTGCGAGAGGTGTAGCGAGTAATTGATACGGCGAACTGTAGATGTAATCCTTTATTTACGAAGTTGTAGATCGGCACGCTCTGGGGATGTTTGGATGGTCTTTACTACAACTGTGATGTTGAGATGTTCGAAGTTGTAGATGCGTACGATATATATTTCCGAGTCTGATATATGAGGTTTGTCGTTGTATTTATAGAGCAAAATGTGGGCTGGACATAGGTGGCGCATTCTGATTGGATGCCCACTGGCATCTGCCCGCACTGGACATTGCCGCAATTACTGACTAAACTTGAAAGGGATTAAGGTTGAATATTGATAAGGTTTAAAGTTGAGATCAAAGGGCCTGGTGTTAATTACCTGTAATTCTGATACGTTTCGGGAGTAAAAGGGTTTGAAGTTGATAGCTTGGAATGTTAATTGTGTGAGGGCTATGGCTAGATCGAAATAAGTTCTGTTTGTTTCAAAGGGATTAGTGTATATGACGTGAATTTTGAGGTCCTGAGAGTCTTGTGAGATGTATGAGGGTCTGGCTGTGATAGAGGGCTGTGATATATGCCTCTTCTTTGAAAAAGGACACTCCGTGTCCTTGTGTTAAAAACTAGATATGCATGTGTATGTTGTGTTTGAGCGTGCCAATTAAAGACAATATTGTATACATAAAAATAATCACAGAACAATACCAGAACACAAACAAAATAATAATCACAAATCAATACCAAGTACAATATGTATAATCTATGATAATAATATTTTGAATTATTTAGTAAATAATACTTTTAAGATAAGAGAGTTATGATTCAAACACAATGTCAATCAATTGACCAAAATACAATATGCATTATTTACAATAATATTCTAAATTATCTACAAGTAAATAAAACAGTGACAATAAGACAGTTACAGTGACAACTGATCAAGCAAAACATTATGAAGACAAAAATTTATATACATATGCAACGATGTAGAATTTCAACAAGTTAAATATATGCGATTTGAACCACACAAACAAAAATGGCTCAATTACTTGAAACTTTAAATGTTCGAGTCCTTAATGATGTTTCAAATGTTCTTCAAGGATTTAATCATTTGAGATAATGAAATTAGGGGATCCTGCGTCCTAATTATAATTCGATGGTGGCAACGCATGCGCGGTATTTAGGTCAATCATTTTCGTTTTGTATTGTACATGAATGAAAAATTACAGATGTAATAGGGTATAAAAAAAACTATCTAGACGATGACATGTTTACATACCTATAAACATGCTAAACTTAGTTACATTAAACAGCATTTTTTTTCCTAACATCTTATTTGATATAATTACAATATTATACATTCAAAATATATGAAATCAAAGTTAAGTTGCATTAAAGTAAACAGTAATTTTATAGTAAACATACAATTACTTTGTTAATGTAAAGAGATTCAGCCTATACTTGGGCAAACCAGAGCATCGTTCAAGACAGTATGCCGCTACAAGGTGCTATTAGTGTCGGCGCGCTTTTTTCGAGCAGGGGGTAGAGGATGGGGCTATGGGGGATTCTGGATTATAATAAATTGGTTATTGATTATTGGTAAATTGGTTATTGATAACAATTCCCTTGAACATAATGGATAATACTCTCGATTCCCTTAGCCAATTTGGTTAGCTCATCATGATTCGCTGTATTTGAGTGAGGGCATTGTCTAACCTACTGTTTAACAAGCGACATGTAGGAACTCATGCGTTTCAAACGCAAGTGTCAGTCTGTTTGACACTTTAACCATGGCATTGACATATTGTATTAACATCTTTAACATAGCTGTCCCGAATAGGGAGCTAGACAAATCACCAATAACTCTGCGTTTCTTAATTATCACCGTGTGCTTTACGTCCGGTATCAGATTCGAAATTTCTACAGTTACTTTATCAACACGCATCTTGAATGATTCACGAGCGTCGTAGAAATTAGTTTGTGAGGGAACCTGCAATGAAAAAACCGTATATCGATTGTGTACTGCTATCCAGTATATATATGTTTATCCTATCTCAAGCCGATTTACAATACCGACATTTTATGGTTTGGCTCTAATAGTGTCGACAGAATTTCGTTCAAAAGAGTTAAAATAAAAAAATTATCAATATCGGTTGTTAAAATGACTAGATAGACGGGAAGAAACAAAACAAGACAAGAGTGCAAATACAACTATCAAACGATCCTGACAATGCCAGTAATTGTAATCCATAATGTTCAAGATCAATAAGTATCATAACGGCGAGCTTGTGGATGAACTGATGAACCTTTGGTTTTATTCACTTTTTGTGCTTTCTTATTTTACCTTGATTTGTCTGTTTTATATGAAATTTTTCAATCAAGTGGTCTGGTATGTGAGAAGCTAATTGGGAAGGGGTGGGAGGGTGATCGGCGCGAAAATCGCTTGCTGCGGCATGCTCTTTTGATGTGCCCAGTACGCTTACAAAAATGACAAATGTATGTAATGTGTAAACATTGATGTGACTTCTGATTTCTAATACCACACCTGCTACAATAAACTGACTGACCGTTGTACTGCGCATACTTTGCTGAGTTGTGGTGGTTCCGTTGAATTGGCCTGCTCTCTCATTTCGGCAGCTGCTATGTTGGTTCCTAACAGTTCGATTTTGTTAATCGGCCTTTCCACCAAACTGATGAGTTGGGGTTCCTTTGTGGTAGGTGACGGTTGTTCAGCACTGTTGGAATGGTTTGCGGAGCCCGAGACACACAAGCGTGCGTGCCTTAATGCAATGTCTATGCTCTGGGGGTCGTGTTGAAGCACTAAAGGTTTAATGTGATCCGGTAGGCCGCAGATGAAAGTGTCCAGTACGTCTTGGTCTGAACGACCCAAAAGTTTTCCCATCTTTTTGATGTCATCGAGGTAGTCGTCCAGTGTCTCACCTCGCTGTAACTGACGGTTGTTAAAACGTCTGATGTAAGTGTGTCTTAGGCCGTCGATAGAGTCAAAACGACTCTTGAAAGCGTCCTCCAGTTTTGGTAAGTCCGTTTTAACGGAATCAGGTAGGGTGTGATACCAGGATCTAGCAGGGTCATCCAGTAAACACGGGATAAATCCCAGTTTTTTGTCCTTCGTCCCACTTACTTGCTCTAGCGTGCAGTTTCAAAGTGTCAAACCACTCACCTGCGTGTCCTTTAGCAAATCGAGGAGGAAGTATGGCGTGAAAATATGCCATAGTAGATTGGTGATCAGTTCGCGCTTGTAGACGGGTATTTGGCATTAAAAGCTGACCAGCCTAAAGGAGGTCTGAAACCGGGTTCTCCACCAACTGTGACCGTCGGGGATTCGACGATGGCTTGCGAGAGGTGTAGCGAGTAATTGATACGGCGAACTGTAGATGTAATCCTTTATTTACGAAGTTGTAGATCGGCACGCTCTGGGGATGTTTGGATGGTCTTTACTACAACTGTGATGTTGAGATGTTCGAAGTTGTAGATGCGTACGATATATATTTCCGAGTCTGATATATGAGGTTTGTCGTTGTATTTATAGAGCAAAATGTGGGCTGGACATAGGTGGCGCATTCTGATTGGATGCCCACTGGCATCTGCCCGCACTGGACATTGCCGCAATTACTGACTAAACTTGAAAGGGATTAAGGTTGAATATTGATAAGGTTTAAAGTTGAGATCAAAGGGCCTGGTGTTAATTACCTGTAATTCTGATACGTTTCGGGAGTAAAAGGGTTTGAAGTTGATAGCTTGGAATGTTAATTGTGTGAGGGCTATGGCTAGATCGAAATAAGTTCTGTTTGTTTCAAAGGGATTAGTGTATATGACGTGAATTTTGAGGTCCTGAGAGTCTTGTGAGATGTATGAGGGTCTGGCTGTGATAGAGGGCTGTGATAGCAGTCCATGACAATAATTTATCTGCTATTTGAACTAAGAGCGCTTGGTAATGATGCATGTTTTGACATAACATGTCAAATATGGAAGTTTGGTATTGGTTCGAGCCACCATCGGTCGATAATTGGCTGCCACACAAACCAGACGGCGAGGGGATTCCTCACCATGCAGCTGGCACACAGACCAGACGGCGAGGGAATTCCTCACCATGCAGCTGCCACAGTGGAGCTTCACAAACAGTTGGGAAGACCTGATAGTAGATTCTGATGATGTCATTGGTGTTTTCATCCGAAGTCTATGGGCAAAAACAGCGGCAACACGACGTGACCAGACATATCAGCTCGATGCAACTTTGCGACCAGCACTACCATCACACTGTGTATGGTAACAGCTATGTGATTAGGATTGGCGACACATCGTGTGTCATTGCACTGCAGGGAGATGTGTGAGTTATGGAGCAATGAGCTTTATATATTCAGAATGAAAGAAAACATTGGTGGTAAGGGATCAGAATGAATGACGGTCACAGTATTGATGAGCAGGCAAAGGGAGCTGCTGTGGTAGAGCAGCAGTGGTCAACGCTAGACTACCGTCATGATTTACCGCGAGCGTTATGACCACCGACCCGTAGAGTAGCAAGCCCTTGTGTGGTTGGTGTCGCTTTGAAAGCTATAATTCTGCTATAATTTACATCTGGTGTTGGTGATCAATTAATTACCCTGCTTCAAACTGTTACCTTCCGTTGCCCACCGTACACTTGTACAGACTTTATGTCCCATACCATCTCGTACAAACTTCATGGACCCATACCATCTTGTACAGACATTCGTTTCCCATACCATCTGTTACAAACATTGTGTCCCCATACAATCTTGCACATTATTTTTCTTACCATACCGTCATGTATAGACCTCGTGTTACCATACCGTCATGTATAGACCTCGTGTTCCCATACCATCTTGTACAGACTTTGTGTTCCCATACCATCTTGTACAGACTTTGTGTTCCCATACCATCTTGTACAGACTTTATGTCCTACTATTCCCTTTTTTACAGAAGAAGTAGATGTAATTAAATGCATCCCTTCGCAACCTTTGTGATGCTTCATTGTTTCACTACAGTGACCCTATATATGAGTATCACAGTCGTAGGAATCAGCTTGGATTCAGAGATGTGTTTTCCCAATAAAATCTCCTAAACATGACCTGCTATTGTTATCCTCTGTTGTTAATGGAAGTCATGACGCAACCCATGCACAATGAAATTATAAAATGTAGATTAAATATTCCTATTTAATCGCCAGCAATCGATTGCCGAGGCTTTCAAGATCAATTTCGACGTTTAACACAAAGACAACATGGCGCGAACCAATCATAGTTTAACTTCAGCAGTTTTAAATCGCTTGTGATTCCCCGGCTTGACAAAGGAATTAAGAAACCTTGATGTTCTGAGACATAACGTCCAGGCGCTACGGTTCTGGAACCTCAGCTGCCACCTCCCAGTGCTGTCTCCATGCTATGTTCCTCATGAGGCAAGTTTCATTCACCCGCTCACAATGTGGTAAGTTGCTAGTGATGATGCACGCTGTGTGAATTCAGTTCAGACCGACTTATGTATGTCAATTAAGCTCATGGCATTTTTGATGTCACTCCGTTTTCAGTAGTCGACCGATCAAAGCGATTCCACATCATGTCATATCCATGACAACGCACGTTATATCATGGAGAAAATCATCGACAGCTCCTGTCTATTTCGATCCTCCATTCATCATTTCGCGTACCACGACGACTTCACTGGAGCTAGTTCCCTTCCCCATCCGACCCATCCTGCTCACATGTGTCAGGTGCAGATTAAATGCATGCTTAACAACTCATAGTTAATTATTAAAAAAATATTAACATTA